>CAVLEF010000002.1:10665000-11865000 GCA_963661955.1 Leptosia nina | reverse complement strand
GCAAGAACGACGGAACGCGAACAACGTCGTGAGTAACCATATAAATTTATAGAGAAAAGGTTTGAAAAAACAAAGTTGGATGCCCAAAATAACTATTTTGCATATATTCTATAACTTAGTATCTATTTATTGACTTATTATAATATGGCAGTATTACAGCTAAGTTGGTCATACAGCAGTCAACAGCCCGAAAGACAATGATATGCTGAACGATGGCCGTGAAAGCCTTACACAATTTAGCTAAGTTGGTGTAGAGTGTAACGTTTTCATAATTATAATTGTAACCAATTATAATTGTGAAAACGTTAATAATTTTCACATGTCATTGCACATGATGCCACTATATAAATTAAAAATCGTTTTTAGATTGAAAACCGTGTAGCACACGATAGCTCAATTGGTAAGAGTAACAGCACGGAACGCTATTGATGCCGGGTTAAGTCCTGCCCGTAGCGTATTTTTTTTCGTATCTGAACTCCATTTTTTATTTATACAACTGTGAATTAAAATAAAAATCATGGCTCGTTTATTGAAGCTATAAAAATATGAAAAGGCCCACAGACAAATTATGATAGGGTGAATGTTATATGGGGACCTCGTAATTCACCCATCATAAGCATGACCAAACTTATGAATAAATAATCTAAGGGCATGCCTTCTCTTATCTCCGAAATTACTGAACGTTCCCCAAGACGCCTTTCAAAGGAGAAAACGGGATATATTAAGCTATGGCTTATTACCTACGATATTAGGAGTAAAAATATAGTTACAAGTATAACGAAGTCCACGTAGAATAGTTTTGGGCATTAAAATTCGTTTCCAATAGTCCCCCATCTCCTCTTGCCTGATAACTTTTAAACTCTTGAAGCCCTTCTATCAGACATTCTTGCTGAACACAGATGCAGTTTATTTAATAATTTTCTGTTAAACCGCTCTCTCTATGACCTACGAAATTCCTGTAATTCCCTATTTAAGATTAGGCACTCCCCTCCAAATCTGATCGTTGTTACTTGCTAAACAATATAACACAGTCTCTAAGCAATAAAGTTGTTATAAACCTCACATTTCTCGATTGTTGCGATCCACGATAACTCATAAAATACACGAGGGTAATAAACGTTAAAATTTATAGCATTTGTTCGGGGTTAGTGACCACAGTATTTATGACGTACTAAGAATTGTATCATTGTAGAGATAATATAACAAGTACAACGGCGTTAGATAACATTATCATGACGCGTCATAGGAAAGCTATTTTAATATTTCAAAACGTTTGTAGTTTACGCGAGTAGTACCCACAAATTTAAATACAACTCGATAGGTAAACTTATTTACAAATTAATTTAAGTTTAACTAATATATTTCGTGTTAAACATGAACCGTGTTAATTAATTTAAACCGATTAAACCGTGCGTTTAATCAAAATTAAAATCTATTCGGCTTGAAAATTTGCTTAAGGCTTTGGAGAACGCAAAGCATCTGATAGAGGCTTTAGATACAAAAGAAAACGGAATTACATACATTCTAACGTAAATATTATATACTGTCTAGTTATAGTATACGCGAGTAGTATACATTTAAATAAAACACTTTAACGGTTTAAAACGCTATATATTAGTAATAATATAAATAATAAAATAAGTCTAACTAATATATCGCGTTTTAAACCGTTAAAGTGTTTTATTTAAATAAATATTATATGTTTAAACTAGGCCAATGGCCTATTTATATTGAAAAAAATATGACGATACAGGCGGGACTTGAGCCGGCGTTAACAGCGTTCCATGCTCTAAGCAATTGAGCTACTGTGTTCTACACGTAATCATTGTACAGTAAAAATGTGAATAACAATATATAGTAAACAATACCTATGTATATATTGTGAGATAGCGGTGAAATAAATCATTGTTTCATTATATTATCAAGTAATCATTGTTTACTTAACTTTTTTATCGGTGTAAAGTTTATGTCAGTTTAAAAACAATAATCATTATTGCAGCCAACTTAGCATAGATAATTTATTGTGAAGACCCTTAGAACGAACGACGTCGCGGGAATCCACTATAGTGTGGACCGAAAGTTTTACTCAGACGAGGTCTCATTACTTCGTGTTTCAGGTCAGTCGTTCTTAAAGTATAGGCATACAAAATATTTAATTAACTTTTCGGTGCGAATGTTAAAAACATTCATCTCTTTACTTTATGGCCTTGGTTTCTAACACTGGCCTTAATTTGCCTATTTTGTGCAATTTTTATTGAAAACCTAATTAATATATTTCGCGTCTTGAATCGTTAAAAGTGTAAACTACAGACAAGTAAGTTAAGTTGAAATTCATAATTGTTATATATTTTTTGTTATAGAAGAGGATATAATAAATATGATATTTTTATCCAAAACTTAACTATTATATTTCCACGTGTGAATCGTTAAAAGTGTAATTTTAAAGTTACTAATATGTAAGTTAATAGTCTTTTTTTTGATAAAGAAGAAAAGCGTGTTGCTTCACTTAAGATGGTAGGTACTCCAGCCATCAGTAGCTCGGTATTCGGAAAAGAGACTGAAACTCAAACGCGATTAAACTTAACGGGTTTTTCATCTGAAGACAGTGGTTCGGGACCCGGATTTTTAGTTGATAGTTTTTTATATCCAGATTGCCACACACAGTACCTAGTTTCGTTAAAAATAAACTCAAAATTCACATTGTTTCAGGAGTTTAGCTTGAAACTTATTCGTTTTTGCTAAATGCAAGAGGGCTCTCGAGTTTGTAAAACGGGTCAGTATGCTTGTCGCAGGTAGAGACGACGTCAGGCGCAAAAGCTCTTATCTTCGTTGATATCATAGTACAACGCAAACACGACAGTGTTATTCTAACAAGCCTTACCTAGTCAGCAAATATTGGTAGCGCATTTCTTGTACCGAAATGTACAGTTGTTAGCAAGTGTTTACTGGCATCCATACTAATATTATAAAGAGGAAAGATTTATATTTTTGTATGTAACGGATAAACTCAATAAAGTACTGGACCGATTTGAAGATTTCTTTTTCAAAAAAGCTACATTTCACTGAGTAACATAGACTGCACTTAGTACTAGATTACGATAGAAATCTTTAGAAATTTCTATCAAAACCAACGGGAGGTGTCAAAAAAATTTGCAATGAAATATCTTTCATCGAATACGTTGCGAAAAGTATTAATGGTAGGACAAATCTATACTAAAGCGAAGGAAGTCGATGCAGTCAAATTAGGAACATTTTTTTTTATGATAAAGGAGGACAGACAAGCATAGTATTAAGTTTGCCTTGAAATATAAAAATACTACTCACGTACACTACAGATTATATATGTATAAGTAGACCAAGTATTGCGCTGTCAACCTATTTCGGCTTTGGATATCTGGAAATCCACAGATTGAAAACTTGGCGGTTTTTTCATCTACGGTGGTTTATGACCCGGACGGAACGATATTCCTACCATGTTTAATATTTAGTTTTCGGCGGGGATAACCCTTGATCTGTAGTTTACATTTGTCTGTAGTTTACGCGAGTAGTATAAAAGTTTATACTACTCAAACACATATAGTAGTTTAATACTAATATACCTCGAGTCTTAATGATTAAAAGTGAAATAAAAAACCCAGAAAACAAAAGAAAACCTACAAACTATTCTCATCCGAAACCCGTCAGTGAAGTTGTAAAAATGGTTTACCCGGAACAACTTTTATAACTCATAAGACGTAATACATCGTTGGTAAATTCATTTTTCAACTGTTATCGCGAACCGTTTAGACGGTATAAAACTTGCGAAGAGGAAATTTATAGGGGTACGTAACTACGCAACGGATTCTGTTTATCAAACAATATTGTATGAGATTGAGCTACAATGTACTAAGAGAGGTAATCTTTTTAAGACGGAAATTTAGCTTAGATATTAAACCTTTTCCGTTAAAACTTGTTAGTAAACTAGTTAAATACCGTTATTTATTTCATAATGTCATCTACCTTAACGGGTCCCTAATCCGATAGAAATCTATATATAGGCACATTCAAATATTATATCAAAGCTACTTTTGTGAATTCACAAATTCAGACATAGTGAATTTGAAATAACTGTTTGAAACGCGACTTATACTAGTTATTTAAAATTTATTTGACCTTTATTTAATGGTACCAATGTCCATAGATGAAAATCCGTGACGTTTAATCGCGTTTTGGTTTCAGTCTGTGGATTTCCGGTTATCCAAAGCCAAGGTTGACAGCGTATCTTGCTTAGATGTTATATGGCTTGGGTATTTCACCTACTTTCATGGTAGGACCCTACACTTGTATGCCCTCCTCTATAATAAAAAAAAACTTATGGCCCGACATTTTGAAAGCTTTGCAGAAAATGTAGACATAGGGAGATAGTTTACGAGTGAAAAGGTTATAAATAATAATCATTGAAAATTTTAGAAAGCTCAAAATTGAGTTGTAAGCGTATTCTGATGGAAATATCGGCCGACATTTTCCACAACTTTCACGTAAAAGCTTTAAGCACGTCTAATGTCGTATTATTCGACAAACTTGCAAAAGTTTTATAGACGAATCGCGGGGACTAAGCGCCGCTTGATAGCGATTACCTCACATTGTAATAGAGGGACCAGCGATAAAATCCTCCTTACCTTTGATTATACACCTTTTACCTTGTCTTCTCCGGGTCCATTAGGGCCAAATGGAGTAAGACGTAGATCGGCCAAAAACTGCCGATTTTTTGCTACACAATGAATCGTTCGATTTTTGAAAAGTTACTTGTTTACGTATTTTCTGCACCCGGCTAAGACTACTGAAAGCGTGGGGCTGTAGTTAAAATAAGATGAAAATAACTTAATAAAAGTGATATTATATTAGTTGGACTTATTTGAAAATTATTTTCACAGTTTAAATCGTGAATTATCGACACAAGTAATGAAATACCTTAACGGCTTATTTACATATTATTTTAGCTACGCCCCAACGTTTTAGAGGCTTTGCAGCAGCCGTGATCACGGTATTAATATTTCGCGTTTTAAACCATTAATGTGTTATTCACATAAACCTTGAATTACCATTAAGCTAAATACTTTAAGTCATTATCCATTGTCCAATTCTCATTAACAAATAATACGCAAAACATACTAATGCACTTATTTGTATTACTATCATCCAATAAGCTGTTCGGTTCATAGTATCAAATTTATTAAACGCAATAGAGAAGCCAGTGTATGGAATTGTGGTTTTGATATTAAACTACACCGTGGTTGTATGAATTTGCAACTGTGCGGTGCAATGCGAGATTAAAGAAGCTGCATAACGAGATTGCATGCTTGCATCCTTGTACTAGCATAACTCTATTGTTTATTATTGGACTGGCTTTAAAGGAAGATATATACATAGATTAAGAATAAGTTCTTAGAATGACTATTTATATCGAATTGGAGCCAAATAGACTCGTTGGTCTAATGTTAGCAAGGTATGGCTAATAATCAAGGGGTCGTGGATTCGATTGCCACCAGGTCCAACATCTTTCTAATGAATTAATATTTTTCTGAAACATATTGTACTTTGGAAATCTGGATATTAAATTGGTGGTAGGAATATCTAAATTCCAATCTGGTTATGATCCACCATCGTCAAGTAAAAAAGCCGACAAGTTCAATCGAGTTTCGGTTACAGTCTGTGTGTGATTTCCGAATATCCATAGCCAATATAGGTCGATAGCGCAACTTTTTTAGATGAGCCTGATATCATTCACCTTCCATCAAGTGAACGCCACGCTCGTTTTCTTCTATCCTAAAAAAAAACTACGATTTCCCCAAAAATTTAAACAAAATTCGCCATTAATTAAAAGTATTAAATAACCCTCCGCTCTTACCACGATATCACAATCTTAAGAACCCCTAGAACACATCTGACATCTGAGAAATGAGCCACCAAAGTCCTCAGCCACGTCCAAAGTCAACAAACTGGGACTTGTCACGCCATTTATAAAAGAAATCCATTACAAAAGAATTCTGAAGGCAAGCAAATGCCTTAGTCCTGAAATGGTAGAAATTGTGTTATAGTAACGGGAGTTATTTCTTTTATGCGGACACAATGACGGCATTGTGTGCCGGGACAGATACTAATTTTGCGCCGTGGTTGCGTCTGATATAAAATAGAAGTTATAGCGATCAAATGGTGCGTATATATGTTAATGCTTGTCTGATTACAAGCGTTTGTCTATTCACTTCTGTGTAGATATACAACTACATATGCTCCTAAGCGTTCGAAACTTCGAGTCGTAGATAAATAAGTTTAATTAAATATTGCGCGTTTTAAACCGTTAAAAGTGTTTTTATAATTTGATTAAATTAATTATAATTTGCATTTATAAGTGTTTTATTTAAATGGTTTATAACTAAAAAATAATATTCAAGAGCCTTATGACACACCTGAAACCGTTTTATTGTTAGAAGGTAACACTTAGTGCGTGAGTTTGTAAATACTTATACATAGAACGAAAAAAGTTTTGTGCACTTTCCTTTTAATATAATCTACGAGTAAAGGCTTTCGTGCCCAGTTACGCTGAAATAAATCTTCTGTTTCCACGAGATTCGACTCTAGGACCTCTGATACAAAAAGTAACACTGTACTACATAATATTGGTTTAAAACTGCACACTGAATACAAAAAGTATTAAGTATAACACGAATATTTTTTATTACGATTATTAAAAATACAGCGTGTTCAATATGTCCGCACTTTATTCAAAAGAACTCGTAAATTCCGAGTATAAAGTTTGAATTCGGAACCGTAACGGAACAGGACACCGTTACGATTCCAAATTCAAAGTTTACACCGTTCATAGAGAATGACCGGCCTCTGAGGCCTCTCGTAAAATGAGACATTACCCGAACATTTTTGTCGATTAAACAGTTTATCTGCTATAAAGCCCTCGTTGTTATAACAATAATAAATTCTTCGCCCTTCATTTTGTGTCGACACATAAAAATGTAATGTTACGAATAGGAACCATCCAAATTCAATGTACTAAAATGTCGAGATAGAAATTATGATGGCGAATTAAGTTGACGAATTTTAACGTTATATAAGTACGTTATACGTTATACAAGATTTACGAACATAAACTTAGAGGACTTTTTTTGTAAATAACTCATGTTGAAATTTATGCTTCCAGAACGTACAAACATTAAATAAATTGATAAATGAAAAGATAACTCAAATATACTATTTCGGATTTCGGGTGGGTTTAAAACAAATGACCGTTTCGTTGCTCTACACTCTACAGAGCTTTTGATCACGTACATAAAGCTCTTTCGTTAATTGTTTTACTTATGAAGTAAATATTATATTATTCTTGTTTTGTGTGTTGGCGTCGAAATTACAGAATTTAGCCATGATCCCTGTAAGTCGCGGATTTAAACTATATTATATATTGTTACTGTCTTAAATCTTCAATCTTTGTAATGCTGTGTTAAGCTTGTAAATATCGTGTTCAACAGTTTTATGTTAAGTATTTCCTGCAGGTAACGCAAGTACATTTTTAAATAAAATACTTTCAACGGTGCAAAATATATCTAATAATCAACAGGTTGTGGATTCGATCCCCACCGGGTCTAACATTTTTCCAATCAATATATAATTCCTCTGAAACACATCGGACTTCTTCTGGAAATTTGGAATTGATAGTAGGTGTATCGAATTTACGTCAGGGTTACGAACCCAGGTCCACGAATGAATTAGTCGTGAAGTTTCTAGTTTATTCGTATTTCAGTTTGTGAATTTCCGGATTTTCGGATATCCAAAGACAAAATGGGTCGACAGCGCATCTCTTTTAGAAGTTATATGCATGTATTTAACAATTCACCTACCATCAAGTTTTCTGTCCTCCTCTCTTATAAAAATAAAACTTACTTACAAAAACGTTTTACCGTCCTCACACAAATTACAGACAATTTTTTCCGAAGTCTAGGGCCACAAACTGTGTCATAACAATAATTAATAATTTAATTGTTCACTTCTCTGTTTAGGACGTTATCCACGATTTGTTTCGTTGTTCCCTTTGCGAAGCTCAGTTGACCCAAATCCATTCATATCACATTAATTCAATTTCTCTCCGCATATTTTTTAATCAAGGATTTAATGAAAACATCCTTAATTATTGGGTTTTGTTGGCTTTTCTGCTGCCAAAATGCTGTTGACTTTTCGAATAGAGATCCAAACGAAAACAAAGGATGTCAAAAGTAATTAAATAATGGTCATGTTTTTAATAATTATAACAATAAATAAGTTTAACTGTACAAAGTCTATTTAAAACTATATGTACACTAAAATTTACCTTAGTTTAGTTTTGTAGCTTTAATAAATGGTAATCAATGGTTAAGTTAATCTGGTAGTTTGAAAAATTGGTTCTAGTCTGCTTTGTTTAGTGAAAACATCAAACTACTTTCAACTGTTCAATAAATAAAAATAATCTTGAAAAAGCTTTCGTCCAAAAATGCCAAAGATACTTTTTACAATCTTAGGATGCGCTGTCAAATTTCACATTTTCTATTGACTTAAATTACCCAGGTTTAGCAAAATTATAATTTGGTTTTGTAACTATTAACCATTGCTACCATTCGATTAACCCATAAAAATACACATACAAATTATTTACCATTTCTCACACAGCCTAGAAAGATTTTTTTATTTATTTATACAAGGCTCACCAACTACAAATAAAAACAAACATTTGTAAGAAAGTTAATACTACTTATGTATCTACTAGCACAACTTTAACTAAATATATTAAACAAAAATTAAAAAAAAGAGTTTTTTACATAACAATTAAAACTAAATTAGGTAGAATAAAAAGAATAAAACAACTAATTAAAATTTATGGATGGTAAAATTTCTAAAACTTTTTCTTGAACATATTTAGTTACAACCAAACTAATTGATCCAATTTAAAAACACAGTTGTACAATAATTAACAAAATATAGTCCCTTCCATCATAACATAAGAGTTTATTTAGGTACATACACTGGAAGATAGCGGAACGTCGTTGACATAAATATTGAATACGACTTCTGGAAAGCCAAGTCTGCCATACATCTTTGAGATCGACAAGATTGCCTTTCGGTAAATACCATCTTCTCAATACACGTTTAATTTGAAAGCAATAATACTTATGACGTCTCAAGGAACTATTTTAGGCTTTATTGTAGCTGGTATTAGTTCCAGCTCGGTCTTGAGCTGATGCTTTTGTCGCGCTCATGTCGCAACAAGATCTTGAAGATCAGGAATCTAGTTTCTCAGGCGTTAAACCTATTAAATCGAGCTCGAGTAGCATCAATTACTTGATCTATATTAATATTATAAAGCTGAAGGGTTTGTTTGAACGCGCTAATCTCACGAACTACTGGTTCGAATTAAAAAAATATTGTTCCGTTAGAGCATTTATCGCGGAAGGCTTTAGCTTAAAAAAAACATTACGCTGTAACTGAAAGGAGTGTGTGGGCTTTCGTTGCGTGCTGTTCAAGATACTCAAGAAATGTGCATGAATATCTTATAAAAAATCAGCTACAGTGAGTAACAGCTATAATAGCAAAGATCAATTTTGATGCCCTAAATAACTGATCTACGAAAACGTAGTCGTAAGTACAGCCAGTTACAATGATCGTTTTTTATGATGAGTGGTAAAATACGGGGGTTCTTCAGCATGTAATTAAGATGGGTTGTCGACCCATTTTCGTCTGTGGACATTCGCTCCCGGTTTCATTACAGTCAAGCCAATATTCGCTCGTTGCTTCGTGACACATGAAAAAATGTTTCAAAACAGCACGAGACAGGGTTGCTGAGTATTTGCGAAATGTTGAATAGTCAAAGCTCGTGAAATTTATGTGTGCTAACATTTTCAGTTAGCCTTGTTCTTGCCGCGCGAAAACGTATTGGTAATATTTCGTTTGCTGACATCCTTCCGGAAATTCTTATGGCAATAACGCTTGGCTTTATATATCAATGTTGTTTATAAAATATAATGTAATACTGTCTACAGTTTACGCGAGTAGTACACATTTAAATAAAACAGTTTAACTTAACACATTAAAATAAAAAAAAACTTACAACTTGGCAGTACTTGAACCGGTATCTTCAAATTGAGCTACCGAGTTACAAAATACCTTAAAATAGCTTATGAATGGCTCTAAAGACTATTGAATTGTTCTCAAAGTGTAGGCGTACAATATATATTTGTTATGTTCCTCGTGTATCGCTTATATAACGCGCGTCACAATAGCACAATCTGTCTCACAACATTAGCAGTCTATAGCGATCCAAGAGGATTTATCTCAACGCTATTAGACCCAATGTGCCAAATGGTTATCTAGCTATAGCCTGCGGGATAAAACGACGCTAAATCTGTCCATTTTAGGCCCCAGTTATGTATGGCACGCTCTTTGTGTTTGGGCTGTGTTTGCTGTGGGCGAATATTTTGCGGCGAGGAAGCTCTCTCAAAAACGCGCGTCCCATACTTCGTATGCGGGTCTTTTAGGCACCTTTCATGCACGTGGAAATTAAATTACAATTTTACTATGCAGATCTGTTGTTCTCGAATAAGGGAATCATAAATTAAATAACGAAGAACGATTGACTACCTTCTTACTTACTTCTCTAGCCAGTAACAAAGTATGAAACAAATTGTTTCCTATCTTTTAGTAAGTAGGTATCGACTACCTTGTTACCTACCTTATAGTATATATGTAACGACTACCTTACTTACCTTGTAGTATGTAGGTATCAAGGTATATAATTTAACTAAAATTGTTACTTACTTACCTACCTCGTAGTAAGTAGGTAACGAGGTTTGTGACACGTTTGGGTGCTTTACAGCCGCCGTGGTCATGGAGGGAACGTTTTCCATCGTATATATTATAAGTTTTAAATAAGTTAACTAATATATTCTTCGTTTTAAAAGTTTCAAGTATGTTCAATAGTCTTCGATTCCTATATTGTAAATTATTAAGTTGTACATTGTTAAGATGTGCAAAAAATATCCATTAGACGTCACAATGATTATTCGAAGCGCTAACCCAAAAAGGCTACATTAGAGAGAAGAACCTCCGAATAAATTTTAAACAGCTCTGCGGCTGCTCGCAAACCAAAATAATTCACAAACAAACTTGTAACTTGTCAGCACTTAACACCGTCTTATTACATTTCCAAGTAACAAAGCACTCCCCTCTTTCTTCCAGTAATTGGTTTTAGAAATTTCGTTGAGAATTGATGAATTGTTTTCCTAAACTTTGTCTTCACTTTGATCAGGGTAATTCTCCTTTGTCACACTAGGTATTATGTGAGTTCAATATTGTTTATTTTGTTATGCAATAGTTTTTTTTTAATTATAGAGGAGGACAGACGGTGGTTCGTGCCGGACAGAAATTTCGAGAAATTTTGGGTAACGAACCACCGTCCACAGACAAAAAGCCGTGAAACTTAATCCGTTTTGGTTTCAGTCTGTGGATTTCCGAATATCCAAATCCAAGGTACGGTGCATCCAGTTCAGATGCTATAAGCTGGGGTATATGACCTACCATCACGTGAACCTTATGCCATGTCTGTCCTCCTTTATCATAAAACAAATCTGGGTTCATCAAATCAGTGTCATTGATAGAGTTCTACTCTCACTTATGAAATATTGAACTTCTACTCTCGCTAATAGAATATACAATGCTCGATGTAATAAATAACATTGTGCGGTGCGACGCGTTTAACACAAATGAGCCGATAAAAAACGAGCCAAGAACTTTGTTTCAATTCACATCGCTTCTTTATTTTCCCCCCGTTGAGTAAATGGTGCGGGCCCTTTAGCGTAAATAAAATTGTAAATGTATCGCTGGTTAAAAGGGTGATAAAATTAAAATAATTTAATCCACACCAAGGTAAATAGATAGAAATCATACAATAATATATAAGAAAAAAAAGGTTTGAAATTTTTACTTAGTTTCACATGTCGTTGCAGATGATTGCGCAAGAAGTGCATGTAATGATGTAAAAATATTGGCGATGACGTGTAGGATTTGGTAGCTCCATTGGTAAGAGCAACAGCACGAAACGCTGTGGATATCGGCTCAAGTCCTGTCCGCGTCGTAAATTGTTTCAATTTATAATCGTTTTTTAATAAATAGGATACTTTTAAATAAAACACTTTAACGGTTTAAAACGCGATATATTAGTTAAACTTATAAAAATCATTTTCAAATAAGTTTAACTAATATATCGCGTTTTAAACCGTTAAAGTGTTTTATTTAAATGTGTACTACTCGCGTAAACTATAGACAGTATTTAAATAGGGTACTATTAACACATACACTATGCTGTAAAAGGACATCATTTAGCTCTTGCTACAACAGCAGAATTGCTGCAACCCCGCTTTACAGTGATGCCAAGTGGATGATACTTATAGTCACAGCCAGAAATAATAACTATAAGACGGTATCTCATACCATTTTCAAATAAACTACTATTCAAAAAAATATAATGCCTATAAAATAAAATTAGGACTAAACCAATAAAACAATATTTACACTTACCTAATACAAATGAAAACATGAAATCTTGCACACTACTAAATGCGATTACCATACTCCGAGAGAAGATATCTCTTATATTGAAACTTCACTAATAGCGCATTTTGGATATACACTCGTTCGACGGTTTACTTAGACCCACCGACACTGCTCCAGTGTGGGTTGTCGGACAACTACTTTAGTATTATTAACCGTGACCCAGATCTGTGTAGGACCAGCTGTGGGAAATTTATAAATTAAATCATTATAACTACGTATACATATTTTTGTAATACCAAGAAGTTTGATCCATATTTAATTTGTTTTTTAAACCAAAAAAATACAACTAATTATAATAACAAACGTTTTACTAAAAACGGGCGAGGCACTTTTGAAATCAGCATTTCTATTTGAAAAATTTAAAATTCAAGCTATTTTTAAAATTCATATTTCACTCAGCGGCTCAAAGTGGGTCTTGACCTCGGACAACAAAACTTTCTTGTTTAAATGTAATATCAAATCTTTTGGTACCTTCAGTGTATATAAGACTCCTACTAATAATATATAGCGAAGGTTCCTTTGAAGGACAAAAGTATGTTCCTCGCTCCCACTTACTCGGCTGAACAGAATTTGATAAAATTTGCTTCGGACTCATAGGCGTCGAATATTTATTTTTTACTCTATTTGAAAGCTCGATGAGCGATACGGACACAGAATTATGTCTACTTCGAGTTTTAGTACTTATATAAACATATTTACATAAATAAAACACTAACACTTTAAAACGCGTTATATATTACTTACACTTATTTCAAAATTTACTTGAAACTTATTTCAACTACGGCCCGACGTTTCACATGCTTTCTAGCAGCCGTGGTCACGGGGAGAGTGAAAGTTGAAGCCGGAAAGATACGTCGGGCCGTAGTTACAATAATTTTCAAATACGTTTAACCAATATATATCCTGTTTTAAACCGTTAAATGTTTTGTTTAAATGCTTTAACTACTCGCGTAAACTACAGAAAGTATTTAACACAAATATCTTTTATTGGTTTTTATTTTATATAAAACCTTCGTATTCAGCATGATTCATTAACTTTGCAAGACCAAAATAAAAAAGCTATGAAGGAGAAGTGATAAAAAACACGTTTTATTTCCCTCTCCAGCACACATTTCGTACAATATTTACCCTTCTGGGTAGCATCGGAAACGGAGGTGTAATTTAGTATCGAGAAATATCTTTCGTTAACTTAGAAACAAATATACACACTAGTATTTACATTTAAAGGGAAAAAAAAAAAAAAAAAAAGAAAAAAATTTTTAAAAATGGTTTTAACTTCAGCCCGAGTTCTCGTCCTGTGTTAGGCTGCTGCAAAGAACGTTTACATCAATATTTAAATAATTATCGCGTTTTAAACCTAAATGTGTTACTTAAATGGTAAACTCGCGTAAACTATAGATAGTGTTTGACGTCATAGTTTTGTTATACGAGAAAAATTGTCTACAACCAGCTGTCGTCAAAAATATTTGTTCTTCATTTTTTTTGTTTGTTTATTTGAATTCAGTAATCGTCTACATTATTATTTTTTCACTAGCTGTGTCAGCGACTTCGTCCGTGTAGATGACTTATTTTGGCTTTGAATTCGTTTTTGCAAACCTCTTCCTCTTTACAATCTTAAGCTGTTACCTACGCCGTCGGTCCCTTCCCGTCGTTTTTGCGAGTTATCTTAAAAGATATAGCCTTGCGGAATTTTCTCAAAAGAGGAATCATTCTTTCATACATATTTTTTTCAGTATTTTGAACCGTTTTTGCAGCGTAGGCCTCGGCAACCTATAACGATGAACAATTATCAATTTTTTTTTTACATTTCTCGCGTGTCCTAGCTTGTATAAGTCACAGAGCGTTTTATAGCCTATAGCCTCCCTCGATACACGTTCTATCCCACACAAATACTTTTCTTTTTATTCAATTCGAACCCGTAGTTCCCGAGATTAGCGCGTTCAAACAAACAAATTCTTCAGTTTTGTATATTAGTATAGGTGATAGAAGAAGGCAGACAAATATTGGGTACAATTGAAGGTGAAGTACCCCAGCTGGTATTTCAATAGAACACTTTAACGGTTTAAAATGCGATATATATTTTAATACAAAATATTTTCACTACAGCCCGACATTTCATTGGTATTTCACCCACCATCAAGTGAAATGTTTCCACGAGATTCGAACGTCTCGTTCTTAACACAATTCTAAGCAAGATGTTTAACCGTTGAGCTATAGATGTGGGATTATACAACTTAAATACTTTATCTGTCAATTATAAATTGACTAAATTTTACGACTTGGACAGGACCTTTAAGATTGAGCTACCGAATCGACTGGTTAGAGCAACAGACATACCGGCTCAACTCTTGCGCGAGTCGTATTTTTTTCAAGATTTTCAATTTATATTGCCGTCATATTAAAAATTAAATTTATCATACTCAATTTGTCGTTATCAAACCGTACCAAATAAAAATTACGAACTACACTATTAAACATTTAATGCCTAGATATTGGAATGGAGTTAACCGCAATTGCCTGTAAATATTCAGTCTCGTATCAGAGCTGAAATTCAGAGGTGATGATAGATCGATAACAGGCTTCAACGCCTATAAATTCTATGTATTGTATAGGCCTTAAGTGTGGACTAGTTGCGGTTGGCTATCGAAGCCATGTGTTACTGATGACACAGTCGTTAAACATTCAGTTGTTCCACAGTACATTGATTAATTTGTTGTTTTTTATGACAGAGGTGAAAAGCCCCAGACACATTTACAGGATGTACTTTTGCTTTGGATATTCGGAAATCAACAGACTGAAACCAAAACGCGATAAACTTCACGGCTTTTTCATCTGTTGACGGTAATTTATGGATGGAATTTACATACCACCCATCCATTATCCTGATTTCCAAACGAAGTCCAACATGTTTTAGAAAAATTATTAATTGATTGGAAATAAGGGACCCGGTTGGTATTACATACATTAAAATCAAAAAAAATATGACAATATTCTTTTCCTGTCTTTTATGCTAATATATTTCAACTTCTCAAACCGTTTCAACATCACACTTAAGGTAGTATAATTTTGACAGCTCAAATTGTCACTTTAGGTTCGTAAACTGTGGTGACGATAACGAGGTATATAGCTGAATATAGTCGAATGTGTGAATTTGATGAGGGTACTTCGTTTGTGGTTTTTGTTTATTTTGATTGTAAAACACACTTTACCCGACTGTGAACGAAGTAGGGTTAGTTCTTCTCAAAACTCAAAAAAAACTCAAATGTGTAGTCTCATTTTAAGAGTAAGGAACAAAAAGATATTTTATATTTTAAACCTTTCAATTGATTGAATAAAAAATATTGCAACCAAATTTGATTTACTTATACAGCAAGATTTTATTATGTTTAACGGTAACTAAGTTAAGTTAAACACAATTTCAGTCTGCTTAAGAGCATTTACGCGGGTAGTACACATGTAAATGAAACATTTTTGACGATTCTAAACGCAACGTTAGTTTACTTATTTTTAATTCAAATTAACTACGACCCGACGGCGCCGTTTCAGATGTTTTTCAGAAGCTGTGGTCATGGAGGGACGCCGAAACGTTGAACCTTATTTAAATTAGTAAATTCAGTTCACTTATATATAGATATATTTATAGGTATATTTCGCATTTACACCCGATGAAAGTGTATTATGTATATGCGTAAAAGCAATTGTAACAATATAATGTCCTTTTTTAAGTATTGAAAAAAAATACTACTCCATACATCTTCCAGTGCTCTATAAGTCGGTCACTGCATTATTGTTATGGACAAGCCATAAAATAAAATGGACCGTTTTCGTTCCTTACAAGAATCCGAACTTTTTTGGCATCGACGCCGCGTTTTCAACAATGTGGTGAAAAATAACAAGTAAATTGTAAAAGAAGAAATTCTCGATTCGTAGAACATTAGTTCGTGTGAGTTATTGTGAGTTATGAGTTCACATACGGTCAGAGCAAGCGCATCCTACGTTGTTTTTCCTATTCCTAACGTTTAACTGACGCTAGAGGAAAATATTATGTTTGTTCCAGAACTTTCTTTACACTTGAATAGTTATTTGAATTTAATTATGGGTAAATTTTTATTTTTTTTTGTTTAAAAAACAAATGACAAAGGATATAAATATTATTTTTAGAGATTTAACGATGTATAAGTTCTTTAAACATAATTTTGTTTTTCTAATAATTTCTCTCTTTCTATAAGTACTAGCTATGCCCGTGACTTCGTCTTCGTGGAATAGTTATTTTGGGCATCAAAATTTATTTATCAAACTCCTCTTCTTAAAAAACATAAGCTGTTACCCACAACGTCGTCCGCGTCCCGTCGTTCTTTCAAGTTAATTTTAAAAGATAGACATATATAGTGTTGCGAACATCATATTTTTTGGCTTCTTGAATATTTTTTGCAATGGGAGACCAGACAAGGATAATTATTATATTATATATGCAATATTTAGTAATGTAGATTTCAAACAAACAAACTTTTCGTTTATATATGTATAGATTATTATGAAGCAGATATACAGAATTATCTAACATTTAAACTCTCGTGGTCTTGGTCTAAATTGTCGTAATGTAAAAAATACTGGCGACGGAACCCTAGAAATTGTGAAATTTAAAACGTAATATCTAACGAATACCCTTGTTTTTCACCTACCCTCAAGTGTTCTTGCTTGTATCATTAAATATATATAACCATAGCTTTTCGCTTAACCCTAAAATAGCCGGCAAAAATAAAATCCATTTGGAGCGGTAGATCTGATAAGATTGATGCGCACTTTTTAAACGGATCATTATCGCAGTCGTCTGAATGCCGATCACGGGTAATGGATGACGTCCTTTATTCAATGGAACCTAAGATCCTGATTGCCCCGGGACAATTAATTGTTGAAGTGGGCTTAATTGACACACAGACTGGCCGGGGAATGCGGGATTACAGTATCCGTTTCAGGGTTAATCTCTAGTTCGCTACATTTGTAGATAGACCGAAAATTAGTGATGACGAATAGACGACTTTTCCAATTGTTTTTAACTATCTTATTGTTTCGTCAAGCGAATATGACATGCATCAGCATATTCTTGTAATGTTTGTTATTTAAATAAAATACTTTACGGTTTAAAACGATATGTATTAGTTAAACTGATTTGAAAATTATTTTAACAAAGCTCACTTATCCTTTGCCGTGGTCACGGTATCACGCATGGTCTTATACAGTAAGACAGCAGGTCTGTACTAAAGTCAGAAAAATGCACAAAGGGATCCTAATGTTCAATTACTTCGACCGTCAGTTCTTGTTAACTTTGGGGATGCGGCTGGTAAAACACTTTCCCTTTGAGGGCGTAAATAATCAATCTATCAAAATATCAATTTTCTCGGCCCTTGCTTATGAAAGGTGTAGGTGGTTTGTAAAAAACGCTCTATATGTTATTCATCACACGTCTAGCTATGTACCTTCGCGAAATTGGAGGATGGATACGTGTCTTGAAACAAAATGCTCTTTCCGATTTGAATATGTATTTATAACAGGCATTTTTGTAACAGAGAAAGACAAACAAGCATGGGTTTAAATTTATGGTACGTTTAAATAAAACACTTTAACGGTTTAAAACGCGATATATATTAGTTAAACATATTTGATAATTATTTTTAACGTCTCCCCGTGACCACGACTGCTGCAAAGCATCGGAAACGTCGGGCCGAAGTTAAAAATAACTTTCAAATACGTTTAACTAATATATATCACGTTTTAAACCGTTAGAGTGTTTTATTTAAATGTGTACTACTCGCGTAAACTATAGACGGTATTTTATGGTACGTCTCCACCATGTAACATCTAAGATGCGGCGCTTAGATTTATGTGCTCTATGCATCTAAGTCGGTCTTGTGATAAAAGTCGATTAACCTTCGCAGTTTTCTCATCTGAGGACGGTGGAAATTTTCTATAATCCTATAAACTTGATTGTTAATAATCAAAGTGTCGCGGGTTTGATCTCCACTGGATCTGACATGCTGTTAATGTATGCAAAACATTTCTGAAACACTGACTTCCTCTACTGGATATTACACGGGTAGAATTCCGTCCGAGCCACAAACAACCGTCACAGTCTGTGGATATCCGAATAATCATAATAGGTCAACAACGTACGTATCTTGTGTGATGTTATATAGCTAGGGTATATTACTTTCCATCAAGCAACCCCATTTTTGGCTTCTATTCTAAATGACTGACTAACTAAAAAAATATGTATGTATATATATTGTTGGCGCAAAAGCACCTTCGGTCCTTTTAATTGTGAGAGAAGTAAACAAAATAAAAATAGTAATAACATTTAAGGACTATGCTAAAATATTCATTGTAAGATGCCTTGTCCTTTAATTTCAGCGACAACACAATGAATTTTTTGTAATTTTTCTTTCCATTTTCTTAAAATGTTTGCTAAAACTGTGTTGTTGACATTGACAGACAAACCTTTAGATCTTAAAATTAGCGGAGAATTTTTTTTTTTTTCATTTACTTTTATTTGTCTTGGAATTCCGTCGGGGTCAACGTCCGCGTTTAATCGCGTTTCGATTTCAGTCTGTGGATTTCCGAATATCCAAAGCCAAAATACATCGACAGTGCATCTTGTTTAGACTTTACATGATATATGGGAATTGCATCTACCATCCAATGAACGCCATGCCTCCTCTATCGTAAAAAGAAAAAGACTAAAAATGAGACAAATTCTTAAAGCGACCTACTATGAAAGCCCATATTGTCCCCTTTTGTGGGGCATGGGGCGAACACATTTCTGTGTCCGTTTTTTTGATCCGTTCTTTTAACAGGCAAGGAGTTGACTCTGCCTGACCCAAACAATTTTTGTTTCCCTGGGTTCCGAACCAAGGACCTCTCGCGCTAAACGCAATGCTAGGCAAAATGTTTAACCATTTGGCCACAGAGCGCGGTTTAACACATAATAAATTGTAATACTGTTAATTCACTCGACTGTGGGTCCTAGGTTCGAATATAAAATGATTTTGAAATTCGTTGGACCCGATGGAAATCAAACCCACGTCTCTTTGGCTATTATCCGTATTACAAACATTGGCCCAACGTGGACTAGATGGGCCAAAACTTCGTGTTTTGCTAACTTTAACACTATTTTGTTTGCTCTTTCTCTAATTCCATCTAAAGCAAATATAAACGAAATTTTCTCTTGGAATTTAGCCAAATATCATAAAAATCTATTAATGTGTTTCGGATGCCATTATGAAGTTAAGAAATAAATTTTAACTTTCCTTTCTTTCTAAAATAAGAAAGAAGTTGGATTATTATTATTTTTTTAATAATACCGGCATCCACAGAGTTCCGTGCTATACTCTTATACGCTGTGAATGCCGGTTCAAGTCCTGCGTAACTTTCTACGTACTTTTTTTTTATCAAATCGTTGTTTAATTGACCACGCCATCATGTACAATAAGACGTGAAAAATATTAAAGTTTTCTATATCAATTATGGAACGCGTTTGTCGAAAACCATGTACCTAATGTTCAGGAAATAAAACTTAATAAAAAATTCAACAAAACTGTGAAAAACTTTTAAACACTTGCTACAAAGTGGAACATTCAAAACCGTGTTTGTGACTATTTAACTTACGAAACACGTAAATAAACATTTCTAAATATTTACCTTCAATCTTAAAACTTTATTCAAGACAGGTGTCTTGAACCAAACAACGAAGACCTAAACAACCCTTTACAACAGTGTTTTGTTAAAATAACGTTATTAAACGACATTGTTGACAAACCGGGCAACGCTACAAAGCCGGGTCTAAGTCGCCTACTCTAATCTAATTAAAATATAATCGAAGTCTTTGTTTTCGAATAAAATGTTTTTCCTCACGAGGCACTGAAACCACAAACGTGTTGAATAATTCATTCGACGTAGGTACATCAAGTGGAATTGTGTTTCATTTCAATTTAGGAGAGAATACTTTTATGATCCTTCAATCAAACTCTTTATCGATATTTCACTTTTGATATTATCGATAAATATAAAAATGTATTTGCTTGCAGCAGCTTTATATGCAGACTTGGTGTTCAATTATCTTGGATTCTTCATTTTGTTTTCTTTTATCTTTTTGTTGTCATATATTGTTATAGTTTAGAGTTTTTAATTTATTTAGACATTTTACTATATATAAATTTAAAAAATGCTCATCAATCTAGTTAGAAAAATGCTTATAAATTCTTAAATACTGTCTATAGTTTACGCGAGTTGTACCCATTTAAATAAAACACTTTAACGGTTTAAAACGCGATATAGTAGTAATTTTTGAACCTCGGCCCGACGTTTCGGATGCTTTGCAGCATTGCCCACGGCTTTTTACACCGTTAAAGTGTTTTTTTTAATAAATTCTTGTTTCTTGTTACCACTTAACACAAGGAAAAACAAAGGTAAAAAAAGGCCATCCGGTTGTAACACATCCCCCATTCCCCTGTTGTGCAATAAAAGAAAAGTTTCCCCTCGCCCGTGATGAGAGTAATTCACAAGACACATTTGCAAAATTTATCTTAAGATATACTTAGGGCGACCATCAATCATACTTTTGCTCATATTTTTATTTGTCACTCATTTTCCTCTCCCTAGCAGACTTTGAAAAATTACACCGAGTTAAGGTCTGGCATCGATATTAATAGGGGAACTTTGTTTCAGATCCTAAAGGATAACAATGCCGCAATACAAGAGGGGATGAACAAAATGGACATCAACCATGTAGTATTAGACAAGGAAGCAATCAGCCGGTTCGAACAGTATACATTGGCGAAGCCCGCAAACGGCACTGTGCCCCTGGACAAGTGCCAAGATGACTCGACATCTAATAGCAGAAAGAAAACACAAGCGTCTCGACAAAAAGTAGTTTGTTGCTTCTGCTTCAAAACGACAAAGTACAGACGGAAACAATTCATCGTCGGATCCTTGACCAACAGCGTGGTGTTCTCTGTTCTATTGGCGTATACATTTCTAGGCTCGTTCATATTTCTGGCGATAGAGGGCGGTGTCGAAGTACCCTCGCGACCCAGGTTATTGCCAGATAAACAGAAGATATATAGAGACCACAGCAACGATAGCAAGAAAGAAGTGGACGAGTATGATTATGGAAATCTGACTCTGTCAGCGAACTTCTGGGACGCGAGGAGCCGCGCCGTGGAAAATATCTGGGAGATAACCGTATCTCTGAATATTTTGTATAGAGAGAATTGGACGCGTTTGGCGTCGGCTGAAATTTTAAAATTCCAGAACGAGTTGCTACAAAGGGTCACAGCCGAAATGGCCTCGCAGTACGGCGTGAGCTATAAAGAGTTGGCTTTAGGCGAATTTGGCGAGGGTGATGTAAACAACCATTACGAAGAACACGACTGGAACTTGGCCCTGGCTTTTTTCTACTCGTTGACTGTATTAACTACTATCGGTGAGTAAACTTTTTAAATAATATTAATCCGTAATACATTAGAATTGTTTAAACATATATACTAAAGCTATACAATTTGTATATTTTGATAACCCGTTATATGCCGAGACGTTAAGACCACGGTGATATAAGGTCCTGGGTTCGAATCCATAGAAATACTTAGCTTAGACTAGAGAGGACACAAATTTTATCAACTTTAGTCTGTAAATAAAATCCAACTAAACTTAGAATCTGCCCACCCATTTCACGTATTGAAAACAGGATGTCGCACTATGACTGTACAGTACTCGTATCTAGTGTAACAAATGTAATCTCTTTACAGGGTACGGAAACATAGCTCCGAGAACGATGTTGGGCAAGGGAATCACAATTCTATACGCGCTAATTGGAATCCCTTTGACGCTTGTATACCTTTCGAGCGTCGGCTCTTTACTCTCCAAAATGGCTCGCAGTGTTTTCAGCAGAGCACTATGCTGTTGTCTCTGCTCAAACTGCGGTTACTGCTGTTACGACGAGCGGCGAATGGCGGAAAAAGAACGACGAATGAAACTCAAGAGACAACAGGAAGAACTACTCAACAGCCAAAACTCCAGCAAAACGGAGGAGTGCTATGTACTAAAAACAGACAGTCAGAAGGATTCTTCGAACTCTGATAGACCTACAACGAGTACAGCTAAAGACGATGTGATCAGCTGGCCTGACACTGATTCTAAACTGTCCATGCACGGCTTAAGCATACTAGCTCCTGTGCTGTTATGTTTAGCAGCTATTTTCGTTTACATCTCTTTGGGTGCGATCGTCTTATTTCAATTGGATGACATGAGTTTGATAGATGGCTTTTATTTCTGCTTCATGGCGCTCAGTACAATAGGATTCGGTAACATCATCCCGGGGACCAGCTACACCACTATTAACGGTGTCAGATATTATACAATAAATTCGACCGTTCTATGGTTTTGTTCTGTGTATACATTGACTGGCCTAGCCTTGACAGCTATGTGCTTTGGAGTTATCCACGACGAGATTATTTATAGGATAAAACACCAGCAGAAAGAGTGGTCGCAGAAGGGGAACACGGTCAACGATGAAGTTAACGTCACTGATCCATTTTATATGAGCTCCTGACATATGTTCAATAAGGGGAGATCGGAAAACTTGTATAGTATAATGGAGGATAGTTCTATAGAGCGTAGGATAGAGATTGACAATAGAGAAGTAGTTCTTAGTGTAGAAGATGTATCATTAGCCGTAGATTCTAACGTGGAGTTCCCCCCTCCCCCGCCAGAGGAAGAGATCGTTGCTATAGTAACGAAGAAGGAACCCAAAATCGGCTTCGGTGACATGGTGGCTTACAACGTGCTACCAGAAATGCTCGAGCATGTAAACAAATAATTATATTTTCGTGTATGTTTTACTGGCTGTGACTTCCTTCGTATTGTTCTAAACCTAATTTATTAAGAACTATATCAAATATCTCGAATTTACTTTTCCACAATATTTTAAGGGCGAATTGTAAATTGTAATTATTGTAAATAGTGTGTAATTAAAGTGTGATGTCTAACATCTTTTAAATATTATGAATGTCAAATGTTAATATCAGCATAACTGTAAGTAATTTTTACGTGAATAGACTCTTTGTAATGATATAAAATTTAATATAAAATTAAAATTGTGAGTATTATGCGTTCTTTTAATGTTTTCTACGACTGTCCGCGTGGAGTAGTGACTTGGGGTAGAATTTTTAATTATTTAGGCTGTTTATTAATTTATATAAGGGCGCATTTAAGGCAGCCAATCTATGTTGTAAGTGCTACTTTGCTGCAACACTCTCACCTCACATCACTGCTACTCTAACTCCCACTCTCATTCCTACACTCACTCCCACTCTGACTCTGACCCCTAACGCCCACCCCCACCCTCAGCCCTACACCCACTCCCACTCCCACTCCCACTCCCACTCCCACTCCCACTTCTATTCCCAAAAAGCCAAAGAAGAAAGTTTTATTGTTCTAACTTCAAAAACAACGAATTTCTATCCAAACTTTCATCCCCTTTTTAACCTCTTATACATATAGATTATAGAATATTATAGATTTGACAGATTTAATAAATTACAATCTATTTTGTTTATAGTGGTACGTAAACATTTGCAGTTAATTCTGGGTTCGGATTACGGCAATAGCTTTGTTTGGACCGACAAAGGGAATTATCACAGTTGAAAAGTCTATTTAATTTTATATACATTAAAAATTGAAAAAATGTAGGACTCGGTCACGACTTGAACCGGCATCATCAGCGTTCCGTACTGTTGCTCTAACCAGTTGAGCTACCGAGTACCTACCTACCTACTACTACCTACTATTGTCCTACTAGTTATATTTTTTTTTGGAATGGCTTATAATCCAAAGTAGGTACATTATTGTTAGTCGGTATTTTACTTTTTTATAAACAGCCACATAAATTCTAGTCTTCTTTGAAAAATGTAAAGGTCACAGCGAAGGTACGTTATACCCTACAGGAAAGACAGTCAGCAATTTTCTGGTTGAAACTTTTATATGCAAGTAAAAAGCGAAGAGAAAATTATACGAACGTTTTAAAAAGTGCAGTCTAGCGTACTCGGAACTTGGTGTTTTTGTATTTGTTCATGATAGTTTTACTTAAGTCGAACCTGCATTAGATGCTTACTGGATGACGTTAAATTTATTTGAAGAGAAATTATCAAATTATATAAAAGTTTTTTATAACACTATAACATAGAGACAAACGATCATAAAGTGAATACTGTCTATACTTTACGCGAGTAGTACACATTTAAATAAAACACCTTTAGGGTTTAAAACGCGATATATTAATCAAACTTATTTGAAAATGATTTTTAACTTCGACCCAACCCCGTGACCACGGCTGCTGCAAAGCATTTGAAAAATCGGGCTGAATTTAAAAATCATATTCAAATAAGTTTAACTAATATATCGCGTTTTAAGCCGTAAAATGTGTTTTATATATAATAAATACAGACAGTATTTAACATTTTTTTATATATATTAAGGGAAACTTGTAAACAAGTTATAAAAGTATTACATTACTTTTATTAAACCGTTCGAGTTAAACGTAATAGTTTGCGCGACGAAATTCAACAATTTATATGAATATAAATAAGAATGAATGCATGAATATGAAAATACCTTATTTCGGGGGCGAACAAATACATCCCCCAAAAGTAATCTCGGTTAGAAAAAGGGTTGAAGCTTTCTGAGGAAGACAAATAGTGGCTTATATTGAATATGTTACGCTTTCTTTGATTTTGTGCGCAATCATCCATTTTATTGGTTTCCTATGCTAATTTCCCTACATGAAATCAGGAAAAGTACGCTTACTCTCGTTTAAGTACAATGAAATCGTAAGGGAACACCGGAGTTTTATGTGCTTCGCTTCGGATAGGCTATCTATTAAATAACACAATGGATGCTAGAGTCAAAGTGGCCTAATAACAAAAAACATGTTTTCAATAAGGATAGGAACATCAAAATACGCAATTAAATACTGTCTGCAGTTTACGCGATTTAATTAAAATACTTGAACTGGTTAAAACGCGATACATATTAGTTAAACTTATTTGAGAATAATTTTAACTACTTTGTCACGGGGAGACTAAAGACGTGTCTCTGACGTCAAAGTAAAATTGTATATTAACGTCTTGTAGATTAACATGTTTGGACTATAAATAAGTCAACTGAAAATAAATATAATAGATAAAATTGCAGTTCGGCCATCATGCCCCTAACGGCCTTATTTATTCATATACATCTTAAATATTCGAATTTGACATTAAATTCTCCATTTGACGGCAGAAATAATGTTCCAATATTGTCTGTAGTTTCCGCGAGTTGAATATATTAAATAAAAATTTTCTAACGGTTTAAACACAAAGAATATAACTGCCAAACACCCAAATGTCAATGGTATTTAAAATAAATTGGCCAATATATTTCACGTTTTAAACCGTTCAAAGCGTTTTAATTAGATAACTTTTCTGATGCTTTGCAAGTTGTATCTAATGTCAATGTCAAAACTGGTATGTTAGCGTCATCTGTTTCACTGTAAAGTTCAAAAAGTCACCAAAAGATCTGTTTCAAAAAGTGTGCTTTATTAATGTGTACTACTCGCAAAGTTGTGAATTAAATAATATTGAAACGGACATAGAAATGCTATTTTCCATGCCCCATGGGGGGGGAGACACATTTTTGAAAATGTATATAAAATTAAGTTACGTTTAACTTCAAGTTTAACATCGCTAAAAACTTTTATTGTTTATCATATTTGAAAACAGTTTGCGAGAGAAGTTCAGCTTTTATCGTTTCTTTTCTCCATATTCATAGCCAATAGAGAGTCCATTTAGAATAATTTTCAAATACACCTCGCATTATCATCTAACGTAGTCCAAGTTTTCATATAAATAGCCATTTTTGTCCCAATGGTTGCCTATTATTTTCACCCACAACAGTTTATGAGATCAGAACGACGAGGGAAGCTGTAAAATTCAATATAATGGAATACATTTTTCATAAAGTAGCTACGTTTCGCCGTAAAAGATGTACGTGGTGGCGGTGATTTTATGGGACTTGGTGAATAACCAAGAAGATGTATCATTATATCTATACTAATATATAAAGCTGAAGAGTTTGTTTGTTTGAACGCGCTAATCTCAGGCACTAGGTGTTTGAAGTGAAAAAATATTTTTGTGTTGGTCAGAGCATTAATCGAGAGACTATAACACCGCCCTGTGATTAATACAATCGAAAATACAGCGGGAAATGTGAAAGAAAAAATTGAAATATTTTCATCATTGTGGGTTACTCGGGCGTACCCAAAAAATATGTATTAAAGAATGATTCGTCTTTAAACTATCAAAAAAAAAGTCTGCGATTAAATTTATAAAAAGAAGAAGATTGACTTGTAAGAACGACGGGAAGGGACGCGACCGACGCCGTGGGTCTGCAATAACGAATTTGGATGCCCAAAATAAATATTCTTAACGGACGATTGAAGCTAGTCTTTTATTAGCGATGTCCTTTACTAGTATAAATTAAATAAAACACAATTAACGGTTCACAAAGTAGGGTCTTAAATAAATCTAAGTTAACAATAATTAACGTAAAAAATCTTCAATGTGTTTTATTTAATATTACTACTTACCTTCTTTATAAGTCGTAAATCACTTTTTAAGAACCTCGAAAGTTTACTTCTGAAAATATTTAATACATTTACAAAAGTTAGACTTTAATTAGGCATCTCAAAGTAACCAGCCCTTTTGTATTATTCACTTCCAAGATTCAAATCTGAAATCGATTTATTGGAAAATAAAATGTGTATTAACAAATTGAAAATTGTTGAATTAATATATCTAGTAATTTATTTATTAGTATTAATAAAAGCTATTTTATAAAGTAAATACATAGTTAATATATACAAAGAATAGGCCAACTACAGACAAGCACTCGCTTGACGGGAAGTGAAATACCCCAGTCATATAACATCTAAAAGATGTGCTGTCTACCTTTTTTTTGCTTTGGGTATTCGGAAATTCACAGACTGAACCCGAAAAACGATTAAATTTCACGGCTTACCATCTGTGGACGGTGGTTTGTGAATCGAATTTCGATATTCCTGCCGCCCATTTGATATCCAGATTTCCAGATAAAGTCATGTTTCAGAAAAGCTATAAATTAATTAGAAATATGTTGGACCCACTACCCGTTGATTATAAGACATTTTCAAACAACCATTTTGTTAACTAGCTTACTTATTTAAATAAAACACTTTAACGGTTTAAAACGCGATATATTAGTTAAACTTATTTGAAAATGACAGGGGAGACAGTCTCCCCGTGACCACGGTTAAAAATACATTTTTACTGTTTCTTTGGAGCTATCTTTTGAAATCCCGACTAAGACTAACAGAAATAATAGCTATATAAATAAAAGGGTTTTCCAATAAACAAAAGATCGTTGTCTGAATATCCCTTGATATGGGCTCAAGAAATAAATGTAGGCGCTCAGAACTTCGTATAATCTGATTATGAGATAAAATGTTTCGAAAGAGAAAATATAACAGCAACCTGTATTTGCCTTTTTAGTTTACCCAATACTGATAAAATCACAGAGTAGATAGAGTTAAAAAAAACAATACAGGGATTCGAACCTAAGAGCACCCCACCTCGTTGTCCTGACAAACTGGCTATGCTATTTCTATCGAAGATTTTATCTTGTCTAGTAACCGGTGGCGCAATGTAATTTCGACCGTATTATGTAAACGTCAAGTTCACGCGAGTAGTACACATTTAAATCACTTCAACGGTTTAAAACGCGAAATATTTAACTTTTGTATTAAACTAATTCAATTCTCATTACGCCCCGACAGTTCCGATTCGGGACAAACTTCGGGCGGTAGTTAAAATAATTTTCAAATATTTTGAATATTATTATATTTTGCGTTTTAAATCATTTAAGTGTTTTATTTAAACGCCGAGTACTCTCGCTTTAAAGCGAAATATAAACACGTGTTGAGAATTCAATATTTCTGAGAGAATTAAAAATACTAGAGCCCAAAAAACAGCATACCGAAAAACGAGAGGTCACCGTGAGTCAGGTCTGTAAACACCCAGCTAGTTTCTTCAAATATTAATAACCACGACGCCAGATGGCGCTAGCGTAACAGGTGTGACTTTGACATTAAGGACATCCTCCATCTTTAGTGACTACATTTCGCCTTTATTGCTAAATTATTAAGCCTGTTGCCTAGCATTGCATTAGGCATCCAGGTTTAGAGGTCCTGGGTGCGAATCCCAGGAAACCAATAGATTGCTTCGAATAGACAGGGCACAGAAGTCTGATTAACTGATTAAGCAGGCATTAAGTGAAACGGACACAGTAATGCCCCATGCCCCACGGGAAAACGGGATTTCACTACTATCTACTCCATCTTCACTCCCCCCTATATCCACGGTTGCTACAAAGCATTTGAAACCTTGAGCCGTAGTTATAATTAATAAAAATAAGTCCACTTATTAATTTCGCGTTTTAAACAGTTCGAAGTGTTTTATTAAACAATATTTATAATTTTACATACCTATTCCTGTCATCGGTACCCATCTTCAAAATTATTTTTTTAAACCCTTATGTCCATAACATGTGAAAATTATTTATACTTAGGTGATAAACTTACTAAATAATTGAACGACTGGAAAGGGGCAAGCCTCAATTTGATTTCGCCTGATTTCCCGAGAGATAGATCCTCAGATTAACATCCCGAAGGTGGTCTAATGAAGGAGCTATGTAGAATTGTATACTACTGTTGGAGCCTAATTTCAATACGCCTCCATCATATCTACCTTTTCGCATGAATGGTACGGAGGAAACATATCTACGGAATTGTTTATTTTCTAAGAGACAATTCTGAACTACGTGACAAGACTTGGAAAAGTGTAATAACATCAATAAAGGACAATTTCAATTTGAAATACCCAACGTTAAAATTTCTTTCGTATACGTATACTTATTAATATCTGACGTACTCGTTATCGTTACGTAAAGCAATGTATGGCTAGTAATCAACTGATCGTAGGTTCGGTTCCCACCAAGTCAGTCACTAAGTTTTCAATTTATATATTATTTTGGACATGTCTTCGTCGCGAAATCTAGATATAAAAACCAACAAAATTAAAAACTTTAAACGGAATAAAACGAGAGAAATGTATTCGAAAACTATAATATTTTTCACATGATGGAACTACAATAATTTAAAAATCGAAAATAAATTTTAAAAATTTCGACTCGGGCAAGACTTGATATGCTGTTGCAGCAACAGCACGGTACGCTGACGATGCCGGATATAGAACAAAATATAGATTTTTAAATTTAACACTGCCCGACAACCTAATGGGCAATAAGTTACATGGCTACTTAACGGTGTTTATTGTAATGTATTTTGTAATAATTTCAGTCCTGAATTCGTTTACAAGGATACAGACAAAAAAAAATAATCGGTAAGCTACGACTATTGCTTCCTTCTACTACAAGTATAGCCACACGATTTTCTTTACTAAAATTCATTATTGTTAAATACAGTCTGTAGTTCACGCGAGTAGTACACATTTAAATGAAGCATTTAAACGGTTTAAAACGCGATATATATTACTTAAACTAATTTATATCGTGTATATAAGTTTAACTAATATATATCGCGTTTTAAAACGGTTTTTTATTTAAACTCATTATTGTTAGGAAATATTCAAGCCTGTGTCTAAATAAAAGCAATTCTATCCCGCTGCGTTTAATCTCGGGATATAGCGTATGTTTATGTTAGGCGTCATATTGAGTTCACATAATGTGTAGCCCTTCATAATATCGGACAAAAGACTTCATAAAGTTTGATGAGGAACTAAGCTTCCAGTTTATCATCGATTTATGTTCTATACGATTCTATGGGCGCTTACCGTGTTGACATTATCTTGGATATATCATTTACTAGCGTTTACCCACGACGTTGTTCGTCGTTCATGCAAGTTGATCTTAAAAGTTATACACTGTCGCGGATATATTTTAGATCATTTAAAAAGAAATCATTGTTTTATTAATATTTTTGGGTATCTTAACCTGTATTTGCTGCGCACGCAACCCCTCAAAGAATAATTTCCTGTCCCACTGTTGGACACACTGTCGTCTTGCATGGGAGCGGTTTTTAGAGTTTAGACTTACCATGCTACTTTTTAGGGTTTAACGTACTTGTGGCGAGAAGAGAAAATAAGTCTCGTTAAAAATATATTTTTTACAGTTAATAATTTTGGATTCCATGTTTCGGATGCTTTATTGTAATTTTCACGAGTGGCACAATTTCATGTTTCGTTCATTTTAGCGTTTTATTTTCAATTAAAAGCGATAAATAAGACTACATTATAAGAATTTGAGACATATAGACAAAAATAAAATAAATTTCTACTTGTGAAAAAAAGGCGACACAACAGTCAAAGGAAGAAGTTAACTTCCCACAAAGTAAATTTACGTTTGATTTTGTTAAATAGGAATAATTATTTAAATAAAACACTTTAACGGTTTAAAACGCGATATATTAGTTAAACTTATTTGAAAATGATTTTTAACTTCGGCCCGACGTTTCGGATGCTTTGCAGCCGTGGTCACAGAGAGACTCGGAGAAACGTTCAAATAAGTTTAACTAATATATCGCGTTTTAAACCGTTTAAGTGTTTTATTTAAACTTATGTTAATATAATTTACTTAAATTCTATACTTATTCGAAGATAGTGATTAAGTTAATTTAAACTATGACTTTTTTCTTTTTGTATGCCACTTTTGAATTAATCAAAATGTTATTTTGGCCAACTATGATGCAATACGATTTATTTTTCAGGTAAATCTTTCCCTAGCAATTACGCACAGGAAATTCCCGAACCACGTCATAGTGTATAAATAGTTAGGACTGTTTACTTCCTTTAGTCCACCTTCTTATACCTCCACAATTGCGTTATTATTATTGTTATAGAGACTGGTACACGAATAAGCAAAAACTTAAAATCGTTGGTCTAATAGTAGCCAATAATGGGCTAGTCCCCACCGGCTCCTACATAATTCTAATTTATAATTTTTCTGAAACATGGAAAACTCCATATTGAATGATATCCGGCCGGGTCACGAAACAACGTCACGGATAGAATAGTCGTCTACTTCTGGATTACTGAATATCATGCAGTCATAATAGGTCGACAATGCACATCGTCACCTTCCCTCAATTACTTTTTTGACTGTCCACGCTCTACACATTTTCATTATAGGCAGTGATAGTCCGCGATTAGTTATAAAAAATATATTCAGCTTAAACTATATTCAACTTAAATGTACTTAAATACTGTCTGTAGTTTACGCGAGTGGTAAGTACACATTTAAATAAAACACTTTAACGGTTTAAAACGCGATATATATTAAAAAGAAAATTCCAAAATAAGTTTAACGAATATTTATCGCGTTTTAAACCGTTGAAGTGTTTCATTTAGAGTAGTTATGACCGCATTTAGTAATATCAGAACACTGTGCGAGAAGCCTTTGCAAATTGAATTTCAACAGCGGCACAGAATTCGCATATTAGCAATGAAGGGAATCGAAGAGAAATTAAAATTAAATCGCTAATGCAACGGTGTACGGGATTGCGTTGTCACTGCATAAAGGCGTTGAAGAGAGCTTGAAAACGATTCAACTGACATTTATTCTCGATTCTTTCTGCTGGAATATGAATGATAGGGTGAGATTCTGACAAGCGTCAGAACTTTGACAAGAAAATATTATATACTGTCTTTAATTTGCGCGAGTAGACATTTAAATAAAACACGTTAACGGTTTAAAACGCGATATATATTAGTTAAACTTATTTGAAATTTATTTTAACTAACTACGGCCTAATGTTTCGTACTCGTTATGTATTAGTATTTAATATGTTTACGGTGGTCACGAGGAGTCCCTGACTGGCGCAAAGCACCCAAAACGTCGGGCCGTAACTAAAATAATTTTTAAATAAGTGTAACTAATATAAATCGCGTTTAAAACCGTTAAAGTTTTTTATTTAAAGGAATTTATATAACGTAGAAACACTATTTTGTTCCTAGCTTAAGTGTTGTTTAATAATGATGTAAATTTTACAAACAATTTTTGATGTAACATTGTCTTCTATTTTTATAACATAAGTACTTTGAGAGACATTTGACGATTTGTGTGACATAGGTTTATTAAATCCAGGTAGGGTAGTTAGTTATGCTTCGAAATTTTAAAATATTTTTTCTCAATTCATCCATTTAACTAGACGGTTTCTTTGTTAGATGGAGTTTTTTTAAATCTATACTCGACGACGACTATAAATTTGTAGAGTTTGTTTATTTAAAAGCGCTAATCTCGAGAACTACTTTCCGTTCAAAAACGGTTAAAAAAACAATTTTTTTTTATGGTAAGCAAACTTGGTCCATTGTAATGCACTATTACCAATTATTCGTTAGGGTTGCATCGACATATTAATCTTGCAAACAACAAAACAATCTCTGCTCGTACCGTTGGAATAAAGTGAAGTAACATTTTTGAAGAAAGTCGAACCAATTCTAAAAAACAAATAAAGGAAACTCCAATATACACAAATCCAAGCATAAAAACATCCGACGCCCGTCCATAAGCTGACATATAAAAATTGATAGTAACGCTGAAAACAGACTGTAATAATATATTGAATGTCAGCACGAGCCCTTCGACTTAAATGTTTCGATCGGAAAATGGGATTTATTTGAAGGCGCAATAAAAAGCATTTTCCCCTGCACGAGAAATGTAAATGACCGAGAGCAGTCTCGCAATGGTGACAATATAAAAGTACTGTGTCTCCTATTTTGCTTTGGTTTTTCGTATTGGCTGTTCTTATTCAACTTCGCAAACAAAGAGTAATTGAAAAATTAAAAAGCTTTACATATAAAGCTGCTAACTAACTATATTTACTTTGTTCCCTCGGTATACACTATGCTGATAGAGTGAACTTTGACTGTGAACAAACAATTTATAACACAATTTAAAAATCGAAAATAAATTGAAAAAATGTTCGACTCGGGCAAGACATGAACCGGCATCATCAGCGTTCCGTGCTGTCCTACCGAGTCGATTTTTAAATTATGTAGTGCCATTGTGTGCAATAACATGTGAATATTAATACAATTTATAACACAGCTAGAAACAAACTCCCTCCGTAGCTATATGATTAAAAGTGTTGGGTTAGCAAGAGGTTCCTGGGTTCGAATCTCCGAACTCCGATTGTTTCAGTCGGAAAGGCCAAGAAGGCTAATTAACTACTTGCCTGTAACAAAACCGATCAATGAAACGGACACAGAAATGTGTACGTTCCATGGCCCACATAGGCACACGCTATGGTCGTGACTTACAGTCTCGTGCGTGGCATCGCTTCTTTTTATAATAATGATAATAATTTTTATCTCTTCATAGATGGCGTATAAAGAATCTATTCGAGAAAAAGAAAAGTAGTTCTATGACAAGCACGGGACTCAAACTTACTATTTATTAAATGTCTCTGTGACATTATTTACATAACGTTGTTAGAATCTCTTCTAGAAGTATAAAAGCAGTATGTCAAGAACAAAATGACACGCACAGGACTCGAACCGTTTCTACCAACTCAACTACATTATCTTAGTGACAGCAACACTACAGAACGCTGCGGTCGTGACTACGAGTCCCATCCTAGTCATCGGTGTTATTTTGTTAAATGATTTTTAATTAGCATGTAATAATCAAGTTCAATTTTTGAAAAAGCTGTTTCAAATATTATAGGACCGCAAATCGGGTCTAATTGTACGGTCGCAACATCTTACGTTCCACGTCAAACTACTATACTATCGGCGCATGACCTCACTGTATTAATCATGAACACAGTAATTATCAATTTGAAGCGTGTTTAGTTCAGACGTTTCCTACAATGCATATTAAATGTGGTGTAATTCTCCTCATAATTACAATAGCGCACAGTGCCAAAAGAATTGACTACGATGATTTGGACGAGAACGAGATAAATTATGTGCAAACGTCCCTTGTTTTCCCAGACGACATAGAAGATGTGCGCAAATACTATTTACTAGCGCAGTTCTTTGACCGAAAACTAATTGATATACCTGTGACGTGCAATAGGGAGCGACCGTTCAAATTGCACATGGAAAAGGAGCAAAGGTGTGTGTGTTTGAATTTGGAAGAATTTATAAAAGTGAGACATAAAAAGCGATGTTGAGTACTGAAAAACTTTTAAAAGCTGTGACAACTCATTTTTATTAGTCTAAGAATTAAAAATAGTTGACAGACGGGATAGAAGAAGTGAAAGCTTGTTAAACAAAGGTACGAAAAATCTTCTAAACACTATGAATGTACAAATTCTTAAATGGATCATTTGCAATAAAGTATTTACTTTTTAAATTGTTTTTTTATTAACCATTCAAGAAAGCTATTGGGAAGTGTGATAATTAGTTTATAAAGTCCGGCCTAAAGCAGTACAGTGCAGTAGCAGGACTAGATATGAACAATGTAAGGCTATTAATATGGACGTCAATGATAAGGGAATAAAGTAATTAATTATAGTAAAGGATGTTATAGTGAATGAAGACAAAGTAATATATAAAGTATATATACAATATCAAATCAAATCATTGCCAGTTCAAGTCCTTGGCACAATTTTTTCAAATTTTTAATGGATTTTTTAATAATATAAAAATATAATGCGAAACACCATATAAAAAAATCTTCAAGTTTTTAATAAGTACCTACTTAACTAATATAAAAAACAACACTAAGTCTTATAAAAGGTATTTTTCTTCAAGCAATTCTTGTTAGTCTTTCTATGCCATAAAGGTGTGAAAACTTAATTATTTTTTTACATGACGATGCCGGTCAAGTCCTGCCCGAGTCGAGAATTTTTTCAATTTATTTTAGATTTTTAAATCATAAAGATATTCTATAGACAATACTGTTCGGCTAAAACTAAAAATCTGTTTGCTTAAGAATCGAAGCAAGAATCACTCGGAATAGATAGTTTTTTTAACAAATATTTTCATAATATAATTTGTTCATTAAAATAATATTAATTGAATAATTATATTCATACAAATATTGTCTATAATTTACGCGAGTAGTACACATTTAAATAAACGGGGAGACCCCGTGACCACGGCTGCTGCAAAGCATCCGAAACGTCGGGCCGAAGTTAAAAATCATTTACAAATAAGTTTAACTAATATATCGCGTTTTAAACCGTTAAAGTGTTTTATATTCATACAAATTTTAATCGGTGCCAAGTAAATGTTTAAAAATCTTACTTCAATATTGAGTACACCATTTATTTTTTGTTTCATATTTGAAAATAAATAAAGTTAAAATACAAGATAGCTATTGAAAATCACTGACATCCCATATAAGTGTAAAATTCTTAAGTCGGTTAGAATATTTAAAATAAAACACTTGTTGGAATGGTTTATAATGCGTTTTTTGTTAAATTTATTTAACTTGTCGGGCCGTAGTGAAAATATTTTTCAAATAATTAATATATATCGCGTTTAAACCGTTAAAGTGCTTTATTTAAATGTGTTCTTCGCGCTTAAATTACAGACAGTATTTTAGGATATTTCGTAATCTTCTAGACTTAAGTATTTTTCAAAAGAATTAGTTGATTTAGGTGTAAGCAGTATAATACATCTTAAATAAGCTGTAAGAGGCTAAATTCTCTTCTGTTCTCTCTGAACTCTGCTCAAACAAGTTTACTACGCAGCTATCAAGTAACAAGAATGAAAATTAAACTCGCCGCATAGTAATGGAGTAGCAATTTCGGAAATAAATTGTGTTGCCGCCGTTTTAGTGCGCTGAATCTAGTTTTGTAGCTTCATGTGAATTGAGTTTTAGCTTTTTCTACATAAACACCTCAAAATATTTGCAGTAACGCATTCACGCTATTCTTTTCAAATTCAAAACTTTTAATTGAATATTTATCTATACTAATAGTATAAAGCTGAAGAGTTTGTTTGAACGCGCTAATCTCCGGAACTACTGGTTCGATATGAAAAAATATTTTTGTGTTGGTTAGAGCATTCATCGAGGTAGGCTTAAGCTATAAAAAATCAGGCTGCGACCAATAGGAGCGAAGAAACAGTGGGAAATGTGAAAACAAACTGGGAAAATTATTGTTCTTTCAGTTGCGTGCGCTGCGAAAACGGTTCAAGATAAAAAAAGGTAGGAAATAATGATTTCTCTTTAGTTATATAACAAAATGTCCGCGACAGTACATGTCTACGGGACGCAGACGACGTCGTGCGTAACAGCTACAACTTATAAACATGTGTAGCTTATCAAAAACAAACGAAGTCGCGAGCACAGTTATAGGTATAAGTTAGTGAACGACTCCTTACAATAAACAAGACATTTTTTCCTTCCAGTCAGCCATTTTTAAAGGATTTAATTTTACCTTTTTCATAAGCGATAACGTTTTTATGCTAATTACTTGTCTACAATTTAAAGGGTGAAAAATTTATCTCCCAACTCCCCTGTTAACTGAGACGCGAAAATTTTATTAGAGTAACTTTTCCGGGCGATTGTTTAATTCGGTAATATACAGTGCTTTCGAGTTTTATGTTCTACGTGAAAAGTTAATATTGTTATTAAAATGAAATACTTTTAACTGTTTAAAACGTGATATATAAGAGTTAACTTATTTTCAATTTATTATAACGCCCTGACGTATCGGATCCATATATATTTTAAACCTACTGACTGAAATCGACTCACAATAAGGCTTTTTCATCTGTGGGCAGCGGTTCGTGACCTGGACGGAATTTCTATATTCCTACCACTAAAATTAAATTATTTATTTATTTTATTTTACGTTCGTGTCCTTAATTACTTGCGTATAAATACTTACTGATGATTTTTACCTATTTTGAAAATTCATGCTTTTATAAAATAACTTCGAAAAATACTGTTATAATAACAATATATAATAATAAAAATGGCTTCTGATACAGTAGTTATATTCTACATCTAGATTATAAGTAAACAAGATTCTCCAACATTTTAATCCAAGATTACTTCTATTAAGATAATAAAAAGTTTAGATGTCTAATACCAAGAGAGAGGGTTTTACGAAAATTTAACGCGATACTTCAAACGATAAATTGTACCTTTCTTTTGTAATTTAATCACTAACTTAGCGATGTAATGAATGCAAACTCACCGATAAGGTTGGAACAACAGAATTACATAATACACAAATTTCAGAGCTTTTATAATAAAAGAAATGTTTTCAGCTGAATCTTTGTTATCCTTAGAATGAGGTGTAAATTTTATTGTGTAAAGGCTATTCCACAAGGGATATTAAATTGTGTGACGCTAATTGGAATATTTCACCACAACTGAGGTCGAAAGTTATTTGGTCTACCCACTACAGTTCGTTATATCGGGGGATATATGTCATGATACATGTCTAATGGTAGCAATGGATTATAATCAACGGGTAGCGGGTTCGATCGCCAACGAGTCAATGTTTTTAATAAATTTATATTTTTTCGACACACGACTTCGTCTGGAAATCTGGATATTAAATGGGTAGTAGAAATATTGATACTTCCGGTCGACGCCACGAATCACCGTCCATAGTAAAAATAAGTATATCGAGAGCCAAAAATAGGTATTTTACCTCCTATCTTCTTCTTCTATCTTTCTTCTTCTTCTTTTACCCTCTGCTTATATGTCGTCGTATAAAAACCTTATAAATGTCCACGAGAGAAAGAAAATATCCTAAGGTTTAATGTAAAATTAAACGGAACTTCGATGTCATGTGTTATTGACCTACATACTCTTACATAGCATAGGAGCTTCGTGTCCCAGTTGTGGAAACCGTTATACCATATACGACAATGACTAAAAATATAAATAGAACATTTAAAAAATCTATTTTCTTACGCCCCGAGGTAGCCCTTACTCTTCTTTTAAGTACGTAAGGTAAGCATCTTCTCCTCAAGTCCCCACCCAAATTGATGAGGGCCAAGCCCCCCTGTAAAGCACTTGGCTTAGCCGCAAATACGATCAAGTTAGTACTATAAATCCCGGACCGAGATACGTCACTTTTTTACGTTAAGAATCCTTGACAAACACATCACAGAAGTTACTTAATCGTAACAGAATATTATCGTTTTGAACTTATTTCGTCACCTTTAAAACATATAAATGTATAGGTTTCCAATCTATCTACTATAATATATAAGAGTTTGTTTGTTTGAACGCGCTAATCTCAGGAACTACTGGTTCGAATTGAAAATTTATTTTTGTGTTGGCTAGAACATTTATCGAGAAAGGCTATATATATTAAACATCGCGCTATGACTAATACAAACATGCAAAACAAAGAAACAGTGGGTAATGTGGAAAACGGAAAAAAATATTCATCTTTGTGAGATCCCGTTGCGTGCGCTACCAAAACGATTCAAGAAAATCATATAAATGAAAGAATTATGAACTAATCTGTGAATGATCTAAAAAAATGTCTGTGACAGTAAATTTTAATGTTTTAAGATAAAGTCACAAGAGTGACGGGTCGCGAACGACGTTATCGGTAACAGCTAGAGTTAATAAAGGTGAGCAAGTATGGACGAAAAAATTAATGCCCAAAATAAATATACCACTCGAACGAAGTAAGCGGGCACAGCTAGTAAGTTTATAATTGGATCATTTTAACAATTAGTAATAACTGTACGCATATAACCTTATACGATGACCTTTCTCATGTCAAGCCGGACAAGGCGACAAGTTTCCCACTTTGTTTTTATCCTCAAAGCCCAGATTCGGCCTAAAATAATGATTATTTGTTACGGATGTATGTATCCTGTAAATATATTTAATCGATAAATGTAATTAATTTTAAATACCAAATTCTGTCTTTAGTTTACTGTCTTAGTATTATGACGGTTTAAAACGCGAAATATAGAGAAAAAGTAGATCAAGGTATACACGTATATTTATTACATAATATAGCATATCATTGTTGTTCGGGCGGTTCAGCCGACGTGAGTGAGAAGAGGATCTCGACGTTTCAAGACATGTTAGAATGCTCGAAGGCTTGTGCCGTCCTGATGATGCCATCCGCTCGCGATGGTGAAACGTCGAGAACCTTATCTCGCTCACGTGAGCCGAACAGCCCGAAAGCAATGATATGCCGAACGATGGCCGTGAAAGCCTTACACAATTCAAACATAATATAATCTAGCTTCATAAAATAAATAATACTCATCAACCGAATTCTAATAATCTTTGCTTTTTGTAATTTTTCTAATCTGAGTTGTTCAGAACCGGTGAAAATGTAACGCTTTTTAATGAACATAAAAATGACGCGGACGTTATATTATAAGATGAAAACAATAGAATTAAAATAAATGAATTACGTGTTGAACAACTAAAATATATAACTTAGGAAGCAAACACTGAAACTGCAATAAATTTTAACCAGGGACAATTACAAAAGCGCTAGAATCAAAATTTAATGTACTTAGGTTTTCCTCAAATGCAAGATAATTGTACAACTCTGCAAGGTTATAGTTATGATACGGTATTTTAGAACTAAATTATAAATAGAAGAATAGTTCCTATACAATAATTCCTTATTATAGTTGACTAGCTGACTTGGTAAACGTTCTTTTGCTGTATGAAGCATTTTAACAAAATTTGATTCCCATAAAAACGGTTCTTGTAAGATATCTTATAAGATAGACATATACTGTTGTAATAAATAAATAAATAAAAACTTCTTTATATTATGTGGATATTTTGAAGCCTTGCCTCTGCGCATGGAACGGAAATCCAAAGTCCGGTTTTTTTCGCATTTCCCTCGCTTCTATTGGTCGCAGCGTTGTTTTTTAGCCTCGATAGAGAGTCCAATCAACAACAATATTTTTTCAATTAAAACCTGAGCTTATTGTGTTCAATCAAACACTCTTCATCTTTATAATATTAGTATAGATTATAGACTCATTCACAACTAGCTTTATTATTTTTTACGGTCTGTATATCAAAGAAAACATATCGTACAAATATTAAATGCTCTAGTACCACTTAAACATATTTTACCTGGATTCGAACCAAAGACGCTTAGTAAGAAAGCAATATAATTATATCAACAGTATTGTAAAAATAGGACTGCCTAAACACGAACCACACACGAATAAACGGTAATTCAATAAAACAAACGTCTACAAGTGCCCTAACTAGAACCATGTAACTTATAATGACTGTATGATTTAATAACACAAATATAGTAAACAGATAATCTTCTGGTATCAAAGACACGCCAGCAGATAAAGGGGACGCCCAACAAGATGATACGAAGACGACTTTCACCTGGCCTTGGGACCCTATTGGATCAGACAACAAATCAATGGAAGCATTTGGAGGCCTATGTCAAAACATAGATTTACGAGACATTTTTCAAATTTTTAACTAAGTAAATATTCGGAAAATAAAGGCTTATATTATACAAGTGCCCTAACTAGATTACCATGTAACGTATTACTGTATAATTCAATAATAATCTCATCTACACACTCCCTTAGAATAACAAGTCTTCCAAAAAAGTGAAAACTCGTTAGCAACAATATTTTATTCAGTGATCTTACTTATCTTTGATGCGATATTTCTTGTTAAACTTCTTTGCGAAAGGGGGACCAATTAAAAACTTTTGCCAGTTATAAAATAACCTAAATAATTAGGAGTGGAGTACAACATTATTGTATTTGTTTGTTTTTTATTTGAAAAGTTAGTATAATTCAAAGAAAACACTTGTATTTGTGTTTTGTTAATTGCACTTTTAGCAGAACTTAGCATGAATTGACGGGAAAAATCTTATAATATCAATTAAAATATGAAACTCACGCGCACTCGTTCCAGACTTCAAGTGACAAGGGCGAATAATTTTTTTGACAGCTGCAGATTAAATGTCATAAGCATAGACTATATGAACAACTCTCTTAAAGGTTTAAGACGCGATATGTATTAGTTAACTTATTTACAATTAGCAGCATTATTATAAGTAAATTTGACTTTGACATTAGGGTCACCCTTCTACGTCAGTCCCCTCGTGACCACGAATGGTGCAAAAGAACCAAAACGTCCCGGACGTTAAAATAAATTGTAAATAAGTTAACATATCGCGTTTTTAACCGTTAAATGTGTTTTATTTAAATGTGTACTTGCGTAAACTAGAGACGATACTTATGTCCATATTTCTGCATATGTCCATGTTTTTAACTTTATTTGTTAACCAACAGCCAGGTTGGGTCTAATATGAAGTGGAAATATGGTCTTGCTGCCAGAATACTGTTGGTGCAACTTTTGAGCTGCAGGCTCATTTCTTAGGAAAAACCTTTTTTACGTTATAAGACGTGGTATAAGACTCTCCTACGCATTGATGGAAACAAATTATTTACCTACCTTAATTAGAACTCGTATTTCATCGGGTCGTAAGTTCGAACTTCGTCATTTATTTAAATCTTTATAAACCTGTATATTTGAGCTCTTAATTTTCAACAGCAAAATTTACACTTACTTATTAAAGCGCATTTATTTGCAGTGATAATTTTCTTAATGAATGGATGAACACGATAAAAAATATACAAGACGAATTTATTAGTACTTCAAACTCACTAAAGCAGGAAAGTACTTTTTAATTCAGACAGTATTTATAAAGAAATATTACATGATGACAGCATTTGACATAATTCTGTGTCCAGCTGGCAACTTTGGTCTGTTTCAAAAGACTTGTAATCATTAAAAGAGATTCGGTCTGGGAGAGAACATGAGTCTCTTTGTACAATAAATAGTAAAACAGATAAAGAGATGAGACTTTATCGGATTTTCACTAATAGCTTCGACATTACATTTTTACACTTTTATTTACATTACAGTTGAATTTTTACTCCGGTAATAGAACCTCGAACTTCGCTTCCGAGAGACGGAATCGTTCGAACCACGGCACCGAGACGGTTTGAAACAGCATAACGAGCAAATAATAAGTTACATAAAAAGCGAATTTAAACTTCAAAAAATTGCAGTTTCCTTGAGATGTCTTAGAAAATAATGCGTATATTTTTTTAGTGGTATGTATGACTTAGTATAATCGCAGTGGAATTATACCAAAGTACTTAATTACAAGTTAAGTCTTGCTACAGCTGCCTTATGGGTCAGTCGTCTGTACTTTTAAGTAAGTAATTATTTTTCTTACTCTATACTAATACTTTAAATCTGAAGAATTTGTTTGTTTGCACGCGCTAATCTCAGGAACTACTGGTTCGAATTGCAAAATTCTTTGTGTTGGTTGGACTTGTTTGTTTGATGATTTATCGAAGAAGGCTTTAGTCTATAGAACATCACGCTGCGACGATAATAACCAAGAAACAGCGGGAAATGTGGAAAAAACGGGGAAAAGTATTCATGTTTGAGGGCTTCCGTTGGCTCGCAAGCATGGGAGATGGAGGATGACGTGGGTATCAGCTATAATTTATAAAGCTGTGGTGGTTATTTACAAAAATGCATTTTGACTCCCAAAATGACTATACCGCGCGGACGAAGTCGCCGGCACAGCTAGTAAATATAAGTCAAGTCCCATATAAGACCGTCTTGACACAAAGAGTAGATGTAATTATGAATTGAAATGAAATTCTTAAGGGTAGGAAAACTGTCATTTTATTATATTATTGTACTATTTTTATTAATAATAAGAAATTGTGTTTGCAATAATTTTAAAATTAACTATCGTTGATTGACTTTCAATAATCAATTTTCAATTTTATTACTTTAGTATTCAATGCTAGAAACATATTGCATTGTAAGAACGCAATTGAATGTCTATGCAAAGATGTAAAAACAACAGTACAGTACTTTTAAAAAGCCTCGCGGTTACCAAGTTGGTGAAGCTAAATTGTGTTTGTCAAATTAGCTTTAAAAAACTCATTTTACAATAGCCTCTTACTATTCTAGTATATAACGTATTAATGCCTCCGCGGCTCAGTGGTTAAACACATTGTGTTGATTTAAGTGCAAGAGCACCTGGGTACTGTGAATTAAAATAATGTCAGCAAGGTCACTCAATAACAACTGAAATCCACCAGTGAGTCAAATTGGTGTCTGTTATATGCCCATAAAGGGAAAATTAGTTTTATATAAATAAAATTCGATTTTAGATTGAAAAAACGGAACACGGGAAGGAATTGAACCAGCATCCACAGGGTTTCGTACTATTGTTGTTCGTGCTCCAACCCTGTGAAATTGGTTAGAGTTCGGGACGCTGTTTCCCGTCGTCTTACCCGTCTTGTAATTCTTTTTTTTTCAATCTAAAGTAGATTTTTAATTTTTAAATGCCTTCATGTACAATAACATGTATTTAAAATGGATTTCCATAAACTCGCGATCGGTGTTAGGTTCGCATCCCGTGAAAGTAAATGTGTGTGTGCTACATGATTTTATCTTTACCTTAACATGTAACCTATGTGTGAGTAAGCAATGTGACGTATAATTGTTGTATAATACCAACTCAGTCTATTGGTTACCTTGGTGTAGAACAGGTAAGTGTTACACTTTATATTTTATTCCTGAGTTAGATATTTTTCAACTAAGTGTGTCTAGTTTTCGCTAGTAATACTCACGTTCTGTCTGTGCCGTAAATTGTTTACAAATTAGAATCGAATTTTAATTTATATAGTAGTACATATTTAAATAAAACACTTTAACGGTTTAAAACGCGATATATTAGTTAAACTTATTTAAAAATGATTTTTAACTTCGGCCCGACGTTTCGGATGCTTTTCGGGGAGATCCCCCGTGACCACGGCTGTAAATGTAATGTAGTAAATGTGTACTACTCGTGTAAACTATAGACAGTATATATTAGTGCATATTTAAATGGAACGCTATTTACGGTTTAAAATGCGAAATATATAAATTAACTAATGTATTTAGCGATTTCAACTATCGAAAGTGTTTATTATTGTAATAATTATAAGAAGACACATTTTGATCTCTCTTACGATTAATTTACGAATTATGAACAATATTACGAATATGGTTATGTTTTTATTGTGTAAGGATTTTTTTGTTAGTTTAACAAACTGCGCTATTTTTATTTCTGAGCAATATAACATGTTGTGAAAACCATAAATAAAATTAAAATTTCCCTTTGGTACCAGATCAACACATTTGTTGTGTCAGTTCTGTAAAACCTTTTCCGAAGGAAACTATTTACTATGGAGGCCAAATGCCTTTAAAGTATTAAGGAAGCTTTGAGATACCTTATTACCTTTGTGTTAAATACTGTCTATAGTTTACGCGAGCAGTACACATTTAAATAAAACACTTTAACGGTTTAAAACGCGATATATTAGTTAAACTTATTCGAAAATGATTTTTAACTTCGGCCCGACGTCTCCCCGTGACCACGACTGCTGCAAAGCATCCGAAACGTCGGGCCGAAGTTAAAAATCATTTTCAAATAAGTTTAACTAATATATCGCGTTTTAAGCCGTTAAAGTGTTTTATTCAAATACCTTTGTGTTTATTATAATGCCTACGTTTATCAAACTATAAATAAATAAATAGTAGTTTATTAAAAAAAAGTTTAATTGTTGCATCTTACTTGTGTACAAAAATTTTTTTGAAACACTAATATTCCCGCTAATACTGCTGCGCTTCTAGTGTGTCTATTTAAGGCTATTACAATGACCGAATGTGTGGTCACGTGGTATATTTTTTAGGTCTAGGACATTTCGATCTTTCCTACACCGAGCACGTACCAGACTGTCCATAAAGGACGAACTTCTTCGGTAATCGTACTTCCTAGTCACAAAAGAAGTTAGATGAACATAACACTATATATAATACTAGCTGTGTTAGGGTGTGTGTGTAGGGCTAAATAGTTATTTTAGGCATAACATTATTTATTTTTGTACATCTTCCTCTGTTTTCTAAATTAAAGCTGTTACCCACGACGTTGTCCGCGTCCCGTCGTATTTGACAGTTAATCTTAAAAGAGAGACATGTACTGTCAGGGAAATTTTTTAGCTCTTTTAAGGAATAATTCTTTCACACATAGTTTTTTTGTTTTCTTTAATCATTGTCGTAGCGCACGCAACTGAGGCCCTCAAAAATGAATAATATTCCACGTTTTTTGTACATTTCCATCTGTTTCTTGGCTCCTATTGATCGCAGCTTAAAAATTTTCAATCATGAAAATCAAAAATCAACCTACACAAAAATATTTATTCAGTAGTTTCTGAGATTGGCACGTTCAAACAAAGAAACAAACTCTTTAGCTTCATGATATTAATACATAGGTATATATGTGTATTATGTAGATTAAATTATGTAGCTCTTAAATTCCTGGTAACAGTCATATTATAAATATGTGGAAGATCTATTAAAAGACAAAGAAGGATAAATATAGAAATAAACGTTTTACATACATGTAGGTGATTATATATGACTATATATAAATAACAATCTCAGATCCAAACTTAACACATACAAATTAAATTAATTGGAAAAATTTATCAGATATAAAGAATTAAGAAATGTAAGTAATTTAAATTAAACAAAAAACAATCTTAAAAACAAATAATGTAAACTTATTAAGAATTAGCCTTTTGTTACTGACAAAAACGTTAATCCTTTTAAAGAATGTAAGATTTTGTTTCTCAATAATATTTTATATCAACAAGGTCATAGGATTTTATTTTTAGGTAAATCTCCTTTAGTATTCTTAAATAATATTATATTTATTGGCATATTAATGTATCTGTTGTTACGCGTTTCCATGTCAAATAAATATTGCCATATTACAAAACGTCTAAACTAAACGCTAGTAAGTTTGAACCGTAAGTTAGCTGGATTAAAACGTGAAATATTATATAGCCACATCTTGCTACCTCGACTAGAACAATTATGAATATAGCACTCGACTGCGGGCCCTGGTGTCCCTGGTCGGTTCTGGATCTGCGGATGTAAGAAACGCAGGGTTATAGATAAAAAGCTTCCTGTTTTAAACCGTTACATTGTTTTATTAGAATGAGTACTACTTGCTTAAACTACAGATAATGTTTCGCTTATAGAAATGATATTGTACAAAAAACATTTAAAAGTAACTTCAAATGATAAAATACTGTTTGCAGTACATTATAAATAATTATTCTAAGAGGAAATTCAATATTCCATGAAGGTATGTCAATAAATTATAATAGATGCACTTATATGCATTGTGAAGGTCAAAATAGTACTCTATCTATTTATTTAACTTATGTTTTACTTATCTTTACGTCTATTCATATACTTTAGCTAAAGTAAAAGTTCAATAATACTTTTGCGATTTCCACTAAAATCTATATACATAATTAAATTAGACTAAAAACGTTTATGATTAGAGGGAATCAAACCTAGGACTCAACGTTCCGTGCTGTTGTAGGCCGTCTTCCACGCGTCGTCATAAAATTTTCTCAAAACATTTAAAACAAACATTTTTGTTTAACGTACCTAACATATAATAATTATCGATGAAATTACAACGCTTAAATAGTTATTCTTTTAACTATATAACTAATCTAAGTTTCAAAGTCCTGTTGCTTTGACTTAATTAACTGTATATCAAAGTTATAGTTATACAAATTGTTCTTAAAACTTTTCAGGGATTTTTGTAATATTGCAATAAAATTGATCTACAATAGAAAGATAGTTTCAAGCGAGAAAAGAGTAAAAAAAAATAGACCGTTTTTGATAATATTCAGTATATATATATATCGTTAGGTAACCTTATGTAATATACGTCATTTAAATATTAAAAACGGATTACAAATCAAAAAAGGGCACAGTTAGCTCAACTGGTTAGAGCAACAGCACGGAACTTTAAAAATAAAAAACCTCTGTGGATCAAGACCTGCCCGTCTCGTATTTTTTCAATGTATAATCGATTTTTAATTCTTTCGTAACTCATGTGAAAAATATTACAGTTTTAAACATTTAAATATTATTACAATCAAAAACCTACCTACACCTTTTAAGACCGAGGCTTCAAAATATTATGAAATTATTAATATTTATTAAATTAAAATTGACTGAACGTAAAACTTTGTAATTTATGTTACCCTAAAAAGTTTGTTATATGAATCTTATAAATTATAACTAATAAACTTCAGAATGGAGACGCTACCGAACCACCCGCTGATAGAATTAACAGAGGATGACGTCACCAAAGCGAGGGAGTTCTACGGAATCAATGACGTCACCAGGATAAGTCAAAGCCTCGATTCCATAATGGAATGGTGTCAGAAGCAAGATCATCTTGTAGAGGCTTCGAAAGCGTTGGGTAAGTTGTACTATATCAATTACAAATCGATAATATATTTAAAAAATTACGACGCGGGCAGGGCTTGAACCGGCAGGCATCCTTTATATATTTAAGATTGAAGACGACATTGGTCGCTTGCCGTTGCACGCGACCCGTCGTTCTTGTAAGACTTATCTTAAAAGATAAGTCATATAGTATAGCGGCATTTTCCTAAATCATTTGAAGAGGAATCATTCTTTAACATTTTTTGTGGGTATCTTACAGCAGCGTACGCATCGGAAACCCACAGAAATGAATATTTTTTAAAACTTTAATCATTTATCGGATCTATTCGGATCATTCCGAAAAGAGTACGCGACACTGTGTCTATCGTTTAAGATTAACTAGTAACAACCACGGGATCCGATCGACTTGGTCGGCAATAGCGGTTGAAAAACTAAGAAGTTTTTCAACCTTCAGCTCCGGCTTTGACCAAAGAGGTCATAATCTAATAGGTCTGCATAATTTTTATTACACCTAACGCATGCTGCACTTACTTATTAAGGTATTCACTGATACTTGTAAGTGGGTTAATTGTGCCATTTTTGTCCACCTCTGTAGCTAGATAGTTTCAGTGTTGCCTAGTTTTGAGCGAAACGCAAAAGGTCATGGGTGTGAATCTTGGCGAAACCACGTTTCAGTCGGGCAGAACTCAGAAATAAGATCACCTACTTGTCTGTAAATAAATATATGCCCAATAATATGACCCTCTAACAAACGAAGGGAAACGAATTTCTAACTAAATTTGTACTATGACTCTCTTAGCAGTAGAGGTCCTGGATTAAAATTTTGAAAAATCTATAAATAATTCAGTTGGGCATGGCACACATGTTTGTGTGTAAATTCAATTAATCAGTGAACGCACATATAAATGTGTTCGCCCCATGCCCCATGAGGGAAACGAAATATCAGAATGCTATTTTTGTCCTCTGAACATTGTGTTAAAGAAGAGAGATTTTGGGTTTGAATCTCAGCAGAGCATAGAAGTTTGCCTATCATTTATCAATGAAGCAGACACAGAATTGTGCTCGTATCGTCCTCAAAAGGAATTGATTTATGTTTTCTTTATAATAATCATGTATGCTAATCATATAAATAGTGGGTATACTTCCTCTACGCAAGTATCAGGAGGAGGGCAGACGATCATGGGTTTCTCTTGATGGAAGAGATAAGAAGGTAAAGGTTGAAGAAAATACCCTGCCTTGTATTATCTGAACAAGATGCGCTGTTGGCTTTGGATATCGACAGCAGAAATCGAATTGTGTTCTAATCTCACGGCTTTTTCCTCCGTGGAAGTTGGTTTGGCCTGGACGGAATTTCATTATCCCTATCACCAATTAAATATCCAGATTTCCAGACAAAGACATTCGACTGAACCGGTTTCAGAAAAAAATGTTTTTGGAAAAAGTCGAAGTGGTAATCGAACTTATAATTATACATAATTATTTTATTATAATAAAATTGAACGCAATGCCAAAAACTAAGCCGCTTACCGTAGTTGTTTAAAAGATGAAATGCACTATTTTCAGAAAAGGCTTTAAATTTTCAGATCGTAATATCCTGGAGCGGATATTGATCTTGTCCAGAGGATCGGTGGAAGCCTCTAAGGCTAAAATTGATAAGCTGTTTACGTCCAGGGGAATGATGCCAGATCTGGCCATGAACAAGACGGTAGAGGAGTTCGAAGAAGTTTGGGACTACGCGTGAGTATTCTTTCCCCGGGGTTCTAACCCATGGCGTCTCATGCTAAATGCAATACTAAGTAATACTTTTACAACTCAGCTTTGAAAGCAGGATTTTTTAATTACTTGATGGTAGGAGAAATACTCCAGAATATAATAGCATTTAAACAAAATGCGCTGTTGACCTATTTTGGCTTTGAAATACAAAGTTCTCTAGATCGTTAGTAAAACACTTTTACGATTTAAAACGCGATATATATTAAATAAACTAATTTGGAAATTATTTTAACTACGGCCAGACGTTTCTGATGTCTCGCAGCCGCCGTGGTCACGGGGATAATAAGGCCGTGTGGTAAAGATGGAGGGTGTCTCTGATTTTAAAGAAAAAACTGCTACGCTAAAGTAATTTCCAAATAAGTTTAACTAATATATACCACGTTTTAAACCGTCAAAGTGTTTTATTTAAATGTGTACTACTCCCGTAAACAACAGACATGTATTTCTCTGGGTCGGTTAAAGTTTCTTATCCAAAACAGTAACAGACCCAGGAAAGTCGAAGGTATTACTGCCAAGCCTTGGAGTATGAAATTAGCTGCCATTTTCCCTCTGGTCTGGTGTGCCTCAACTCTTAAAACCTCCTCTAGAAATGGAAACCAGTGGCCAAGAGTGGGACAGTAAAAAATTGATTACGATTTATGCCCTATTCATATTTTATACCTTTAACCATGTTCACTTATTGTTCTTAGACTTTATGTGCCGCTGCCGAAATTGTGCAAGGTGGATCAATCCAGAGTTATGGTGACACAGTTCTTAACTGAGAGACTGGAAAATTTTAGTTTATTGACATATTTCCGATTCGCATTTATGGTATGTTTAACTTTTATGTGTAGTCGTATAGATGGGTTACAACGTATTGGGCCCGGGGCCTCTAATACTACTCGGACGTTATATAGAGTAAAAAGTGGTTAAATCTAAATAGAGACAGGTACCACTTATTTGTGTTCAAATGAAATTATTTATTTATTTATTTCACACTTAGGTACACAAAACAGAACTTACAGATACTATGCAATTTAAAACTATAGAGTGTACCAGACGGCCTTATCGCTATAAGGGTACACAAAAACTAATATTACTATAAGGGTACACAAAACAGAACTACAGATACTATGCAATTTAAAACTATAAGGCGCTTGGTTTTTCCAGGCAACCCGAGTTGAAAGAAACTTAACGATTCTTTAAAAACTATACAGTGTGCAAGAAGTGCGAAATTTACTAATTACTTACCAACAAAACAAAAAAATATATATAACATGATAAGGACAGAAAATGTTAATGTAAAAGACTTTTGAAAGAAGTGAAGAAAGGAGCTAATCGGACGGAGTCAAGTAGAGAGTTCTAAAGTTTTGTAGCAGAGATGGCAAAGGAGTTACCAAATTATCTAACGTGTTTAAAAAAATTAGCAGACCCTTGAAATACAACACACATTTTATTATAACTATTTGTTAAACTTCGAATGTTTTTTTGTTTATAATGTATTTTTTATACATTACTCTATCAAAATTATTGTATTAATCTTCTATAAATTAATATAAAAAGACGCAATAGGTTTATCTAGTGCCTGTCTACCAGCTTGTGTTTGACGACCTCCTTCCCATGTTACATTAAAAGAATTGACAATTAAGATGACATTGAAATAAAACACTCTTATTGCTTTAAAACACGGAACTTTGACGTTTCGGATGCTTGCAGCAGCAGTGGCTAAGGGGGGGCCTGCATGTTTCGGGGTTTATTAAAATCTGTGTCTACAGAGAGTAATTAATTACAATTACATTGTTGTTATATATTGATTAAAGATCAGATTAAAGGATATATGTGTAGTATGTTTGTATACATATTTTTTTTGTTCTAGGTCGGCGAATACAGACTACACTACGATTACTGCTTGGCTGAAAGATATATTGTAGACCTAACTAATGTTCATATTGGTCTAATAACGAAGTTAAATCCTTTAGTTGTGAAACAGGCGGAAGTTTTATGTACGGTGAGTTACTTATTTGAGCCAAAAATAATTAATAAATCTTGTACCAAAGATTTTATTTCAAGTAATAAGTATTTAATAAATTACTTACTGGATTAATAAATGATAAATGAGTTAGACATAAAAAAAGTTAATACGTCATAAACAACGCCTTTATCAGAAGGGGGGGATTAAAGATCTCAGACCCATCATGGTTTTCCAGTGCGGGTTGGTATTAACGACTACCAGCACCAAACAACTGATTATAGCCCGGACTGTTGACGGCTTCTTATCCTTATCATAGTTTTATCCGAGACACATTGTGGTTATACCTCTATGTAAATACGTCTAAATACAGGAATTCACAGAAAAACATGTCTAAGTTACACAAATAATCACAACCTAATAGCTAGCTACTGTAGAAGGCTTTGCTAAATATAACTATCAGGAGTTTATGCCTTTGACTTATACTAAAGTTATTACTTATTAAGTATAAGTTTTAGTCAAATAAAAATGAACTATTGTTTGAAAAACTTTAATGTTTTTTACATGTTATACATGATAGTACTGCGTAACTTAAAGAACGATTGTAAATTGAAAATATTTGCAACGCATGACTCAAACCACATCGTTCCTCTAAACTAGAGGCTCTATTATTAGGAAATACTTTGCGTTTTAAATGCTTTAAATATTTACTTGACTTGAGCTCTTTCATCTAAACATAAAAGTGCTTTAAATTAAGTTTTACAACTTCAGGAGGGATTCGGCACCAAAATAAAGGGTATTCACCTTCTAAACGCACCACCGTTCGTAGACAAAATAGTGTTTCTAATAAAACAAGGGCTTAAAGAGAAGGTGGCGAGTCGTCTCCACGTGCACAGCTCGTATGAAGACTTGCACAAACACGTGCCGAAAGAAATTCTTCCAAAGGACTTTGACGGTGACGGACCCTGCTTATCAAAACTAAGCGGTAAGTATGTACCTAGTAGGGCTTGTCGGTTTAATGAATATCAAAAACTATCAAAACGAATGTAAAACTTGTAAAAGTTCATCGCGTTTCAGTTTCAGTCTGTAGATTTCCGGATCCAAGGTCAACAGCATCTTGTTGAGATGATATACGGCTGGAGATTTTCACCTTTCATGAAATGAACTCCATTCTTCTTTGTCTTTATTATAAAAAGTATTAATTTCAAATTCATCATTGACACTTTCAACATCTTTGATTATGTTAGTATCTACCTTAGCTACCTTATGAGTGTTCGTACGTGAAATATGTTGTTCGATTTTTGGTTCTAAAGACCTGATAACTTTAAGTTTACCATGTCTAACGTATAGTCGTTTCGCCCTGACGTCGCCGTTGTAGCGCTGATTCTCTTCACCGGGTCATCCCCTTAACCTAGATTTCCGACTCTTGTTTCAGATCAATGGAAGGAAAAACTGAGGACGAAAGAAACAAGAGAATTAATAAAAAATATGGATAAACTGGTGACGGACGAGTCCAGAAGAAGCTCAACTAAATTCAATGAAGAATATTTAGGCATGCCAGGTTCTTTTAGGAAATTGGCTGTGGATTGATAATTGTGCATAAATCATTAATTTAGTTAATTTGAAATGTAAAAGGCAATGTGCGACTAAAAATTGGATTTTTCTTTACACTTAGCACCTGTCTGGCTTCAAAAAGTTATTGAAGTTGATGTATTTTTTAAGGGAAAAATTGATCTAAACTGTTTTAGAGGACAAGAATGCATTTCAAACAATTTAGGGAACAGGGAATATCCATAGAACAATGTATTTAACAAAACGTGGCTTATTTATTAAGGATGTTTAATAGGAAATTTGTAATTATACTTATGGTTGATCTGTTGATCTGAAACTTGATCGTGTAATAATCAGTAAATAAAGTCTTGTAAAAATTAAGTTGTTTTATTTTATTGTTTGTTAGATTTATTTCCTACTGGATCTTTTATGAACTGCAGAAACAACTTGTATAGTATTGTAAATAGAAAACACCATGGGCTTATTGATGAGTTTTCTGCTGCATTGGCGGTTATCTAACAAATGGAACGTGGTTTCGATTCCTGCGTGGTCCAACATGTTTTGAAACGACTTAATATTTTTATCATACTGAACTACTAGAATCTGAATACTGGATAGGAATATTAAAAAAATCATTAAAGTCCCGAACCACCGTGCATCCCTGGAAGGATCCAACATAGTTTAATCATGCTTACTATGTACTTAACACTTAACTTAAAACCAGAAAAAACATATACATAGCACATTGAATGGTTTAAAACACATAATAATTGATCTACGACTATGGCGTAATTCAACTGATTAAATAGCTTGGATTGTTAAAAATTCTGTTGTATACTTGTCGCAAATTTTTTTTAAAGTATGCCAAGGCGTGCCAGTAAAACCAATAAAACACATGTTGTAGCGCGTTTGCAATTTCTGTCGTAACCAAAAAAGGCTGTTAATATACTTTTTAGAGTTTCTTGGCCGGATGTGTGATATTATAAACGCTTTAGACCCATGTGGATAATCTGGACAATTAATGGATGGTAAAAATATTGAGAGAAAGAAATGGACGCAAATTATAAGTGAATTGTATCCTAGAGGAACCAAAAAGGAGTCCATGGCACCATGTTAAGCGTTGGGGAGATGACCTCAAAAAAATGGCTGGCACAAGATGGACAGCATGGATGGAGTAGCAAGAGACAGGTAAGCATGTTAACGGATTTTGGAATACGCCATTGTCGAAGGACAAGCTGTTAAAAACAAAACACAAGTTTAAATACTAAGTAAGCACATAATATAATAATGCATAGTTGGAGTTAATATATTATAACTATTAGTTAGTAAAACCTATTGTTATGTAAATATAAAACAGCAATAAAGGATTTTTTTGTTTATAAGCACATTGAGCCATCATTGCGCGTTTCGGTTTCAGACTTTTGTATATTCACGTTCGAAATGCTATAATCTTTTTTTTAATGTTATTAGCATGGTCATATTCTTAGTAGAAGTAGTATAACCCCGTACTAAAAAAATATATATTTACATCGAACAAAAATGCGCTTTCTAAAACCAGGGGCGAGAATAACATGTTACACATCAAAGCGATTTGTTAAAGCTGTTTGTAATATTAAAGCTAGTTGTTTTGTATTATGTCCATTTTCAATATATCCACAACATCATAACTTTATATAATACATATGTATATTGACATTGAATCTAATCATGGTTATTATAATACGATACTGTGTCAGTAATTTAATATCGATTAAAAATAGTAAACAACAGTGATTCTTCATAAACAATTACCACGTATGAAGATGTATAATTCTTTCACATCTAGGCGGTTTGACTGATTCTAAAAAAATTGGGCACAAAAGTGTATATTTACAAAAAAAAAAATCTAAGCAGGAAACATTATTTATAAAAAAATATTAAAATCACGTCGGGTCCCCAGATGAAAAAGCAGTGTAGTTTCAGTCAGTCAGGTTTCAGTCTGTGAATATTTGAATATACAAAGCACAAATAGTCGTCTGCGCATCTTGTGTAGATGTTATATGTTTCACCTTCCATCAAATGAATCCCATGCTTGTGTTTAACTATTATAAAAATATATCGTTACACATGCGAAGCCAAGTGCAAAACGCGACTACAATTATTAGTATACTAGCTGAGTCAGCGACTTCGTCCGCGTAGAAAAGTTATTCTGGGCAACCAAAATTGTTCTTGCAAACTGTCCTAACCTTTACTATTCGTCGCGTCCCGTCATTCGGTTCTCCTCGTTCTTGCGAGTTAATCTTAAGAGATATACATATAGCACTCCGGACATTTTTTAGATAATTTAAAAAGGAATCGTTCTTTTATACATATTTTAAGGGTAGCTTGAAACGTTTTTGCAGCGTACGCCTCGGAAACCCATAATGATGGATAATTTATTTTATAAAATTAAAGATAATAAATTTTATAAAATTTTATTTTTCCCTAGACAATAAGAAAATTAGTTTTAAGTTATCATAAGAGACTGTACTGTTTAGTTTCCTTAGTTAATAAATAAAAATAAATAAATAAAATATTCCCAATTTTTTTCACATTTCTCGCTGTATCTTCGCTTATATTAGTCAAAGGGTCGTTTATGGCCTATAGTCTTCCTCGATAAATGTTCTAACTCATACAAAAATAATTTTTCAATTCGAACCCGTAGTTCCTGAGATTAGCGCGCTCAAACAAACACACAAACAAAATCTTTAGCTTTATATATTAGTGTAGATTAAGATCATCGCGCTCACTTTGTAAATATGAACAACTCTTCGAGGCTCAGTTGAGACCGAGTCGCCGTAGACACAGCTACAAATTTAACAATGGAGGCACTACCGAAAACTCGTTGTTTAGAATTCAACCCGAACACTTTGAGTGCTCTGCGCGAGCAATACAACTATGGGACACCAAAACTGATGAACGAAGCCATCGATATTTTGGAACAGTGGCTCCAAAAGCAGGACCACTTGACAAAAAAAGATTTCTGTAAGTCTGCCTATTGATATAATAAGACTTGAGTTTGCGTCTTGTCATTTGGAACACCGACTAAAGTACATGAGGCAAAGTAACCTAACTGCTATTTTATAACTTGACTTATTTAAATTACTATTGTCTAAAAATGCAGTGCAAAGCACAGTGACAAAAAATTGTAAACATCATTCTTAAATACTGTCTATAGTTTACGCGAGTAGTACACATTTAAATAAAACACTTTAACGGTTTAAAACGCTATGTATTAGTTAAACTTACGAAACGTCGGGCAGAAGTTAAAAATCGTTTCCAAATAAGTTTAACTAATACATCACTTTTTAAACCGTTAAAGTGTTTTATTTAAACATAATTCTTATTAAAATAATAGTACAAATTAATTTTCTAAATCATGGTTTTTTTATTAGGCCACTCTGCCTCTAGCAGACTTATATTATAGTCAAGTTGTAATGTAATTTTTTTCCATTGCTTATTCACGAAGTTGATACGCTAGAGGCACTTATAGTAACTCTAGCTGTTCCGACAAATATTTTGTTATTTACAAGATTAAAACTATTACATTGATACTATAACAAATATTTTGTAATAATACATTAATTTCAACCAAGTTTGATCATCACTTTGGTTCTTGCGAGTTCATTTTAAAATTGAACTGTTGAGGATTTTTTTAGGTCATTAAGAAAGAATCAATTATTCATAAAGATTTTTTGTTTTCTTCAACCGTTTCGAAACGCACGTAACGGCAGTTCTTAGATAATATTTTTTTTCAGTACTTTTCCACAGGTCTTCTAGCATTAATTTATGGAACAGGAAACATTACTACAACAGTTTGTTATATCCGAACTGTTCATAGATATTGTTTGTAATTTACGCTTAGTACGAATTTATACAAATTTAACGGTTTTAATTTTTTTAAAACGTGGAAACGTCGGAGCATAGTCAATAGTAGCTAGTATTAAATTAAAACTAGTTAACTAATATATTTCCCGTTCACCGTCAAAAGTGTTTGAAGTGTCAAACGCGATATTTTGTATGCGGTAACTCCCCGTGACCACGGCTGCTGCAAAGCAACCGAAACGAGGGGACGTAGTTAAAATATTTTTTTTATAAATAAGTAATATATATCGCGTTTTAACCCGTTAAAGTGGATTAATTAAATGTGTACCTACTACTCGCGTAAATTACAGACGGTATTTTATTTTTCCGGCATCGTCAGCGTTCCGTGTTGTTGCTGAGGATGCCGATTCAAGTCCTGCCCGAGTCGTAAACTTTTTCAATTTATTATTGATTTTTAACAGCATTTAATAAAATAGGCACCTTTTCAGTCGGTTAAACGCACAGTAATTTCGCAGTACAAAATGTGATTCGTGCTCTGAGTTCAATAAAATTAATTATTATTAAAAATCCCACGAGAGGTTTATTGCGAGGGAATTTTTCGCTTACAATATACAACATTTATGATCATTCATCTAATTAGCATAACTTGTCGGACTTAATAAATATAACGACGCCTACCAAAGTCGTACTGGCATAGAGAGTGTAAATAATTACGGCTAATTTTCTATTAACATATAGGTACATAACTGTAACATGTAAAGAACTAAATTTAATAGTTTGACAAAAATAATATAGCTGGCGGGATTCGAACTCACGAACACGTTGGCTCTGTAGGTAGAGCAACGGTTACGTTATGCTATACTTTGTAGGTTCGAGTTTTGCCCTTAGAAATTATTTTTTAATTGCAGATTATTGTTAACTAGCTGTTTCAGCGACTTCGTCCGCGTAGAATACTTAGTTATTTTGGACATCCAAATTTGGGTTTTTCAGACGTCATGTTCATATTTATAAATATAGGTATGCTGTTACCCACGACGTCGGTCGTGCCCGGTATAGTATATAGTGTTGTAACGTTTTCTTTCATCATTTAAAGAGGAATATTTCTTTGATACATATTTGTTTAGTATTCGAACCGTTTTCGCAGCGTACGTATCGGAATCCTACCGACAGATTAATTTTCCCAGTTTTTTCCACTTTTTCTGCTGTTTCGCTCCTATTAGTCGAATGGTGATGTTTTATAGCCTATAAGCCTTCCTTGATAAATGCACTAACTAACAAAAATAACTCCTATTCGAACCAATACTTCTCGACATTAGCGTGATCAAACAACTAAACAATCTCTTCAGCTTTACATATTATTATAGATAATAATAATTTAGAACAAAAAGATTGACGATCATTCAATTCGATTATACATCTTTGTGTTCGATTAGACTTTTTTCGAGTTTTAAATAGGACAGAATAGTACCTAGCCATAACCCTTACACACTTTCCAACCAAAACGGCTAGAATTTCGGGATAGCTTGTTGGTATACCAACATTACATACACCCTTTAAGTTTTATGTATCTATGAAAAATTCTTGGCAGAGTAAGTTCCATCCACATTTAATTTTTAATGTAAATTGATATACATTAATTTAAAATTTTACTGTTTTTATAAGTCTCAAAATACTAAATAAGTAAAGAGACTTGTCAAAAAGACTAAGATAGGTAAATAGAACAAATTATTAAAAGCAACAACAAAAAACACTTTTACGTAAATATTGACGTCATAGCGCTTAAGTTTTGTGATAACTTGTGCTTAAAATACTCGTTTAGCCACTGTTTACGAGTTTCAATACAGTTAAAAAAACCTATTTCTTGTTATAATCCCGTATAAGCAAAAAGTTTAATGCTAAAACCGATGAAGTTCGCATAAACCGACAGACGGTTTCTTTACCGGTTGAATTATTGTAAAATAAAATTATAATGTAAAAGAAGTTAAATAAAAAGAAAAGTGATAAGCTGCGCAAACGCATTTGTAAACTATGACTTAATTGAGCAATGTTATTTGAATTGTAACAATACAATATATATAAAACATAAATAATAGTACTTTAAACCTATAGTTAAAGACATTTTTTCAAAATTATTCCCAAAACATTCCAAAATATTAAAAAAAACACACTTGAGTCACCAAAATTTATCACATATTTTTTGTTATTGTTATTTCTAGTCTCTACTTAGAGCGGTTCTTAAGGAATAGTTACTTACAAACAGCGAAGTAGAAAAAAAATCCCTTAAGACTTAAAAAAAGTTTCAACAAGCCCTTGTTCGAAGATTTATAAGCAATAAGCAATTCCAAACTACCTACAATTGGTAATTGTATTCCAGCCCGGGAGTATCTGGAACGTTCCATTATCATCAGCAAGGGTTCAGTAGAAAAAGCTAAGAAGAAATTGGACAAAACATGCACATTCAGGACTCTGATGCCGGAAATGTTTTTTTGTGGGAGACGTCAAAGAGTTGTTAAAGGAATATAATGGAGAAATGTAAGTACACAAATAAATAAACGTTATGACACTGTGATTAACCACAAGTAATGAAAACGACTCTCTTTAGTGATATTCGAACTGGAATACTTATTTTATTTGCCCTTCTTCCCTGTGTCAGTGACTTCGTCTGCGTAGAATAGTTATTTAGGCATCTAAATTTGTTTATGGAAAACCTCTACATCTTTAAAAAATTATTTAAGCGCGAGCGACGGGACGTGGCCGATGTCGTGGGCAGCTAATTAAGACATCGGTCAAGTCCCGTCGCTCGCGACCCGTCGTTCTAGCAAGATAACCATAAAAGATCGCGGTAGTTTTGTTAGGTCATATAAAGAGAAATCATTCTTTCATACATATTTTTTGGGTATCTTGAACCGTTATCGCAGCATTCGCATCTGAAACCCACAGAGATGAAAAAAATCCCCCGTTTTGTTATCATTTCCCGCTGTATCTCCGCTTCTATTAGTCATAGCGCGATGTTTTATGTTAGCCTCCTCCTCCAATAATGTTCTAACCAACACAACAATTATTTTTCAATTTGAATCCGTAGTTCTAAGGACTACGGTTAACGCGCTTTAAAAACAAACAAACAAACTCTTCAGCTTTATATGTTAGTATAGACTAATTATTACTATCTAAGTACATTGACGGAGTTAAACTATCACATTTTTATGATAGTGGAGCACAGACAAGCATGGGAACTTGAAATATCCCGCCATAACTAATTTACAAAACCTGAAACCGAAATGCGATTAAACTTGCTTGATGCATTTGATTGACTCTTATTGTAGATGTTTTAAAACTAGAATCTGAAAGTCCTGTATTCAAATTAGAGAACAGGGGTTTTTTTTCTCCGCCGTGGTTTTTCCACCTTTTTTTTTTTTTCTTCTACCATCACTTCTGAAGTGGCTCTGCCTACGATAAAACAAATTCAAATACTCTAATTCCGCGTTTGTTTTGATAGTTTTTTTTTTTGGTTTTTCTGGCGGAGGAAAGTCTCAAACCCTGGCTATACCAATATAAAGACACACAAAAACGTGTTTGCCCACAGACAGACATACACTACTTGATTTGATTTATATTTGGTTATTTCAAGTCTCTCAATAATGTTTTTGTTTAAAAATTAAACACGTTGAACGGTTTATTTACTGTGATGAAACCGAAATGACATATGTTCAAATCCTGCCCGAGTCGTCAATATTTTCAATTTATAATAGAACTTTAATTTAAATAATCAAATGTAAACGAATTAAGTCTTGATTGTGTTTTTAAGTGAACGGTTTAACGAAATATATTCGTGTAATAACATATTATATCTCACTATTCCAGAATTGATTTTATTGTTCCCAAGCTGACTGAAGACAATTACCGAGTTTACATCTTGCAGAACTGCGGAAAGCAGTCTAGTTTCCTTAACTACTTTAAGTTCCTGCTCGTGGTATGTGAAAATTATGTTTTAATATAAAAAATATATACGAAGTGACCTCAATGTTAAACGTAAAATTATTGTAAATAACTTTCAGGTGCACTCTGCGCGCGCGCACAGTTTACTAAGTTATACTGCTGATAGATTATATTAAACACACTTTAAAAGTTTAAGTTGTAAATGTCTGGTCCCAAGGTCATCAAAAACAGTAACATCGTAGTGACCTAATGACGTCACGGCTTCTTGAAATCAAGTCACTGTTTATAGTTTTTAGTTTTACATCCACTTTTTACTATTGACCAAACAAAGACTCTAATGGTGGTCAAAATAAAGCTTGAAGGTTTTATCATACATCATTAAAACTAGTTTAATGTCACGTGACTTCAGAGTTTTCTAAAATATCATTAAAAGTGGGTGAAATAAAAAGATCGTTATTGCGGTATTCTGTATTCCCACATTAGAAACTAACGATTTCTTTCAAATGCTCTTAAAGATGTTACAGTTAGACTAACTGTAACACAGTTAAAACATACACAAATATCAAATTAAAAGTACAAATATTGACCATAACTATAGTCTATATTTTTTTCCAACTAAATACAAATTATCAGTAGTTTACGCGAGATTATTTTAACTACGACCCGACATTTTAGATGCTTTGCGGCAGCCGCGACCCATTATTTTCTTAAGTTTAATATATATCGCGTTTAAACCGTTAAAGTGTTTTATTTAAATAACAATACATTATTGTCAATCCTATCTTCAATTGGTCTTAATTAAAATTATTAGTAGCGCAATTAGAGGAGGACAAAAGACTCAAAATATTACGCTGGCCAAATGTGTATTAGGACATGATAAAACTTCTGGCCGTTCCGGTTTCCTCACCTGCCTAAAATATTTTTTTGTGCATGACTGCGGATCGATCAACCGACCGCGAACCTCTATCTTGTTAATTATTATTAATTCCGACGACAAGAAACAGTAAAAGTTATAAATGTACTCCTACTAGCTGTGTCAGCGACTTTGTCCGCATAGAATAGTCATTTTGAACATCCAAATTTGTTTATGACAACCATCTCATCTTTATAAATTTAACTGTTACCTGTGTTAACACCAATTTATTTTTCCCTCGAAGTTATAGACTTATGTCGCTTACGATTTTCGTACATCATTAAAAAAGAATCATTGTTTAGTTACACCATTTTCCCCGTATTCTGGAAACTCACTAGATCATAATTTTCTCCGTTCCTTTTCACATTTCTTCTGTTCCTATTAGTCGCAGTTCGATGTTTTGTACGTATAGCCTCGATAGCCTCGAGATAAATCCTCTAACCAACACAAAAATATTTTTTAATTCGAACCACTAGTTTCTGAGATCAGCGCGTTTGAACAAACAAACTTTTCAGCTTAATATATTAGTATAGATTAGCGAAGTAAGAAGTTATTTAAGCACAAACGTTTTTGTTCCGTTTGTTTTGTTCGTGAAGGTCATCGTTATTAATGAATGATACAAACAAAAAAACTATGTGGCTATACTAATATATAAAGCTGAAGAGTTTGTTTGTTTGTTTGGACGCGCTAATCTCAGGAACTACGGGTTCGGATTCCTTTTGTGTCGGTTAGGAAATTTACCAAGGAAGGCTATAGGCTAACATAAAACATCGCGCAGTAATTAATAGAAGCGAAGCTACAGCGGGAAATGTGAACAAAACGAAGAATTTTTTTCATCTCTGTGGGTTTCAGATGCAAACGCTGCGAAAACGGTTTAAGATACCCAGAAATATGTATGAAAGAATGATTTCTTTAAATGATCTAAAAAATGTCCGCCACGAAGTGATCCCCAAAATAACAATTCTACGCGGACGAAGTCGCTGACACAGCTAGTTATTGATAAGTAGCATCTATATTTTAGAATATTTATCAATTTATCTTTTCTTAATTTTTTTTCGATATGAAAACCTCTTAAGAGGCATATGATGGACTCATCTCATATTTTACCAAATTTTACCGGCAGAAGCCAACGAAATAATGCAATATATATATATATATAATATTATTTGTAAATTTTAATATTTTACATACGTTATTGCAAATGATGGCATTATATAAATTAAAATTTCTAAATAAAAAAAAATCTAATCCTTCTACTTAACTTAAAACGATTAGGATAAATATGTAGGATGTCCCAAATTACATTGAATTTTAATAAAAAATTCACGGTATTCTTTCATTTCATATTGACTATAGGTTTAATCCGAAATTATTCTTATAGTGAAATAATAACGGCGTAATTGTACGATTCCCGGTTAAAACAATTTAGTTAAATTGTATTGTCTTTTCCTAGTCAAATTCTTTATTTATAATTAGTTGAAGATGTATTTTTTTTCAGATGTGCGAATATTTCCAATCTCACGACTATTGTAACGGTGTGATGGCTGTCTTTGATTACCGCAAAGCGAATGTTCTGGAAATCATTAAGGCCTTGAATCTAGTGGAGTTGCGACAAGTTGTGGCGATTATCACGGTAATTTTCCAAACTATATCTGATTATGTAGGTACGTACGTTCATTAGTCTTTTAATACCAGAATTACTTACTGTCTGAAGTTTACGCGAGTAGGACACATTTAAATAGAACACTGTAACGGTTTAAAACGCGATATATATTAGTTAAACTTCGGGCGGTAGTAAACATAATTTCTAAATAAGTTTAACTAATATATATCGCGTTTTAAACCGTTAAAGTGTTCTATTTAAATGTGTACTACTTGAACTTCACCTTTTATGACAGAGGAGGTCAGCCTGGGGTTCATTTGATGGAATATACAATACTCAACTTACATAACATCTTAACAAGATGCGCTGTCGGCCTATCGTAGCTGTAGATATACTCGATATACCTACCACCCATTTAATATTCAAGTAACCAGACAAAGTCCAAAATGTTATAGAAAAAATACATTGAATTGGAAAATTATGAATACATTAGAAACATGTCGGTCAAAGTATATTATGTTTTTTAACACATTTGTCTAGCACGTGTTTTAAAGTACGCTAACATATAATACTCCTGCGACCTTGTAGCTTAGTTATAAAAATTAAATAAGACAATGTCGGGTTTGAATCCCCGGGGATAAATTACGTAAAATTTCGATCCCTTACTCGCCTGTTAATAAAATTGGTGAGTAAAATGGACGTAATCATATATTTATCATAGACTTATATGGTTGCCGATTATTAAGACTAGAATACTAGAAATATTATTTATAATTATTATTTAAAAGTGTTATTTAATAAAGAAACTTCTTTAGTTCGAATATTGCGTGTGTGATAGTTGTGCATTTTTTATCTTATATATACTGGTTTAGTTTTTCTCTTTAAACACCTCAAGCCCTAAAAACTGCACTACTTTTGCGCTCGCGCATCTTATAGTGCTTTTTCTTGTTTGTGCATATGATAAATCGTTAATTAATATACACAGAATATTAAATCCCCAAAAATTACTTCTTAAATCTTGTCGGTGATAGGTATATTTTAACATCGTATGATTTTTCTATTACAAACTCTTCAGCTAAGGTAATTAAAAAATGTTTTCAGGAAGGCTACAGTTTAAGGCTCAAAGGTCTCCACTTTATTACACCATCGAAGGCTATCGATGCGATAGTAACGATGATGAAACAGGTGATGAGTGAAAAACTTGCGAAGAGAATTTTCGTGCATAACAATGTGAGTTCTTTGGGGGAACATATAGCCCCATTAGACATATTACCAGAAGAATATGGCGGGAAAGAGAGATCAGCGCAAAAGTTGCATGGTATGTATTGGGTATAGATAAAATACTTTAATAGTTAAAAACAGCCATGGTGAATTGGGAGACACCTCAGCTGCTACAAAGGTTCCGAGAAGTCGGGCCTTAGTTAAAAGTAATAAATAAACAAGATTAACTATTTTGCGTTTTAAACTGTTAAAGTAAATACTGTCTATTCTTTCGCGACTAGTAAGTGCCGAGTAGCCGTGGTCACGGGGAGACCCGTGACGACGGCTGCTGCAAAGCATCCGAAGCGTCGGGGCGAAGTTAAAAATCATTTTCAAATAAGTTTAACTAATATATCGCGTTTTAAATCGTTAAAGTGTTTTATTTAAACTGTTAAAGTGTTTTATTTGAATGTGTACGGAAAGTACACACGTACACCGAAACACGTACGTACGTACACGTACGTACGTGTTTCGGAAAGTAATTTGTTTTTTTTATACTCATATAGCTTCGATGAAAATCCCAAGCGTTTTTAGTGTTCATAAGCAATTGAATTTGATAAGTTTAATCTCAAATAATTCTCAGGTATTGTTATTTGCCGATTACCTTCAACTACGTCTTTGAGGCGTCTATCAGCTTCAAAAATATTGCTTATCGCTCTCTATATTTAACGAGGACTAACCAAAAACTACTGCGTAGAATTATTTGGAAATTTCCACACTCAGCCTTCAAGCATTTAATAATTATATTGCTAAATTGTTAAGTTTAGTGCAAAAATTATAAATAAGGAAATTAATTTCCAAACATATTTGATACGGCAGTATCTTCTATAATAGCTAATATCTAACGGATTGTAGGTTTCGTTCCCAACAGTCCTATGTTGCAATGAATCAATCTAGATTCTGGAATATTCCCCTCTTGTCACGGCTCACGAACCACCACAGGTGGAAAAGCCATTAAGCACGCGTTCGGTTTTAGCACTTTTGAAAGCAATGGGTCGTCAGCATCTTCGACGTTATATGACTGATGTATTTTACCCTTCATAAGTGTCCCCACACCTGTCTGTACTCCTCTGTCATTAACACGTTTTTCCATAACTCTCTGGCTCGGTAGCTCAATTGGTTAAAGCAACATCGCGATGCCCCATCAAATTTTGCCCGAGTTGTAAATTTTTCAATTTATAATTAATTTCTTATTTCATGATGTGCAAAATATTAAAGTTTTCAAACGGTTTTTCTAACCAAAGATCAGTGATTTACTTTTGCAAGGCGGGAACAAAAAATGCTTTTTGCATTAAGCTTATTTCACCTTATGTCATTTATACCCACACACGATTTGCCAACTTGTCGTCCTTGTGGAGAGTCGTGAGAAAGACACTGTTTGGGCACACGGAAACGATATGCAAATTAAGCTTAAATCTAGTATATTCTATCTATATTAATCAGCTTTATATCTGAAGTGTTTGTTTGTTTGAACTCGCTAATCTCAGGAACTAGCGGTTCTAATTGAAAAATGATTTATGTGTTGATTAGAACATTAATTATCGAGGAAGGCAAGGAAATCGCCCTGTGACTAATACAAGCAAAGATACAGCGAGAGATGTGAAAAGGTTGGGAAAATTATTCATCATTATGGGTTTCCGAGGCGTACGCTGCAAAAACGGTCCAAGCTACCCAAAACATATATATGAAAGAATGATTCCTCTTTAAATTATCTAAAAAAGTCCGCGACGCTATAAGTCCCTCTTCTGAGATTAACTCGGAAGAACGACGGGAAGGGACGCGCCGGAGTCGTGGGCAACAGCTTAAGTTTATAAAGATAAAGGGATGGCAAGACGAATTTGAATGCACGACATATACATTCTACGCGGACAAAGTCGCTGGCTCAGCTAGTATTTAATAAATGAGTCTATGATAAGTATATTACAAGAAATAAACATTAGACATGTTAATTTTAAATGAACCGGCCAGAAGCGAATCAACACTCTTTTGAAGTGTTCCGTTAACTTCAATTTGTATTGTTTTGTTAGTTAATATATATAAGATTTAAGATTTCTTTACTTAATTATATATTTTTTTAATTTACCTAGCTTTTTTTACAAAAAAAAATCCCAAAATTCGAAAAATAACTTTGAAAAAAAGAATCTGTTTTATTTCGTTGATAATAAGAATACTTAGTTTAAAAGTAATTTATAATTAAGAAATAAAATTAAAATAAATTCCGCTTAATATTTATACGCTTAAAATATCTATTGTCTTTTATAAATATTAAATGAACCCGATAACAGTGACGAATATTAAATATAATTTAATTTTTATTATAATTTTAATTGTGTAAAAAACTGTATACATTACTCTTTATTATATTGTGAATGCCTCTGTAGCCAAATGGTTAAACGGTTGCCTAGCATAGCGTTACGCTCGAGAGCTCCTGGGTTCGAATCCCAGGGAAACAAAAAAAATTTTTGCGGTCGGGCAAAATACCACATCAAATGCAACGGTTTTTAACGTGAAAAGTATGCGTTTTTTTTATTATTACTATTAGATAATCTGTGCAATGTCAATACATAGATGTTAGGTTGACATGACTGTTTACCTTTCTTGTCTTATGTTGGTAGTACATGCAAAATGTTTATTTTTTCATTTTCCCGCTCTCTTGCATCTTTGTAGAAAGTGTCATGCAATATAAAAAAACAGCTTTATTATTTAATTAAATCTTTTATTTCAAAATAACTTCAATAACGTTCAACCCGATAGTTTTCCACTTATTTATATACTATAGAGCTAATAACACAAAGGTTTTATTTAAGACTAGCTGAGTCAGCGACGTCGTCCGCGTAGAATAGTTAATTTAGGACACGTCCTAACGCTCGCGAGCTGTCTTTTTTTTTTTTTTTTTTTTTTTTTTTTTTTTTGGATTGATTATTACGTATTGTGTTCCTATGGAGCCACAAATACTAACCGGACGTTTTGGGCGAGCGCGTTAGCGCTCGCCGTGTTTGCGACTAGACCAAGGGTGCCCCGGGGGGGGCATCGGCCTCGGCTTGGACCGCCGCAATGAGGGTGGGAGCTTGAAGAGCTGGACGGAAGCTCACCCGGGTGAGCGGTACGCGTAGCGAGTGACCTCGCCTACGCCGGCGTAGGCGGTTTTGCGGGCGATCGGCGCCGGTGTCGGCCGATCGCAAAGCGGTAAGGAGATCGACGGCTTTCGTTAGATCGTCGTCGGGGTCGGTAAGAACGTTACGCGGCCTTCTCCAGCGTGTATTGACGGGAACGGTGTAGTTGGCGGCTCGGGCCACCAGTGGGTTCGGATGCGACGCGGCTTTTTTAAAGAACCGTTCGGACGATTCCTTGAAGTACCGACTGAGGGTCGGTAATTCGAGGTCGGCGTGAAGATTAGCATTCCGCACGCACCAGATGGCTCCAGTAGCGGTTCGGGTGAACCGGTTCTGAAGCACCTGGAGCCTGTGGAGTGTTTTAGGGGCGGCGTGAGCGAACACGACGCTGGAGTAGGTGAGAATCGGACGAATACAAGTTTTGTAAAGCGTAACCTTATGTCGGAGGGAGCGCGAGCTGTCGTTCGGCTCCCGTCTTTGTTGGGAGTGTCCGCTGTATCTTCGCTTCTTCTAAACCCTTCGATTAGCGCGTTCAAACAAACAAACTCTTCAGCTTTATATATTGGTATAGATGCCAAATGTGCAGATTATATAAACATACTGTATAATTAACGAAATGGGAAGTAATTGATTATTAATAATGTCATTACGTTAAACTTGTACTACGCTTAAAGAACCAGGGTCAAGGGAGTTACACGTAAGTGAACGTATTTTCGTAAAATGACATCGATCGAAAATTCTACGGATTGTTTTATATCCGTAAACACTATAACTTGTATGGCTTAAAAATAAATTTTATTGAAACTAGTCGTTGAACCCAGCAAAATGGATTTTGCAATATTATTTTTCAATTGTTTTATTCAACAGCACTACGTTTAAAAACGTTTTAACGGATTGAAAGGCGCAATATATATTTTTTAAACTTATTTGATAATCATTTTAACTACGACCCGACGACGGAATCGGGCCATTGCTAAATCAATTTTCAAAAAGTTTAACTAATATATTTCGCGTTTTTAACCGTAAAACCGTTTTATTTAAATGTGTAATACTCGCGTAAGCCACAGACAGTATTTAATTCCACTTGACGATTTATTTAAATTTCGATTGCCAGCTTCGCTTCTTCGTTGGCACTTAGTGTCGCTAAAAGCTAAAACCAGATCCTTTTTACAGCTAAAAAATTTGACCTATTTTATATAATCAAAATTAAACCTGAATACACGAATGTTTAATTTCACGTACAAAGTATTATACCTATATATTCTCAGTGATCGTTTTCAGGCCACTGAAATGCAGATGTTCGTTATGTTTGTTACTGCCATCGTCAGCTTAATCGAAATTGATAAAAATTTGTGATAGACACTTTTAACGTTTAACCTCGTGAGCATTCTCGCGGGGCCATGAAAAACCGCAACATAGCATTATACATATATGTAATTTTCTGATTTCAGATGAAATTATAGACGAAGTAAATTCAAATGAATTTATGGATTATCTTAAAGAACTGAAGAGCGCAAGGAGTGATGAGTCTAAGCGCCATATAGACAAATTCAACGATCTATACATGGGAACGCCTGGATCCTTCAGGACTTTAAATGTGGATTAGCTAATCCTGAGTTAATGACGCGTCAACACAAACCAAAGACAATACGCGCCTAGTGTAATTATACACGCAAACCCACAGAAAACCATATTGCTGTTATAATCTTCAGTTCAAAAATAATTGTTGTCTGTACTCTCACTCTAATAGCACACATTTAAATAGAATGTTTCTAACGGTTAAAAACACGAAATATATTATTTAACTTATACCCAAATTATTTTAAATCCGGTCCGACGTTTCGAATGCTTTGGAGCAGCCTGTTAAGGGGAGGACTGAAGATGGTGGGTGTGCCTAATGTCAAATTCACTGCTATGCTAGCGCCATCTCTTTTATCATAGTCGGTATTAAAAGAAACTACCTGAATCCCCCTCCATAACTCCCCTACTGACTCACGGTGTCCGCTCGCTATCGAGAAACGCATCCGACACGTCGGGCCGTAGTTTAAATAAACTTTAATCTTGTCCAAGAATTTGTTTCGTGTTTTAAACCGTTAAAAGTATTTTCTTTAAATAAATTCAAAATCATCAGTAAAATAAAGCAATTCTCAAAGTTTTTGTATTTTTTTTTAAGTCTGTGTTTCTTTGAAATCTATTGTTGTGATATGAATAGCTGATTTTTCAAGTTCTAGAACTCAGCTTGAATGCATGATATATAAAAGTCAACACTTAATATTGTTTAAGATTTTAAATACTTGCTATAATTTACTAGGTCAATATAATTTAAATTGAATTATGATTTATTGGAGGAATTGTAAAAAAAAATATATAAACAATAAAATATTTTTACTATTATTTTGTTTCTTAACAACGCCTATTTAAAGATGTTTTTTTAACTCTTTTTTATCAGAGGAGGACCGATGGTCATGAGGTGTATTTGATAGAAGGTAAAGTACCCTAGCCAACATACAAGCTTTAATAACAAAATTTCAACGGTTTGAAACGCAAAATAATTAATTAATTAAACTTGTTTCTAATTTATTTTAACTAACCAACGTTTCGTTCGGATTCTTTGCAGCTATCGGGGTTATGGGGGGGGACTGAACATGAAGGATGTCCATATTGTAAATGTAGAACTGGTAAGCAAATACCATTAGTACTGTCGTAGTTGTAAAAGTTTACCGAATATATTTCGCGTTTTAAACCGTTGAAAGTGGTAACTGTGACTATTCGCGTAAACTACAGAGAGTAATTAATTTAGGTGTACACATGATACGCTGTTGGAATATTTTTGTTTTGAATATTCGTAAATCCACCAACCAAAATGCGATTAAACTTCACGGCTTGTAAAAAAAATAACTTATAGCGGAAAGCTAATTTCCTTAATCATATTTTTCCACCCACGACATATAATAATTAATATTAAGCTATACTGTATCTGTAATCTGTATAAGTCATGTTGGTTACAAAATGTAGAATTCTTATAACCCTCAAAAGAACAGGAACAATTAAGAGTTCAAAGAACCTGAAGTAATAAAAACCTTCATATTAGAATGCAGTTTCGTTGCACTTATAATTTTTAAATATCACATTTAAGATATTTCCAATTCTTATATTAAATACTTTGAAAGCTCTTTATAACGAAAAACTTTTTTACATAGAAATTCGTTAGGCAACCTTGAAACGATGCACAATATGACGTAATCTCCGTTCGATATTCAAAAAAATGTTCAAATTTAAACAAAGAATATGATAAATACTGTCTATAGTTTATGCGAGTAGTATACATATAAATAGAACACTTTAACGGTTTAAAACGCTATATATTAGTTAAACTCGTATGTGAAAATATTTTTAATTTCATAATTTTAACTAATATATCGCGTTTTAAACCGTTAAAGTGTTTTATTTAAGAGAATATGGTCTTCGTCGACATTATTGTTTATGTTATCTGTTAACAAGTATTCAACAATTGCAGAGGTACTAACAGATGAGAGACAAGAAAAGAAATACTAAACGAGAACTGACAAAGCATACAAATATATAGGTTATAATTGTTTTGCCGTCGTGGCTTGAGGAAATATAATATTTTTTAGTGGGCGTGCCACATAAATCTCTAATGAGAAGTCAGAACAATTCTTTGAATTAACTAGTCATTTAAGGAATGCCCCATGCCCCATAAAAATGTGACACACTCACGCAAAGATTTGTTTATCTAAAGCTTTTCTCTGATTGTATATCCGAAACAGTTCAACTAATTTCAATGAAATATTTACACAATTACCTTCGCGTACTTTGTAGGTCTAAAAATCTGAAATAGGAAACACTTTTAACACATTACAGTTTTATGTAATGCGGTGGAGTGACTGGCAGATATTTAAATAAATCATTTTCAACGGTTTAAAACGCAAAATATATTACTTACATTAATTTTAATTTATTGGATTGGTGGATGCATTGCGGCAGCCAAGATCTCGAGAGCACTTCCCCGTGACAACAGCTTCGCGTTTCAAACCGTTAAGTTTGTTTGAATACTACACTTTTTTAAATATATCTTCCGTACCAACAACATTTATTTTTATATTATAAGTATTGACATACAAACCATTCTTTGTAATTAACAACAATTTTGATTTTACCCGCTTGTACGAAACTTGTTCCTTTTTATGTTGAATATAAACGATGCTAGTTTGATAATAACGACTATTAAGTCATTTTAGAAGCTATCCGAAACAGGATAATGTAATGTTTTAAAAATATTTAACTAGCCACTCGCCGCGGTTCCACTCGAGCTTTTTAACAAACGCGCGGTCTACACCCTTAAAACACCTTTAACAGTTTTAGAAAGCAAAACGTCGGGCCCTTATTAAAATAAATTCGTGTTTAGAACCGTTAAAAGTATTTTTTTTAAATAGATAGTATGTTTTTCATTAAATTTATTTTCCTAGCCTTGTGATAATATTATATAAGTTTTTTACTATAATTTGTATTATGAAATCTCTTTCGATTGAAAACATTACAAGGTAGCTAAAATGTAGATGCCAGTTCATGTCCCACCCGTGTCTTCTACTAGCTATTAGTATTACAGCATTTAAGTTCTACTAGCTATTAGTAGGACTTGAATGCTAGGCAACACGTTTGACAATAAAGGAAAAAGATGATTGATTTAATATAATGTTGGGTTTTTATAAAAATGTGGTTTCAACCATTGAGGAATTGGTTATGGAATAAACGAAAATTCTGAACATTGTTTTCTATTCTTATTGGGCGCTACTAAATCGAACTCGGGAGTTTGAGAATTCGACATGTATTTTTTCAACTGAGCTACCTATACCTACAGAAACCTATAGCTCTGATGAGCTAAGTAATTTCACTAGATCACCGCATTCAGACAAACAAACTCTTCACTCTTGGTCACCTTAATATGTATGTCTGTCTACTTATGAATTTTACGTATTGACAGAACTATTTATAATAATAACATTGATTAAAGGAGGATGAAGTTGAAGAATATAGATTAAATATCGATAGTGAATGCACGAAATAAATTAATTTTATTGTGTAACACGATTTGAGGCGCAATTACCATATTGTGCATTTTTTTTATTTATTTAAATTTACATAACAAGGTACAGTGATGTCTGTTTTTCCTCTATGATATAGAGGAAAAATCAAAATATATTTTTGGATATACCATATAGACATTATAGAATTTAATTTAATGATATGGAGGACCAAAACTGGATTGATGTAATAATCTGTTACCTAATTAAATTCTTTTTATTAAGGTATCAGATTTTACTAAATAAGGTATGGTATTATAATAAATAAAGTAATATAACACGCAATATATATCATAGCCTATAACCTTTCTCTATAAATGCTCTAACCAACACAAAAATATTGTTTAATTAGAACCAGTAGTTCCTGAGATTAGCGCGTTCAAACAAACGAACAAACTCTTCAGCACTTTTAACGACGTGTAATGTGATTTTTGTAATGACCATATATTGTTTAAAATTAGTTATCTCTTTTCAAGTTTTTTCCGTGTATTAAATTACAGGAAAAAGGACGAGACCTAATAAATATATGTTTTTCAATGTGTCATATAATAATAACACTATACTATATATATATATAACATATATTACTATATAGATATACTAATATATAAATATTAGTATGTCTAAAGACAGTACTTAATGTTATTTGTAATGTAACATTTATAACACGAACATACGTCGAACCACTAACTGTAACATACGAACAATGGAATACAGTGTTCAGGGCAATATCAATAATACGATAATAATTATTTATAAGTAAATCATTACAATTTTAACCGACTTCAAAAAGGTAGGGTCTCAGTTCGATTTATATGTTTTTTTTATGAATGTTCACGCGTAAGTTAGTCGTTTATGAACTTATTTCGATACATGTTCAAAATTATATAATAAAAATATTTATTTAAATAAATCAACATGCGTGTTACTTCGTGTGAAGTATTTTTATTTATTTTTCATTTTCTGTTTAAAGGTTAAAAATAATTTAACATAATTGAATTGCAAATAACAGCTTAAAAAATAATGTTATATTATGTAATGTAAAAATGGGTCTCGAACCGGAAACGACAACTATTGGATAAAAAAAATGTGAAATAAAAAACAAATGTAATGGGACTCGAACTCAAAACGACACCTCTTGGAATACAGGATAAGTCCTGCAACAAACGAGCTATAGTAGAGTTCAAAGTTTTTACTCTTGAAAACCCGAGTTTTTAACATACAAGGTATTTAAATTCAGTCATATTAAATTTCTTTCAAATGTATTAGTCTATGTGAGCCATCATTACTAATAACTAATAACATTCACTACGATTGGTTCTAAAGAGCCGGTCTGCCGAAATCGTGACCCTCTCTTTTTCGACGTCGGTTAAAACAGCCTTACGAACATTGAAAGTTTCAAGTACTTTCCTTGTTCATAGAATCCGTATTAAATCCCATACTATTTTGTGTCGTAAGTGTATCGTGCTGTTATCAGTGCGAAATAAGCGGTCGCAGCGAGTGGTTATCTTGAAAGATGCAGTTCAAATCGTACGAAAATGTGCTGCAGCTGCACCCAGACACCTTGGAAGTAACGCTGAAGGAGTACAACCTGGATAGGCCGGGAGAACTAGAAAATTCGATTAAGATATTAAAGGATTGGGTGAAGAAGCAACCGCATTTTACCCGGACTGATTTTCGTAAGTTTTAAAGTACCTTTGGCTTCGTTTCATTTCGCTTATATACGAAGCTGCTAGAGGCAGAGTGGCCTAATAACAAATAACATAATCTTCAATAAACAGAAAAATAAAACGCATTCTTAGGTGAAAATGAATTCGTACTATTATTTATGTATAAATTATGTTAATAATTCGGTCACTGTGCTCTAGAAGATTAACATGTTTGGAGTATGAAAATATAAACAAGCCAAGTTTTAAATGTGCAGTTAGGCTACTTTGCCTCTAGCGGCGTCAAACTGCTCTAAGAATAATGAAATTAAGAATAAAGTTTATGGGTTTTTCGAGAAATGTATGACTCCTCTTTTAACCTATCACCACTTTTACAAGTCGTGATGTCTGTCTAATATAAAAAAAGATGATACTAAGTGAATTATTACTGTATCTAATAGATAATAGAATATTATACAGACAAGATTATTATGTACATCACAAGTGCACCGGCGTAAATTCTTTAATTTTCAAAATGGTTTTCGAAATTATTTATTTAAATTTGGACTATAATTCCGGCATATGTTATTAATAAAAAAAAATCTTTTCGTGGTAGTTAAACTATATTTAATTATTTGGTTATATAACATACATGCTTTTGAATTACTTATAAATATTACAGACAAAAATTAAAACAGAGAAACACATTACGTTATATGAATATGTTTTCCGTTTTGAACCGTTAAAGCTGTTTTTTTTAAATGCGTAACTCGCGTAAACTTGGAACATTTTTTTTATCTATTGATCAATACATACATAACTTAAACACCGAATAATTTAATTGCGCAAACTAATAGGTAACATAATAAAACGTAAGCTTAGAAGATGCGACCTTTACATAACTCGAACATAAAAATCCAATTTCGACGTTCGACTTTTGTGATTATTATAAGAACATGATTATCATTTAAAAAATACAACAACTATAGCTTTACCTAAACGGAATTTTAAAGATTGTTTTTTGTTTTTCACCTCCGATATCGCAGGCATTTTCTAGTTTTATATATTCACTTTCCGTTTCCGCTTCATAAGCCAAATATAAAGTGCACGTTTCCTAGTCTGAACCACTGTACATTGGAATTAATATAATATCTATATAAATTAAACATCTATTTTAGTTTGAAAAAATCACGACCCGGTCAGGAACTGGTGTCCATAGCGTTTTGTGTTGCTCTAACCAATTGAGCTACCGTGTCCTACACGTCATCGTCGAGGTTTTTCAATCTATTGATACATACACCTCTCTTTTCTTCTATTTTAATATAGCTAGCGGTTCTCGATTATGCGAAAACTGCTGATGGTGGTTGAGGAACGTGTAACGTGCAACATCTCTTGATGATGTCATCCGTGCGTGACGGAAAACGTCGAGAAGCATTTCTCAATTATGACGGTCGAACAGCCCCAAAAATTATATAGATTCTTTTGAAACTTCATTGGTTAGTGCAGCAGGACAAAATGCTGTTGATGGCAATCGAGTCGAGTCGAGTCCCCCCAGTGTTGTAAATTTTATTCAATCTAAAATTGAATTAATAATTTTATCTTGTTAGATAAAATTAATATTTAATAATTTGTTGTCTTGCACGAGAAGTGCATGTATCAATAGGTTGAAAGAATTCGATAATGATGTAGGACACTGTAGCTCAATTGGTTATAGCAACAGCGCGGAACGCTCCAGTTCAAATCCTGTTGAAAAAAAAAGGATGACATTCTTTTTTTTTTTCAGTCTAAATTTTTACTATACTTTCTACCTCACATATACAACAATACAAAAAAATAAGCTTTGGTTCATTGAAAATGAGGTGGGAGTTTCGATTTCTTACTAGGGACTTACTTACTAGACACCATAACATTTTTCATTTGTAAATATTTCATTTCAATGAGAAAGCTCGACTAGATAATATGTCACTTGCCAGATCGCTCTCGGCCTTTACGTAAAATAAGGTCACAAATGTTGTTGCATGTTGGGTATGGCTTCACGGATCGAATTCATTCGAAAACAAGTAGATTATCGACCATCTGTTTCTTATTTCAAGAAAAAACAAATACTTAAGAGAGTTCGAACCCCACCGAGTCCGACATGTTTATTACATATTGGAGTTCGTCTGGAAAATCTGCATATTAAATGGGCATGAGACCTGGGAGGCATGTCATTTTATTATCTAGATCACGAATCACCAATCGGGTTGAGGGTTCGATCTCCACCTGGTCCAAATTGTTTCTCAATCAATTTATGATTTTTCAGAAGCACGTTGGATTCCTTCTGGATATTTAGATATTAAGTGGGTGGTAGGAATGTTGACATTCCATCCGGGTCACAAACCACCGTTCACAGGTGAAATAGCTGTCAAGTTTAATCGCGTTTCGGATTATGTCTGTGGATTTCTGAACCCAAAGTTAAAAAAGGTCGGTGTGACTATTTCACCTTTCATGAGTAGTACTTGGTTGTCTATCTACTTTTATCATAGGAAAAAGTAACCACCAAAACAAATCTGATATTATGGGCGTAGGAGAGATCTTCAACACTACGAGATTATTAAAATTTTATTAAAAGTCTACAATATTTTTCTTCATAATTTCTCTTATACCTGCTCTTGCGCAATTAATTATTCTATACACAGAAGGTTTAGCGACTTTTTCAGATCGGCATTGAAATAAATTAATTCGCTATGCGCTTTGAATTATGATTATGAACAAATATGTATACATTTGAAAGTAACGCACAGAAAGTCTGTCATAGAAATAGAAAAATAAACTAGTATTTGACCAAATTACTATATTTTAAGGGCATAAGACCTTAAATAAATTAGACACAAAATAATGATAAAAGAACACTTTTAACGACCGTGGTCACAGCGGTCATTGCCGAAACCGAAACGTCGGGCCGAAGTTAAAGTAGTTTGTAAAGTTTAAATAATACTTTTAGATTTAAAAAAAATATTTTCTCTAAGAATATACATATTCCCTTATTGGGTAAACAATAATACTCAAACTTAAATGTGTTTACATGCATCGGTACTTTAATTAAACGAAGCAGTGATATATAATTTAAAAAATGCTTATTTAAATAAAACACTTTAACGGTTTAAAACGCGATATATTAGTTAAACTACTCCCCTAAACTACAGACAGTTTTTAGCTAGAAAACAATTTAAAAAATATTTTCATTTTTGATAAAACTGCGATCTCTGATAAAGTCGTATCAAACTTTTCATGTCCCACGGATGGCCATTGATGTCCAGATGTAAAGAGCTTAAATCCACCACACTGTATTAGTGCGGATTGGCTGACTGCAACGTCTACCGCCCCTAATTTAATAGTGACTACCATCACTGACTAAACTTAATTTCCGAAGCTCGGGGTCCACATCCTAGTTCCAAATTCCAGATTAGCCAGGTAACATTATGTCCAACCCAGGATTCCAACGCGGTACCTCGCATACGAGATAGCGTTGGAAGTCAAGTAGGTACTACTAACTTTCCTAAAAGAATCCTGTTTATTTTACACAACAATAAAGTGTAGAGTTTAATTTATATTAAAATAATTTTTAAGTATTGACGTAAGCCCAAACAGAGGGTGTCACCTAGTGTTACAATGTTAATAGGTGTGTTGAGAAAATACTAATGAAACCCCAGTTATACCCTACCACGAGTCGCGTCGTCGACTCGAAGCAAAAACGTACGCAACAAACAAACGCATCGTTTATCGAGAAAATGTTGTAATGACTTGTTGATTATATTAAATTTTCAAATTCAATTTTATTTTTCTTTTATTTTTCATGGTCCACAAATAAAAAGGCCGTGAAGTGTAATCGCATTTCGGTGTCAGACAATTTGATTTCCGAGGGTTCAAATGCCCAACATAGGTCGATAGTAGGTAAGATAGAACATCCTTTTCAGATGTAATATGGCTGGAAGATTTGACTTACTATTATGTGAACGTCATGCTTGTCTGACTGTACAAAGATACTATTAAATATGCAGTGAACTGGTAGTAGGGGCTCTGGATACAGTATATTACGAAAGTAAAAATGTTGCAACGAAACCGTGTCAGAGGTATGCAACATTTATTATTATCCTGCGCTGTCTCCGTTACAAAATGGTAAAGCGATATAGGGACATGTCTCAAAGACAATGCGGAGTCTTGAATACAAATTGTAGACATCCTCATTATAAGATTTAATATTTTCAGATTGGCTTCGTTGTTTAACTGTTATCTATGTTGCCTAGCGTTAAAAACTCGTTAATTTAAAAGACTAAGATCTAAGTCTGAGGAATCCTCATATATGGGGTACGGGATATCACACACACAAATAAACTTTTGTAAAAAAAAATTGGTAGACATAATTAGTTTGTGGTTTAAACAGTTAAGTGTTATTCTCCATCGTATCTAAGTTTAAAAGGCTATTAGGAACAAATGTACCTAATAGACTTATAAGGACTAAATGAAAATTTCTGTAGAAGCTGGGCTCTAAATACTTGTAGTTGCTATGGTAACGGGAGATTCCCATAATAACAAAAAAATAGGTAGGCTTATCAGTTGATGGTAGTAAAGAAACAATTGATTTAATAAACCATCCTTTATTGTGATTGTTTAAGTACCGATCCTAGGGGATAATAACATATTAGCATGATAAATATATATATAGAAAATTAGTTACGTTTCTGAAAGTTACTACAAAATTGTAACACAATAATTACACAAAAAAGACACGCCTAATTTAAGATTTTAGCAAATGTGTTAGTTTTTTAGTGTGCAATTAACATTTTTGCATCGGTTTTGAATTCCGAACTTCACAATAATATGCCAATAACAAAAAGCTAAGTGTGTACGTTAGATTAACTCTGAACTGTAACTTTCAGACGATGATTACTTACGTTCGTCGATTTTGGAAGGAAAGGGCTCCGTTGAGAAGGCGAAACAATTCATTGATCGAATGTGCACTTTGCGTACATTATTGCCTCAGTGTTTCGATACTTACGACGTGAAGAAGGACTTCCAGCATGTCTTCAATGTGACGTGAGTACCAAAAAGTGACAACTACTGTTATAAAATTGCAAAATCTATTTAAATTAAATGAATTTTGCTGGAAAAAGAGCAAAAATGGTTTTTGGCGACCAAACATCAAAAATTCAATTCAAAAATATATCTGTTATAATAGCTTTATTAAAGAATAAATATTCTTTATTTACACATTGACTGAGTCGTTAGCCTAATGGTAGCCTATGATTGATAAATAATGGGACGTGGGTCCGATTCGCATAGTCTTTTTTTTAATTTTTACGTTTTCCGAACTTCCGACTTCATTTAGAAATCTAAATATTTAATGGATGATAGAAATATTGAAAATTCCATCCAAGTCACGAACTACCGTCCGTGGATGAAAAAATCGTGAAGTTGATTCCGTGTCGGTTTCAGTCTGTGGTATTCCGAATATCCAAAGCTAAAAAAAAGGTAGTCAGTTATTTTGCTGGGGTTCCTTTCATTAAGTCAAACTCCATTTGTTTGTCCTGCTCTATGAAAAACAATTGAATCTTATTTCAAAATGTTACATGAATTAGGCATTTGAAATATCTTGTTCTTCTACCCACCGATTTTTGTAGTTTTTATGTATTTGTGTCTCTTTTTTGGATAGTGTCTACCAAATTCTGTGTAAGTGGGTAGTTACAGCTTAGCTACGATTAACTAAGTATTACGTACGATTACTAAGATAAAGTTCAAGTTAAAATATCATCTTAAGTAACTGTATAATTTACTGTTCAATCTATTTCTTTAAGCCTTAACATACTTTTCAGTCACCCAGTAATTTTGCCACGCCTAACCAAGGATCACCAACGGGTCTTTGTAGCGAAACTCTGCAACAATGTCACAGATACATCACAAGTCACGAATTTCTTCAAATACGGCTATTTGGTAAGCGTAATTGTATGCTTGTAAAACCCAACAGTATATAGTTATAGCAGGATATTTTATAATGCTACAAATATTTTGACAAATTCAACTTGATGGAAAGAAAAACTGAAGGGCTCGTTGGCGAAATGGTATCACTGTAGGGCTAATAATCAACGAGTCGTGGGTTCGTTGCCCACCGGGTCTAAAATATTTCTAATGGATTTGCAGTTTTTTTAAAACATGTCGGACTTCGTCTGGAAATTTGAAAATTAATTGAGCGGTAGGAATGACGAAATTTCGACCAGAAAATAGTCGACAATCTTGTTTAGATGTCTTTTAATGATAGTAGATCATCTACTATCGTAAAAAAAGTAAAATACTATTATTTTTCAAATTATTATAGTTACAGTTTTATATTTAGTAGATAGATATTTTTCCACTTTTTACTCCGATTTCAAACTTTTTTGAGTAAGTAGAATTTTAATTTCCTTGAATTGTCTTATTGAATTTGTTTATTAAAATAACATAACACAACAATATTTAACCAATAATTAAAGCTTATGTAAAGCAAACAATCGTGCCGCGATCTAGGAAAAACAGTAAGAAAACAATTTAAAGAATATGCTAGTTGGATGTAATAATGCACCGTACAAGACTCGTTAGTACCGTATCTATCTTACGATGTTATTGTGGTAGAACTAACAAGATAATATGGACATATAATTATATATTATAAGCTTATCTATATCTTGACTATGTAACACTCGCTGATGTGAGAATTCGCGCGTTATAAACGCCGAAGCGACTGAAATAAATGTATATCAAACTATCGTATTGGCGACTGGCGACGCGAACGGCGACTCAAACAAAAGCATGAATTAGTTTGACGAAAGGTCACTTGCATCACTAAGTTACGCAGGAGTTGAAATCTACGTCGCGCTGTTACTCTGCAATGCTTGATAATTTTTTAGTTGTTAATTAGTGTAAAGATGAAATGTATATAATATGTTTTCAGTTCGGAGAATATTTAAAAGCCTGTGATATAGTCACAGGTTTCCGTCTTATAGTGGATTTCACAGACATTAATCTAATGGATCTTCTAACTAAGCTCAATCCCATGGACCTACGGCATGCCTTGACTATATATCTTGTGAGTATTTTATATATTATTGCTTATTTACAGGATTTTATTAATAGTAGACAAAGGCTGCTAAATTCAATAATCGCTTTCTGAATCAACCTTTATTCAAAGCTGAAACTGAAAAAGTATGACATTGTGATGACCTTTCAGTCAAAATTGAAACAAGACAAGTTTATTTATTTATTTGATTTAAACAAACTTGGTATAACAGCAACTCTCTGAACTACAGCTTAGAAAGAAATCTATAGTAAATTCAATATAAAAAAAATGTTTGATGTCATGATACGATAGTAAAAAAGGAATGGTACAATGACAATTGTACACTTTGTCATTGAAAACATTATTATTTTTCACATGTTATGCACATGATGGCATTATATAAATTAAGGAATCTATTTAGGTTGAAAATAAAATTACGACACAATCGGGGCTTTTACTGACATTCATAGCTTTGCTCTAACTAAAGCCAATTGAGTTAACTCAATGGTATTTTTTTTCAATTTAAGCTGATTTTCAATTTATACAACTTTACCTACTAAATCTTGGATTGTATTAACATAGTAGAAGCAACTGCCTTCGTAGTATTGTACCATTTTGTAGCTTTGTTAAACATTTCATACCGTATAATATAGTTGAAAGTAATATTTGTTCAGCCAAACTACAAATTCTGATCTATTACTTAATTGTAAATTAAATCGATCAGCGAACAGACATGGAATTTGTCATGCCCACAAATAAGAACAGGGATTTAAATAAAATACTTTAACGGTTTAAAACACGAAATATATTTATTAAACTTATTTGAAAATTATTATAACTAGGGTCCAACGTTTTGGATGCTTTGTCACTCGGAGACTACTGCAAACTTCGAGCCGTAGTTAAAAATATTGTTTACTACTCGCGTAAACTACTGACGGTATGAAACGAAGTTTCAAACGTCTTTATAATTATCAAAATACTGTTAGTAATCACAGCTTTAAGCAAGATGGAGTTTAATCTTTCATATTCTGATATCAGGAAGGTTACGGAATGAAAATCAAAGGAATCCACTTGATCACATCGTCTAAAGTAATCGACGGACTAGTTGGGATTTTGAAGCAGATACTGAAGCCGAAAGTAGGGGACCGGATCTACGTTCACAAGTCTGGAGAGGAACTCTTCGATGTTGTCGGAAAGGATATTCTACCAGAGGACTTTGGTGGCGACGAAAAGCCATTGATCAAAATTCACGGTGGGTTCAAAATATTTGAGAACATAATAAGAGACTTAGAATTCTTGGATTTCATTTTGACGAGCTCATTGGTATAATTGTAACAATAAATTGCTAATTATCTATGGATCCACCGCAGGTCCAACGTGTGATATTCTTTTTGAAACATGTTGGACTTCGTCTAGAAATCTGGATATATAAGCAATATTGAAATTCCATCCGGGGCAAGAATCATCGTCCTTAAATACAAAGCTTAATCTAGTTTTGGTTTCAGTCTGTGGATTTCCAAATAGAAAGTGTATCGCGTTGAAATGTTATATGGCTGAGTTAGGTTGTATATCCCAGCCTATAGCATCTAAAAAATGCGCTGTCGACCTATTTTGGCGTTGGATAATCGGAAATCCACAGACTGAAGAAAGCCCGATTAAGCTTCACGGCTTTTTCATGTGTGGACAGTGATTCTTGACCCGCACGGGATTTTTATTTTCCTACCACCCATTAAATATCCAGACTTCCAGACGAAGACCAACATGTTTAAAAAAAAATATTATTAGCCATATGTCGCTACCATTAGTCTAACGGACTCGTTATCTATTCTTTTAACCGTTTAATTTCAATTATTTTTGTTTTGTATTCCAGAGGATTGGATAAATGCACTATCTCAAGAGGAATTCATAGAATACGTAAGAAAAATGAATGCAGCCACAACAAACGAATCTTGCCGACCTACCTTGAAGTTTAACGACGAATACGCCGGGATGCCCGGAACATTCAGGGTACTGAGTTTAGATTAGAATTACATTAAATAAACTTTAAACGGAAAACATGCACTGCATTTAAAATACAACGCTATTAGCGGTTTGAAACGCGAAATTAATCAATTAACTTAATCCCCGCGACTACGGCTGCTGCAAAGCATCGGCCATGGTTAAAAATAAGTTAAATAATCTATGACGTGTTTTAAACCGCTAGTGGTGCTATAGATAAAGTAAATAATTATCTGTAAATTACAATGCTTAACATTATTACAACATAGCCAACAAAAATACTTATTAGACGTAACAGATTAAATTAGATAAACAGAAATAATGAAACAAAACGTAAATTCTTCGTAGTATGTCATTCGTGCATCTTTTTCAGAAATTTATAAAATATAATTAATACAACTTATTTGGTCGTCCAAACTTTAATTAAAATTGTTTTTAATGCATACACTAAAAATATATGTCTAGTACCTTTCCTTGTCTAATATACAGACAATGTGATTTTAAAAAGTACATGCAACGAATTAACTAAAGCACTGAGTGAAGAAAATCTTTAAACTAGGATAGTTGCTGCTAATAAAATTGTAAAAGGTTATTTTTTTATCTTTTAATAAGTTTGAATAACTCTTTTCTATTATTGTTACATTCTGAGTGAAAAAACAATATTATTATAACAATATTATTACTTCTAATTGTATCTCAATGGATTAGTAAATATATAAAATGCAATATTGTTAGTTTTATTTTATAATGCAAAACCTTTTATAATACATAGTATTCAGGTCTTCATTATAAACACCTTTTCTTTTAATCCTAGATTTGGGTGTTCCTATATTTCTTCTAACAATCACAAAATTAGAGACGACGCCAAGATGTCATACATTTGTCCCGTTTAATGCCCCAGAGTTCGTGGCTGTTAAAGACTGGCCGCCTCTGTAGCCAAATGGTTAAACGTATTGCCTAGCATTGCGTTATGTACGAAGGGTCCTGGGTTTGAATCCCAGGAAAACAAAAATTTGTTTCGGTCGGGCAGGGCACTGAAGTCTGATCAACTACTTGGATGTTAAAAAACTGATCAGTGAAACAGACACAAATATATGTTCGCCCCATGCCCCATAAGGGGGAAATGGGATTTCACTACTAGATGTTACAGCCTGCTTAACCCCTCCCTCTATAGCTTAGCAATGGGCAACTAAAAATTAAATATTCAAATGTAAATACGGTCTATAGTTTACGCGAGTAGTACACATTTAAATAAAACACTTTAACTGTTTGAAACGCGATATATTTGTTAAACTTATTTGAAAATGATTTTTAACTTGGGCCCGATGTTTCGGATGCTTTGCGCTGCTGCTGCACGGCTGCTGCAAACCTTTTATTCATTTTATACACTAATTGTTCAACCGGATTTAACGAAACCATTTCTGTCAGTTAATAAGCAAATAATACCAACACAACTACCAAATCATCGTCATTAAGTTTATGCGTCCGCTACCGAAACGTCATTGTCAATTACATATTCATTCGTACGGCATCCGAATTAACGGCAGCACGTTTTATCTACAATGGTGACGGTTCTTCAAGATGAAGTATTACAGTTTAACGCAGACACGCTTGATTCGATGCGAAAGGAAATTAATCTGGCCAGACCTGGGGAAATGGAGGAAGCAGTCAATATTTTGAAGACCTGGATACAACAGCAGCCGCATCTGAAGAAAAAGGATTTCAGTGAGTATTTTTAATATTGTCCATTGACACAATACAGACTTAAATAAAACACTTTAACGTCCAACCCGTAACCACGGCTGCTGTAAAGCATCTGAAACGTCGGGCCGTAACTAATATATATCTCGTTTTAAACTGCTAAAGTGTTTTATTTACAAGTATGTTAATATGTATTAAATATCAATTGATACAAGGCTTTGTTCTAGTTAGTTTTTTTTTTGTATTTTAAATATAACTTAAATAAAACCCTTTAAACGGTTTTAAACGCGAAAGTTAAATCGATATGATACTGAGGTATCTTTGCCCCATGCCCCAGATAAGGAAATGGGGGCATTAGGGGTATATTTTTTTAACATACCATTTTCGTTGTTTGAACTTGTAGGGCAGACGGCGAATACAAATCTGTGTCCGTTTACTGATCGTAATTAACTATTTGCATGTCAAAGTCAGTCGTCTTTTTGTACCTGAAAGAAACTGCTTTGTTTCCTGGAGGATTCGAACAAAAGACCTTTCGTGCAAAAACGTTCAACTAGAGACAGTCTGTATGGTGACATTGTGGTGGCTAGGTAAGATTTTTGTAAAGTGAAGGTCTTGACTTCGAATAACATAATTTTTCATTCGTTTGTTGAAGGTAACATACATAGTTACTTATTAGAGAAGGAACGTGGAATTGTATTTTCATTGAATAAATACATTTCTTTTGAAGTCTTTACACAATATGGGGTTTGTATCTAATAATATGATATATACGGAATATTATTGGAAATATTTGCTTCAAAATCGAACTTGTATATATTATATAGGAGAAATTGCTTTGTACTCGTTAAATAGATGTTTAATATTAAATATTCGGACGAATACGAAATGACTAGGATTTTCACTTTATTTTTTGTAATCCTATTAAATAGAACACTTTTAAGGTTAAAACCCTAATAATTTAACTAGTCTTAGGCTAGTCACAAGTGGATTACGATTGCTTTAATAATATTTTTCGCGTTTTAAACTGTTCAAAATGTTTTATTACTCGAATTAGTTACAGAAAATGTAGATTCTAACAAGCTTATGCTCAACGTTTGGGAAAAACCCTGTTTATCTTAATGTCAATTGACATACTCTTGGTAATTACAGAATCGCTTACTTTTTTGTTCATCTTGTCTTTACCTCAGCTTTGTTTACTGTAGGTATATGACCTTTGAAGATGTATAAAAAAGAGGTCGTCTCTTCTCTGTACATGTTCATCAAGACAGACATTTTACTGCGTCCGTACATTCATGTCCATTCACTAATTGGTTATATGAACATAACCATTTCTAGCAGGTGTTTTCACAGAGGAGAACCGACAAGCGAGTGGTTCTATATTGGCTTTAGATATTTGGAATCTACTAACTAAAATCGGAACGCGAATAAACTTGTTTGGGCGTTAATTAGTGACCAAGACGGAATTACGATATTCATAACACTCATTTAATATTTTTTTAAACAAAGTCCAACATTTCATAGAAAAATAAAAATGATACAGAAACACGATGGGGTTCGAATCCATGACCCGTTTTATAGCATTGCTACCATTAGACCAGCGACCATAAACTGACTGAGAATAGAAGTTGGTGCGTTTAAAATTGAGCTGAGTTATGGCATATGGAGGTGATAAAATTGCGTACACAATTTGGTGGTATATGACATAATATTATATTGTCAATTCAAACATTTAACACTTTTCTACGTTTTATAATTTGCTCGTTAACTGCAAATAGACCTTGTAACTGACAATGTTAGATGAGGTGTAATATCAACGACGGAAATATTTTTCCGTGATTTTTATTTTAAATTCTATAATTTTTGAATGTATATATATCTAGTTATTACTAGCTTTTAGACTGTGTGTTGATTTTTGATAGTAAAGTATAAATTTAATAGCAATTATTTCAACTATCAAGGACAATTACTAGATAGTAGGTAAAATGATAATCTATACTAATTTGATAAAGAGATAACCTGAAGAATTACTGGGTCGAATTGAAAAATTCTTTTTGTGTTAGTTAGAGCATTTTTAGGCAAGGTACAGCTGTGACTAATACGAATGAAGAATGTGTAACAGGAAATTTTTCGTGTAAAAGTGCACTTCTCTTCAAATGATATAAAAACATGGCCGCGACCCTATATGTCTCTCTTTTATAATTAATTTGCAAGCACGACGGAACGCGAAGGACGTCGTGTGCAATAGCTATAATATATTGTACATATACATACATTATAGATTGGTGTGGAGGTTTGCAAAAACAAATTTTGATGCCCAAAGTAACTATTTTACGCGGACAAAGTCGCTGGCTCAGCTAGTATATAATATGAACCAACTGTATAAAATCACGAATAATTACAATTCTCTCATGTATTAACGTTTAAATTTTTTAAAGATATTTACGTGTTGCCAAAAAACTTGGCTCGGCTTTCCGTAACTGGTTATTTGGACAAAGTCGTTTTTTCGGACATTTTTTACATCTCTTAAACAAGAATTATTATTTAATAAGTATATAGTTTTTTGCTTTCTTAAATCGCAGCGCGCGCAACGAAAGCCTCAAAGTTGGATTATTTTTCCCATTATTTCCACGTTTCCCTCTTTTTCTTCGCTCCAATCAATTCCATAATTGGAGACTGATGTTTTATAGCCTTTATCGATAAATGGTCTAACAAGCAAAAATAGATTAGCGCGATTAGACAAACTCTTCTTCTTTATAATATTAGTACAGTCGTAGTTACAAAGATCATTAAGCGTTATAACAGCGACGTAATATTTTTTGAATGCAAAACTTACGTGACAGGTGTCAATCATAATACACTTAAACACCTAATTTTCTGCGGCGGCCGTTTCCCAGGTCGCAGTTCGGTCAAGGCATTCTTAGTAATGACTAGAACTAGTTTATTTTGAATATAATTTATAGTTTTACATTGTTATGCAAAAAGGAACTGCTGCATAGTAGATTCGAAGACAAAGTATATGATTTTTAGATATGACGAGTGAGAAAATTGGGGGGGAGAAAAAAAATTTTGGAAAAAAAAAAATTTGGAATATATATCGCGTTTTAAACCTTTAAAGTGGTTTTATTTAAATGTGTATTAATCGCGTAAACTACGAAAAAAAACTTTTAAAGGTTTAAAAAGAGAAAGGGAAAAAATTATTTAAAAATATTTTTGACTACGGCCTGATGTTTACGACATAAAAACTATAATTTTGGGAACAAATTTTTGAATACTCATTTTCTTGTCACAGGTGATCATTACATAGAAGCTACAATTCTTACAGCGAAGGGTTCCGTAGAACAGGCAAAGAAGCAAATTGATAAAATATGTACCATGAGGACGTTGGTACCACAATTTTTCGGAATTACCAATCTTCCAGAGGATATAAAAAATGTTTTAGGGGTTGGGTAAGTACGCCATCCACCTTTTTAATTGCCACTGCTGGGACTAACCACTAAGCTTAATTTATTATGTTTTCACATATAAATCTAATTCAAATTTTAAACTTTTTATTGGCCTTTTAACTTTAACATATACAAAAAACTTATAAATACTAAATTGAGTAATGTTGAGAATTTGCAATGATCATGGTTCGTTTTTTTTGCTTTCCTTCTTCTCTCTTGCCACCACAGAAAGATTTGTTTCGAACATGTGAGTTTCATGGTTTAATTTTTAAAAATGTATCATGGTAAATAAAAACATTGTTTTTTTATACATGGATTATTCTGTTATAATTCGTACGATGAAACTCAAACATATTGCTAAAAGTATAAACACCTCTTATACTAATAACAATATTTTTCTAACGTCATATGTTTTTTCTTTAACTATACAATCAAGAAGTGAATACTGTATAGTTTACGCGAGTAGTACACATTTAAATAAAACACTTTAACGGTTTAAAACGCGATATATTAGTTAAAATTATTTTGAAATGATTTTTAACTTCGGCCCGACGTTTCGGATGCTTTGCAGCAGCCGTGGTCACGGGGAGACCCCGTAAAAATCATTTCCAAATAAGTTTAACTAATATATCGCGTTTTAAACCGCGCGTTTGATATTATATTAAGAAAACGAAGTTAGAATTTAAATGAAACACTTTAAAACGCGAAATATTAGTTAAACTTGTTCGAAAATATTTTTTTTATCATTCGCTTTGACCAACCAAAAAAAATCAAACTGTGGATTCCAAAAAATAGCATATCGGCAAACGTGAAGACACCGCTAGTCAATCTGTCAAGGACAGATGGCGCTAGCGCGGCAGTTTCTACTTTGGCGTCACAGACATTTTCAGTTTCCCCGGGACTTGCTACAAAGCACGTAGAATGTCGGGCCTTGATTAAATAACTGTCAAACAAATTAGGTAATACATTTCGCGTTTTAAAACGTTAACGTGTTTTATTTAAATCGAGAACTGTTTGTCGCAAATGATCTAAGAAAAACGGAAACAACATATTAAGTACTGTATTTAATGTCACATGAATTACAGTAGTTAGGTTTTTTGTATTATTACGTCTTAGTAAGCTTGACAGATTGTCGAGTAAACGCATTAATCATTTTTTTATGGTGGAGGACGATAGGCAAGTATGGGACACTTGATGGTAGGTGAAACATTCCAGCCATATAACATCAAAACAAGATGCACTGTCGACTTAATTTGTATATTCGGAAATACAGACATGCAGCGAAAGCGTTTGACTTGATGGCTTTTTTATCTGCGGTCGGTGGTTCGTGCCCCGGACGGAACTTCGATATTTCTACTTCCTTTTAACATCCAGACGAACTCCATTTGGAAAAATTATAAATTGATACGATATTGGACCCGGAGGGGATCGAACCCGCGACTTGTTGATTATTGTTAGACACACATTACTACTTTTTTCAGGAGCGTCGTCATCATGCCAAAACTGAACAAGCTGAATCAACGAATATACGTTCTCCAAGTCCATGGTCCAGTTACCAGCTCTTCGCAGTTTCTTGACTTCTACAGATTCGGATTCGTCGTAAGTTGAATTGATGTTATACAAATAAAATTAAGTAAGAATTTAAATGACACAATGAAAAACACTTTAACGGTTTAAAACGCCAAATATTAGTTAAACTTGTTCGAAAATATTTTTTTATCATTCGCTTTGACCAACCAAAAAATTCAAATTTTTCTCAAAAAAAAAACGGAAATAGGAAAAAAAAAAATTTCAATAGGCCTCAAGCTTTCAAACATCTATTACATCTGGGTATTAAAAAGTGTGGATTCCAAGAAACAGCATATCGGCAAACGTGAAAACACCGCTAGTCAATCTGTCAAGGACAGATGGCGCTAGCGCGGCAGTTTCTACTTTGGCGTCACAGACATTTTTACTCTCCCCGGGACTTACTACAAAGCACGCGTATAATGTCGGGCCTTGATTAAATAATTGTCAAACAAATTAGCTAATACATTTCGCGTTTTAAACTGTTATAGTGTTTTATTTAAATGTGTACTACTTGCGTAACTACAGACAGTATTAAAAATTAGGAAAATAAAAGTAAGAAAGAAGAAAATTGCAAGAATGTCTTTTAATTCCTAAAAATAAGCTCCTGCCTCGTTTCTTGATGAATAGTGATCACGACCGGGGTTCGAATTCCGGTGGAAATCAATTACATTCTATTGAGTAAGTGAATGTAAGGTCTGTAAAACTATTTATCAGACCTTACATTTAAACTGTTTTTCTAATTTCTCTTAATCTTAGTCCTTAAACTTTATAAAATATATAAGTATCCTAACGCAAACTACAGACAAAGTTTGCGTAAGGAGTAAAACACTTCTGACAGTTTTAAACACAACATATTTCACCAAACTTTTTTACAATTCGTCGTTTTGCATAGGGCCATTCTAATATGTCGGGTCGTAGATAATAATAATAAATAAGTTTACGAATGTCGTTTCAAATCGTTAAAAGTGTTTTAATTGAAAATTTAAGTTATAATATAACATAATATATAAACATGGACTCATATACTGTATATGTTCTTTACAGCTTGGAGATTATATGAAAGAACACGATTATATAACCAGCTATCAGTGCGTTGTGGATATAAGGAAGGCGAATATTTCCGATTTGGTGGGATACATGAACCCAATGGAGTTGCGACAAGTGCTTACATTAATAGTTGTAAGTTTCTAAAACGGCATTATACGAGTATAAATTAAAAAATCATTTTTAGAATGAAACAAATGAATACGACACAGGCAGGACTTGAAACGACATCCACAGCGTTCCGTGCTGTTGCTCTAACCAATACACAGATCAACGGTTAACTCCTGTCCGCGTCGTAAATTTTTGTCATTTTTTTCTCTAGGTAGTTTTATCTCTAAGGTTCCGTACACAAAGGAACCCTTACACTAATACTTTGTCTGTCTGTCATTAGACAATATGTCAAGAACTATTCTATGCTATAAAGACGAACGCCATTTTTGTCTATTTTGTTTTTTAGGATTTAGATATAACTATGTGAAAAAACATCTGTACTTATTTACGTTCTATTTCTTATGATATTATTCTTTCTTAAATAAATAGCGAACTGATTGAAACTAGTAAGATATTATACTTTTAGGAATGCTACGGTCTAAGGATTAAAGGAATACATTTAGTGTCGAATTCAAAATTAATAGACACGTTCATTGGCATCTTGAAGACTCTCCTGAAGCCAAAAATGGTGCAACGCTTACAACACCACACCGACTGCTCTTCTTTAGTTGAAGCAATTGGGAAAGAATATCTACCTGAAGACTTGGGTGGAACGGAACCAACTATAAAGGAAACTCGAGGTAAGACGTAACTGTGTCCAGTGCCCCACAAACCAAGGCGGTTAGACTTACTAACATATATGACATTATATCATTAACTAGCGTATTAGCGCCTTTGTCCGCGTAGAATATTCTGGGCATCCAAACTTCTACCGTTTAACCGTTTTCTAAAAATCCGTTTCGCAAACCTTCACCTATTACCATCTTATCCACGACGTCGGTCGCGTCCCGTCGATCTTGCAAGTTAATTTTAAAAGATAAGCATAGTTAAATAAAACACTTTAACGATTTAAAACGCGATATACTAGTAAAACTTATTTGAAAATTATTTTTAACTTCTCCCCGTGACCACGGTTGCTGCAAAGCATCAGAAACGTCGGACCGAAGTTAAAAATCATTTTTAAATAAGTTTAACTAATACATCGCGTTTTAAACCGATAAAGTGTTTTATTTAAATGTGTACTACTCGCGTAAACTATAGACAGTATTTAGATAACCATAGTGTTATCCTTCCATGCATATGTTTTGGGTATCTTGAACAGTTTTCGCAGCGTACGCTCTTGTGCCTCATCACACAGGTGGGTTGCGAAAACCAAAATGGCGCCTCAGTTAGACCATCGAGCAGTATTATACTCTGTGGGCTATGAGTTCGATTCCTACCACTTCTTATGTATATTAAAGAAAATATATTGTTACAGCGCGTTGGACAGAAGTTTTATATGCATCGAAGTTTTTGGACTACTTGCGGGAAATGAACAAGGCAACAACTGATGAGAACTGCCGACCCAGGCATAAGTTCAATGAGGAATACGCTGGCATGCCAGGAACATTTAGAGTACTGAGTGTAGATTAAAATATGGTATAATTTTCACGCCTATTTTATATAGCTACTTTAAATATGGGAGAAAAAAATTCCTGGCACTTAAAGTACGACCAAGGTTTAATGGGAAAATTTGATTCAATATTTTAGAGAATAATTGTGATACTGGTATAATATTAAAATATTTACAAAATTATGTATAAAAATAAATAAATTATGAATTGATTTAATTTATAAAATACATTTATACATTTGTAGCGTATATATAAAAATGTACTTACTGTACAATAAAATGTACGTAGCAATTTTTGTAAATAAATATTTGCATTCATAAATTTCTCGGCGTTTATTTTAAAATAGATTTAGATTTAAAAAAAAATGGTGACATACGCGGCATTTGAACTGCCATCAACAGCATTCTGTGTTGGGGCTCTAACCAAATACGTTCATTGTTTTTTTAAACTAAATATATTTTGAACTTATACTCCCCTGTGCAATAATGTGTCAAAATAGTTTTCAAGTGATGTCTCTAGTTTACGCGAGTAGTACACATTTAAATAAAACACTATAAACGGTTTTATTCGTAAAATATATTTGTTATTTTGATTTCATTTTAACTACAGCCCGACTACGTGACGAACATCGTCCCCCATGACCCCGGCTTAATAAACCTCTTCTCGCTCACGTCAGCCGAACAGGCCGAATGACAATGATATGCTAAACTAATATATTGTTGTGAATTTAACCTAAGGAGCAATTAAAATATGCTTTTTGAGACAATCTAAATTTAATAACTTTTTAAAATTTATTTATCGATAAATTTGAAACCTCAACTGGCAATGTATAAACATATTAATACAATTCAGCGCAAATCAATTAGAATTATGGAGCTTATATTTATAGATTATATTTGGGGATAGCTAGTTTCTCCTTATTTTTTAAATAAAAACGTTAACCGTTTTAAAACGCGATATATTAGTTAAACTTATTTGAAATTAAGTCTCCCCCGTGACTACGGCTGCTGCAAAGCATCCGAAACGTCGGGCCGAAGTTATAAATCATTTTCAAATAATTTAACTAATATCTAGACCGTACTTATTTTGTAAGTTCAAATGATGTCTATCACTATTCTTGCTAAATTTGCTTTTAATATAGTTAGCCCGGACCGCCCTTTTTTGCAACACAAAGTGTGGTAAGCTGCCAACATTGAATGTATGTCAGTGTTACTGAATGTGTGTATAGTAGTATGCCATATTATGTCATAACACTGAGGAAGTAGCTGAATTTATTTTTTTATTTAACATTTTTTAAAACGTTGGTTTATTATAATATTCGTATATTAATAAGGAAATGTCTTTATAAAGAATGATACTCTTGTATTGGTGTTATAAAAAATGCGTGTGCGCAGAATACATTCCATTACTATTTTTAATGTAATATTGAAATTTTAACAATAAAAGGCACGCGGTAACTAAATGTCAAATCGTTTTAATGAACTGTAACTCGAGTAGACTAGTGTTTTATTTTATTGTGTTTGCATGACATTTACAAAAAATGCAGTCTGTGCAAAATAAGTCCTGTAATCTAGACAATGCAAGTTGAATTAATTTATTGTCTGTGCAATAATGTGACCCTCCCCGGCTGTAGGCATCCGAATAATAAAGTGAAATGTTTAATTGCATGACGTGTAAGCATAGGTACTATATATATGTATAACATATATGGCAGACGTATTACACATTCATATACATAGTCATGGACATAGACATGGGGTGTCTGTTTCTCTTTTTTTGATATTGTTATATTGTTATTTAACTTATTTATTTATCAATTTTATCATAGACATATGTGTAATACTCGACCATTTTGTATATCATATTTAACCGGAATTATAATAGGACCCAGGGCTAACCAATAACAAAGGTTAACTAAGTTGTTTAAATTAAGTGTATGTGTGCATTTTAAGTAAGATGGTGTCAAACTAATCTATCGAAATCTATTTCCCCAGTTCTCATCATATCTTCATATTTCATATAATAAAGCCCTTTTTAGTTCGTGGTCATTGACCTTTCTGTTTTTATTGCAAAGCGCATAAAATAATAGAATTGTTTAAGCGATAATAAATTCAAAATATAGGATTATCGTACTTAACTAAGTTTTTAACAACAATAAATTTAGATAAAACACTTCAACGGTTTAAGACGCGATATATATACGTTAGACTTATATGAAAATTATGCCCGACGTTTCAGCAGCCGTATATATTGGGTTACCGCACCTAATATATATCGCGTTTGAAACAGTTAAAGTGTTTTATTTACATATAAACTATAGATAGTATAAAAAAATAAATAGTAACACAGAAATAAGATACAAATAGCGTTTACTTAATTTTTTTTATCCTTTGTAATCACATTTCTAATTAGCAAACTCTATAAATGGCTTAACATAAAAGAAGCTGAAATATTCATTCAGTATATTCCATTACTAATTAGCTAGATGTTGCCAAAATATTAAGCTAGCTTATAACATTTTCGACTTCGACCTTTATATGAAAATCGATAAAAACTATGAGTTGCACTGCGCTATCTACTATATGATCACCACTATCCACTTCGTAGTCATATAGATATATCGTTATCATATCTGTGTCATTTTCAGCCGAACAAACGTCGTCTTTAGTTTATTATAAAATATAAAAATACAATCGTGTTATGTGCTAACTGAAGGTATCAGAATTTAAAACAGTTTAAAATCAGTGTTACATAGGAAAGTAGATCGTCGATTTGGAAATATAAAGTTTTTAGTTCGTAAATGCCTGTAACAAAAAAAGGGAGAGAGTGAGAATTCAATTCCTTCTAATTTCCCAATAAAACACTTTATTATTACTTTATATTTTTAACTTCGGCCCGACGTCGTTTTAAACCGTTAAAGTGTTTTATTTAAATGTGTACTACTCGCGTAAACTATAGAGTATTTAAAATAATTACTATGCAAAATTATCACGCCCCGTCTATCTATAATAGAAACGTAATCTATAAATATCTACATATATATTAATCGATTATATATTCTCGGTACTCGGCCCTTCGCTCTGTGAATAAATGCAAAAAATTATCAGTTAAGTCAAGGAAGAACCGCACTGTGTGAACGACGTACGAGCAAGCTCAACAATGGAAGTAATTCCGAAGGACAGGATTTTGCAACTGTATCCAGATACTCTGTATCAGGTCAGACATATATGATAAATTTACCTTATAAACATAGTAACGAAACAATTTTATTATTCCTGAAGCTAAAAGTCAAAACTTTCTGATACATAATTTATCGGCTGTGCCGTAAATAAATTGTTTTATGCAAGTTATAACGTATTTTTAAAATATATTTAGAGAAAACTGCCCATATAAAAACTCATATCATATGCTTAATGCTCGAGCATTGTTTAAGAACAATTAGCTTAACAAAGAAGTTGAGGTACATTCTCTATGCTAGGTACTTTTCAGGTAAAATAGGTATTGCCATCGTTTTTTCTTTGTAGGTATTGATATGCATTCAGATCACTCAAGGAATTTTACTTTATTGGAAGTTGTATTAACAAAGTTCGAACGAAGTTACTAAACAGTATTATTTAAGCATTTAAGATTGGTTATTATTTATTTCGTTTTTAATTAAACCCCTTTAATGGTTTAAAACGCGAAATATATTTCTTAACTTAGTTATTGCAAACATGGTCGGGGGGACGCGGTTGCGAAGCATCCGAAACGTCAGGCCGAATATAAAATAAATTGTATAAAAGTTAACTGATATATTTCGCGTTTTAAACTGTTAAAAGTGGTCATTTGAACGTGTACTCGCGTAAACTACATACGGTACTGTAGTTAGAGTGTCTGTTAGAGCCGTAAGAATTGTTTTTTTTTTTCTAGGTTCGTAAGGAGATTAATCTGGAAAAGCCAGGTGAAATGAAACGAGCTGTCAACATTTTGAAGGAATGGATAAAACAACAACCTCACTTTATAAAGAAGGATTTTCGTAAGTTAATTCGATCTTCTTTTGTCACTTGCAAATGTCAGCCTATAAGTAACCATAATTATGTGTATGTTATGGTTTTATGTACTATCAATCCTAGACTTTATGTTATTTAAATTAAGGCTGCCAGGGACAGGCTAATAACAAAAAATATTATCAATATGTTAACAATATTCGGTCTTTGTGCTGTTGTAGATTAAAATTTGTATAGAATGAAAATATAAATAACACAATAAAATTACAGTTAGGCTACTCTGCCTCTAGGGGCACCAATTCATCTTATAAACTTCACTTTTCTCCAACTATACCCGGGCCAGTCTGAAAACCAGCATTGCTGAGCGTTACAAGCAATCAGTAGGCAGCTAAAAATGGTTTCAAATTTAAATTTGAAAGTTATACATATATGTAATTATTTATTATAATTTATTCATATTTACAGTTTTTAGCAGTCTGTTATATTAATTAATGATAAAATATTTTATGTTATTATTGTACGTAACGAATGTGTGTGAAAGCACGTTTCCCCCTCGTGGCGCAAGGGGCGAACACATTTCTGTGTCCGTTTCACTAATTCGTTCTTTAACGGGCAAGTAGTTGATCAGACTTCTTTGCCCTGCCCGACCGAAACAATTTTATGTTTCCCTATGATTCGAACCCAGGACCTCTCGCGCTTTACGCAATGCTAGGCAATACTTTTAACCATGTGGCTACAGAGAGACCGTGCTCCTCAAATAATTTGAGCTCAAAAATAAGGTACCTGCTGTGAATCGTAGAGCAGTTCTTCGACTGTCTCTCGGCTCCATCATCAGACCTACTCCAAACTCTTAAAATAATTTTATTGCTTTAAACTTCTGAATGAAAAAAATATCGTTACTATGCTCTTTAATAGGTTCCATCGATTTATCTGGTTTGAGATCATCGCATGCTGATTTTCTTGAATAGAAATTATCTTGGAAACATCTACTTTTCAACAAAATTGGTTTCGAAGTGACGAAGTTATAGGCGAATAATAAGAAATATAAGCAAATCGAATTAAGAACCTACATTGTTTAAAGTCGGTTAAAAGGAATTTTTAATACAGTTCAATAAAACATTATCAAAATACTTCCTTGTCATAATTATTTTAGAGATAAAAGATAAAGTCGATTCCTTTAATAGCAATTAATAATTTAAACAAAAAAATAGATAAGCTGTAATAAGTGAGAGATGGAAATTACGATTGTAATGTTGTATTATGTATATATCTAAATATACATGTATATGTATATAAATATAGATATATATATGTATATATATACATATATATATATATAACTATGTCTGTTTATATTCTTATGGTTGATTGGAAAATATTGAAAATATATTATATAAACAATCACCTATTTTTGTATTAAATCGCGGGGCGTTTGGAACCATGATGACAAGCTCGTTCAACTTATACAAAAATATATAGCGAAGAAACAATGGCTCCTAAGTTAGATTCTTATCAAGTCCAGTATGTGTCCCAAATCAATTGATATTTTTTCTGAATCGTCCAAACATCTGGATATTCAATATTATCCAAAATGTTTGAAAGTGCTAGGAATATCGAAATTTCGTCAAGTCAAATCAGAACCCATTTTTAATTGTAGCGGTTGAAAGTGAATTGTCTTATCGAAATAATAAAACAACAATTCAACACCGATACGTCGACAAATAGAGATACGTTATAATATGCACTAAAGCAAAACAAAAGATAGCAATTATCCGCGTGTACGCATCTACAGATAATTAAAATAAATTTAATTACTGCAGATGTTTAACAAAGCGTTCGACACCGATAATTGCTAATTACAATGGGTTAAATGTTATCGTAATTAATGTGGACTGCGATAGCAAAATTTCAACCCGAAGCTTTGTTGGGGACCGCCCTTGCACTTTGTCCAACTAAATTCTCAAACACGTTAAATAAAACAGTGTCCATTGTTTAAAACGTAAAAATAACACGACTAACTAAACATCCGAAATGTTGAATTGTATACGAATTAATTTATTTCATTTAATATCGATGAAAGTGTTTTCTTTAATTGTGTAAAGAAGTCGCTCTCTGCCTGTAATTCATGCAGGTAGTACATATTTAAACAAAACATTTTGAACGGTTTGCAATGCGAAATTTTTAACGACAGCAGAGACGACAGAGATCACACAGCGAAATCGCGAAGCAACCTAAGCCGAATTGTATTAAATAATATAATATTTTTATTATTTAAATAAAGTAAAGTTTTTGGTTCACTAATTATACGACTTTGGTTTGAAATAAGGCGCCATTAAAAATATTTAGCGAAGTCCCTATTGTTTGAGTAGTAATAGTTCAAAACCTAATGTATAATTATATTGTAAGCTAAAGAATTTCTTTGTTAGTGTAAACGTTCTAATCTCAGGAATTACTGGCTCGAATTGATAAAATATTATTGGTGTTTGGTAGACTATCTATCAAGGAAGGCTTTAGACTATATAACACGCTAAGAGCAAAGACAATTCAAGAAACAAAACAAAATAGTGTGATAGAATGATTCACCTTTAATAGATCTGTATGGTATACGACTCAGCTAGACTCTTATAAGAACAAGCAAAGCAAAACATACAGCGATGATTCTTGTTTGATATATTTATTATTATAGCTATATTATTTATAATATACAAAAAATATAAAAGTGACGTACTATGTTATATATAAAAGGCAGCCTTATCGCTAAACAGGCAAGTACAGGAGAAATAGAAAACCTCTCATTCAGAGGGTAGGTGTAAGGGATATTAAATTGTCATAATATTAAAATAAAACACTTTAACGGTTTAAAACGCGCTATATATTAGTTGACTGCGTCTCCAGGTGACCACGGCTGCTGCAAAGCATTCGAAACGTCGGGTAAAAATAAGTTTAACTAATATTTATTGCGTTTTAAACCTAAGTGTTTTATTTAAATGTGTACTACTCGCGTAAACTATAGAAAGTGTCATGCTATTGTTTTTTTTTTAATTTTCAGCTGACTTCTACATAGAAACTGCTATCGTCGGTACTAAAGGTTCGATAGAACGAGCTAAGAAGCAATTCGACAAGGTATGCACCATGAAGACCTTGATGCCACAGTTCTTCAACACGCACGACGTCAGGAAGGAACTAGCAGTCGATTTGGAGAAAGCTATGTAAGTAAGTGATTTTACATACAGGAATGTAAAAGAGAAACGATAGGCTCGTTGGTGTGATGGTAGGAATGTACGGTTAATCAACGGCCGTGGGTTCGATCCCCACCGAGTCCAACATTTTTCTAATAAGTTTATAATTTTTCTGGAACATGTTGGACTTCGTCTGGAAATCTGGATAATAAATGGGTGGTAGGCATGGATTGAGTCCTGGTCACGAACTACCGTTAATAGATAAAGGAGCCGTGAAGTTTCATCGCGTTTCGGTCTGTGGATTTCCGAATGCCCAAAGAAGCCAAAGAAGTCAACAGCGCCTCTTGTTTAGATGCCATAGGCTGGGGTATTTTAACTACCATGAAGTGGACCCCATGTTTGTCTGTCTGTCATTAAAAAAATCGAAATCACGTTTTGAGAATTGTACCTGGAACGTCTTGCGTTAATGCAACAAATTTTACACGGACACAGCATGGCATTACGTGTTAGTTCAATTGTATATTTGAAAACTTTAATATTTTCAAATGTTATTTTGCACATGATAGCATTACAAAAATTAAAAATTAATTTTAGAATGACAACATTTTAAGATATGGGCGGGATTTGAGCCGGTATTCACAGCTTTCCGTGCTGTTGCTCTAACCAATATACCTACCGTGTTTTACAAGTCATCGTCGCTTTTTACCATTTATTAATATATGAACTGTTAGCGCAATGTAATTTCGACCTTAACTGCTGTATGTTAAGGTTCAATGTTTTTTGCTATGCAGCTTTAGATTTACAGAAGATAGATATAGAATAGAATATAGAAATAGATGTCCTACTGTTTCTTTTACACTGTGTTATTGTTTCAGTTATTTAGCAATGCTACCGAAACTAACCAAAGAACACTACAGAGTATTTGCTACCAAGGTTATAGGTGTCTTTGAAAATTCTTCGTCTTACACGAAATACTTCAAGTTCTGCCTTCATGTAAGTCTGTTTTTTCTACACTTATTTCTAAAGACTAAAATAGTTATACCATTAAACTGGAGGCTTTTTTAAAATTAATATGTAGATATTTAGAAAGAACGAATAATTAGAATTATTACCTCAAAACTAACCCTTAAATAATCCACCGACAAGTTTCATTACTTTTTTTTTTGACCACTAAGTGACATTTTTAATACAATATTTTAATTCAAATAAAACACTTTAACGGTTTAAAACGCGATTTGACTGAAAACCTTTGCAGATGGCTGAATACGCGAAGAACCACGACTACGTTGGAAGTTTTAGGATGGTCGCGGATTTGACTGATTGCAACCTCATGGATTACATTTCGAAAATCAATATTCTAGAGATAAGACAAGTTATGTCTATATTCATGGTGAGTAACGCAAAGGGTTTGTGTTTGGTATATGAATGTTGGCGAAAGACGTTTGGGCCCAAAACACCTTTACTGAAGTATCGTAGTGTAGCTACAAAACTCTATTTTCCCAGGGTCCGTCAATTGTGGACATTTTTTGGTCACAGTTGCCCTAAATGTGAAGTTCTCTGGGTCGTGGCCTGCTAGTTATTTCTGTTGTAATAATATTACCAGTTGTATTAAAACCATTTTTAAATATATTCTACATTCTTCAATATAAGAACAAGAAATACGCTAATAATAGTATAATTTATTTTATTTCTATAATAAAGAAAATAAATAAGAATAAGAAACAACGGTAACAAGAATAGAATTTAGATTATATATCTATAATAATAAGAATTTTAGTTTGAAATTAAGATAAACTACGAGGGAAAAACATTTAATTTAAAAGTTAAAGTTTGAGATTTGTTAATTAGGCACAACAGTCAGAATGTAAATCGCATTTAAGCCTATATATCACATTTTGTGGTAAAGATAATGTGTTGCTTTCTTTAGTTAAGCACTAAATGTGTTATACAAATGGTAAACAACAAACACTTATTAACAAACAATAAACAAATGATGAAAAATATAGAAGAAATATTTTAAAGGCGTTTTCAAAGGATTTTTATTATGGAATAAATATATTTTTTATTATTTGTACCCAGGATTGGTACGCGGTTCGGGGAACATGTTATCGGCCGGCTTTCTAAGCCGGTAATCTAGCCTGTAGTCCCTATGTTTTTGGTCTTAAGCAAATCATGTAATCCAATACACGTTAAATAATTACTCATTGATTTATTTTTAAAAACGTCTTTACGGACTCCAGATTTTTGACTACGTTATCAATATTACCTATCTACATTAATTAATTTATTTACTATCGGACATAACAACAGGATATACATACCAACAAGATTAAATTTCATACGTACTTTTCTATTATCTATTTGAAAAGAATTGTAGAAATAATAGAATGTAATTAAATGATAACCTTGTAGGTAAGCACCGAGCGAATTTGTAAATAAAATGTGACAATAATTTTAAGTGACAAAGACTTTATCAAGGTTTTCTCGTTCGCCTTTGTCTTTTATTAGCCTCTGATTTTTAATTTTCATTCGAATTATATATCTAATTTCGTTTATGACTTAATATTTTGAATTGACACAATAATTGCAAGGGAAAATAAAATGCGAGTTAATTTAACGTCTGTCGGCTTTATTATTTCTCTTATAACAGTATCATTTATATTATAAAGATATTTAACACTTCGGTATGATGACAGTATGTACTAGAATATATATGACTAGCTGTGACCGCGACTTCGTCCGCGTAGAATACCTAGTCATTTTTGATATCAAAGTTTATTTTCATCTATATAGATTTCAGCTGTTGCCCACGATCACGGTTGCTTCCAGTCGTTATTAACATAGCTTAGTTAACATTTGGATTATACATTAATAATATAGAAACATATAGTGTCTCGGACATTTATTTAGATTATTTAAAGATGAATTTTTCATCTTCTCATTCCCATTTCATACATATTTTTGGGTATATTGAACCGTTTTCGTAACGTACGCAACGAAAACCCACAAAGATGAACAATTTTCTTTGTTCCTATTAGTTGTTTTATAGCGTATTATTCCCCGATAGATGCTTTAACCAAGGCAAATAGAAATTTTAAATTCTAAGCAGTTCCTGAGATTAGCGCGTTTAAACATACAAACAGACTCTTCAGCTTTATATATTAGTATAGATTAAAGTATATTAACAAAAACTCCATCATTTCATAAATTGTAGTGTCGCATTCCAAGTAAATTCGCAATGAATGATAGAGTTTTAGACTCGGAATTTAGGTACTAAGAACGGAGTTCATATAATTTGTTACTTTGTTCTTAATTTGTTAGTAGTTTTAATTTTTATTACTAAAGATGGGCACTATCTCGTCAGTTTTGTTTGATACAGTACATATATTGGACATTAATATGACATCCCATTAGGTATACTATGTTGCGTTGTTCTATTTTCAAAGCAGATTATTTTAATGAACAAAACTTTAATTTTAATAGTGTCATCAATCAATAGAACATAAGTATTTAAGGTTAAAATCGTTCTTGAAATATACAAATAGTTTCGACAGCAGCCTGATAGAAAAGTGTACTATAAAAGTCATGATTAGAAAAATTAATTTTTCAGGATGGCTACGGAATGAAGATTAAAGGCATCCACTTCATATCTCAGTCCAAAGCAATAGATGCTCTCTTGACGATATTCAAACAAGTCCTGAAGCCGAAGATAGCTGGTAGAATGCATGTTCATAAGACGTGTAGTGAATTACATGCTATAATAGAAAAGGATGTTCTGCCGATTGATTTTGGAGGAACTGAACGTTCCATGAAAGAATTATTTGGTGTGTATTTTTTATTTAATGGCAATGTTTATAACAATGAAACAAGTCTGTCTGTCCTTAAATTTATCAATGCTAGCACATCACTAGAATGCGATACAATATTATCATTACAATTTTACTTAATGGTAAATATAGGTAATACATTGTACATTATAATCTCAGTCTCTTCTGCCACGAAGTTTTGAAGTTTAGTACTTGATAGCTTTTCTTTTTGTACTTTTATAATCGACAATTCATTCCAAGTATGAACATCTTACATAAGTTAACAACAGTAAAACAATAACAATAATTTGGTAATAATAATAATAACAGCCTTTATTTACTGAATGTTTACATTGTTTAACATTATAAAATATCTCTAATTTCGGTGTGCCTTTTGACAAAGGCCTCCTCCATTGCTGTTTCCAGTAGCACCTCATCAGTTGCTACTCTGGTCCAGTACGGTCCTAAGATCATGCAAAAGTCATCTTGCAAAAGAATGTGGTAATTAATACAACAAATATGTAACCTGCAATGTTTCAGACGAGTGGGTCGATGTCCTATCAACAGACGAACACAAAGAGTACATCAAACATATAAACAGCGCAGGAACAGATGAATCTTTGAGACCGACAGACAAATTTAATCAGGAATACGCAGGATTGCCTGGAACGTTCAGATTACTAACTGTTGACTGATCTTCGAGTTGCTGCTGTTCTATAAAAAATGGAAGAAGAAGAACAGTTGTTAGGATAGAAAGTAAGAACATTGGTTGGAAGATTGAAAAAAGCTGTCTTTGAATGAGGCTTGTTAAGCTTTGTCTTTGTATCAAGGGTTGTCACAGACTATTTCCTTAAAATACCTTCTGTGGTCGACTGCGAAAAGACCCCAGACTATCTTGTCCTAAGCCTAATAAAAATATGTTTTAGTTATCTTTTACGAAGCGAGTATAAAATTGCTTGGTTTTTATATGCAATAAATGTTTTGGTAAGGAACTGTTTCATTTGTTTTCAGTCCTGAATTTAAATGTTATAGAAGTAGTTAATATTTATACGTAGAGGGCATAGACAATTCTTCAGTAACATTGATCATTACTTTTCAACTCATGAATATGTGTGATAACGAACTATTGCTAAATAAGGTCGTTTTTACACTTAATAACTATTTGGTTTTAATAAGACTTTTGTGTGTGTAAGAATAGCGACAATTAAATATTCATATAATTAAATATTTTTAATGTTTGTCGATTAAAATATAGCCTTTTCTGATGTCTCAAAAATATTTATAGCAAAAATACATTTGTAGAGCTTTGCCTAAATATTCTGAACTATATTTTTTGTTAGTAAGCAGCTAATACATAACATGATCATCTACGACCTCCCTACCTCCCTAATACATAACATGATCACCTACCACCTCCCTACCTCCCTAATACATAACATGATCATCTACCACCTCCCTACCTCCCTAATACATAACATGATCATCCATCACCTAAGTGTGTTTTTAATTACCTTTACAGGGCAACACCTCATGTTTTGTATTATAGTAGACTTATGATAATTTAAGAAGGATAAATCGAATTGAATTCAATTTACCCTTTTTTTAAATGACTTAAGTGTTTAAATAAAACATTTTAACAGTTTAAAACGCGATATATATTAGTTAAACTTGTTTGAAAATTATTTTAACTATGGCCCTATTTTTCGGATGCCAAATACCAACTTCGGCGGACCAGATGGCTAGCGTAGCAGTTTTTGTACTTTGACGACAGAGACACCCTCCATCTTTAGTCTCCCATGACCACGTCTGCTGCAAAGCATAATAAAATAATTTTCAAACAAGTTTCATTTGAAGCGTTTTATTTAAGAATTGTTTGTTTAAATCATTTCCATATTAATACCCATACATGACGACATGAACGGCCCACTGCTACGACCGGTTTCCCGAGTAGAAAGGGATAGTTAGTCTACCTACCCCTATAGTCAACCAGCCCCGGTCTCCCCTACTACTTGCGTAAACTACAGACAGTATTACACATTTAATTAAAACACTTCAACGTTTTAAGGGACATATGAGTTAAACTAATTTGCAAATGATCGAAACGTCGGGCCGAAGTTAAAAATTAGTTTCAAACAAGTTTAACTAATATATCGCGTTTTAAACCGTTGAAGTGTTTTATTTAAATACAGACAGTATTTACTTAAGTCTTTTATCTTTTGTCAGAATATCATGTGATTAATATCAATTAATTATCAGATTACAATTACCAATGAATGCAAATACGTCTAGTTCTAGTTTATTATACACAATTAAGTAATTATAATCGCCTATATATAAATCTTCATTGTAGAATCTAACTATGTAAGCGTGTTGTGACATCTTAATTGTGATGTGAGGCCGACTTAATTGTGTGACTGCTTCACATTCTACTTGTTTATAAAACTACTGACCCCTGACCTAACCGAAACAAAAAAAAAATCATCAGAAATATATGTGCCAGCGACTTTGTCCGCGTGAATCGTTATTTTGTGCGTCCAAATAAGTTTTTGCAAACCCCGTCATATTTATTAACTTAAGCTGTCAGCCACAACATCAAACGCGTCCCTTCCCGTAGTTCTTGCTAGTTTATCTTAAAAGCTAGACATATAGCGTCGCGGACCGTTTTTTACATCATTTATAGGGAAATCATTTTTTCATACATAATTTTTAGGTATCTTGAACCGTTTTCGCAGCGTACGCATCTGAAACCTACAGTTCACATTTCTCGCTGTATCATCGCTCCTATTAGTCACATCGCAATTTGTTATAGCCTATAACCTTCCTCGATAAATGCTCTAACCAACACAAGAATGATTTTTCAATTCGAACCCGTACTTTCTGAGATTAGCGCGTTCAAACAAACAAACAAACTCTTCAACTTTATATATTAGTATAGATAGATTTATTTTTTAAAGGGCCCGCCAGCGGGTATTACAGAGTATGAATATATAGTATTAACAATATAAAGAGTAAAGCTATCTGCATATCCTATTTAAGGTAGGCACTACATGCATAAAACAAACATGGTATATGGCACAGACTAAATATAAGGTACAGTATTAATAAATGACAGTCTAAACAGAGAGATATAATCTTAAAATTAAGGTACATTTAAATAAAACACTTTAACGGTTTAAAACGTTTTCCCGTGACCACGGCTGCTGCAAAGCATCCGAAACGTCGGGCCTAAGTTAAAAATCATTTTCAAACAAGTTTAACTAATATATCGCGTTTTAAACCGTTAAAGTGTTTTATTTAAATTCACCTTAATTTTAAGATTATCTCTCTGTTTAGATGTGTCTGTGCGTTAAAGTGTTTTATTAAAAATTGTATTAAAAATCATTTTCAAATAAGTTTCACTAATATATCGCGTGTTAAATGGTTAAAGTGTTTTATTTAAACATTTGTACTTGTAAAATTATTTCAGTTTATGTGTGAAAAATGGCCAGTGTTATATGACACTAGCTGACCTGGCATATGAAGTAATCGGACGAAATTTGATTCCCATAAAAACGGTTCCTGGGATTTAAACTTGAAAGATAGAAATATAGTATCGTAAGAATTGTTTTAGATTATTTAAAGAAGAATCATTTTTATACATATTTTTTGGCTATCTTGAGCCGTTTTTTCTACATAGTCTTTTGTTTTTTCGCTCCTATTTGTTTCAACCTTATGTTAAAGTCATCCGTAATATATGGTCTAAACCAACACAAAAATATAATTTTCAATTTGATCCACTAGTGCCTAAGATTAGCCCGTTTATTATTCTGTTTTATAATATAGATTATTTTTAGAGCTTAAAATAAACAATACCACTTTAAGAATGATTATCTCACATTTTTACGTTGCGCAATAATAAATTGCTCACAAGCTTAATATTTAGCAATTCTAGAAATCCATATTCCGCTTTTATTTTTATTCAACAAGCAGAAACGAGTCTTGACACTTAGTTGCAGTCTCAGTCGCAACATAGGACGGTGAAAGAAAGACGCCAGCGCAAATACAACGTTTAAAAATGTAAGTACTGTTTCATAGCGATATACCAACAAAGTAGTGAAGCCTTAATTCAATTCACAATAACAAAAGGACAAGAAAAATAATTAACGTGCGAATTTCAAATCAAAATACGATAACATATCGTATTTTGGTTATATCTAACCAATGATTCTTAGGTTCGATTCCCACTTGACCAGCCTATTTGCAAAGTTCACTAAACATTTGACAACTTTAATATTCTCACATGCACATGAAGGCACTATATAATTTAAAAATCGAAAAAATTTTCGTCTCGGGCAAGACTTGAACCGGCATCGTCAGCGTTCCGTGCTGTTGCTCTACCAACTCGGTAGCTCAATTGGTTAATTTTTAAATTCACTAAACATGTTTACTTAGCTCTTGTTTATTAAATGGATGGTAGACATTTTTGAAATTCCGTCCGGGTCACAAACGGCTGCAGGTGGATATTTTATCAGGAACTATAAATTTGATATATTTTTAATTAAACAACTAAAATAAACATTTTAGTTACATTAGACATACTAGATATAGTATTTTTACATTTGGTAAAGTCGATTTTAATTGCTATTATTTGTCCATATTTTTAAATCTATTAAATTTACATACATTTTAACATAAACCAAATACTAAAATACATAGTGTATGCGGTTTAGTTATAAAAGAATTATGGGCAAATAAAATTTATGGTTGCAACTATGTTTAATTTATGAGTAAACGACAAAATTATCATTTATATAAGGAAGTGTAAGTTGCATCAAAGGTTATAAGGTTTTGCTTGAATAATTGTTATCAAATATCATATATATACGCTTCGGTGAAGGAAAACAAGGATACTGCATACGGTAGTAGTATAGTGTATTAAGTACAAATTTATTTGAAAAGGTTTTAAAAAACTAAATCAGTAGGTAATGGTAGGTAGACATTTATATATTAAATTGCAAACATGAGGTTTGTCGGTATACATTATTCTAATTTCAAAATGTAATTTCGGCAAAATTTTATAATTTGACACAATTTTGCCGACACACACTTTGCTTTTATGTTTTCCATATTCCCTTGATTCCTCCATTTATGATACCTAAATTAATGGAATGGAATGATACTACTGTGCTCTGCCCGTCCGAAGCTAAAATTGGACAAAACGAAAAAAAAACTTTTACATTTTTTTTTACTCAATAAAATGTGAAAAACTCAAGTCATCATTTCAATAAAATACGCCGTTGACCTATTTTGGCTTTGGATATTTCAAAATTCAGTAAAGTGAAATTGAAACGCGGTTAAAGTTCACGGCGTTTTCATCTGTGGACCGTAGTTCGTGATCCGGATGGAATCGATGTTTCGAATCTCGATGTTCCAACCACCCATTTGATATCCAGATTTAGACGCTGCCCGACATGTTTCAATAACATTATATCATTGTTTTTCGATTGCTCGAAGAATTAATAATCCTTCGATTAATAGAGGAGCTAACAACATCTCTTGATGATGCCGTCGTGAAGGCAAAACGATATGCTGAACCGTGACGACCACAATGTGATGGCCGTGAAAGCCTAATTAATTGGAAACATGTTACAGCCAGTGGGGTTCGAACCACGAACCATCAGCTATACCCAGACCAACGAACCCGTTATAATTATATATACAATTTTATTTTCAGTACACTTTAATGAGATAACAATGGAGAAGCTCCCGCCGAGTACGCTCCTCAAATTCAATCCGAACCAAATGAACGAAGTACGCAAAGCCTTCAATCTCGATGATTTAAAAAAACTGGAACAAGCACTCGACCACTTCGAGGACTGGATTAAAATGCAAAATCATTTCGCTGTGAAAGAATTCGGTAAGACACGAAAATAAAACGCTTAGATTAAAATAGCGAGACGTTCACCTGATTTGAAATCGTTACTAATATTATAAATGCGAAAGTAACTCTGTCTATCTGTAACTCTTTCACGCCAAAACTACTGAACGGATTTGAATTAAATTTGGTACACAGATGGTCTAGACCCTGCGAAAGAATATAGACTTTTTTATTGCGAAAAGGGGATTGTAAGGGGTTAAAAAGGGGGGGGGGTGAAAGTTTGTATGGAAATTCGATCAATTTAATTAGTTACAATTACAATATATACTAATATTTTAAAGATAAAGAATTTGTTTTTTCGTGTTGAATATTCCATTTATCGAGTAAGGTTTGAAACTAAAGGCCAGTAAGAGCGAGAAAGCATTGTAAAATTTGGTGAAAATGAGGCCAAACATTCCGTTGCGTGCGCTGCGAAAACGGTTCAAAAAACCAAAAAAAATATTTTGAAAGAATTATTCCTTTTTAAATGATATAACTTACTATCCGCGACGGTCTAAATTCTAAAATTAACTCGCAAGAACCGTTTTTAGTAATTAAACTAGAGTTGTATCGACATAATATTAAATTGCAAACAAAACAACATTTGCTGAATCAGTTAGTGAATACATAGTTGTACTTTTCATTTTACAAATTAGAAGAACCATGTTGATGGTGTGTTCACGATTTGATCCCCACCCAATGCGTTTTAAAACCGTAAATTAGAATGGTTTCTGTCAACGCCCGTTGGGTGAATTAACAATAATGGGAGCCTTGTATCAGTCCCACATGTGGGATAATTTACTTGAGTTTTAATGGGCTTTCTGATATCCATTTTGTCAACTGTCGTATTGCACTAGCTGTAAAATTTCCACATATATATAAATTAATATAAACATATTCATTTTTACTCTTTGAATGCCAAATTATGTGTGTGTAAGTACTGTTAAAATAATTTCTCGTTTTTGCTCCATCCACACATCTTATCTATATTGCCATCTACTTTAATATTTTGGTTAAGTATTATCTTAATTTTATTATAGCTTCTGTATAATAGAAGCAAAATATATTATTTTAAAGTTTTATCAAGCAAATAGGTTTAGCTATATTTGGAATTCAAAAGTAATAAAATTGAAGTGATAATATAGTCTAATTGAACACTGTCTGTAGTTTACGCAAGTAGTACATATTAAATAAAACGCTTTAACGGTTTAAAACGCGATATATATTGACGATTCGCCAAATGCCAACTTGGACGGAACGGCTCCGTCTTTAGTCTCACCGTGACCACGGCTGCTGCACAGTATCCGAAACGTCGGGCCGAAATTAAAAATATTTTTCGAATAAGTTTAACTAATATATATCGCGTTTCAAACCGTTAAAGTTTTCACTTAAATCGTTTAATTGCGGGTTCGATTTTGCCGTAGCACTATTCTGTTTCGCTAGAACATAATTCAACCGTTTTAAGCTGCGAAAGCCTTGATCAATTTAAGTACAAAATTTGATGACACAGCAGAGCATCTTCTTGCCTATAACTCAATAGGTAGATAATGGCTCGTTGGTGTAATGCAAAGTATGGCTATCAATCAACGGGTCGTGGGTTCGATGCCCACTAGGGCCAAAATTTCTTGCTCCAATTGATAATGTTCCATGGAACTGTGGATATTGATGGTAGGAACATCAAATTCAGTTTAGGTCACGAATCACCGACCCGGTTTCAGTCTGTGGATTTCGTTTAAACGATGTCGTCTACTATCATAAAATGCTGAGAATATTCTAGTTATACTCTTTACAGATAGAGACTACCTTGAACGATTCCTGATAGCTAATAAGGGTTCCGTTGAGATTGCCAAAAAACGCCTCGACAAATTGTGCACATTACGAACCATGATGCCCGACTTCTTAAGGAACTTTGACGTGACAAATGAGCTACCTCGCATGATTAAATGGATGTATGTATATTTTATGCGTGAAAATACATATTACATAAAAAGTCCCATCCCTTTCTCCTCGTCTCCCCCTTCCCATTCCCCTCCGCCCCCCGTACCGTTCTCTCCCGTACGTCCTGAGACGTTTTCTTAAAGGTTTCTTCTGTGGCCTGGCCAAACGGGTTCTTAAAGTTTTATTATTTTTTGTTACCTCGAGATTCGAACCTAGAATCTCTGGCGCTTAACGCAATGCTAGAACACACGTTTTATAACATAATGCAGTATAGCATATATAAAATATAACGTATTATACAAAATGTTTTATCATTCTTAGGTACTTACTACATTTGGAAATAGTTATAATCGCCTTTTAATTGATAGCTATTAACTTATTATATAGAACAAACGTACAGTTCAATACCTATTTCAAGGTCAACAAACTCCGACACGCTATACGGCGTATACAGTATGTTCCCAAATAAAACAAAAAATACAAAATCTTCTCTTTGTCTTATATGTTGTCTAAGTAATTAAAATGAAATGACTTCGGTTTCATTATTACTAAAATCAAATCTAAATTATTGCCATTGCATTTTGCAACTTTAAATTTGATTTTAATTTTTTGGGTTCCGTACCAAAAGGGATAAACCCTATTACTATTATATTAAGACTTCGTGTTCAAGATACCAAGAGATTGTATTTAAATACTGTCTGTAGTGTACGACTTTAAATAAAACACCTTAACCGTTTACAACGCGAAATATATTAAAATTCATTTTAACTACGGCCCGACGATTGCTTGCAGCAGCCGTGACCCAGAATATATCGACGTGTTAAAGTGTCTTCTTTCAAAGATAGTTAATTTTACCTATTTTTGCTCTATATAAATAAATGGTTATAGGTTGGACAAAAAATTTAATATTATGAAATTTTTGTACTTAGACTAATTGAGTATTATTTTCAGGCACGCGTGTGTTTTGCCCCAACCAACTAAAGACAACTACAGAGTACTAGCAACAATGGTACATGACCCTGAAGCCGTCGACTATATTGACTTCATCGGTTATTACAGATTTTATATATCGGTAAAAAGATTTTTATAATCTTCTAGGTTTGAAAAGGCACAAAAGTCTAAAAACTTTTCAGTTAATAAGCTCCATTATGAAGAAATATGAGTGGCAATCATCAAAGTAAAACACTTTTAACGGTTTAAAACGCGAAATCAATAAGTTAAACTTATTTTATGAATTATTTTAACTAAGGGTCCTCTTGTTTATTAACCATTTGTAAATAAACAACTCTGTCTCCTATTTCAATACTCCATTGGGTTAGTTGGTTAGTGGATACGACTGCAGATTCAGAAGTCCCAGATTCGAATTCTAAGTTGGGCGAAATGTTGGTCCGGAGTTTGGAATTAGGAGAGGTCATACCCCCGTGTTTTACTGAGTATGCTTCGGGTATCGTTTATCAACTAATTAGTCATAAGGAGTTAAATCCTGTGGGCTCTTAAAACCCACTCGTGCGCAAGGAGAGACCTGAGCCAAGCATAGGACATTAAAAGGTGGAAACAAAGTAGATAATAAAAATCGTATGTTTTGAATTTACCGCGCAATCGCCATTTTGTATTTGAATGAAAACAATGTAAAATGATTACTTATACTTATTTATATTCTTCATTCTTATAGATTTTTTTTACTTCAAACCGCCGCCTTGGTCAAATGAAGTTATCATATAATATCATTACGCAACTAAAACAATAAAATTATAAAACGTTATAACTATTATGTAGGTAGATTGCTCGACCATTGTTTTACTGGTAATTGGTTGACCTGTTGTTTCCTACTATCAAAGATATGAATAAAATACTGGTGTCTAGTGTATTTTTTCTTACTTGGCAAAAGACCACAACAAATGCCGATTTCAAACCATAGATAACAGAGGAATAAAGAATATCGATTATATATGGACCAAACGACCTCTATATTATAAGTCATTTATGACAACCTTTTTTTTAAATATATTTTTATTATTTAACACCACGTTTGAAACGCTTTTTTGCGATCGTGCATGAGTGGACTTCTACCATCCATTGACGTTAAGTTGTGGTTTTCAATAAGCGAATTTGAGGTATTTCATTAGTTAAATATATAATCCAATGTCTGAATGGGTTTTCAGCGTAAAACCTTGAAAAATCGCGATGTCACGTAAATTATGTGTCTGTTTACCAGAAATGCCAAGTAAGAAAAAATATACTAAAGCAACGTTCAGCTATACATTCGATGTTGATCAAACGCATAGCGGTGACCAGCAAGTTACAGTATTCATCACAGCAGAACCAGCCACGGGATAGCCCAGAAGGTCGCTTCGACGCTTTCATCGGTGGCATTCGCGGCCTGATAGTTAAATTAGAAAAATGAAGCATTATTAAAATATAACGTTCTTAACGGTGAAATATTTAGTAAACATATTTTAAATTGATTTTAACTGCGAACCTACTAGAATTACATTAAAGTGACTAATATATTTCGAGTTTTAAACCGTTAAAAGTGTTTTGGTTAAAATAGTAATATTGGCGTGAGCTAGACTTAATTTTTTTTATTTTATTAGAGACGACGTGTAGGACTCGGTAACTCAATTAGTTAGCGTACTAGCACGAAACACTTTATTTTCAAGTCCTGCCCGAGCCGTAATTAAAAATATATAATTGATTTTGAATTTAGTATAAAAACTACTTGTTTCTGTATGGATGAATGTTAAGTGAGCCTCTTATAAGGATTTTTCTTGTTTCAGATAGTAGAATACCTATTCAAATATGATTATAATGCTGGCTACGAAGTAATTTTTGATACAAGGCAATTTTCACTTAGTGTCGTGTCAAAGCTAAGTCCAATTGCTGTGAAGAACTGCACTACTATCTTTCTGGTGAGACTTAAGAATAATTTAATATTTAAAAAGGCTTAGTTTAACGTCAATTGAGATTATTATCTAAATACTTTACGTTTTAAAGTTAAGTAATTCTGTGATCGGAGGATTGTAGTAGTTTTAGTCAGGCAAGATAAATGTAACAATTTCTTTGTAAATAAAAGCATACATTATATTAATTCGGTTTGCTGTAACTTATTTAGGAATTGTCTTTGTGAACTAGTTGTTTTGGCCTTTTAAATTTTCCTCCTTTTCATCTTTAGAAATAATAGCCGTTACCCCCGACGTCCGTTGCATCCTGTCGTTCTTGCAAGTTACTCTTGAAAGATGAACACATATTCTCGGCGACATTTTTTTAGATCTCAGAATCATCAGAGAATCATTAATTCATACATATTTTTTGGGTATCTTGATTTGTTGTCGCCGCGCACGCAACAGAAACCTGCAAAGATGAATAATTTTCCCAAATTTTCCCAAATTTCCACACTTTCCATCGTTTCATCGCTCCTATTGGTCGCAGCAGGTGTTTATAGCCTGAAGCCATTCTCGATATATGCTTTGACAAACACATATTTTTTTTAAATTCTAACAAAAAGTTCCTGAGATCGGCGCGTTCAAACAAACAAACAAACTCTTCAGCTTTATAATATTAGAATATATTTAGATTTAATGATCTTATAATTATTTCTGTGTACGTACATATTATTGCTTATTGATAAGTAATCGTTATATTAGTTTAACTGATAATAAGCTCACCTCTGCTTAGTTTCCTACGGAGTCAGTAAAAAAAGCACTTGATATTTCAACTTTTGTCTTTGACGGGCACTAGACTTTATTCCAACTTCAACTGTTAAAATTCTGCTAAATTCAACCCCAAAGCAATGTATACAACTTTTACCATTACCAATATTCCAGGAAGCACTGGCCTTCCGGCTCAAACGCTTGCACATCATCAGCGGCTCCAAATTATTTGACTTCGTGATGTCCATAATCAAGCAAGCGTTGACAGAGAAACTTGTGAAACGTATCGTGATCCACGACGACCCAAGCACGCTACAGCAGTACATACCCAAGGAAATGCTACCAGTTGATTTTGGTGGAACGGAAACTAGTATGAAAGAGTTATGCGGTAAGGTTTAGAGTTGTAAACTTTATTATTTTTTATACGTAGCTTTAAATAAATCATTTTAGCGGTTTAGAACGCGATATATATTAGGAAAACTTTTTTGAAAATTATTCTTAACTACGGCCCGACGTTCTGGGTGCTTTGCAGCAGCAAAGCACGGGGAGCCACGGGGGCCAAAGTTAAAATAATTTTCAAATAAGTTTAGCTAATATATATGGCGTTTTTACCAGTTAGTGTTTTATTTAAATGTATACTACTTCCTTAAACTGCAGATAGTATATGATGGCTTTAAAAATTAAAAAAAATAGATTTTCAATATTATCAGTAAGCCAGTAAAGATACATCATTTTATCATATTTTTTATATCTATTTTGTCACTACTAATACAAGTGTTATGTATTCTATTATTTATGTAAATATATCGTCTCTTGTAGTGAAATATATCCATATATACATAATTTAAAATAACATTTAGTTATCTCTGTTCTACTTTTCGGAGCCACTTAAGATATTGTTTCCATACATTAATGTCAAATATGGCTGTAAGCAATAAACTTCTGTGGATCAATGGTTGAATGTCTAGCAATTCATTATTAGAGAATCTCAAGTTCGATTATACTTGGATGAGTAAATAAGTCGATCTAAGAGACACAGAAAAGCCCCCACCTTTTTACACGCGGAAAGCGATTTTTGTATAAATAATAATTTAAAATAATATAATATAAAAAAAAAAAAAAAAAAAAAAAAAAGTTTTTTTTTTTCCCCCCCCCCCCCCCGGGGGGGGGGGGCCCTTTTTCCCCCCCCCCCCCCCCCGGGGGGGGGGGGGGGGGGGTGCGGGCCCCCCCCCCCCCCCCCGGGGGGGGGGGGGCGCCGGGGGGGGGGGGGGGGGGGGGGGGGGGGGGGGGTTTTCTCCCCCCCCCCCGGGCCCGGGGTGCTGCACGCTTCGGGTGAGGGGGATGTTGATGACACTCATTCAAACCGACGATCTGTAGGAGAGGGCTGGGGAAGGGTTTATAGAGACACACCCTACTTCGAAGTCGGAGAATGGATTAAAAAACTAGTGTCCTGTGCTTCTTCTTCTTCAATGGTGGTGGGAGAGGAGGAGGGAGGGAGGGGAGGGGGGTGGCCTGGGGTGGGGAACCGGGACGGGCCCTGGGGGGGGGGGGGGGGGGGGGGGGGGGGGGGGGGGGGGGGGGGGGGGGGGGGGGGGGGGGGGGGGGGGGGGGGGGGGGGGGGGGGGGGGGGGGGGCCCTCGGGGGGGGGGGGGGGGGGGGGGGGGGGGGACCCCCCCCGGGGGAAGGGGGGGGGGGGGGGGGGCCGCCGCCTGTGGGTCATCTTCGGGTGTTGTTGTCGCTTGATAGGGGTGGTGCGGCAGGGCGCGAGCGGCGAGGTCCCCGACAACGTCAATCGGGAACGAGAGCTCGCGTAGACGAACCGCAGACTCGCCTTCGCTGAGTCGTGAAGGGATCCTCTCCTCCGGTCCTCCTTGGAATGGGCGTCAAACTGGGTAAGGGGAGTATTGATGAAAATATGAGGTGGTCGAAGATAAATTGACAAACGGGGGGGGGGGGGGGGGGGGGGGGGGGGGGGGGGGGGGGGGGGGGGGGGGCGCGCGGGGGCGGCCCGCCCCGCCCCCCGGGGGGGCCCGGGGGGGGGGGGGGGGGGGGGGGGGGGGGGGGGGGGGGGGGGGGGGGGGGGGGGGGGGGGGGGGGGGGGGGGGGGGGGGGGGGGGGGGGGGGGGGGCGCCCCCCCCCCCCCCCCCCCCCCCCCCCCCCCCCGGGGGGGGGGGGGGGGGGGGGGGGGGGGGGGGGGGGGGGGGGGGGGGGGGGGGGGGGGGGGGGGGGGGGGGGGGGGGGGGGGGGGGGGGGGGGGGGGGGGGGGGCGCCCCCCCCCCCCCGCCCCCCCCCCCCCCCCCCCCCCCCCCCCCCCCCCCCCCCCCCCCGGGGGGGGGGGGGGGGGGGGGGGGGGGGGGGGGGGGGGGGGGGGGGGCCCCCCCACCCCCCGGGGGGGGGGAAAAAAAAAAAAAAAAGGGGGGGGGGGGGGGGGGGGGGGGGGGGGGGCGGGGGGGGGGGGGGCCCCCCCCAGACGACACGAACTGGACTTGAATTCGTAACCACAGCGTTGCATGCCGTTGCTCTAACCAATTGAGCTGCCGAGTACACGTCATCGTCAAATTCTCGTGATATATGCACCTCTTGCGCAGAGATTAGTACAAATATTGAGATCGCTTGCATAACATTAAACTTCACGATTTCAAAATTACAGTTACGTCCCCTTATGCAAATTTTTTAATAAAATATGTTCGAAAGTAAAAGCTTTTACAAAACCAGTTTGTTTATTGGACACAGGGATAACAAGTTATGACCTTAGAATCAGCTTAATATTACATTAATTTTAGGTTCTCAGCGGTTTAAGAACATGAGTAATGAACAATTAATTACATTTCGTAATTAACTAGCTATGTCGGCGACTTCGCCCATGTTGAATAATAATTTTGGGCAACAAAATTTTGTTTTTACAAACCGAGGAGATTTATGAATATTATAGCTGTTACCACGTCCACGTCCCGTAGCGTCGTTTTTACGAGTTAATCTTAAAACTATCTTTACATATACAGTCGCCGACATTTTTTTCAAATCATTTACAGAAAAAACATTATTGACATACATAGTTTTTTTCGTTTCTTGAATCGTTTTCGCAGAGCACGCTACGAAAGCCCTCGAAGATAAATATTTTTTTCCTGTTTTTCCAACCTTTGTTTCTACGTTGTGCTGTGGACTAATAAGAAATTGGTCCACAGAACAGTTTTATAGCATAAAGCCTTGCTCTACAAATGGACCAACTAACCCAAAAACATTTTTTTCAATTCAAACCAGTAGTTACTGAGATTACTGTGTACAAATAAACAAACTCTCGAGATTTAATATAATATAGGTAACCTCTAAATGTCCCAAGGACATGGAAGGAGTAAAGGTTTAAGAGCTAAAACCCACCAAACTCCTTTAGCATGAGACGGCAGACTTAAATGACTTCCCCCCACCAACTTTGTGAAGTGACTCTATAAATTACGTTAAAAGGTTTTGTTATTTAATTTAGGCGGTATAAATTACAAAAAATAATGAATTTACGTGGGTAGTGCACATTTAAATAAAACCCTTTCAACGGTTTTAAAAGCGAAATATATTGGTCAAATCATTTACAATTTAACTACAAGCCGACGATTCTAACTAATATATTTCGTGTTTTAAACCGTTAAATATTTACACTATAAATTCAATACAAACACGTTGGACCCACGACCCGTTGATTATTATTAGCGATACGTTGTCTTAGGACTAAGAGCCCGCCATAGCTTTAAAAGTTGCTGAATACACAGATAACAAATACATTCTCGATTAAAATGTAGCTATTTCGTCGAGTAAGATCCCCAGAGCGCTGTCGAGTGTCATTGATGTAAGTTGGATTTGTAAGCTCGGCCCAAGAGGGTAATACGTGCAACCGTCTTGCAACTGGAGTGTACGGAATCCCGAATCGACTAAACTTTAGCTGTATTCCAACTTGAAACCACAGACTATAGCCTGTGCTTTAAAAATCAGAATGGTTAAGTACTGTCTGCCGTTCATGCGAGTAGTAAAAATTGAAATAAAACACTTTGAACGGTTTAAAACGCGAAATGTATTAGTCACTTAGTAAAAAAATATTTTAACGGCCCGATGTTTCGGATGCTTTGCAGCAGCTGTGGTCACGGGGAGGCTAAAGATGGAGGGTGTCCCTTAAGTCAAAGTAAAAACTGTTATGATGGATCTCATTTTTGTTTTTAGAGTTGTATACATTAAATAGTATCTGTAGTTTACACGAGTAGTAAACATTGAAATAAGACACTTTTAACGGTTTAAAACGCGAAATGTATTAGTAACTTAGTAAATAATTATTTTAGCTACGGCTTGACGTTTCGGATGCTTTGCAGCAGCCGTGGTCACGGGGAGACTAAAAATGGAGGATGTCCGTGTCAAAGTAAAAACTTCTATTTTTTTTTAATTTTCAGAAGCAAATGTCAACGAATTCTGCACTGAAGAGCACATAGCGCGCCTGAAAAAAATGGAGGCAGCTGTTTCGGACGAGTCCAAGAGACTATCCTATAAGTTCAATGAGGAACACCTGGGTTTACCTGGATCTTTTAAAACCTTATGTGTAGATTGAAACCTTTAAATTAAAATATAAGTAGAATGCAATGAAATCACCTTTATTAAGTTTTTTTTTCATATGTACAGTGGCGGGTTCAAGAATTAAAAGAAGACATTATGGATCGTAAGAAATTAAGTAACTAGATATTGTTTATAGCTTACGTAAATAGGACCTACACATGTAAATAAAAAAATTGCGCATTTAAACGCGAAATACAGTTAAACTTATTTACACATTATTATTTCCCGTGACCACGGCTGCTGCAAAGCATCTGAAAGCTTGGGCCACAGTTAAAATAAGTTTAACTAAATACTGTCTATAGTTTACGCGAGTAGTACACATTTAAATAAAACACTTTAACGGTTTAAAACGCGATATATTAGTTAAACTTATTTGAAAATGATTTTTAACTTCGGCCCGACGTTTCGGATGCTTTGAGTCTCCCCGTGACCACGGCTGCTGCAAAGCATCCGAAACGTCGGGCCGAAGTTAAAAATCATTTTCAAATAAGTTTAACTAATATATCGCGTTTTAAACCGTTAAAGTGTTTTATTTAAATAAGTTTAACTAATTCATTTAGCGTTTTAAACCGTTAAATGTATTTATGATAATGATGTATTTTTTTCCATAATAATTCATGTTGTATATCCCAATAATGATCATAGTATAATAATTTATTGTATGTACAGAGAAATGTAACAATATAAATGTATAATTTCATAAACCCCATATAGGTTTTACGGTTTGATGTTATAAGTGTAAAATAAATAAGGCAATTTTTTTTTTTTCTGAAGTGCAAATTATTTTTTTAGGTGTTTTCCTACTTTATTTTTTGCAAATTGTTTCATTTCCTAGTAAAAGAAAACCACACACAACAAACGGCCTAATGAGGAAACGCTCTTGTTGAATGTAAATGTAAAACAAATTAAGGCATTTAAGTTTTCATAAGGAAGAGAAAGAATCAATTATCGCTTGAAAATTAAAATGAAAATTGCTTTATAATAATGGCGAAAGTAACGTATTTTCATTCTTTTAGTTTGTTTGTTTGTATGTATGCCTGAACGCAGTAAAACATGCGCTATGTTTTAGCTTAAAATACTATTCTTTTGTCTTTTTTTTATGAACAAAAGGAGCGAAGAAACAGCGGGATTGTCGAAAAAACGGGAAAAATGATTCTTCCTTGTATTGCCTTGTGCTGCCATTGCGTACGCTGCGAATACGATTCAAGTGACCCAATAAATATGTATGTAAGAGTGATGTCTCTTTAAGTGATTTTAAAACAGTCAATATATATGTCTAACTTTGTGAGAACGACGGGACGTGTGTAACAGCTTAAGTTTATGAACAAAAATTTTAACCGAAGTAACTATTCTACGCGTACGTAGTTCCTGACTCAGCTAGTGTATTTATAAACTTACGTAAAATACCTAGCATTAAGTACTGTCTATAGTTTACACTAGTAGTACACATTTAAAATAAAACACTTTAACGGTTTAAAACGCGATAGATTAGTTAAACTTATTTGCCAATGATTTTTAACTTCGGCCCGACGTTTCGGGATTTAGTTGATGAAAGATAAAATACTTTTTTGTTGGTCTTATGGTAAAGTGAGGCTAATAATCAACGGGTCGTGGGTCCCACCGGGTCCAATATGTGTGTAATTTTTCGTTTTATAATTTTTCTAAAACACGGATCTGGATATTAAATGTAGTTAAATTATTTATTGTATAATGTATTAAAATATTTTAATTCTTAAAATAAACATCGCTATCGCAAATAAATAAGCTGACACAATTACTTCAAAACTATGACACAAACGGGAATCGGAACCCTTCAATGTATCGAACAAAGTAATTGCTTGGAGCATTTGCTGGAAGCAAAATTCCTAAATTAAAAGAAATATATTTCTTTATTATACATGAATAATGTATTTGTAACATTTTATGCTGTTTCATGATTCAGATAATTAGATTTCCCAGGTCACCTAGCGTAGTGTAAAATTGGTTATCTAATTCTATAAAATAAAACGGCGCTGTAAAAGTTTTTTAATAAAAATGTCCGCAAGATTCAGGTCGTGTCCCCTTTCTGTCAACATAGAGCTCCTCTACGTCACTCAGAGAAATTCTTTTAGATTTCCATCTCTAGAGTTATATTCATAAATGGAGATTAAAATAATATTTGAACTTGACGTGACCTTGACTTTGTAGGAGAAGGTAAGGTAAAATTTTCTAATAACTAAATAATCTATACTAATATAAGCTGAAGAGTTTGTTTGTTTACTTTTGTTTGTGTAATCTCTGGAACTACGGATTCGAAGTGAATTGCATTGGTTAGAATATTTATCGAGGAAGGGTATAGGATATAAGACATTGCGCTGGGACTAATAGAAGCGAAGATACAGCGAGAAATAACAAAAAAATGGGAAAATTATTCATCTCTGTGGGTTTCAGATGCGTACGCTGCGAATATGGTTCAAGATAAACAAATATGTATGAAAAATGATTTCTCTGTAAATTATCATATCTATAAAAAAAAATAACTAAAATTTTAATATTCAGGTTTTCAATGATGGCTAAAATTATAAAAATGTAACTACGCTGCTGTAAAGTATTCAAAACGTAGGGTATAGTGAAAATACAAAATCACCCCTTTTAAACCGTTAAAAGTGTTCTATTTAAATGTGAACTTCCCGTATAAATTATAGACAGTACAAAATGTTGTATTGTTTTTATGTCATTGGAAAGATCAAAAGTTATAATGACAAAATACGATCGCCAAAACAAATAAATATCATCTTCAAAACATCTCTAACGCCGAGGCGTGGTTTTTGTGAATTATTGCCGACTCTTGTATCGGTCAGCCATTGTTTGGAAGCCATTGATCGCAGGCAAACTTTATTTTATTGTTATGGCCACTAACAACATAACAGTGAAAGCATTTTATGATAAATAATGTACCCACAAGTGACTAAACTATAGCATTCGGCCATGCGTTAAAAACGAATTCGATTTTCGGTGAAACATTATTATTTCAGGCGCATCTGTTCAGTGCAGTAATCGGACAAGGAAATATGCATACCCTATGTCTGAAGTACTCACGCCTACTGTAAATAAAAGAAATAATATTAAGTCTTCAGGTAACATAATTAAGTTTACACAAAAATTTACTAGCAGTAATACTAGCCTATTCGCGCATTGATGGATTTTTTTATCTAATGAGAGTGTTGTCAATTGGGTTAGTAACTTATCTATACTAATCTTAGTTAATAATAATTTAAAATCTATTAAGATTTTTTTCAATCTTAGATTGTCTTGTAGATTGTTCAAGTCCCGCCCGTGCTTACAACTTCAACCGACATCTACACCGATCCGATTTAGTCAATTGAGCTAAAATGAGCTACCATGTTTTGTCGACCTTACCAATTGAGCTACCATGTCTTTTCAAAATAGAAGGAATGGCATGTCTTTTATTTAGTTAACTGGGCTACTTTAGTTGGATCCATTGGGCTTAGGTGGCACCTCTCACAAGTTGTTTGAATAACAAGCAATTAAGAAATTTAAAAAGTCAAATCACGAACTGGTAGAAGTCGAAGTCACTCAGAAACTTTTAATATTCTGTAACGCAATCCGCCGGAGTCAATTAAAAGTAGCGCCCGCAGATCCGTTATATACACCTCATAATTTTCCCAGTTCATTTGAATAAGTTGCTAAATTAGAGGGAATTTTCAAACGTTTCGTAGTTTCGTGTAAGGTTGGCGCGAACTCACGTTTATTAAATCTCTCATTCAGTTTGCTTAACAAATTCAGCGAGGGACCATTTTTCAGCTTATAACTAGAGTTACGAATATGATTCCACTAAAAATGACATTTATTATATATTTATGATTTTAAACCCTTATATTCTTGGTAAAAAGATTAAATAATGCAAAAAGAAACTAAAATATACTCAATGTTGCATGTATCTTTTTTTTTCATTATAAAGGAGGACAGACAAGCATACTGTTCACACGATGTAAGGTAACATGCCCAGCCATATAAGCTTTCGACGAGATTCGGTGTCGGCCTATTTTGGCTTTCGATATTCGGAAATCCACAGACTGAAATCGACGCGATCAAGGAAAACTTCGAAGCTTTTTCATATTTTGTAGTGCGGTGATTCGTGACCCGGGCAGAATTGCGACAGTCGAATCAATATCCATATTTTCCGATAATAATTGCATTAAGAGAAGCAATGACAGACGGTAAATAGCACAGTTATCTTTTTCTCCGCTCCGCCGGCAGTGGATCAACCGCCACTCTGTATGGTTATAAAGATGAGACAGTGTTACGAACGTTTATTTCCCAACCTCAATTTCTCCAACCCTCAATTAGTACCTGGGTCATAAACGAAATAATTAAACTTGTAACTGATGTAGACGTAATCCACAACACAAAAAAGCTGGCCTTGTAAAATATTTACATGTCGTTTGCCCCTTCCTCGCTGTTAGGGTTGTCGAAATAGGTTTAAAAAATTAACCGTTAGAAAAGCATAAAGGAAATTATGTAATTACTATACCCTATACACTATTATAGTTATCACATTTTACTTTTGTTACTAGATGCAGTGTAAATGCCCTTCTAACTTACTAGGGCTATGCAAACTTTGAAGCAGACTATTTTTACACGCATTTTATTCTTACGTAAGTGTTGAGTTTGAAAATTACATTGCTCGCGATGTGCATTTAATACTTTGAAAAATTCGACGATATCGTGGAACATTGTAGCTCAAGACACTTACAATTAGACAATTAAGCTACAAATTGGTTAGAGCAGGAGTACTTTTTAAAAATCTAAATAGACTTTTAATTAATCTAGGCGCGTCTTTGCTTGCTTTTATTAAGGATCTTGTAATATTCAAAGGAAAGAAAACAGGTACACAAGTCCAATGAAATTTGAGGACGTACATAAGTGACCAGATTATTTGTTTTTTAAGAAAAAAATATACAGTGAAATACACTATTAAGAGACATGTCAGGAAATGTTGTAACTAAGCGAAAGTCCTATGCCAATACTGTCTGTAGTTTACGCGAGTAGTACACATTTAAATAAAACACTTTAACGGTTTAAAAAGCGGTATATATTAGTTAAAACTTATTTTAAATATTTTTTTACAGCAGCTGCCTCTCCGTGACCACGGCTGCAAGGCATTAAAAACGCCCGCCGTAGTTAAATTAATTTTTAAATAAATTTAACTAATATATATCGCGTTTTAAATCGTTAGAGTTTTTTATTTAAAAGTCTTATACAATTTTGTGAAAATCAAGTTTTTTAACGAGTGACAACCCTAGCGAGTTTAATATATTCAAAGCTCGTAGACGCCGAAAATTGTTTGTGTAAAAATGTTTACAAAATTTGCTTGTCCTTTTTACGTATTCGTAATATTTAGGCGCTTTGAAATAGTTGTTAAGAAACATTTTTTAAGGGCGTTCATTATTCGATAGATTAGATTACAGTCTCAAGGCTAAGAGGTTAACGTAGAAAATGAGCTATGAATTTGAGTTTAATACATTATATTAAAGATTTCATAAATTTTTGTTAACGAACACGAACATTTTATGACCTGAATCTTGGTGGGAATCAATGGCCCACTAGAGGCAATATATGGATAACAATTAAGTACATGGGTTCGATTCACGATCGACTTACAATCGATTACTGCAGTCAGCACAACCATGTACATATTTTTTTCCCAAAAGTTTCTCAACCTTTTATAGAATAGGCACCTGGAAATTGAATAGCCAGTAGGGATATCTAAATTCCGTCCAGCTACCGCCTAAAGATAAAAACGAAATTGTCCACAAATATGTAAAGCCACGTTTCAGTTTCAGTCTGTGGATTTGTGAATGTAAAATAAATAAATATTAACTAGCTAAAAAATGTCTGTAGGGCGATATCATAACATTTACATTTACATGAGTACTGTCGCTGTCATCGCGAGTAGCATTGTGTGCCTTTTAAAAACCAAAATATTGTGGAAAAAGTGCATAAAACCACTTAAGTGATAATGTATTTTGTTGCCCGGAGGTTGGTAAATAGAAAGTAATATTATCAAAGTTTTTCGTAAGCCCTATAAAACGTAATTTGTGAAAGTTATTCTCACATTCAATGATTAAATTTATATCTACCTGCAACTTTTAACAATAATTGTGAATTCAAGCTGTGACATATCATAATACCACAGATCGAGTGCTATACCACAGATAATATACGCTTCGACACTGATACAGATTGTGAGTTGTCGTTAAGGCTGCGTTCAGAAATATTATCATTAGAGATGGCGCAGTGCCAATTGTGTGGTAAATTTTTGTCAAGCAATGACTCTGTTAAATGCGATAAATGCCCGAAAATTTTTCATAAGCAGTGCGTTGAGTCAGTTAAAGATCCTAAAAAAGCTAAACTATTAGCAGGGTGCTGTAGGAAATATCTGCATACACTGATAAATGGATCTTCTAGCCAGGATAGTGACTTGTCTCCTGCTTTTGCGAGTAGCCCAAACGAGGTCATTCCGACAGATTTCATGACTGAATTACGTGCCGTAAGAACTGAAATAAGTAACATGCGCTTGGAAATTCAAGCATTTAGGAGTGAAATGGCGGAATTAAAACCAGCACTACAGGCCTGTGTCAAAAAAGTGGACGATATGGAGCAGAGTGTGCTTTCACTAGAAACGGAGGTTGAGAAAATGAAGGGGAATTTTGATACTATGAAAGTTCTGGAAAAAAATGTAATGGAGCTTAAAATATCATTAAATAATAAAGAACAGGAATGCTTGTCGAATGATTTAGAGATTTATGGAATACCAGAACAGAAAAATGAAAATGTCTTTCATTCTTTCTTCTTATACTGCAATAAAATAGGGGTCACTATAAGGGAGGAGGATGCGGTCAATGTTTGGCGACCAGGAAGGAGCGACAAGGACAACTTTCGACCGAGACCAATAATCGTCCGACTAACAAGACGCGCTCTTCGTGATGAAATTTTGCACAGTTCTAGGATTCGTCGACATACTCCTGAAAGCCCTGGATCTCTCCAGACTGCTCCCAGAATCTATGTTAATGAACGATTAACTAAATTTAATCGGCTTTTGTTGCAAAAAACGCGTGAAAATGCGAAGAAGCTGGAATGGAAATTTACCTGGGTCAAGAATGGTAGGGTTTTTGTTCGGAGGACCGAGGGGTCTAAGGTGAAGGTTATAAGAACTGAAGATGATATAAACAGTGTTTTTGGATCTCAGCCTCTTAATAATCCATGTATATAGACTTAATTCCCATTTTTTGGTCATTTTTTGTAAAGATAAGTTTTTTATATGTAATACATTAGGTTTTTATAGTTTTCATTTAATTTTTACTATTGAAAAGAAAAATAATTTTTGTGTACATTTAAGCAAGCCGTGGCATAGCGTGTGTAAAGCTGTTTATGATAATGGTTAAGCAGAATAGTGTTTTATTGAGAATTGGTTTGTTGAATGTTAGGTCTTTAAACACAGGAAGAGAAGAACTGAGCGCATCGATTCAAATCTATAATCTTGACATTTTAGCTCTTAATGAAACGTGGATTAAAAAAGGGGGAGAGAGTATGGCACCAGCATTGCCTGGATATATTTTTAAGCATAGGTCACGTGACTCAAATAAAAGAGGTGGGGGGGTAGGATTTTATATAAGAAGGAGCCTAAAAGCTAAGGTACGTCTACACCCTGAGTCAGAGCTTGAGCAAATATGGATAGAAATTAGTCTGCCTGGTGGAAAAATGGCTGTGTGTTCAGCCTATCGCCCTGAGTCTGTCACTGTTTCTCAAGCTCTAAATGCCTTGTCTTTATCTTTACCCAGTTTTTCCTATTGTAAATATATATGTATATTGTCAGATTTTAATGTCCATTTTGTTAATTCTACTTGCAATTATTTTAAAGCGTTAAGTGATTTTTTAACACAACATAGTCTAAAGCAATTAGTCACTAAGCCTACCAGAATAACCGAAGCAAAGGAATCTACTTTAGATTTAATTATAACCAATGTGCCACATTTGTGTGTACATGTCGATGTTATACACAATGTAGATTTAAGTGACCATGCCTTGGTTTTTGCGGACTTTAAAATAGAGAAGCCTCGAATAGCGGATAATTATTTTTATACAAGATGTTTTCGTAATATTGATCTTGAGTTGTTTAATAGAGATTTGTTTGCCTTACCCTGGGATCTAGTCTACGCGGAATCTAATGTTAATAATATGATTAATATATTTAATGATCTTTTTATGCAACTGTTTGACAAACACGCCCCCTTTGTTCGTATTTCCGTCAAGCATAAGAGTTACCCTTGGATCACAGATGTTATTAAGATAATGATTAGGAAGAAAGATATGGCCCGTAAAAAGGCTATTGCGACTAAAAAAGATAGTCACGTCAAATATTACAAAATGTTAAGAAACTATACCACAGTAAGTATTAATCGGGAGAAGACAGCATATTTTGACAATTATATTAATAATAATAAAAGTGACTCAAAAAAGTTATGGAAACATTTAAAAGCTACAACGGTTTTGGACGATCCATGTAGGCTTAATATTCCTGACCATTTAGCAATACCAGATGAAATAAATAATTTTTTTGTTAAATTACCTGATGGTGTTAAAATAGATAGACAGATTCTTTCGTGGTTTCGCAGTAATAAATATGGCGGAGATGAATTTAACCTTAGCGTGTGTACTGCCAAAGATGTGAGTAAAATAATTAATAATTTTAAAACAGATTCGTATGGGCATGATTTTATTACAGCTAGGATGTTAAAAATGACTATATCGCGAACTTTAGATGTTATTACTTATATTATTAATCAAAGTCTTACAAACAGCGTTTTTCCTGATCAATGGAAGTTAGCAAGGGTGATGCCTATTCCTAAGACTAAAGATATTGTTCAATACCAGGATTTACGTCCAATCAGTTTACTTCCCACTTTATCTAAAGTAATAGAAAAAGTTGTAAATTCACAATTAACTGTATTCTTACATGAAGCGCAAGTTTTACCCGAGATACAGTCTGGTTTTCGTGGCGGACATAGCACAGCGTCGGCACTGTCTCACATTACTGATGACATATTAATGGAGGCAGACACTCGAAAATGTACTTACTTGGTACTCTTAGATTTTACGCGTGCATTTGATTGTGTCAATACAGAACTTTTGTTAGCCAAATTAAATTATTATGGATTAAGCTCTAGTGCATGCCTTTGGTTTAAATCATACCTATCGAATAGGAAACAATATGTAGAAGTAGACAATATTAAAGGAGAGAAGCTTCTGTCTTCTTCCAAAATGGTTCACCATGGCGTCCCGCAGGGATCGATATTGGGTCCTGTTTTATTTGCAATATATTCTTCAGATATATCTAATATTCCTCTTACTTGTAAGATTCATCTTTACGCAGATGATACACAATTGTATTATTCTTTCGACCCTAACAATGTAAATTCAGCTGTAAATATAATAAACATTGAGTTAGAAAAAATTTCAACGTGGTCTAAGGCGAATTCCTTACTTCTAAATCCCAAAAAATCTAAATTAATGCTATTTGGTAATAGGAAAATGCGAGAAAGAGTAAAAATTTATCATAATAAAATCCTTATTGACAATCAAGCTCTGTGTACGGTTGACATAACAAGGAATTTGGGTCTATTAGTCGATAATCAATTACGTTATGAAGAACACATAAATATGTGCATACAAAGAGCATTTTATAGATTAAAAGTACTCTATGGCCTCAGACGGAATCTAGTTGAATCAGTTCGTGAAACTTTAGTGGAAGCTCTTGTTCTTTCTCTGTTCAACTATTGTGATATTGTTTATGGTCCGAGACTTTTAAAGAGAACTCAGCAATCTATACAACGAGTTCAAAACGCGTGCGCACGATTCTGCTATGACGTTCCTAGACGTGGACATATTACTCCCTTTCTAAACAAGCATAATAAACTGAAGATGATAAACCGGAGGGATCTACATTTTGCATCGATGCTGCATAAACTTATCACTTCTAAAAGACCTCTGTATTTGGTAAAAAAGTTAGCGTGGTTTTCGTCAGACCGTAAGCCGAGAGATTGCGCGCGCAACTGGTTGCTTGTGCAAAAGCACTATAATTCGGGAACTACGGGGGCGTTTTCTATAAAAGCGAGCAAAATTTGGAATAGTCTACCTCCTCCACTAAGGAAATGCACGGTTGAAAGTACTTTTAAAAAAAAGTACCGCGACATATTAATGAAATTCCAAATTAGCTCGACTAAGTACATATGACCTTAACAACAAACCATTGAAAATATCTTTTATTCTCTTTAGTATTCTTTTACTTACGCAATAGTTTTGCATTCGCACTGCCACTTATGTAAGTCATAATTATAGTTTTTTAAGTTCTTTACAACTTTTCCACAATATTTATATGTTTTGGTACTACTTGTTATCTGATAGGGACAGACTGAAAATCAGCGCTTAGCAAGCCTTGCTGAGCACATGCTGAGTCTTGATGCCTTTTAGCACAAAGTTAACATTGTACTTTTTTTTTTTTGTATTCTTTTAATTGTAAGGTTACGCTTTTTTTACTTATTTTAATTGTAAATTATGTACTTTGTGATAATAAACGGATTATTTATTTATTTATTTATAACGATTATTACTTACATTTTTATTCTGTTAAAGATTTTTCTATTATACAGAAAAAACATTTGATTTATATTTATCTAATTATTAAATCTATACTATGTATAGATGATAATATATACTTCTTAGAAGTTGAAATAAGAGAAACACTAACATCTCATACAAGATACGGTTTAAAAAATGATCAAATTTATAAAAGCAATTATTGTTAGAACACAGAGCAATATGAATGGAAGCCTAAGGGTCGTATATTTACCACACTTCAGACATGACAAGCCAAAAACGATGATGTAGCTTAGGAGATGGTCACAATTTTATATTTGATATATATACTATAAGTAGTTAGGTGGTTTGTTTTACTTACAGTTTGCGATTTTGAATATAAATCTAAATGTAACTAAAATTATTATTTTTTGTTTTAATTTTATTAATGCTAGGAAAAGAAATTTAAACTTCGGTCGTGAATATTTTATTTGTCATGTGCCGTTGGTAAAAATTTAAAAAAGTATTAAAACTATTTTCTAAACAAAATTAAACACGATTTGATCACAGTTCGGCATAATCGTTCTATATGCTATTTTGTAAAAAAAACGTATAAAACGGTTAAGTTAAGTATATAGCGAAAAATTCCTTAATTTTATAACTTCATATACAAAACTACGTTATTTTTTATGTATAGCATAGTAACACATACTTTTTAACAACTTTATGTTTTTTACATCTTGACACAGGCAAGACTTACACCGGCATCCGCAGCATTGCCTGCTGCTGCAGCACAACTACATATCTAATCAGAAGAAGGAAATTATTGTATTTTTTCCCAGAAAATAGTACTAAGTATGTAGACATTTATTATAAGCTATACATTGTTAATCGTAGACCAACGAGAGAGTGTAAGCTCTTGGACTATAGCGCATCCTTAAAACAGGAGACACAGGCGTGACACAAATCGTTTATTCATGAGTATACGACGAATGGCCCAGAAAAATCACATTTTTCGTAAATACATTTTCCCGCAAGCCACGATTCATCCGGCGATGACTAGAAATCTTTCCCTAACACGCCGCCCACGTTATTTATCTGGCGTAATGAATTCTCCGCGTAGATCATTCTGGATCATTTTCAGGTAATTGGCTAGAGATAATTGATTTTATTTTTCTTGCCTAAGAAGCGTTTTTAAAGACAAGAATAATAGAAGCGCGCGAGCATGGGATCACTTGTTGACAATGACAACTTGACAAGATATTTTTCGACCTATTTTGCCTTTATATATTCAGAAAATCATAGACAAAACTATATATTTTACTTTTATTGTGCCTGACCTCCAATATTGGATTAAAAGCTCTGATATTCGTCTTCCAAAATTATATCTTTTAAGCCGTGTAATTATTTGATTTATATCATAAATATAAAATAATAATAATAAGGAACTACGATTCAATAATATTTGTTTAAAGTATTATCTGTAGTTTACGCACGTAGTACGTTTCAATAAAACAATTTCAACGGTTTAAAACGGCATTTTTAAATTACAAATATAATAAAAACGATATGAAAACACTATGTAGACCCGAAACTGTATGATAATATAGTATACTTTGCGCTTTTACTCATAACTACGGGAAAAGTAAAACAAATAAAGAAAAATGTGAAATGAACCTTCCTCGGATCTCATCAAGGCCGTACTTTATTGTTATGAAGAGTTATAACAACAATTTAACTTTGTAATGTAAAAATGTTTTAATGACTCAGTGCCTGATGATAAGTATTTCCACTTTACTGAAAGGACATTTTTGCTGGAGACGTATTTGCTATTATTTTACATCAGGCGGAAGTAAGTTGTAAACGGTGTTCAATCGAGTTCAAAATGGGCCAATAATAGAATTAAATAAACGGAAAAAACAATTCACTCATAAAGAAGAAAGAAAACAGATGGTGCTAGTGGATTTACATTGACATTAGACACATCTTTTGTTCAACCGTGATAGTTTCGGCACTACTAGCGCCATCTAGCGTTTCGGGGAGGAAACTTGATAGATCGCTCGGATCGATACGAAATACGGCTAAAGGTAGAAGACGCTTTATAAACTCCCTGTATCAAAACGTCAGGGCGTAGTTAAATTAAATTAAAAATAAGATAACTAATACATTTCGCCTTTTTTAACCGTTAAAAGTGTTTACATCGCTTAAACTACAGACCTTATAGAAATAAGTTAGAAGTTATTTAGTTTTTTTTTATTTGTGTTACTAGAGTATTTATTAAGATGTATTAGAGTACTTGGCGTTAGTACTTTACTTCGTAATTACCATAATTTTAAATAATATGCTCAATAAAAAGAATGCCTAGAATAGCATATCTTTTTTATATATGTATGTATAACGTGTGTGAAATCCCGTTGCGCCTCGCGACAAACAAATTTCTAAGTCCGTTTCACTGATCGATGTTTATTTACAAGCAAGTAGTTAAATACTGTCTATAGTTTACGCGAGTAGTACACATTTAAATAAAACACTTTAACGGTTTAAAACGCGATATATTAGTTAAACTAAAGCCGTGGTCAAGGGGAGAGGGTCTACCCGTGACCACGGCTGCTGCAAAGCATCCGAAACGTCGGGCCGAAGTTAAAAATCATTTTCAGATAAGTTTAACTAATATATCGCGTTTTAAACCGTTAAAGTGTTTTATTTAAATAAGCAAGTAGTTGATCGGACTTCTGTACCCTGGCCGACGAAACAATTTATTGTTTCCCCGAGATTCAAGGCCAGAACCTCTCTCGCTTATCGCAATGCTAGGCAACACGTTTTACCATTTAGCTACAGAAGCGGTCTTATTATAAATATATAATAACATACAACACCTACATATCTAAACACCTGGGTTAGACTTTTTGCCTTAAAATATACGCCTATATAATCATACTAGCTGTGCCCGTAGCTTCGTCCGCGTGGAATAGTGACTTGGGGTAGGATTTTTAATTTAGGTTTATTAATTTATGTAAGGGCGCATTCGATGCAACCTATCTATTTTAAGTAACTGATGCTTTGCCACAACACTCTCACCTCACATCACTCATACTCTAACTAGTGGTAGTTAGAGTATGAGTGATGATCCTTCAAAAACCACGCAATTTCATCCCCTTTTTCAACCCCTATCAACCATTTTTTGGCGTTAAAATAATCAGTTTAGTAGTTTCGGAGTTAAAGCCGGACAGAAACACAAACAGAGTTACTTTCGCATTTATAATATTAGTATAGACTATAGAGTATAGATATTAGTATAGATTATTAATGATAATATGACGTCAAACAAACAGGTACATTTCCCCGAAAGAATATCTTTTATGAGACATTAGAGACAGTCATAAAACTCCGTAAACATTGTGATATGGAATTAGACGTAATAACTGGTTTATCCTAACATAATAAGTGCTTCAATATAAATAACTCACCGTGCAATTCGCCCACTACGCTTAATGAAATATAAATAAATAAAATATCATTAATTCCTAGTTTAATAACACAACAATACAATATTCACAGATGGAAGGAGGTACATTGATGGAAGAGTTTGTTTGTTTGAACGCGCTAATCTCAGAAACTACTGCTTCAAATTGAAAAATTATTTTTGTTTTGGTTTAAGCATGTACGAGGAAGGCTATAAGTTATACAACACGCTGCGATTAATAGGAGGAAAGAGAAAGCGGGAAATGTGGAAAAAATGGGGACAATATTTCATCTTTGTGGGTTTCCGTTGCGTAGGTACGCAGCGAAAACTGTTCACGACATCAAAAAATATCCACATCCGAAACGTCGGGCCGAAGTTAAAATTAATTTTAAATAAATTAACATTTGACGTTTCGAACCGTTAAAAATGTTAAAAGTATTAAGTGAGATACGGATTTTACTCTGGTATTATTTCTAAGCATTATTCCTTTAAGAATTATTTTCCTTGAGCAAGTTCAAATACTTATTATGTGCCACAAAGATCTTCAAAGATTTCACAAAGTACAGGTATTATTTACTTTCATTTTAAATGTTTATTCAGAAAGTAATTTCGCTGTGTTAGCATTGAGCGAGCGGTCAAAATAAGATATAATTTCTCAAATTAGTATTTGAATTTAAATATTTTTTTGTATATTGTAATATTATATTCAGTTAATATTATTCAATGAATATATATTAATTTAATGGATAAAGTGATATATTTATATAATAAATTATTGTAAAGATTTTTCATCATCATGAAAATAATAACTGGATGAAATTATTTAATAGATTTCCGATATCCAATGTTCAATATGCTCGTTAGATACATTTTTTTATAAAACTTTTTAACGGTTTAAAACGCGAAATATACTAGTTTAATTGCACCAGGACCCCGGTACTTAGGGGCCCTATAACCTTATCTTTGAGAAGATATAATCGTAGGAGAAAAGGATTTTTTAACGTTCTTGTTACTATTTAAAATTTTTGGGGTACATTTAATTCAAGCTATGCTAAGAGGGAAGGAGGACCCGATTCTTTCTTGAGCCTTAGAATAAGGTAGACCGGGCCCTTGTCCACCTAGCTACGCTATTGACTGGGCCCTGCATGTTACAATATAATTTTGTATCTTTTCTATAACGAGTTAGAGTTTCCTCAGAGGAAAAAGGAGTGGGTGGTAGGAATATCGATCTAACCACAGCTGGAAAAGCTAGCTGGGTTTCGGTTAGTCGATTAGAGTCGGCAAAGTTCACACAAGTCGACAATGCATCTTACATTGTCGCCTACATCTTAAATATTTTAAAGATTTCACCTTCAAATGAACTCACAATTTTTTGTCCCCCTCTGTCATCATTCGACATTAATGTTGTATATTGGAAGCCGATGTAAAAAAATAACCTAAATACGCATGTATCGCTCATAACAGATTTCTTCCGCTTCTCCATACATTAAAAACAAGTAAAATAATAGCCTTCATTACAATATGTTGTCAAATCTATTTCCAGATTACATTTATATTCACTATAATCAAATGTTTTTATGGAAATAAACAAAATGTTTTTTCTAGAAACAAATCAATGGTCATGGGAAAATTCCCATGTTATCAAAACAATCTTCCGAGTTAAAGTTTTGTGTTTATTTTTGTGTAATCTATTTACTGCCGTGTAAAGTTTTAGGTTTTTTTTTCACAAAGGCCAGATAAGCATAGGGTTTTCTTAATGGTATGTAAAATACTCCGGCCATATAAGTTTTCTACGCGATGTGTTGTCGACTTATTTTGCCTATTGGGCATCTGACATGGGATTTATAATTTTTTATTAACCCGAGATTAAAAATTGGGATCTCACGTCTTTGATAGGTTGTTTTGGTGGTACAGACAGAAACAGGTTAACTGGGGCAAAATAGTTTAACTTAACCCCGTGACCACGGCTGCTGCAAAGCATCCGAAACGTCGGGCTGAAGTTAAAAATCATTGTGAAATAAGTTTAACTAATATATCGCGTTTTAAACCGTTAAAGTGTTTTATTTACGACAAAAACAAGTATTGTCTGTAGTGAGCACGTGTGTGTTGGTTACATATTTAAATAAAATACTTTTAACAGCTTAATAGGCGTATTAGTTAACTTATTAGCCGCGACTATGGTTCCTTCACAGCATCTGAAATGTCAGGTAGTGGAGGGAAATTAAAATAAGGCGGAAACAAGATTAACTTTTTCGCCCACAATTATATACTTGAAGTGAGTTTATCAAGTATGTTTATATTCCCGAAGTAGTTGAAAAGGAAAAGCCAACACTTGAAAATAACCAACAATCCTAAGTAAACATCGTTTCCTTGGGGTTTCCTGGGTATAATTCTTATTCATTTCTATCAGACATCTTGGATTAAAGTAAGGGTAAAACAAAGCTTGTGATAACCAAAAACTGTTTTTTTTTTTCAATGTTTAACAAACAAACAACAAATAATATTCACTTCGTTGAAGGTAAAATAATCTAGCCATCTAAGCAAGATGCGTTATAGGCCTAATTTTTGTTTTTAGGTATTTAAAAATCAACAGGTTACAACTGAAACGTGATTCACAACTTTTTCACCTGTGAACGGCGTTTTGTGTCACGCTGTGCTATTCTGATATTCTACCAACATTTTAATGTCGAGATTTTCTAGACGAAGACACATCTCATGTTTTAATATTTCCTTTTAATAGTATGCTGGACACGGTAGAAATCGAATCGACTGCCTGTTGATTGGCTATCAATCAAGCTGTACGCCTTTTTTGTGTGGTTCGTGAACCGTACGAAATTTCGATATTTCTATAGATGAAGTCTAACATGTAAGGAATTAGTATATTAGTATATTGATAAGAAAAATGTTGGTCTTGGTAGGGAGCGAACCCACGACCCTAGATTATTAGCCGTAGATTGCTACTATCACATCAACGAGTTAAAAATAACATGACCAGCTATGCAACACGTATGTAGTACTTACGATTATCTTTTATTTTCTAAAGCCTAAAGCCAATATCTCCATTACAACTAGAATATAAAATATGATTATTTAAAAAGGACATAAAAGCCCCAGTGTCTATAAAATATAGCAATAAACAGAAAACGCCGAGAAAGCGCATTCAAATATAGTCGATAAAACTCGAAACGACACTAGAGACGGATTTAAACCTTTAAAAGTTAGATTGGACTATAAGTTGTTTACGATTTATCTATACTAATATATAAAGATAAAGAGTTTTGTTTGTTTGTTCGTTTGAACTCGCTAATCTCAGAAACTACGGGTTCGAATTAAAAATTATTTTTGTGTTGGTTAGAGCATTTATCGAGGAAGTCTATTGGCTATAAACATCGCCCTGTGATTAATACAAGCGAAGATACACCGTAAATGTTAAACAAAACGGGGGAATTCTTCATCTCTGTGCATTTCAGTACGTAGGTTTCAGTAAGTTGCGTACGCTGCGAAAACGGTTCAAGATAACTAAAAAATGTATATGAAAGAATTATTTCTCTTTAAATGATCTGAAAAAAAGTCTGCGACGCTATATATCTATCTTTTAAGATTAGCTTGCAAGAACGACGGGAAGGGACGCGATCGACGTAGTGGCTAACAGCTTAAGTTTATAAAGATGACGGGTTTTGCAAAACCTAATTTGGATGCCCAAAATAACGATTCTCGCGGACAAAGTCGCTGGTGCATACAGCTAGTCATTTATAACGTTTTTATATAAAACCTAGGTATATATTTTTGTAACGTTATGGGGGATTTCTTGTTTGAACCTCTAAACAAGAAATTTCCGTTATGTCAATTTAGATCCAAAATAAATCGACAGCCCATCTACTTCATGGATAGAGTATTTTACCTTCTATCGAGTGAACCACGCTTGTCTGTGTTTTTTTATTGTAAGAATATTAATTAAAAATCGCTGGCCTTTACAAAACTGTATTATTATTGCGGCTTTAACAGAAAATAAAAATAGAACAAAATAAAATGAATACTGTCGTAGTTTACACGAGTAGTACACATTTAAATAAAACACTTAAATGCTTTAAAACGCGATATATATATCAATTAAATTTATTTATAAAATTATTTTTAACTTCGGCCCGACATTTCGGATGCTTTGCAGAAGCAGTTCCTCGAGACTGGTATGCCTGTATATCTGTAGATCGTCTGCATACATGTGATAGAGAGAAGAAATATTACTAGTGATAGAGTTAATAAAGATAGAGAAAAGAAGAGGTGATAGCACGCCACCTTGGGGTTCGCCAGCAAGGGGTACGTCCCTTCAAATAACTATGAAACTATGCGATCACAGTTGGAGATACGTTAATAGAACGCAGTAAGCTGAGTAGTATGTCAAAATCAACAGAACAAAACGCATTGCTGAAATCGAGAAGAGTAAGTATGGTCACCTGCTGATTATCCATAATGCGCCGGATGTCATCCGTGATTTTGACAAGTGCAGTAGCCGTACTATGACCAGGACGAAAGCCGGATTGGAGAGGATTAAGAAAATTAGTTTTGTTAAAATACATGCAAAAATGATGGTGGACTAAGCGTTCAAGGACCTTGGAGAGAAAGGGGAGAATTGAAATGGGGCGGTAGTCCGAGAATGTTAGAGGAAGAGATTTTTTAGTTATCGGTATAACATAGGCATCTTTCCAGGTATTGGGAAACACGCCCGATGTTAAGGAGAAGTTTAGTATGTGACTAATCACGGGAGCAAGGATATCGATAATAGGAAGGATCATGTTACGACCAATGCAATCACTACCAACAGCTTTAGAAGTGATGGAAATGTTGTTCTTTTTAAGGTCACAATCAGTGAACGGACAAAAGCTGAACGGTGGAGCAGTGGGGTTTGACACAGATGAAAGAGACTTTAAAGTACGAATCTTATCGTTGGTATGAAATGAAAACGAGGGGCTAGTAAAATATTGGTTAAATAAATCCAAGTTAAGATTATTAGAAAGTGAATTATTCTGTGTGTCAATTCCTACAGTTTTAAAAAATGTCCAAGTCTTAATTGTATTGCCGTTCTCAACAGACGAGTATGGCGGCATTGTGTTAGTGTTTTAATTAAAAATATAATGAATTTTGAATATTATGGGGGGCTAAGCAGGTAAGCAGGTACATTATTTGAAGTCTAATATTCGCCTACCTCGTTTGTAACTTCCGTAAAGGTAGAATGGGCTCGAGCTAAGATTGAAGAGGGTCTGTCATTATAGGATACTAAGCCACCATTAATTAATTTTGCATACCGCGCACCAAGAGAGATCTATCTACAACTATACGTTTGAGTGGGTTACAATTAATTATAACACTCCAAGCTTTCTTGGCTATTTGGGCTATTTTTTATAATCATATTTAGATGACATTTTCAAACCATATAAAATATAAGCAACGATTCGTCCGCATAAATGGTTGGCAAAATGTTAGCTACCTAGTCGTTGCCTTTCAATTGTGCAAAGTCTTCAGTCCGGATAGATTTAAGACTATTAAAGAAGAATTATTATTTCATACATATTTTTTGATTTCTAGAACCATTTTCGCAGCGGATGGTACTGAAGCTTCTTAAATATGAATATTTTCCCGGTTTTTTTTTTCATTTTTACTACTGGTTCTGCGCTCCTATTGGTCGCAGGATGTCGCCTGATGTCTTATAGCATAAAGCCTTCCTCGATAAATGCTTTAACCAAAACCAAAATAGTTCAATTTGAACTAGTAGTTCCTGAGATTAGCGTGTTTAAACAAACAAACTCTTCAGCTGTATATATTAGTATAGATATATATGCATTGCCAACTAAGTAGATAATATTGTAAAAACTTTCTTAAAACTCTAAAAGTTTTGAATTAGAATTTGAATATGTACGGTTACTCTACCTTTGTCACACAGTAGTAACCAATAGTTATTAAAAGTAACTTTGACTACCTAAATACGTGTGTGCGAGTTTGAGCTAGTATAAACAATAAATAAAGATCCTATCTCTCCTTTGACAAATCAGTGAAGAAGCCACGAATATCCTGAAGCAAGATTCCGTTTCCTTTGTTGCCACCAACTGCTCGCTATTTATTTGAGTTGCTATTGAGGATTTTAAACAAACATTCGTATGCAGTAGTGGAGAATATTTCTTAGTTAAAGTTGAAGCATTTGATAACGTAGCGCAATGGCACAAGAGTATATGTGTGTAACTTTTTGGTTTCAAAGGCTTGTTGAATTCCTATCTATAAGCACACCTATGCTTAATACGTAAAGTGCTTGAAACATCGAAAAAGACTTGAATACAATAATTATATAATCCGCTACGTTAGCGTCAGTTTGACTTTGACATTAGGCCACCCTCCATCTTGAGCGCCCTGACCACTGCTTCAAAGTATTCGAAAACCCGGTTAAAATAAATTATAAATGATTAAATATTTAGGTTTAAACGTTAAAACTTTTTATTTGTACTCGGTTATATCATTTATTGATACATACATTTTATATTGTAACCTTTTTTAATCCTAAATGGAAAAACAAATGAAAGGAGCGAAGGGTTATTGTACTTGTATGTGAGTCACTCTTAAACATTTACTTTACATCGTTTCAAGAGTTTGTTAAAAAAATATTTTTAATTGAATACGGGACATACCTATTATTTTCTATTAAAGTGGATGTGACATAACATCGAGCGTAACACACGGTATAATAAATTGAAAATACTTTGCTTAATTGTTAGAACACACGGAACTGTAGGTTCGAGTTCCGCTCGTGTCATAAATTCTATAATAATATCTTTAATAGTCACTCTTTAATAAATAAAAACACCTCTATAAGCAGCTATATCTCCCGAATCACTCCACTTAACTGTAACGCAAGACGTCCAGCATTCCTCCGTAACTTATAAGCAGCTCACTAGAGTAAATGGCGGGCTGCTGACTCAGAACACACCGTAAACAATGCTTTTAGAATCCTGTAGCGGGTAAATAAAGTGACAAAGGAAAATACAGGCGTTCGTGTCGCTTGCGCCATTGAAATTCATGAAGCTCGCTCCACCGAACACGACTCGAGAAAATAACTAAATATTTTCGGCTTCCGGTCAAGTGCTGGCGCGAGTTCCAAATTTAAATTAAGTGTTTTTGTTTAAATTAATTAATCAACGGACGGCGCGGAAAGTCCAAAGTTGAGCGCGAATGTTTCTGCAATCGCGACTTACCTGTTATCGAGTTTCTTTTGGTTGTTTTTTTGTTTTATTACATAAATGTGTAAATAATAGTTTAAAAATCGAAAACAAATTCTACTCGGGCAGGACTTGAATCGGCATGGTCAGAGTTCCGTGCTGTTGTTCTAACCAAAAAAAAAAACAAACAAGTTTTCAAATGTGCAAATATTATACACATACATTATCTATCTATATTACTAATATATAGCTGAAGAGTTTGTTTGTTTGAACGCGCTAATCTCAGGAACTACGGGTTCGAATTGAAAAAGTATTTTGTGTTGGTTAGAGCATTTATCGAGAGAGGCTAATAAGGCTTTAGGATAAAACATCGTACTAAAAAAAAAAAAAAAAAAAAAAAAAAAAAAAAAAAAAAACCAAACAAAAAAAAAAAAAAAAAAAAAAAAAAAAAAAAAAAAAAAAAAAAAAAAAAAGGGGGGGGGGGGGGAAAAAAAAAAAAAAAAAGAAAAAAAAAAAAAAAAAAAAAAAAAAAAAAAAAAAAAAAAAAAAAAAAAAAAAAAAAAAAAAAAAAAAAAAAAAAAAAAAAAAGGAAAAAAAAAAAAAAAAAAAAAAAAAAAAAAAAAAAAGGGGAAAAAAAAAAAAAAAAAAAAAAAAAAAAAAAAAAAAAAAAAAAAAAAAAGGGGAAAAAAAGGAAAAAAAAAAAAAAAAAAAAAAAAAAAAAAAAAAAAAAAAAAAAAAAATCCCCCCCTTTGGAGGAAAAAAAGGGGGGGGGGGGAAAAAAGGGGGGAGAAAAAAAAAAAAAAAAAAAAAAGAGGGGGGGAAAAAGCGAAAAAAAAGTAAAAAAATTTGGAAAAAATTTTTAACCTCAGCCAGACATTTCTGGTGCTTTGCAGCAGGCCAAGAATCATTTTCAATAAGTTTAACTAATATATCGCGTTTTAAACCGTTAAAGTGTTTTATTAAAATGTGTACTACTCGCGTAACCTATAGACAGTATTTAGCTTAGAACAAATTCTTTTAATAACCAGTTAAAAGATTATAAAGATTGAAAACAGGACTCACATTTAAGTCCACTTTGTATGAACAACTATACGTATTATATAATTATCTCGCAACCCAAGTATGAGACAAACATATATCTTTGTTGGTTTCACTGTTCTCTTAATAATAATGTGTACATGTAATTAACACTTTCACGCTAAGGGAAATATTATTCCCATCATTAAAAAACTAATGTCAAAATATAAAATTGAAATATGAGACTTAACACCCAAATTGCTAAAATATGTTTTATTCGCATATATAACCTCATCTTATGATCCTGGAAGGTTTTATAGGAGTGAACTATTTAGTTTCGCTGAAAGTCGAGAAAAGTCCACGAACGCAATCAACAGACCATTATTTCTAAGCAAATTAAAACGTTGAAGATGAGAACAAAATCAATTTATCAACACAATAGGCGCTTCCACTTCCGCCCGCCTAACTGTCGCCTTACACTTTTAATTAAAACATGTTGGTAAGTTTCAGAGTTATTTTGACGATACTAAAGCTTATAGGAAATTAATTAACTATAGCAGCCGCTGTTTAAGTCCTAGAAACTTTGTGTAAGGAGCGAGGCTTTTAGGATATTATGGTTTCTTCTGTGAACTATAAGTTAGGGCGGCTATGTCAATCACTTACTATGTTAGTTGTTACAATATGTTGTCGGCAATCTGTTTATTTCGGACTGACAAGCAAGGTCGTCTTGAAAGTAGGTGATACACTCCAGCCAATATCATATAAACAAAATGTGCTGGAGGGTATTTTGGCTTTGAAATCCACAGATTAAAAACGCGATTAAACTTCACGGCTTAATCATCTGTGGAATATGGTTCGTGACCCGGACGGAATATCGATATTCCTGCCAATCATTTAATATCCAGATTTTGAGACGAAGACCAACATTTTTTAGAAAGATAATAAAATGATTAGAGACATGTTCCATCCAAAATAATAAATGATTGAAGTTCCACCGAAGGGGATCGAAACAAAAACAAAAAAAAAAAAAAAAAAAAAAAAAAACCCAACCCCCCCCCCCCCCAACACAAAAACCCCAACCACACCCCCCCCCCCCCCCCCCCCCCCCCCCCCCCCCCCAAAAAAAAATTTTTTTTTTTTTTTTAATTTAAAAATACACCCCCCCAAAAAAAAAAAAAAAAAAAAACTCACGGCCTTCCAAACTTATTTCTTTTTCGTATATTCCAAGCGAAAAGTTTAGCATCATTTTTGTATTTTTTGTCCTACCCTTGTTGCTTATATTTATTATGTTAATTTGTAATTCTATATACAGATATTAAATTTGCAAATCAACAGCCCGGAACGCTATGGTTTTGTAGCAAATATGTATATGTTTTTGTCAACCTTTAATCATATTTAAATTAAATAAATCTTTAAATGAAACTATAAATCCCATTTTTTCAAGTAACGACATAGAAACTGTATCTTCCCGTATTCAATATCTTCCTGGAAAGTTCTAGAAGGTGTTTTACGAAATTTGTTCTTTCACTTCTGGGAACGTCTAAACTTTAAGTGAATACTATTTTACTGTTCTTAATACGGTAGTTAATATAAACCTATGGTCTATAAAAGGTTACGTAACTTTAAAGGACTAATATATTTCAACCTTGTTGTAAACTCGGTCAAGAAAACCCCACTTTTTATAATAGATCCTGTTTAAAGGCATATTCTAAAAGGTACACAATGACAGATTTGGTAAGAAAAAAAGCAATGCCTTGACCTGATTGCCTTACAGTAAAGGGAATTTCTACTGTACATAAGAACCAATGTTAATCCTTGCATGTTTATGACGAATTAAGTTGAATCTTTAGCATTTAATGAATATATTGTCTCTATTAATTACAATTACGTAATAGCGTTTAAATGAAAAACAAACTCAACATGCGTTTGGAACTCCAAACTATTTTGATGATCAATCTTGTATAAAAAAACACTTATTGAATAATATTACACCCTATCTCCTTTCAAAAAATACGTGTTAGTTACTAGCTGACCTGGCAAACCTTTTTTTGAATCCTTACTAATATTATAAATGCGAAAGTAACTCTGTCTGTCTGTTACTCTTTCACACCAAAACTACTGAACGGATTTGAATCAAATTTGGTATACAGATGGTCTAGATCCTGAGAAAGGACATAACTTTTATTGCGAAAAGTTGTAAGGGGTTAAAAGGGGGGGTGAAAGTATGTATGGAAATTCGTGGTTTTTGAAGCTAGAACAATGAAACTTTCTTCTTTGACTTTTTGGGAATACGGGTGGGAGTGGGGGTAGTGGTGAGCCTGGGCGTGGGAGTGAGTGTAGGAATGAAAGTAGGAGTGATGTGAGGTGAGAGTGTTGCGGCAAAGTAGCACTTACCATAGATTGGCTGCCTTAACAGCCCCAATAATTAAAAATTCTAGCCCAAGTCCCTATTTCACGCGGACGAAGTCGCGGGCACAGCTAGTTTGATATATTTCGAAAAATATAATTACCATAAAGAACGGTTCTCGCGAGATAATCAATCAATATACTGTTGCGGGCATTTTTTAGATTATTTAATGAAAAATAATTATTTTGTACATTTTTTTGGGTAGTTTGTACTGTTTTCGTAGCCCATGATACCCTCAAATATCTCAATTTTTTTCCACATTTCCCAGATTATTTGATCCTATTGGGCTTAGCCTGATGTTTTTATTTTAAAATACCTTTATAAGTTTACATATTTTTTACAATTTATATTAATTTTACAACTTATTACGACTATATTTTTTATGACTTTTTAACTGCGGACACCAGTGTTCCCCCAATTTTAAATGGACTGCTGACATATTGGCCTTGATAGAATAACGGAAGTTGCCCAGATGTTTTCTTCTTTATAGTGTTTTTGATGGCCAGTTTGTTTTTTTCTCACCTTATTACGATACAAATTCAGTACATCGTAACAATAATTACTATAGAAGCGAAGATACCGCGAATGCGAAAAAAAACGTGGAATATATAATTAGATAATAATACACAATTACATATTATTAATAATGAAAATTGTTTCAGTTGTTCGTTATATAAGAATATAGTTTGATTTAATACCTTGTGGTTTTTTTAGTTTAAAATAGCACTAAGCGTGTTTTGGTCTTTGGATTGAATCACGGGAAACATAATAAATTGTATAGATCAGGCAAGAGACACAGAAATATATCTATAACAAACCACAAAAAGGAAGCAAGATTTTCCAACATGCTATAGTAGGAGTCTATAGCATGTTGGAAAATCTTGCTTCCTTTAAGCTAAACCTAAAAAGAAAATAAATCTGCGTCTGATAAGTGTTATTTTTCCTTTAAAATGATGGACATTTTTAATGGCTATATTGTGTAATGTCTAAATTGGCGGGATCGAAGCCATGGTCAATAGCTTGTTAATAAGAACGCAAATTAGTATGACGTGGTAACCACAATCAAATGGCAGAGCGAGAAGGCTTATATTTCCGTCCTTATCCAAACCGGGAACTAAAGTATTTGTGAAGCGGTCAACTGTTCGTTGAATTTTAATTTTTTAATCAGTCGATGGCTACAGCTGTCGCGTGTAGTATCTGTACTTATATTAATAGTCTGTGACGTATCGATGCGCGCAGTAACTTTCTTCGAACGCGAGACGTCAGACTAGCCAGTGCGCATGCGATAAGTGTGTCAGTTGGGCGAGTGAAGCGAAAATAAATAACCTAAAATTTAAAACAAAATACGCGGTTTGTTTACGTAAAAATGGCTAACTACGGCGCGTTGGAGAAATTGGGGTTGGCTTTTTTAATAGCTGTGGTTTTTTATATAGTTAAAAGTATAGTTAATCTTGTGTACACTTATATTATCGGCCCTGTCGTGAATAAAGTGGACTTCAAATCGAAAGGAAAATGGGCATGTAAGTATTTTAATCACCTATTAGTTAACATTATATAACACGACAGTAACGCGGTATTTAGCTTTATTGTAATTGAATTACTGTGAAAATTCTTCTATACCGTGCATTATGTTATCAAACTGCCGCAAGGTCATTGACCTCTGCCCCCTAGCCCTAGGAACTTAAAATACACCGTTTGGTACTGAATCACAAATTTCTTATGTAATCATTATAGGTATTTTTTCTATTTGGTATTAAATGACTATTGTGTGTATTGTAATAAAATCTTGTGACTGTAACTGCTCTTGCGGCTTTAATTACCCATTAAGAAAATATAAAATTAATTAAATATTATTCTCGTGACGTATCTTACCAAGAACTTATTATATATAATAAACTATTACTCAAATTGCAAAAAATAATTTTAAAATTAAACACTACTGCCTAAGTGGTTAATCACAAGAGTTTTTTGGGTTTGCATCCGGATATAATAACAGAAGAATTAGTAAATGGCATAATGTGCCAACCGGACTACTTTTTAACCTGTACCTAAAATCAATCAGAGTAGGTATAATGTAGACATACATGTACATTGTAAAAGCGTGTGGAAATATTTAGCTGTGCCATAGTTCCTTCCACATTTCCCACTGTTTCTTCGCCCCTATTGGTCGTAACGTGATGTTTATAGGCTAAAGTCTTCCTCGATAAATGCTCTAATCAACCCAAAAAGTTTTTAGACATTTTTATTTCGGACCGGTAGTTCCTTAGATAAACGTATTCAAACAAACAAACTCTTCTGATTTATAATATTAGTATAGATTATTTTCTTACTTTCTCTAGCAATAACAGACACTATTAAACAGCTCGCAAAACACGTAACAAGTCATTAAGGTCGACTTTCACTTCCCGCAAAAGTTAAGAATCAAATGAATACCGGTTTTACATTTACATGCCTACGTCATTTGACTGCGTCAGAAGGAGTCTTCAGTGGAAATGTAATGTACATCTTCTTTGTCTTACAAACGCAACGGCTATATATTGATTTAACAAAAAAAATATACTTAAAACAAAGTCGTTTTTTACGCATACGATTTCGCTGCGTTTTTTTGTAATAGATAGAATTAGATACTGTCTATAGTTTACGCGAGTCTCCCCGTGACCACGGGTGCTGCAAAAGCATCCGAAACGTCGGGCCGAAGTTAAAAATCATTTTCAAATAAGTTTAACTAATATATCGCGTTTTAAACCGTTAAAGTGTTTTATTTAAATATAGCAAGAATATAAATTCATCAGAAACACGTTAGACCCATTGACTATTAGCCATAAATCGCTAAATAAGAACGATCCCGTCTCAATTTTATATACATATTCAAGCAATTTGAAATTATCTGAGCCAGTTTTCAGGTTTGAGTTAAACGTTGATACTTAAGGTGGGTACAGATCATAAGCTCGCGGTATCACGTTCGATATAACATATGGACCGTTTAGTCTAGTAAGTTAAGTTTAGTATCTCGTTGTTGAAGTTGAAGAGTTTGTTTGTTTGTACGCGAAATGTTTCAACGCGGACGACGTCGTGGGTAACTCCTATAATTTGTAAAGCTGAGCTTTGCAAAAATAATTAATATGATGCCAAAAATGATTTCTCCACGCGGACAAAGTCGCGAGCACATCTAGTCAAAATATGTATGAAAAAAGACGGAAGACATTAGCGGGACGGAATATCAATTCGTGTGTAGTGCCCTAAGACGTGATATGGACGTGACCGCTACAGTTAGGTTAACCGTAATTCTTATCAAGATTTGTGATAAGGCACACTGTAGCACCGTGCTCACGACCTCATAGTAAAAAATTGTAAATATACAATTAAGTAGTTTATCGAGCAAATACTATACCCATTAAAATCTGTTTTTCGTCTTGGGGCATGGGACGAACATTTCTGTGTCCACTGTCTCTGACCGGTTTTATTTACATCTAGTTGTTACAGCGCGACTTTTTCCGCTAAGAATATTTATTTTGGGCATTCAAATTTGTTTTTGCAAACCCCTTCATCTTTATAAACTTGCTGTTACCCACGACATCGGTCGCGTCCCTTCCCGTCGTTCTTGCAAGTTAATCTTAAAAGGAAGATATACGTCGTGGACTTTTTTTACGTGATTTAAAGAGGTATCATTCCTTTATTCATATTTTTTGGGTGTCTTGAACCGTTTCCGCAGCGTACGCATCAGAAACCCACAGAGATGAAAACTTTACCCCGTTTAGTTCACATTTCCCGCTGTATCTTCGCTTCTATTAATCCCAGCGCGATGTTTTATTCGAGAAATGCTCTAACACAAAAATAGTTTTTCATTTCGAACCCGTAGTTTCTGAGATTAGCGAGTTCAAACAAACAAACTCTTCAGCTTTATAAATTAGTGTACATAGAATCAATCATTAAAGATAATATCGTACGTCACAGGTTCGTGGCCTGCCCACGTCACGGGCTTATAGAAATCATAAATATCGTTTAGGACGCAAGATTTACTCTTGTGTCCTAAACGACTGTAGCAATCTATTGTTTCCCGGGATTAGCCTAGCCCTAGCCCACGATAGGTTTCGTACCCCAATTGGTTATTTCATGTATCACTATGTACTACCATATCTTCCCATTTCTTCGTGAATGTTGTTATAAGGTGTCTCTTTTCTTATCCTGGATGGAAAGCGCCTAATACGGACGAAACTGGAAAACGCTTGAAGTAGTAATATTTGTTTTGTCTTAACTAATTACATTTGAACGCACTGTGAATAAATGAGCAATAATTTACTTATTAATTGTATTTTTTGCGGAGATATTAATTTTAAATAAGGCGACAGCCATGAACGTTTCCTTCTTCCCAATGCCAAGAGCTCGATGGTTGAATTATTAATGTATATAATAATGCAGAAAAAATAAGTAGAAAAAGGATTATCTAGTAGAAAAACTATAAGCTACAATATATACGTTAACGAGAGGGTAAATTACGACATAAAAATAATTTAAACCTATTTTACATTTGATGACACGCGTAGGACTCGAACCCGCGACCACAGAGATACGTGTAGCTACTCTAACCATTAAGGGTCGTCAATTTTTTAATATATATAGAAATCTACTTGTTTTGAAAAAATGACTACACGGGCGCGACTTGCTCCGGCATCCAAAGCGTTTTGTGCTGCTGCTCATAACTAATTGTACTACCGTTTCTTGGTGACAGCAGCAGCACGGAAGGCTTTGGTTGCCGGTTCAAGTACCGTTTGAAAATTATTGTTTCAAACTTAATAGATTTTTGAACGTATTCATTGCAGTGCAATAACGTGTAAAAATATTAAAGCTTTTAAACAATATCAATGATAATTACAATATAATAATCAATTTTATATACTTTTTGAATCATACCATTTTAAGATGCTTATGACGTTTGATATGTAAAGAAATTGTTCATTCACGGATGTAGTTTATGAAGTTGAGCATAATATATAATATTGTAATGTTATTTTTTGTCCCGGTCAAATCTTATAAATACTGAATATCTGCAACTGTTTTTGTATATTCTTACTTTATATCGACTTATGATATTTCATTTATATACCATCTTTGTACAGTACTAGAACTTTCTGAAATTATAGGTGGTTTTTCACTTCTTCTACGCTTTAGACATGATTAACTATCCTTTTCGTATAGTTTGGTATAGTTGATTCCTTTCGCGCCTTATCAGCCGCTTTTTTAATGAATCGATAACATTTTATATTCTATACACGCGCACAGACACTTATAATCAGAAATTTAGCACTTTCTATTTTACTTTTTTATAATTTATATTCGTTGGTCTAATGATAACAACATCTGGCTAAAAAAGAACGGTTCATGGGTTTGGTCCCCACCAGATCCAATATCAATTATAATTTATATTTCTTCTAAAGCATGTAGGACTTCGTTCAGATGAATTCCGTCCGGACCACGAACCACCATCCACAGATGGAAGAGTCAAATTTTAATCGCGGTTCTGTTTGCGGATTTGTGAAGTTCCAAAGCTAAAATGGGTCGACAGCGCTTCTTGTCGAGATATATAGGTATATATGGCGTAATAACACCGTATATGTTTGTGTGTGTCTTGTTTATAACTATAATGAAAAGCAAATGTTTCCGCCATTTTGAGACGGTTATAAAAATTCCAAGCTTCGCAAAGTCCAATCTCCGATCGAATACTCAAATCGAGCTTAACATTTTGCGGCAAAAAATCCTCGTGTAGCTGCCATTGCTTTCAAGGTTACGCGGGGACTGTTACCCTAGACAGATATTTTTTCCGTATTTATAATGTGGACATTACTCTAAATATTATTTCCTGCTGGCCTCAGCAACATATTGTTGGCTGTTGGCTGTTCGCATTACCTTCACGATTCAAAATATCATCGACCTGAATGTACATTTTTGCAATAAAGAATATTTCCACTATTTGCACAATCAAAGGAGCGCTTACTTTTATTATTGCACCATTTATTTCAATAGAATTTTAACACGTCACAATTAAAAATAATATGTGGGAAGGAGCAGTTTAAATGAATCCGCTTATTAACACAAACCATCTAGGTAACTTGAAATAAAACTCATATTCTTTGGAAAATGTATAACAGCACAATTTTAAACTTTCTGCTAAAAGGCGTCAGATTTGCATTTTGTTAAACGTTGATTTTCAGTCCGTCCCTTATCAGCACACGATGTGAAAACAATATATTGTTCTGGCAGTACACAGAAGTCTAACAAGAGAACGTCTAAATAGAATCGATTATTGCATACGGACGCAGAAATATTATCGCCCTATGCTCGATAGGGTATAACAAAATTTACACAAAATATCTGCTAATTTTATAAAATATAAAGCGTTTGTTTGTTTGATCGTGTAAATCTCTGGAACGTTAAATTAAAAAATGGTTTTGGTTAGTCCATTTCTCGAGAAAGGCTATAACATCAAGCTCCGGCCAATTTCTTTCGGCAAGGGTTTTTTGGGAAACGTGGAAAAAAGGGGTAAAATTATTCATCTTTGCGTATTGATATTTTTTGGGTATCTTGAACCGTTTTTGGTTATGTATACCTAAAAAATATGTAATGCAGGTTTCCACTTTAATGATCTAAAAATACGTCCGCGTTTATATGTCTATCGTCCAAGATTATCTCCCAAAAATGACGGGACGCGGAAGACGACGTGGGTAATAGCTGGAATTTATAAAGATGTTACTCATAATACATGATACTCAAAATAACTATTCCACGCGGAAATATTTTAAAATTTTAAGTTGTGGCAGTTCATTTTAGAATGGTTTAAACTTCAGTCACAATTGAAAGAATATTTGAAATCCGTGATGATTACAGACTTGCAATCTTCCCAATATTCTATAAACTCCCATAGTACAGCCCAATCCGAATTCACATAACAAACCGGAAAACATACGAGAAACGTGTTTGAACATTTGATAAACGTCTTTTATTTCGCCGTATTATTTATTAATATTTCTACCTATTCATATTAATGGCATTTTCTCAATATTTATATTACATTGACGTAACGAACAAAAAACTCTTATGGACGCTGTAAACATTGCTCTTGCGTTTCCGATTAACACTTACCTGTAATAATAAGAATCGTTAATTAATTATTGGCTATTTGTGTATATATTGCTTCAGTCTGGCAATTAAATGAATTTGGCTTTCGAAATGAAATGAAGACAAGATTAAAATACGTAAAATATCTCACTTTGTTTAAATATATAAAATCACGGAGAGCTAAAGGCGTGTAGTTTATACGAGACTAGCTGTGCCAGTGGCTTCGTCCGCTTAGAATAGTTATTTTTGGCATCAACATTTCTTTTCCATGCCATCCGCCTCCCTCATCTCTATAAATTACTCACGACGTCGGTCGGTTCCGTCTTCCTTAGTTAATCCTAAAAGACATAAATAGTCTAGAATTTTTTTAGGTTATTTAGAGAGAAATCATTTTCTTACATATTTGGGTACCTTAACTATAAATTATTTTCCCCCGTTTGTTCCAATTTCCTCATTTTTCGTCCTACTGGTCATACCCTTATGTTTACAGCCTAAAATCTCCCTCGATAAATAGTACAATGAACACAAAGAGAAACACAAGTAGTTTCTGAGATTAGCTCGTCCAAACAAACAAACTCTTCTAATAATAATAATTGCAACTTTATAATATTAGTATAGATAGGTGTATGAAAAAATAATTAAGGCATTAGATAATCTCGAATGATTGCCATAAGCAGAGTAATGGCAGATAAAAATGATTCAAGACCTTACTTATAATTTGACACGTGTAGGGTGCAAAAAGTTAGTTTTATCTAAGCTGTTTTTATATTACCGTCATGAAGTTTTATTATTTTTTTAATCGGGCACGAGTTGATGGCACTAAAATCTGGCCTTGAAGCACTCAATTCTCAGCACCAATTCATACCATCTTTTAATCAAAGCTCCGCTCGTAGAATATTCCCAATGCTCTCAAATTAATATCCCACTCCAAAGGATTCACTTTGAAAAATGAACCTCTAAACAATAACGTAGACAGTTTTAAACTTTATTAATGGTAATTTATCTAATACAATTTCGTTTCTGGAGAGCCCTATTAAAATTCCACTAAATTACGGAGCCCCGTACAACACGCCCCGCTGAAGGAATTTAGAGCATTTAATTACTTATTACATTTTTAGAGCTTTACAAAATTAACTTTTTATAAATTAGACGCTCCTGTACACTTTCTTCGGTGTCTTCCGTTTTTTAAACGTGTTTGTAAACATGTTTTTTTTTGTTTTCACACTAAGACTAGTTTTTCGAGGTCGTATAAAATTAAATGACTGTATAATATATTATAGTTTATGTAATAACTGAAGTGTTCTGGTAAGATATAAAATCATATAGTTGTATAAAAAGGGCGACCCGAAGTTTTTCTTAGGATTTGCGTTTTTACAGAACTTTGTTTTTATTTTCTTTTATACTTCTGTGAAGAGGTCTATATACGTTTAGGCGCAAACGATTATTTGAGTACTCTTAGACATGGATTAAAAATCGAAAATAAATTGAAAAAAATTAGACTCGGGCAGGACTTGAACCGGCATCGTCAGCGTTCCGCGCTGTAAACAATTGAGCTACAGAGTCCCACACCTCTTCGTCGAAATTTTTCTACTTACTGTTTTTTTTTTAAGTTATTTTCGATTTTTAATCTATATAGTGCCGTCACGTGCAATAACAGTATTTTATCTGTGGTTGTACATTTTTTAAACTGACAACACAGTGAGATTAAATTTAATAGTGAGATTTAATTAACGGTGGGAGAAGGTAAGGGACGATATATAATATTTAAAGATGAAGAAGAGGAAGTGTTGCCCTTAACCACCGACCTATTCATATATATTTTGATATTTAATAATACAATTACAATGAATGATGTATTACAACTTTCACCAAATGAAGCCTTTGTTTGTCTATCTGAGTCATTAAAAGAAACAATTTATACAAATTAAACATGTACAAATAATAAAAGGATGCATAATTAAAAGCGAAGTAATGTCGGCAAATATCATACACGAACAGTGTACATAGAAATATTTACGTTTCATCTCGTAAATTAAACGATACGTTAAGAGCAATGTTATGTACTTACTCTGCGTTGAGTACGAACGTCTGAGAATACGTGAAAGTATTTTATATATCAACTTTCTCTGCGGAAGAAGGGCTGCATATATGTAGCTTATACTTTTTTGTTCATAAAAAATGCTAAGGAAAAAGTATTAGGTAATTAAAAATTAATTTAAGTAGAGTGTAAATCATAAAAAAGATATTTTACCCACCAAGGAAAACTTAAGAGTTTTTATAAGTATTTTCGAATTCGAAACTCAAATTCAAATAATGTATTCTACACTTCTACACATACGCAATCTTGCAGAATAAGAATATAAATAATTTTAAACAAAAAATAACTGACTTCCATCACAATGTAATCGCACATATTTTGGTTTAGGTAGGTAGTTAAATCGAAATAATTTAACAAATATTTTTATAATGTAATTTTGAAGTCGGCGGACGTACGTAAAGTCGGCACTGATTGTGGTGGTAGCCAATTATAAATAAATTATAAATTTAAGCAATTCTTAAGTTAATGCCCTTCTTTTTAAAAAGCCATTTTATATTAATTAAGTGCGCTATGCAGGATTTTCTAAAACACCGAATTGAAAAGTTCCTAATTACTCCACCGGGCAATAGAGTTCAAATTGGCTTGTCGATGATACGGCAATGAAACCGCAATCATGGCTTTCGCTGTGGACTATCGGAAACAAGTTCAAGAGGAACCGACTCTTAATGTCAAGTTTAGTGTTAGTTCGTTGTCAATTTTGTAGCTGACGTTTATACGAGTAGATTTCAACTCTTAATGGCAAAGTCATACTCAAAAATCATTTATTCATAAATATAACATATACTAACTTTGCTGTGGAAGGGCATCCTTCAGCTTTTGCTGCAAAAACGGATTCACTGCAACGTCGATTTTTAGTGATGGCCCATGGATGACTATTACAGTGACAGCAAAAAATAATGAGGAAGTTAATAAGAGAGGAAATACAAGTATAAATAAAAAATAAAATACTATACAAAAAATAAATAAAACAAAAGTATTAAGTGTACCTATAAAATAAAACTAACACTAAGCCTAAAAAACAACATTTATATTTAAAACAAACATACTACCTTAGTTCTCAAATCAAGGCCGTAGAACGAACGAAATGTACCTAATAGGATTACATATAAAGATAATTAATTTAGAATGATTACAAAATTTAAATAATTGTTTTTTAAAAAGCAAGGAAGTCTTTTTATTCATAAATCACATCACGTTATAAATGAAATTTATAAAAAAAAATTAATGGCATATCCTATAATCCTTAGCCGACACATTCTGTTTTTCCTAGACTTGATCCTATGACCTTTCGCGCTTATAATTAATCTAGCATGGTAATTAAGCATCAGTCCTAACCATGATGGAAATATAGTTTTCGCTTTCGGCAAAAGCAGTTGTCTCAGTGTTGGAAGAGCAAGACGAAGAATAGAAGGAAGAAGAAGAAAATACATCAAATGAGTTATGAAGTGCTATTATGTACTTGGTATAATGAAGCATTGTTGCACGCAATATTATTTGCTGACTTCATATGCAATTACCCAATGGAACCTATATTGCTGACTAACCGTTCAATTATATCGAACGATAACAAATGTTCATTGGCATATGTGTATCGTTTGCTTAAGTGTCATTGAAATGTCGAATTACGATAAATATTATAAACTAGCTGTGTCGGCGACTTCGTCCGCGAGAATCGTTATTTTGGGCATCCAAATTCGTTTTTGCAAACCCCTTCTTTATAAACTTAGCATGACTTTAGCTTATCATTGTCTCTCGGGCTGTTCGGCCGACGTGAGCGAGAAGAGGTTCGCGACGTTTCGCCATCACGTGTGGACGGCATCATCGGGAGATGTTAACCCCTCGATTGCTCGAAGAATTAGCCCGAAAGACAATGATATGCTGAACGATGGCCGTGAAAGCCTTACACAATTTATTTATGACTTAAGCTGTTACCCGCGACGTTCATGCAAGATAATCTTAAAGAAAATACGTCGCGGACTTTTTTTACATCATTTAAAGAGGAATCATTCTTTCATACATTTTTTGTATGTATGCAATACAAACCAATAATGATGAATAATTTTTCTAATTTTTTTCACATATCTCGCTGTATTTTCGTTTGTATTAGTCATAGATCATATATCATAGAGCGATGGGCTCTAACACAAAAAAAATGAACCCGTACTTCCTGAGATTAGCGCGTTCAAACAAACAAACTCTTCAGCTTTTATATATTAGCACAATATTATTAAAAAGATTTAATTTAACAATTTCCCGTTTTTCACTTAAAAGCCAGTCAAAGAAATTAATACTGTTTAAATAACATGTTCAACGGTTTAAAACTCGAAATCTATTAGTTAACAACGGTCTATAGTTTACGCGAGTAGTACACATTTAAATAAAACACTAACGGTTTAAAACGCCGTGACCACGGCTGCTGCAAAGCATCCGAAACGTCGGTAGGTTAATGGTAATTGCGTAAATGGTAAAATGTAAATAAACGAAGAAATAGGAATAAGGAAAATATATTGGACAAAATTAGCTAAGTGCAACTGCGACAAGGTGGTTAGACGTTTAGCTTCACACATTCAAGTTTTAAATCAATAAAATTCAGAGGTTAATTCTCTGCGTAAATGGTAAGTTTGGCGCTTTGAGACGCCGGAATATTTCTCGTTACATTATTAATAAGTAGAATCAAGCATGTACTTAAACTTTCTTTTGATCGTTAACATGTTCAACTTCGAGTTCACTTTGCTGAAAGGTATATTCGAGTCATTATGAATTGGTAACTTAGTTATTTTTGAAATTAAAATTTTTTTTTAATAAAAAAAGCAGACCAGCCCTTCATTATCATTAACTCGATGTTTGCTTGATGAAGGATGAAATACCCCATATATAATCTAAAGAAGATGTGTAATAGACCTATTTTAACATTTAGCTGAAACCGAAACGCGGATTTACACTTTAAGGCCTTTTCGTATGCGGACGTTGGTTTGAGACGCGGAAGGACCTGCGATATTTCAACCACCCGCATTAGCTTTCAGACAAAATACATGTAAATATAAAATAAAATATATAACAAAGATATCATGTTTCAGAAAAAAAACACATTTGCTAACGAGCTTATGAAAAAGTAATCTGGTTTAGGATTTAAATACTCTCTGTAGTTTATGCGAGTAGTACACATTTAAATGAAACACTTTAACGGTTTAAAACGCGATATATTAGTTAAACTTATTTAAAACGTCGGGCCGAAGTTAAAAATCATTTTTAAATAAGTTTTAAATAATATATCGCGTTTTAAACCGTTAAAGTGTTTTATTTAAATGGTTTAGGATTTGTAAGAATGTATGTTTTATTGCTCCAAATTTCAAAATGACGGAAGACAACACTAGATTCGTAAACTAAGATTTCGTAACACTGTGGGATTGAGGCTCAGCTGAATGCACGAAGAAGGATGCACAGCGCTGTTTTTCAGTCTGCGCCCTCTGGGTGAGGTTGCGAAACGTTTAATAAATATTGTGAATTTAAAATAATAAAACTAACTCTATATTTTAATAAATAGTAATAGAATAATCGTCTTTAATTGTTTTTATTTTGTTCCAGTGGTAACTGGGAGTACAGATGGCATCGGAAAGGAATACGCAAGAGAGGTAAATGTTTAACTAATATAAATACACAAGACAAGCTTAGTAAACGAATAATGTGAAAAAAACACCTTTAATTATATGAGTATCATCTATACTAATATTATAAAGTTGAAGAGTTTGTTTCTTTTTTAACGCGCTAATCTCTGGAACGCTAATTAAAAAAACAATTGTGTTGGTCAAAGAATTTATCGCGAAAAACTTTATACTTAGAATATCATATCTCGACCAATAGGAGGGAATCGAGGGAAATGTGGAGAAACGGGGAATGTTGTTCATAAAGATGGCGCTAATAGTAGCGTAGCAGCGCACGCAGTCGTACAGTAAGTCGCGTGCGCTGTTGCAGTTTAGGAAACCAAAAACTATGTATGAAAGGAAGATCTTTCTTTAAATTATCAAAAAAATGTCTGCAACAGTATATATGTCTATATTTTGAGAAACTCTTCAGCTTTATTTATTTGGTACTCCCAGTCGCGACTAAAGGTTTTAGGTTTCAAAAACTACCTATCCATGTTAGTTCTCTATCGTTATAATGTATAACATACTTCACATTGTCTAAAATGAGTATGCATTCTTGCAGCCTGACTCATAAGTGACAGAAAACCAATCCCCTTTTATTGATCACCTTGTCTCCACCAAGACCGCGCTAATGCATTTCACCATTTTTCAATTTCCTCAAATATTTTATCATTATTCGCAGTTGGCTGCCCGCGGCTGTGATATTATTCTAGTCAGTCGTTCTATCGATAAGTTAAAAGCCACAGCATCTGAGATCGGTGAGTAATTACATGTTATTATGTGTTATTTTATGCTTTTCTGCGTACGAGTGTTATATGTAGGTTACTGCATATATTTTAATTGTGACTACATTTCCACGTAATTTTAAAAACGCGTTCTATAGATTTATATACCTTTGTAGCCTGATAGTTAAACGTGCCGCCTAGTATTGCGATAACGCGAGAGCTCCTGGGTTCGAATCTTAGGGAAACTATCGTTCATTTGGCAGGGCACAGAAGTCTGATCAACTACTTTCCTGTAAAAGAAGCGATCAGTAGTGTAACGGACAAAGAAATGTATTCGCCCCATGCCTCATGTAGACAAATGGGATTTCCCTTTTTAAAAGAAAATTCTTTTAGAACATTTCCGTGTCCGTTGTCATCGATGGACATGATGGATGGACAAGTTTTTAATCTGACGTCTGTGCCTTTCTCACTGGAACTATTAATTTTTCCGGAATTCGAACGGAGGACCTCTCGTGTTAAACGCAATGCTAGGAAAATCGTAATTTTTTTACTTCATCCTCGAATTTGCAGTTTTCAATATTTTTTAGAAAAATAATAATCTTTACGAAGTGTTAACCAAGTGTAGAAGAAGAAACAAGTAGTGTAAACTTAGTAGGTTACATTACTAATGAGTATTGGAACTTGATTTAAACTTTGCAATTGATCTAGATTCTAGGCTATAAATGGTAAATACAAGAAAATCTGGTTTACTCAATAAAATAACCTTGCTCTTAACACACGTTTTCTAAGGAATTAATCAATACCATAATTATTATCATTTGCGTATTTGAACTCGTTTTTCTTGAACTTGATTTTTTTTTTATTTATGCGTCTATATACGTATATGTTTAACAGTGTATTTATATAGACGCAAAATACACTTGCATTAAAAATTAAAAAACTTACATTGTTTAACACCGGTGCTATATACTGATCAGATTTCGTTAGAGTTGCAGCACAAAAACTTGTCGATTCATGTCCGCATTTATATTTCAATTAAAAATAAAATATATGTGCATAATTTCCAGTCTGAATGCCATTTACCCTGTTTAATTTCTGTTACAGTTGCCCTGCACGCAAACGGGCAACTGTTGCTCGGACTTCTTTGTGCCCGCCGAATTGTTGTTCCTGGGATTAGAAGCCAGAACCTTTCGCGCTTCGCAATGCTAGGCAATATATTTTAAATTATATGGTACAGAGGCGGTAATGTAAAATCTAACTTTTGTTAATTTTAATGTGACTCATAATTTTGTAAACCACCGCCCCGGGTAAAACGTGTTGCCTCTCAATGCTTTGAGTGTGATGTCCTGGGTTCGAATCTCGGCAAAAAATAAATTGTTTCGGTCGGACAGGGCACAGAAGTCTTATCAATTACTTGCCTGTGAAAGAAGCGATCAGTGTAACGGAGACGGGATTCACCACTTGCCCCACCGGGACAAATGAGATCTTACTTTTTCTATGACTACGTTATTATCAGCATTTTATGATCATTATGAAGTACTATTATTTTAAGAGCTTTGAAATCTGGTTTTAAGCGTCACTGGATATAATCGTTGTACAAATTCATAAACATCAACTACTTTGAATACATTCATCAGTTATCAAACTATTTAAGCCAGTACCCAGCCCCAGCTGTGGGAATAAATTAATGATTCATTAGATACAGACTAAATGAAGCCACTCACCCAAGTACTCGTTTACAGAAAACGACTACAAAGTGAATACCAAAATAGTTCAAGCTGACTTCAGCGAGGAAGGAATTTACGAGAGGATCGCCAAAGAAGTGGCCGATCACGAAATAGGAACCCTAGTCAACAATGTGGGAATCTCCTACAGTTACCCGGAATACTTCACTGATATACCGGACTGGTAAGTTTCAGTATATATCATTTTTCGGAAACATCTTGGACCTCGTCTGAAAATCTGGATATAAATTGGTGGAATATCGAAATTGCATCAGGGTCGATTTCAGATTCAATTTGGATTTCCGATTATCTTAAGCCAAACAATTTTCTACAGCGAATCTTCTGTAGTTAACAAAATATGACGCGAATAAGGAAAAAATATTGTGGACTAAATTAGCTAAGTACAACTTCAACGTCGTTACTTTATATACCTAAACAAACAATACAATAAAATGCAAATAGCGTAATCAAAATTGTAAGTTTCGTAAAGTATTGTCGGTAGATTGTTTTTTTTTTAATTGACAAAGATAGACAAGTAAAGGGTTTAATACCAACAAATAACCTTTTAATTCTCCTTTCTTGTTATATAACTTCACTATTTTCAGAGTTTGTTGGAAGTGTATGCATAGAGCAAAAAAATTAAGAAATCACTTAAAAAATTATGACTTCTGCGTCAACTCTCCTTTAAAGTATTTATTTATTTACACTTTATTGCACAAAAAAGAATGAACAAAAATATAAACGAGACTTATATACTAAAAATATGGAGTGCAATGGGCGGTCTTATCGCTAACGAGCGATCTCTTCCAGGCAACCAGGCAACCCAAGATGAAAGAGGAAAAAGTTTACGTGAATTTACAATGTTAAATTTGTTTTAAATTTATCTTTAAAATTCAAAATATCACAATTTCAAAACTTATCTACGAAAACTAAACTATAAGAAAGATTGGGTAACAATATTAATAGGTTTTATTAATAAATAATCAATAAAAATACACCTTCGTTTGTTTCAAATATTTGCATAAAGAAGTGTGCCTGCCCCATGCCCCACTTACTTTCACACACTCGTTCATCAAGTTTGTTACAAAACATTTATATAGCTCTAACATTCGCCCACAATACTTGGAACAATCAACAATTTGATTCGTACATTCACAGTGGAAACGTTTCACTGGCGTTTCAAAATCTATAAGTTGGAAAATATCGTGAAAATTGAAAGTATAAAACCACACCGACTCTCGAAAACAATTTTCAAGTGGTGCAGGTGCTCTACTATTGCAGTATGAAATAAGTGCTCGAATTGAAATATTATATAGAGCAATCGTCGCCTCTCCGTGCTGGGATTATTGCTGGAGCTTAGTGGATTCTTTTCTCCTCTGGAGACATCAATTTTATTAGCATACGCGGGGACTGCATGTTATTACTATTCTATTTTTATAAGGCAATTCAGTCTCGAGTGTTCAGGCACTTCTTACAATAGAATTCAAAAGCTTGCGATTATCTGTTTTGTATTCAACCGTTATTCTATACTAACGCATAGTTAGAGAGAGAATGGTGTCACAATTAAATACGATATAAATAAAACACTTATAAGCATAATTTACAGTAGCCAAAATCAAATGGAATAGTATTTTACCTCTACTATCACAAAAAACCGTGTCTAGAAACATTGTGAAACGCCAGGTCGTTCTAAACATAATTTAAATAATATAATTCGCGTTTAACACCGTTAAAAGTGGCCGCTTTCATCCCGTGACCACTGCTGCTGAAAAGCACCGCTTCGGAGACTAACTTGAGAATAACAAGGTTTCAGTACTGTCACTTTTAAAAACAAAACTCTCGTCAACGTTATAACAGAGGGACCAAGAATAAAACGAATTGTTTTTAGACTCGAAATTTGTTTCATTTCGATTACTTTAGGAATGGATCGCAAAACGATTAATAATGTATGATCTAATTAATTATTATTCCGTAATTGTTTGATACCGCGTGTCATTGGAGTGAGGATTCCACAATCCGTAGCCCATTTGTTACCTGATTAACATCGCTGTAAGCGACGTTAAATTAATGAAGTTGCCTAATGATCCTCCTGCCGTTTGACATATGGAGCAGCTCAACTTTATGGCAAGTAACTTATGTTCTGGCTAGGACCGAAATCTAGCATTCTAATGCGTTTAGGACCATACGCCATGTAGCAAACCAACCATATGTATTTGCCATGTGAAATAATTTACCAACCATTTATAATGAATATAGAATTAACCAGGGCAGTATTGAAATCTAAATTGAAAAAATCTGATAGAGGAGGATAGACAAGCACGGTTCACTTTATGGTAAGTAAAGACCCCAGCCTACATCATCCAAACAAGATGCCTTGTCAACCTGTTGTGGCTTTAGATATTCGGAAATCCATAGACTGAAACCGAAACGCGCTTAAACTTTACAGCGGTTTCATCTGTGGACGAAATTTGATATTCCTACCAACCCTTTAGCCTATGATCGAAACGGACAGACAAACATCTCTTTTTTTTGACGAATCTAAAAAAAAGTTCTAATTTTATAGAGAATAAAGTATATTTTATTTTAATTTTCAATATGCCTCTCGACCTATTTTGTTTTTGGATATTCGGAAATCCACAGAGTAAAACCGAAACGCGATAGAACTTCACTTTTTCATCTGTTTTAAAAGGCAGACACATTTATTATATTGTTAATAGTAACATATTACAGCGCTTTTCGTAACTGTTCAGTAGGTTTTCATTATTGATTAATGACCTTCCTTAACAGGGAAAACGCCATATCATCTATGATCAAAGCCAACATGGTATCCGTGACACGAATGACAGGCATCGTTCTACCAGATATGGTGAAACGTGGCAAGGGCGTGGTCATCAATATCGGTTCAGGCTCCTCCATCATTCCTAGTCCATTGCTGACCGTATATGCTGCTTCCAAGGTGAGTTCAAGAACTTGGACGTAAATCCTATTTAAAGCAATTTTCTTATAAAGCTTTGGTTTGTAAAACTTAAATACCTTACAGTATCGGTAGTTTTATACGTTAAAAAGAAATTTATTAAACCCTAAAATCTTTGCTATACTATAAGATAGACATGATTTACAATTGGATCTTTGACAGAACGGTCAAGTCTTAGTCGTGGTAGTCGGTCTAACTTAGTACACCCTCTCGTGTGAGTGGACTTCCATCCAGCTGTGGAATGATAATAAATTAAAACGATAACGATGACAGTTTCTACGAGTATTTTCTTTTTTCAGGCATACGTTGACAAATTTTCCGAAGGTTTGGATATGGAGTACAGCAAGAAGGGAATTATTGTGCAGTGTGTTCTGCCTGGCTTCGTATGCTCTAACATGTCGGGTATCCGCCGGGCAACGTTAATGGCACCCACCGCTAAGACCTTCGTCAAATCGGCCATCGGTCTCGTTGGAACAACGTCAAAGACGGTCGGCTACTTCCCTCATGCTGTCTTCGTAAATGTCATCAATAGTATCCACGGCACGTTCGGTCGCTTCGCCGTCTGGCTGGTGACAAGGTCTATGGAGACTACCCGCAGGAAGGCGTTGAAAAAGTACAAAGTCAAGTAATTTTGTCACCTTGCATCTATCGCATTATCCAATTCCCTTATCTACGCAAAACCTACGACTAACCCTTACGTAGCTAATAACGGTTTGTACAAAGGGTAATTCCGCTTCGCATTTCCTCAGAACCCGTGAAATTGTTAAGACCTACCTGTATTAACTTCTTATGGGATTATTGTATGTAAAACATCATCTTGTTCTTGTGGTCTTAGATAACAATGTAATATGTCCATAATTTCTGTTTTTATCTGTCGATACTAATAATGCAATATGCTACTAAGTTTCTGCTAAACAAGCCAAGTGTAAACAAATCAAATTACTTGACAAAGAAGAGATGACTTACAACAGACTAAATTCTTCAGCGTACAGAACTAGATATTTCACGATCTTTATACGAATCCCATAAGAGGTTATTAAAAATGTTGAAATTGTATTTTGTGTAAATACTGGCTTTAAATTTGCTTCAAGTCCTAGGTTAGGCGTTCTGATAAGGTATCGCTTGTGATAAAAATTCGATCTAGATCGACCAAAGATTTCTAGCCGGGTTGTTGGGAAAACGTTTAAGTTATTTAGCGGACGCTAAATTACTGCCTTTAGCACTTATATACTAATTTTTGTTAGGCGATGGAACAATGTTGCATTTAATTTTTTCGTTAATGGACCGATGTATCGTTTTTAATTCTTTGTCTGATCATGACGTCACTAGCATGGTGAACAGTCCACCAAATTCCCTCTTTGTAGAGGAAATAAGGTTTTTCCAATTCAAACTTTCTATTTCTCTACTGTTTCTTTTTTAACTGTATCAGCTTTTGCTCTTTGATATCTTAAGACGTCACTAGCATTTCTTTTTTCAAAAGATAATCGAAATAAATTGTAAGAACGAGTATAGTATTATCTTGCAACAAACAAACGCCGTTGTTAAAAATTTAGCAATAACATTTTTCGTCGGTTATACGTAGAAATTTATTTACACCTCTGAATTAATGCTATTGTATTCGTTTATACATCCTTAATTAGCAATTAAAAGATCGTCTAATAATTTTGAAGGTCCCAAATTTTATTTGTAAGCACGTACTCCTATTCTGTAAATACGATGCTAACTAGTCTACATCGGTCCAATTGCCATTATTTAGTTATGGTTGGGATTGTGTATATTATTTATTTATTGGAAATAAATTGATGACACAACACTTTGTATTATTACATTCCTGGTGGTGGTAGGCTTTTGTGTTTTAACTAATTTGTAAAATTTGTACACAATGCACCAGGGATCAAACGGATTTATGCTTAAGCTATATTAAGTGGGAGGCAGAGGACGCTATGCTGGTGAGTTCTAGACGTTCTTCAGTGTTCGATGGACTACCGAATCTATATCTATACGAACTTTATTATTATCTCGCACCAAGTAAGAGCACTACACATTTTGGCTTTGACTGGCTTCTTTTTAATGGTACCAAGGACAGACAATAGGTTCACTTGATGGTAATATACCCAGCCCATCTAAACAGGATGTGCTGTCGACCCATTTTGGCTTTGGATATTCGGAAATCCAAAGACTGAAACCGAAACGCTTGAGCTTGAGGATTTTTCATCTGTGGGACGGTGGTACGTGACCCGGACCGCATTTCTATATTCCACCCTTTTAATATCCAGACTTCCAGATGAATTCCAACATGGTTCAGGAAAATTATAAACACGTTGGACCCGGTGGGAAACGATTACTAACATTAGACCAATAAGCCCGTCAATGATGACAAATTTATTTTAAATACTATTGTAATACTGTCTATAGTTTACGCGAGTAGTACACATTTAAATAAAACACTTGCTTTGCAGCAGCAATGGTCACGGGGAGACACGACCACGGCTGCTGCAAAGCATCCGAAACATCGGGCCGAAGTTAAAAATCATTTTCAAATAAGTTTAACTAATATATCGCGTTTTAAACCGTTAAAGTGTTTTATTTAAATACTATTGAAATTTGTCTAACCGTGTTAGAGCTGAGAAATCCCTAATCCAATATTTTCCTTCACCAATAACGAAATGTCTCTATTGTATATTAATATGGAACATCAATATTGTTCAATTAATTAGCAATGGCTAATTGTCTTGTTGATGTAATTAATTACGGTACAATCTGTTAACTCTCTAATAGATGATATGTTTCTAATGTATTGTCATATACAAAAGAATTATTGACCTCCTCCGTTGCTCAGTGGTTATACTCGTTGCTTAGCAATGTGATAGGGCAGAGTAGAGACAAAATAAAGGAATAGCATGGCATCGCCGCTAGATCAGGTAAATGGGCAGGAATTCGTTGACTTTGAGATGATAAATAGATATTTATTTATCCAAAAAGGTAAAAATACGAAAAACGCAAGTAACTGTTTTAAATAAAACACTCTTACGGTTTAAAAGCGATATATATTAGTTAAACTTTGAAAATTGTTTTAACTACGGCCCGACGTTTATGCTTTGCAGCAGCCGTGGTCACGGGGAGTCAATCACGTTTTGAACCCTAAAAGTGTTTTATTTAAATGTTTACTATTCGCGTAAACTGCAGACAGCAAGTAAATGTTATTAGTAATCACTGTTGGGTGGTACTCGGATTCGATTTAATACTTCAGTTTTTAAAGCCTTATATCTTAAAATAAAGAAAGGGGGAAGTACTTTTGGGAATATGTATGCAAGTCACAAACCCTAAAAGCGTGACAATATCAAATACACAAAACCATGGGAATTAAATTTCACTAATGAATTAATAAGGCGTAAGATTTTATTCTCGGTTAGTTATGCTTCAGACTTAAAATTTTGCTTTACCGCAGAGCGAGTATTTCTTGGAATCTGTTTTACTATGTACGTTAATTATAATAATGAGATACGTTTTTATATATTATTGTTACCATTATTATTTCAGGAGGGAGAAAAGTTTCGCTTGAACGCGTTTAAATGGAAAATGAGAAACTCAATTCGAGATCGGAAAATTCTACGGTTTCGGGAAAATAATAATAACAGAAGGCTATTGTAGTTTTTAGCCATGTAATCATTGATTGGTTATATATTAAATGTACGTATTAAATAAACTAGACTAGATTGCAATTTTCCACTACCTGCACGGGACTTGAACCTGCGACGCTTCGTTATTTATTTGTTTGTTTTCATTTATTTTTAAAATACATGTTAAAAGATTACTCTTGATATACAAGAAGAGGCTATGGTATGAAGAGAAAAACTATTAAAATATAATACAATACCACATCTTATTTATTAGATTACAATAATAAGAAATATTGTAAAATAGTGAAATTTACCTATTCTTTTTGTAATTGAGTTATTTTAGTTATGACACAGGAGAGCAGACAAGCAAGTTTACTTGATGCAAGGTGAAGTCATATAAAGCCTAAACAAAATGCGTCGCCGACCTATTTTGGGTTTGAAGTATGAACATTAGAAAATCCACTGTAACCGAAACGCGATTAATTTTAAGTACTGTAATGATGTATTCTATAAGTTATAAACTTAGTATGTATTTATAAACATACATATGGGAATCTGTATACTGTATATTAAAATAAGAATTAATTCTATGTAACGATCTCAAAGGAGACTACGTGTTAAGTTTTAATAAACCGACTGTTATTGTTTATTTTATTTTTTATTTCTGGTTATAATTTTTATTACAATAAAAAAAATATTGAAATAACGTCGTTATTTTTATCTCGGGTGGCTTATGTGGAGGTTAAACACATATATAACTAATACACAAAAATAAATTGAGTCGTTTTGATCCTACTAAAATACTACTTGAAAAAGTTAGGAGGAAACAAAAGATAACATAAGACTAAGTACTTTGGGGCGAAAAGTTTCTGCAAAATTTTGTATATTTGTTTTTTAGTTGTAGTCTGTAGATTTTGTCATCGATGGACATTTAATGAATCACGTTTAACGGTTCCATATATTATATGTATCGTTAAAAGGACGTGATTCGATTAAATGCTTTACAATCCGTGCTAAGGGGCATGTTAATATTTTTGCATTTACGTTTAATAATCGTATTCTTATACGAAAACTTCCTTTATCGCTTGCATATTTTAATACTTTCTGATTATTTTAAGCTAGCCGCGAGTTCGTCCGCGTAGAATAGTTATTTCGGGCATCAAAATTTGTTTTTGTAATTCTCCTCATTTTTATATATTATAGCAGTCACCCATGGCGTCGGTTCTCCAGCTGCATAATTTTAGTAAAGATAACTAAGCGAAATGGAGGGTAAACGCTAGTTTTTTTTTCAGATGTATCTAATTCAAAGATGGGTTGAAATTAAAAACTAATTTACCGCAAAATATCAGCATAAATAACGTCGCGCGTATTATTCCTACATTAAAAATTCTCCATTAACATAATTTCAAACCGTACCTCGCAGTTACGATCTGTTTAATGCAGGACCTTTCACCTTTTCTTATCTCCGTGATGAAGTTTTATCGTCATAAGTTTTGCTGTTTTCAAAACTCTTACAACTTTTGTATTGTGATTTACGATTCATTTAAACGTGATTTTACACCTCGTCTTTATTTCTTATCTCCTAGGTTTTATGAGTTGAGGTGATTGTCGTTTCGTTGAAGCTCCTTAAGGATTTCTGCTCAGGAATACTAAATGAAACTATAAAACATGTTTTTTAGAAAGACAAATATTTTTGGTATTCTTCTTTTACAGTGTATTCTTTAGTTTTTATGAAAAAGGAAACGCACGAGGTGTCAAGTATAGACAGTAAAATGCCGTAGCCACTTAATAAAGATGCAATCTGGTTCAAAATATATTATCAAATAATTTACAAACAGGCTCACACCGGGTCTACCCGATGGTAATCGAACCCACGCGCCGCTACTTTCCGTGCATCCCTAGCATTCCTAGTCCAACTAACCTTTCAAAATTGATCTAAAAATATCGTAAAATTCTCAAATACAATCATATACCTTACCTGTGGTCCTTGTGTGACATCAAAATTCTACTCCACACGAACATATGAGAACTTCTTGATCGAAACATTTTTCGAGCTGACATGACAGCGCCGGAGTCAAATTAACAAAATGATTTAATACAGTTACTAAATACAAAACAAAACAAAAATTATGTAAATACTGCAATTGAAGAAACCGCACAAGACCATACAATGCCTCTATCGTGAAAATATGTCAAAGGTACAGTCCGCGGGCTGTGGGCTGAGTTTCAACTTGAATCAGCTCTTGATGATCATCGGATCCATAGTAATCCTCGTACTACTCTTCCTGGTGGTTTGTCATATCGTGAACGGCCGATAGACATGGCTAAATCCTCAATCTGCTACGATATCGACCTCGTCCAGATTATAGTGATCGCGCTGGCCTTCGTGACCCTCCTGGTTGTGATGAACTGGATGTGCAAATACTACTGCTGTACGTGAAGATGAACAACTTATACGTGTCTCTGGGCCAGATATTACTTATAGTGGGCAGTCTGGTGGTTCTGGGCTTATTATTTACAGTGGTCCGCAGCATCATGGACGAAAAGACGTGATGGGTTTCAGCGTGCATACGTTTGAGATGGACATTCGCAGTTTTATTCTGGTCGGATTCGCTTTTGTCATCTGGCTGGTTTCCATGGAGTATATATGCAAGTACCTGTCGAGTTTGCCACCTTAGGATTGAAGATGGATTATGTATAACAGAAGATATAAGTTTTAGAAACCTCTTGAATTGCACGTTATTTCTTAAACCATATAATGTTGCACGATACAGATTCTATTCCAAAATCTGTGTAAATTGTAAAAGAGATGCTGATCACAGCATCACACATGCCTGCCTAGTATTGCCATTCTCTCCATCAGCTTCACAGTTTTAATGACATTTTGTAGACAGAGACAAAATACAAAATAACTATTTCTGACACCATATAAAGTAACGCTCTACAAGAGATTAATTTTACGTTTTGATCAAGGAAAATGTGATAAGTTAAATTTGAAAATTCAACTAAAACTCAGTACAGGCTCCATTATTTTGATTGAATATTGAATAATAAATCATTGTCAATCTGTATTGTAGGCTTTTACAATTTGTTTTCCAAGCCCATCGCGCTATTTTAGTAATGAACGATTTGTTGTCTCAGACGTTTTATTGAAATTGATTGGCATAGATTACGTATATTGAAGTGATTGAAAAATTTGAATACAACCAAGCCAAGTAGTGAGACAAAGTTCTATAGCTTTTTTTAATGATAAAGGAGGACACACATGTCATGGGGCTCACGTGATGGTAGGTGATATACCCCGGCCTATAGCATCTAAACAAGATGCGCGGTCGACCTATTTTGGCTTTGGATATTCTAAAAACCACACATTGAAACCGAATCGCGATTAAGCATGTTTCAGAAAAATTATAAATTGAAAGAATCGAAACTTATTTGAAAATGATTTTTAACTTCGGCCCGACGGTTCGGATGCTTTGCAGCAGCCTTGGTCCACGTGACCACGGCTACTCGCGTAAACTATAGACAGTATGTTTTGACTTCTTGAACCGTTTTTGTGGCGCACGCAACAGAAAACCACCATGATGAATTATTGTCCTATTTTTTTTTTCACATTTTCCGCTGTTTCTTCGCTCTTATTAGTCGCAGTGCGAGGCTTCATAGAAAGAAGAAGAAGAATTCTCAATTGGAACCAGTAGTTCAAACAAACAAACTTTTGAGTTTTTTTTATATTAGTATAGATATTACATACTTCTTAGCTTGTCATAGTATTGTTGACAAATCAATAGAACAGAAAGCAGGGATATGCTTAGCGAACCCGATTAAACTTTATAGCGAAACGCGAACAAATTGGATTTTAATATTAATTAGAAATTGTAGTCACAACCTTTTTGTAAACAGGTCTCAGATTTACCAGTTTCCGCATTTTGCTAGATATTTATGTAATATTTTCCACATAGAACCGGATACTCCTGAATTTAATTTACAGACACACTTTGAAAGTTTATTTCCTCCAATTTGTAAGGCTTGCTTAGAAACATTGCTGATAAAATACTTGCTGTAGTTTGCGCGACACATTTAAAGAACTATAAAGTTTTAAAACGCTTAAACTTATTTCAAAAATGTATTAAATTAACATATTAAATTTACTAACTTCATTATTTTAACTAATTATTTCGCCGAATACTAACTACGACGCAAGAGATGGCGCTGGTGTGACAGTTTTTTTAATTTGATATTTCATTCATTTTTTAGTAGTTAAATTAATTTTCGAATAATTTAAAATAATATATATCGCGTTTTATACTGCTAACTGCTAGACAGAAATACATTTCTATACTTATCGCAACTAAAGCTAACAATCAACCATCCATAAGCGGTTATTAGATTAAATTCTTACCTTAGAGATTACAGCGTAAGCGCAATCAAAGCTTTGTATCGCTTTGCCATTTTGAGATCCACGTCAAATGCAAATATGAATTCCTTCCACTGTAGACGCGCTAATTAGATGTTGTGTTGTAGCCACGAAAGCGTAAATTTGCGGTATTCAAAGCTCTAACTGACAGTAACGTAAAGGTGGGTGCTGACCAGATGCTCGCGGTGTAAACGAATATGCTCGCTGTGACGCAATTTCGGCACAACATGCTCGTTGCGAGCGCAGAAATCGATATTCGCAGTCAAGCTCTCCAATTATTAAGTTCAGTAACCCAGCTATCGGATGAGTTCATACAGCGTACAGATCTGATCGAATAAATGTTCGACGAGCATGTTCGTTGATTTTATCTTAACAATACGTGTTATTGCAATAATGTTCGTAGTGTAACAAGTTACACTACATCGTAAGCATTTGGTCTGTACCCAAATTAAAATTTACACCAAAACAGATTTAAATTATTAAAATAGAAAATGAAGATTTAAGTGATATATTAACGTGTTGAGAATCTGACAACATGACATGTGGGTTTTAAAGTAAATAATTAATTTGGCAAGCGCAGATTATGAAAAACGAAAATATATAAAAATATGACCCTTAAAACTAACCTCAAAGTATGTATATTAAATTTTGAACAGAAGCAAAAATATGCCTGCCACACGTTTCGACCTATTTTGGCTTTCGATATTTGCAAATCTACAGACTAAAACTGAAACGCAGTTAAACTCGTCCGCTTTATCTGTGAACGGTGGTTCGGTCCGGACGAAATTAGATATTGCTACCATCAATTCAATATCCATATTTCCAGACGTCAATCATGTCTTAGAAAACGTATAAATTAATTAGAATAATGTTGAACCAGTGTGGATTGAAGTCACGAACCATTTGCCTTTTTTATTATTAGCCTTACAACGTTGTTTGTAAGTTACTAGAGCCGTAATTTAGTAGCAAAAATTATCAATTTCTTATAGCAATCTTCATTTAGCTCAGTCCAAACTTAAAACTCGAAATGAGCCAGGCGTTCCAGCATATTCTTCGTTAAATTTGAGTTCTGGTCTGCGCGACTCGTCTGTACAGGCCTTAGTTCGTTCACGAAGGTAGTTTATAAATTCTTCGGACGATAATTCATTCAGCCAATCAGCTAAAACAAATAATCATCTACTTTAATACTTGGGATACACAGAGCTAAAGATTACGAATTGGGTTACAAATTGATGCAATAACAAAGTCAAACGTTCAAATAGATCATCAACGCATCTTGTTCATGTGTTAATTAGCTCTGTTATTAAACACTATCATTAGTTTACGCGAGGAGTACACATTTAAATAATACCATTTTAACGATTTAAAACACGATGTTTATTACTTAAACTTAATTGAAAATTATTTTTCACTTTAACGTCAGAGACACCCTCCCACTTTAGTCTCCCCGTGACCACGGCTGTTGATCAAGCACCCGAATCGTCGGGCCGTGGTTAAAATAAGTTTAACTAATATATATCGTGTTTTAAACCGTTCAATTGTTTTATTTAAACTCACTTGATGTGGAATACCCCAGCCATGTAAGACCTTGACAACATGTGTTGTCAACTTATTTAGATTATCGATTTTGAAATCACAGCAACGGTGTTGTTGACGGTGGTTCGTAACCAGGACGGAATTCCGATATTACTACCATCCACTTAATATCCAGATTTCCAGACGAAGTCCAAAATGTTTTAGGAAAATTATAACTTGATTAGAAACATGATGCACCTGGTGGGGAACCCACGAACCGTTGGTTATTAGTTAGCTGCCATTACACCAACTAGCCCGCCGAAATAATATTTATTTGTGGGAAATAGTTAAATTTGGACCCCAATTACATTTTTGTGCATTTGTTAATTTTTTCACACTGTCTGTGAGAAAAAATGTTAATACAATGGTAATACGAACCGTGAATATCCTTAATAGATTTTTCGTTTCCACCAAATTCCTCCGGCAGCACATCTTTACCAAGTATATCGTGCAATTCTGTCCAAGACTTGTAAACGTGAATTCTGCTTACCATTTTAGGCTTCAGTACTTGTTTGATTAGAGAAATAAAAGAATTTATAAGCTTTGACGTCGATATCAGGTGTATCCCTTTAACTTGCATTCCGTAAGCTTCCTATAAAATAAAAAAAGGAACATTATATTTATTTTACGATAGAGGAGCGTGAGTTTCACATGATGGAAGGTGATGATAACCCAGCCATATGTAATTCTAAAAAATGCACTGTCGCCCTATCTTGGCTTTAGATATGCGTAAATCCATGAGACCGAAACGTGATTAAGCTTCACGGCTTTTTCATCTGTGGACGGCGGTTCGTGACCCGAGCTGATGATAGATTCCTACATGTTAGAAAAGATATAAATTTGTTTAGAAATACGCTGGACGCGGTGGGTGGTATATTTATCTTCTAAGTTATAAAATTATAAGGTATTTGTGTGTATAATAGAGATAATTTTAAACAAATCTTGTTTGCTCGGCCGCTGATGGGGCCCCTGAATATTAGTGTTGGAACATCAGTCCCAACGTAGCTGGAATGGCTTCTTTATGAAAGTCAACTATATGTATTTACTTGTCTATATAGTTTGCTTTTTTTTAATAGACAAGTATGGCATTCCTTGATTGAAGGTGAAAATACTACCGTCGTCGGCATCGTAACGATGCGCTGTCGACTATGTTTGTGGGAATAAGTTTTAATTATAAATCATGCATGCGTTATTCCTCTTGGACATTGTAATTGTAGTGTATCCATTCTATTCAAATTATACGTTAATTTAGGCTTGAAAACCTGTTTGAAAACTTTAATATTTTTCACATGAAGGCACTATATATAAAGCTGAAGAGTTTGTTTGTTCACGCTAATCTCAGGAAATACTGGTTCGAATTGAACAATTATTTTTGTTTTAGGTAGATAATTTATCGAGGAAGGCTCTAAAGCATCGCGATGTGACTAATAGAAGCGAAGAAAGAGCGAGAAAAGTAAAAAAAACGGGGGAAATTATTTATCTCTCTGGGTTTCCGAGGTGTATGTACGCTGCAAGAACGGTTCAAGATATCTAAAAAATATGTATGAATGAGTGATTCCTCTTTAAATGATCTAAAAAATTATGCCTATATTATAAGATTAACTTGCAAGAACGACGGCGAGGGACGCGTCCGACGTCGTGCGTCACAGTTAAGTTTATAAAGATGAAGGGGTTTGCAAAAAAAAAATTGAATGACCCAAAATAATGATTCTCGCGGACGAAGTCGCTGACACAGCTAGTAAATAATAATTGGTCACCGCCAGTTAAGACATTTTTCCTTAATATAATAGTATAATATGATACAAATAATAGAGAATTTCGAATGTCCGTTCGTTTACTCACCATAGTTATAGTAGCGACATCTTTCAATTCGAAAGGGTTCTGTTTGGTGACTATTTCCAGAATGTTTGTCTCGGAAAGGTCTACGCATATATGGCATCCGGAAACGGAATCCGTTTGCATCATATGTTCAATCATCTGTCGAAATAATAATAGTACAATAAATAACTAATTTGTTGGTTTACTGCATTTCCAAAGTGACCCCAGGTGAGTGCCCTCAAGGGTCGATATAGGATTAGTAAGAGTTGACGTAAGCAAATACATATAATACATTCTATCTTCTTCTATTGACGTTGACGTGAAAAAGAGCGCTCTGTAGCAGCAGTTTTAAGTGTTTTTCCTGATTTTTATTTTTTATTGTTCCTTACACCTCGTTGCCTGGAAGAAATCGTTGCTTCGCGATAAGGCCGCATTTTATTTATAAGTTAGTACGTAACTTTTTTTCTTTTGTAATTTATTTGGTATATATTATAAATAATAAAGCAAAAATAAATAAGTTAGCGGACCGTTATCAGTTGACTTTAATGGTACGCAATTTGGCCATGGGGGGGTTTATTTTGGAAAAGGGGATGCCTGGTGTAACGAAGTAACAGGTTTGACAGCTGGGTCAGATGTATACGTCTTTAACTAATTTACTTGAATTACGTCATTTTATTTACTTGTATCTCAATATTATGACCAAACTTAAATATATATTTTTATTTATTTAAAGCCACATGTGAAAAAAATGTTTCAAACTCTCAAGAAAAATTAACTGCGGTACACCGCAATATTTTAATTTGTTTGTGTTTTATTACCATGAACATATATGACTTCAGTATACACGAGTAAACTTTAAATTAAAACACTAACGGTTTACAGCGCGAAATATACTCGTTGAACCTATTTAAAATGTATTTTAACTATGACCCGACGTTTGTTACTGTATTTCGCGTTAAAGTTACAATGTTCTTCTCTTTGAACATAATACTTACTAAAAGCGAATTTCTATGTAGATGTGATATTTGTGACGAATTTTTGACATCTCCCCAAAATTTCATGACAATTACTCGATACAGGTCTTTTGAATACTTCGGCAAGGTAACGGGAGTGCTGTAATTGCAATTTCTATTAAATAAATGAGTTAACCAATTAGGTGACTTGGTCAAGAGATTAGATATTAAGTCTATAGTTTACGCGAGTAGTACAAATTTAAATAAAACACTTTTAACAGTTTAAAACGCGATATACTATCAATCAAGTCTCCCCGTGACGACGGCTCAAAGAAATGGCCGAAGTTATAAATCATTTTCAAATAAGTTTAACTTATATATCGCGTTTTAAACCGTTAAAGTGTTTTATTTAAAAAAAGATTAGATATGGATGAGAATTGTAAGATACTTCAATATTATTCATGTAAAAATTAAAATGAATTTGTATTGACAAGGGAAGATAGACAAAAAGGAAATTCACTTTATGTAATGTAGTAACGCAGGTATTTATCAATTACCAGTTATTTAAAAATATGTGCTTTCGGCCCATTTTGGACATTCAGAAAAGCCAAAACCGAAAAGAGGATGTGATTTCTAGTTTTGTGACGGTTTGTCCAGACTTTTAAACAAGTTTCACATAAATTATAAAGTGATCTTTAGAAATGATGTACTATTGGGAATCGAAGCCGCGACTGCTGTAGAGCAAAAGACCCAAAATAATAAAACTTCTATTGGTTAAATAAGGTTGTACATTTTTATGTAGGTATGTTTGTTTTCAACACCTTCGTAATTAATTTAACAAGTCTTGAGTTTGAATCCTTGAATTTATGTAAAATTGTTAACTAAGACCTAACCTTGTTAACGTAACCTACTTAGTGTTTACAATAAATAATTATGTGACTTAACTCTGTTTCTAGTTTAGTGTAAAGTCTTAGGTTCCAATTCCGGAGAATTACAAAAATGTTTTGACAGGTTTTAACCAGTTCGCCATCTGCTTTACGTAAATTGGTAATGTCTTATAATATACTAGCTGTGGCAGCGACTTCGTCCGCGAGAATCGTTATATTGGGTAACCAAATAAGTTTTTGCCGTCATCTTTATAAACTTAAGCTGTTAGCCACGACGTCGATCGCGTCCCTTCCCGTCGTTCTTGCAAGTTAACCTTAAAAGATAGACATAATATAGCGTCGCGGGCTTTTTTAGATAATTTAGAGAGGAATCATTCTTTCATACACATTTTTTAGGTATCTTGAACCGTTTTCGCAGCGTACACACAAGAAATCCACAGAGATGAAAATTTTCCCCCGTTTTGTTCACATTTCGCTGCATCTTCGCTCCTATTAGTCACGGCGCGATGTTTTATAGCCTATAGCTTTCCTCAATAAATGATCTAACTATCACAAAATAATTTTTCAATTCGAACCCGTAGTTGCTGAGATTAGCGCATTCAAACAAACAAACTCTTCAGGTTTATATATTAGTATTAGTAAAGATTTCGAATTTGAAACTTACACAATTTCAAATAGCTCTTTGAAGTCTTCACTCACGTTTACAGGCTCAAAATATTTAGGCATGAGAGTCCTAAATGTGCATATTCTATCAAGTAAAGTCTTCGCGCGTTCTGTGGATCCTTTTGCGCCCAGTATACACATCTCTAAGTAATTTCTACCTGTAAATAAGAACCCAACATTTTAGCTTTAATGAACATACATTGGTTTTATTTAAAAAACACTTTAACTATTACATCAGCTACCTGTCCGTGAAAGTTCCGTGAAAATCGGTCTAGCCGTTTCCGAGATTAGCCGGAACAAACAGACAGACAGACAAACATTTTTTTAATGTTGTTTTGGTATGTGTACCGTGTATACATCCATATGCATATAGTAAAAAGAGGTTATTTTAATGTTACAAACAGACACTCCAATTTTTTTTTGTATAGATATATTTTACAAATTAAAAGGTTCCATTTGTATTCCGTCTCTCGTATCTCGAATAATTTTTAAGGTGACCCTGACTTCACAACATATAGACAGTTTTTAACATATAAGAACATTTTTTTTAACATCTAAACTAGATGCCTTTGGAAATTTGGAAATCCACCGACTGAATTTTGTTATCCCTTCCAATCAAAGTCCAACAAGTTTATGCTGGACGCGCTGGCTATCAAGCCTACTTCTCGTTGATTATTAGACACGCCTCGCTACCATTACCAACGAGCCAGACAAGTACTAATAACATTAATTTTTTATCATACTGTAATTTGTTTATATACTTTACGTGTTATGGAAATTATGAGGATAATAGCGTCCAAAAATCATAAATAAAAATGCATACAACATTATTTTCCTCTTTTGTATAATTACGACTGTTCCATTTAATTAAAAAAGATGCTCAATCGAAGTTATATTCACAACAAAAATCAATTTAAAAGAAAAAACTTAAGTCACCTAACTAAACTAAAAAATTAAGACTATTTTTATAATAAATTTTAAAATTAAAAGTAAACCAAGAACGTTTTACAATAAAAACATTATTCCCTAACAAATTAATAATGTAGTTTTAGTTATACTCATAGGTTGAAAATAAAATCGACGATAACACTTCGTTCCTATCAAATATTCGTGTTAAATACGTCGTTTGTATATGCAAACATATAGTTAAATTGTATTATTATAGATGATTTATTCATGCAATTGTGATAAAAATGTATGTGTAAAAAATCGTAAATGCACTCACTAAAATTTTTCATGACGATATGAGGCTGTTTATCCAACCAGGTCCTTAACATTTCAACGACCTTATCCATGTCCTTGGTCTTTCCAAGATTTATCCTTTCCCTTGCTGATTGGCTTGCTGCGTCGGAGTAAAAGAGCACTTGTTTCTTTGGAATATAATTCATTTTATTGCCTTTACGAACACGTCTTATCTTTGACCCGCACTATGCAACATTGACCGCGTTATGTTTCAAACCGCTGACGTTTTGACTCTACCTTAGGGTAATCTGTTATATAAAAATACAAATGCAGTTTGATTGAGCGCGATCTCTGAAGATATTTTTTTTATTGTAGAGGAGCACAGACAAGCATAGGGCTCACTTGATAGAAGGTAAATCCTTTACATACTAGCTGTGTCAGCCACTTCGTCCGCGCAGAATAGTTGTTTTGAACCCCAAATTTGTTTTTGCAAATCTCGTTTGTTACTCACGACATCGGTCGCGTCTCGTCGTTCTTGCAAGTTAATCTTAAAAGATAGACATGTAATATCGCGGACATTCTTAGGTCTAAAGAAAGGTTCTTTAGGTTTAAAGAGGAATCATTATTTCATACATAGTTTTTGGGTATCTTGAATTGTTTGTGCATCGTACGCATCGGAAACCCATAGAGATGAATGAATTGCCCCGGTTATATCACGTCACAAGTCACAGCCTATAGCATTCCTCGATAAGTCCTCATGTAGTAGCAACCAGTAGTTCCGGAGCAAACATACAAACTCTTTAACTTGATATATTAGTATAGATAAAAAAGATCCACAGTCGATCTATTTTTGTTTTGGATTTCCGGTAATCCACAGACTGAAATCAAACCGTTATGAAGTATGTTTCATCTGCGGATAGTTCGTTTTGCAAACGGAATTTTGATATTACTATCATCTATTTAATATCTATTTTTCCAGACAACTCAAATATTTTTCGGAAGAATTATAAATACATTTAAAACATGTTGGAGCTGTTGCGGGTCGAAGCCACAATCCGTTGATTATTAGCCATTGTTGAAATCATTAACTTTTTATTCGACGAAAAAAAAACCGAATGAAGAGTCACAATGATAATTTATTTCTCAATTTAGTATAAATACAAAAGTAATAATACAACGAAATGGCTAAGACTGAAAAAACTTTAATAAATGAAGACTATCAACGATTCTATTACAATGAAAGATTTTATTATACTACTAGCTGTGCCTGCCATTTCGTTCGCTAGAATTTTTAATTATTTGGGCTGTTTATTTATTTATAAAAGCGTGCATTTAATGCAGCTGTGTGGTGAGTGCTACTTTGCCGCAACACTCTTAGTCAAATTCCCAAAAATCCAAAGAAGAAAGTTTTATTGTTCCAGCTTCAAAAATAACAAATTTCCACACAAACTTTAACCCCCCGTTTTCAACCTCTAACAACCCTTTTTTGGCATTAAAAAATAGATTATGTCCTTTCTCAGGTTTTAAAATATCTGTGTATTAAATTTTAACAAAATTGTTTGAATAGTTTCGGCGTTAATGCCGGACTGACAGACAGAGTTACTTTCGCATTTATAATATTAGTAAGAATGGTTATAATAACCACAGGATAACACAACAAACAAACTCGTCAGCTTTATATATTAGTAAAGATTAATAATGATATTTTTTTAATTTAATTACGTAAAACAAAAATTGAATATTTATTTGGGGAGGACGCTTACATTAAAAAAAAAAACATTTTTTTTTAAAATTTTTCTAGATATCTCTAAGCGACAAAAATTAGCACTTGACGTAAGACACAGGTTACACTATTCTAAATAATACTAAATGTTTGTTATTTGATGAGTCAAATTTGAATTCGAGGTTGACGGCTTTTGTAATATTATTGTTTTTCGACGCCTTACAGGGAAAAATTGCTAAAACGTATACCAATTGCCAATCGTACTATATTATATAATTTTATACTTTATGTCTGATCTGCATTCTTTAAAAGTAATATACAGTACAAAAAAAAATACTTTTTACACCATTTTTTATTTAATTTAGGGTCTCTTAGGGATTGTTTGAAAATTTTCTGTAAAGTACTGGATTTTCTAGGCGTATTCTATATTTTAAAGGTCTATCTATATTATATTTCACCAAAAACGTCTTGGCAACCCTACCTGATACATGTAACGTGAATAAAACCTAATCTACGCTTAATAGTCTAAAGGTCCCCGGCATCCCCGCGTACTCTTCAATAAACTTGCACGACGGTCTGCTCGATTCGTCTACTGTAGCTGAATTTAATTCTTTCAGGTATTTTCTGAAGTCTTCATCGCATAAAGCGTTAATCCATTCATCTGGAAGAAGAGAGAAATAGAAATATTAGTTTGTATATATAAGTTATTACATTACCGAGGTAATAACCTACTAACGCCTTGACGTATGACAGACTTTGTAGCTGAATGGTTAATTAGCCTACGCGAAAGCTCCTTTGTTCAGATTCCAGGGAACAGCAATTTATTTCGATAGAACAGATTATAGAAGTCTGATCAACGACATCTCTGTAAAAAATTCGCCACATTGCGCACAAGGATACATAGACGTTTGCTTAAGGTCTCTATCAAGATAAGAACATCCATTCGTGATATCCGATTACCGAGGCAGACATATTTATGTGACCGTTTAGTTGATCGATTGAGCTTACAAACGCAAAGTATAATCTCAAGGATTTAAAACTGAGCTTAAGACAGTAAGTGTAATCACTGAGCCATTAAGAACAAGAAATAAAAACATAAATTAGTTACCTAATACATAAATTATATAAATAACAAATCAAAGATCTGAAAATCGTTATTGCAGCGTACCTATGCACATATATTAATCTGTTGTAGTTGTGGATTCTATTAACACTTTAAATACATACCGTGAACCTCTTGCTCCGACTTCTCATAACCACCAAAGTCCACCGGGAGTACATCCTTCCCAATCGTATCGTGAACATCATCCCAGCTCTTGAAGATTTTTATCCTCTGAATTATCTTCGGTTTAAGTAATTGCTTCAGGATCGTAATCAAGGTGTCTATGACTCTTGATGTTGTTATGAAGTAGAGGCCCTTCAATCTCAAACCATGGCCTTCCTAAATACGAATATTAAAAAAAAGCAATTAGTTTGACGTTTTGTTGGTCTCTTTGGATCAAAGGTATATAGGTAATAATAAAAAAAATTGTGAAATGATGTCTATAGTTTACGCGAATAGTACACATTCAAATAAAACACTTTAACGGTTTAAAACGCGATATATTAGTTTAACTTATTTGAAAATTATTTTTAACTTCGGCCCGACGTTTTCGGATGCTTTGCAGCAGCCGTGATCACGGGGAGACTAATAAGTTTAACTAATATATCGCGTTTAAACCGTTAAAGTGTTTTATTTAAACAATTAGTGAGTTTTATTTCCACCGGACTTTAAATTATTCTGTATAATTCATCTGGAACACTTGTCTTGGTTAGGTATTAATTGGTGGTAGAATTAGATGCTATAGGATCAACTACCATCAAGTGACCCCACACTTGACTTTATCCTCTTATTATCCTCTATATGAAAAACACCGAGTTAGTGGGATTGGTAGTTAGATTCTTGAGCACAATAATATTTTTTATGTGCTCTCCAAGCAGGACACGTTCGAAGAACGGCCAGGACACCGGTCTGCAGTCGTGTACTGACCATAGTCGATTAAGCAAAAAAATACTTACAAAACAAACTGTTAAGCTATTCCTCAAGTGCACAACATTCAAGCTCGTTATTAAATCCACCATACTATTCACTTCTGATAAATCGAAAACAGCGACGAATTCCGCTATACAATCGCACGCTTTCATATAATCTCCGATCTGAAATTTGAAATTCATTAAGTTTTAATTACGCCTGCTACTACAGCTTAAAGGAAGGGGTAGATAACCTGCTGAAAAACATTTTTCTACAGTCCACCGATGAATTTTTGAAAATTGCAGTCTATTTGTAGCTATACACAAAAGAGAACATAACTAGACTAATATAACTAAATATTAAAATATGGTACGATGATTTCAACTTTTATATTGTTAAAAAATAATTGTCTATTATTTTTATTTTTAAACTCTACTATTTCATACTGTCTATAGTTTACGCGAGTAGTACACATTCAAGAAGGAATTATTAACGGTTTAAATTGCGATATATTAGTTAAACTTATTTGAAAATTATTTTTAACGTCGGCCCGACGTTTCGGGTGCTTTGCAACAGCCGTGGTCACGGGGAGATCTACTATTTCAATTATAATACATAAAATCATAAACTTTTGGTCCGCCACTAGATTTTGATAATTGATAACCCACTTATAAAAAGGTTGGTCACTTCTGGTCTAGCGCATTAAGAGCGAGAAATCTGAAATTTGAATATACGACTTGCTTTCCCTGAATTTATCCATTAGTAAAAATTACAATAGTAGTATGTTGTTTATGGTTTAATTTATATTTAATCAATGTTATTTTTGCTTTAATATTATCACAGGCGTGTAAAATTATCTTTTCGTCTAGGCCGGTGATTCCCAAAGTTGTCTTTATCGACCCCTAGGGATCTATGACTGCAAAGGGTCTACGTCAGAGAAAAAAAAATTGGGGTCCATGAAATGAAAATGGAGGTTCACGATATTGGATCTCAACATATACACTGATAGTACTTATTTACTCACCTACATTACTATCTTATAATATCAAAACATATACATTATTTATAAAAGTACCTCTGAATTTCTCTTTTCTTTTTTGAGTAGTTTTAATTTTAAATTCAAATTATAAATGTATAAATTAACATGCTTTTATTTATTGTTTATTACGGTTAGAAATTAACATTTAAATTCAATATAAGTAAATGTATAAAGTTTAAAACATGCGTTTTGGTGGCATGGTGGGTGCTGAGCTCATTAACAATTTTTCCGTTTTTAACCCCGAATGGGTTTTTTTTTAAAACCCCATTTGGGGGTATCCTTAAAGGCCCGGGGGTTGTGGGTCCTGGCCCTGAACCCCCCTCACATTTAACATAATATTGTTCTAACCACTAAGCTTTTGATAATTTTATTTAATCTGTGTGCTTATTTCCTTTTTTACCTAACTATGAACTTACCAGCAAAGTATATTTCATAGCATCAGTCACTTGTGAGGATTCCACAGATCCATTTACTTTGACGGTAAATATACGATAGTGTTCCTTCGTAAGCCGCGGTAGAACGGTTATTTGTCTGAAATTCATTTGTGGATTTTAGTCACGCAGAAACTGTACGTTTGTGGATGAGGAGTTAAATAAATAAATAATATACTGAAAATTTATATAACATTAAAAAATGGTATACATTATAGGTTAATCTTAAAACGTTGTTTGGCTTTGAATCCAGCTGGTGTAATCGATATTTTTCAAATTCTAAAAGATGGTTTGACCTCCCCCCACCCCCCGTGATCACGTTTGTTGCAAAACATTGTAAACATACACAAGCTAACTAATATGCGTTTAAAAAGTTTGTTCTGTTTAAACAAAAAAGACACTATTTTTGTTAGAATGATTGAATAACGTAGAAGTAACGAATATACAATCATAGAGATAGGAAATTTTCGATATTACTATCTACACATAAAATATATGATATACACGTTTGTCGTTAAAAAACTAGATAACAGAATTAATGTGTAATAAGAAATAGTTTTCGATTTAGAATCAATAATTTTGTGTAAAATAATAAAAATGTAAGTCCACTTTTCTCTACGTGAATCAAGACTTGGAATCTGGAAATTTTAAATAGGTGGAAGGTTAAACCCTTTGGTTTTAAATCTGTAGATTTCCGAATATCCAAACTCGAAATAGGTAGTGCATCTCGTTGACTTGTTATATGGAATAGTATAAACATATTAAGTGAATTTAAGGAATCTTAAGGTGAACTTATGGAAACACCATGCTCCTCTTTCCTCCCTTTATCATAAAAACGGTACATACATATTACGAAAGACATGCTCAAAGTCTTTCCTTGCATCAAAGCATTTGAACGTGTCTGGCATTAGTGTCCGAAGCGTGCAAATCCTGTCTATCTTCTGCTTAGAAGCCTCTATGGAACCTTTCGAGGCGATAATGGCTGACTGCAGGAGGCTGTCACCTGAAAAATATATTTTTTTAATGATAGAGGAAGACAGACTGGCGTGGAGTACACTTGATGGGAGGTGAAATACCCCAGCCATATAACATCTGTAGAAGATGTGCTGTGGACCCATTGGCTTTGGCTGTCGATATTTAGAAATCCACAGCCTGAAACCGAAATGCGATCAAACTTCACAGCTTTTTCAAGTGCCCCACCAGTAGTACCCACCCATTTAATGTCCAAATTAATTTGGTCTGGTAATATGGTTTCAGCACCTGGTGGGGATCGATCCCACGACCCGTTGGTTATTAGCCATACATTGCCACCATAAGACCAACGAGCCCTTCTGCTGGATTTCCATTATTGTGGAATGGGGAACACCAAAGTGTCAGTTATATTGATCGATATTCTTCTCATTTCAGTTGCTATTGGCGCCTTACCTCACTGGATTAGCTTCGCTCCACGGGTATTTAAACCTAGGAACTCGTACCAGTTTATAGGAAATGCTTTTTATAAATAACTTTTTATGTATAACAAAGAGTAATTTTGTTATACACAGTTTTCTGATGGCGACTTATTAAAAATAATTTTAAATATACATTTGCTATTTGTGTTTTATTATTCAATTACTCGCTTAATTATACAGGAAATGCAAACGATCGTCATAAATTGCAAATTGACGGCCATTTTGTCATAGTTATTTATTATTATTTTACTTTTTACCCAAGTAACTTGCACGTTCCTATTTTTCGTACGTTTAAATTGTAGAATACCAAGTTCACATGATAATTAAAGAAAATTCACCCCCAAAATTTTCGTGCGACACACAAATATGTCTTTCTGGAAGAACAGTTCTAAAGTAGGTCATTTTCTTTTCTAGTATCGACCGTCAATAAAAAAATAACTTATATTATATTTAGCTACACATACATCAATATGCTAGTCGCAATATCAAAACGAAAATATCGATACAATACTCAAAAATAACTTGTAATTATAGCGTTCAGTTCGTGATACTCAATTAGGGTAATTACTAGTTACTTAGTAACGAATACATTTGTTTCGTTACTAATTTAAAATCATACATGTTGAGGAATCACGAGGAACAGATATTTACGCCGTTAATTTTGATAATTATGTTATTCCTCTGGTGTATTATTCTGAGTTATGTAATATTTATTCTATCCACGATCAAATATTATATTAGCATACATTTCAATAGTAATGAGGATGTTAACTAAACATCAACCACTTCAACTCATGACAGGTTAAAACCGGTCTCTGAAAAAATATAAAACAAGTACTTCTAATGAAAGGTAAATATTGTTTATCCAGTTTCCATTGTATTATACAGTATTTCGTAAACAAGTGTCGTAAATTTTCGATCCTACTTTGGAGCATGGAACGAACACATTTCTGTGTGTTACACTGTTCATCGGGGACTAAATCGTTCGTGCTTTAAATGATGCAGTATGTTAACCACTTCTTTACTAATGACATCGTAATATATATAGTATCTTAAAAAATAAGCTTTAAATCAACAATGACAGCTAAAATCAATTCTTTTTTTTTTGTTTAAACGATCATCTCAAAAACTACTCATTTGAAAATATAACAATAATATTACAGATAGACATATAAGTATGTACATATAAAGCACAAAATAATAAACAACATTTATTACTAAATTAACTTAACATACCAAAAAAGTTAAAAATAAATTAAAAATAAAATACAAAAGTTGGGACTCGAATTTACGAACTTTACTAATCCAGACTGGAACACAATATTTTTTCTAGCTATCAAATACATTTTCAGTTTTTTTTAATCTGTCATCTAAAATCTAAAGTCCATTACACTTATAGATTTTATTTTTATTGATCGAACTTCTGTGTTCGAATCTAAACAATTCAATGTTTTACCGGGAATCGAATTTAGGACTCGTGCTTAACTCGATACCAATACGATTGAGCTACGGAAACAAACGCTACCATGTAAGTGATATAAAACATATTGTTATTAAAAGAATACTTACAAAAATCTTTTCTCTTAAAATGCGGTTGTTTATAAACCCACTCTTTAAGAGTTTTAATTGCGTCTTCCATTTCACCTGCTTTCCCAAGATTGATACTTTGTTTGACATGATCGAAAGTGTCTGGATACAAAAGTAGAATATTTTTCTTAGGTTTAAATTCCATTGCACCGACCAATCTGTACTGCGATAGTTACCACACTAAAGCCAGCTAGTACAAAACATAAGTGCTGTAAACATAAAAAAATGAATCGTGTAGTTCTATATATTTAGGGCTCCGTATGCGCGATCAAAAAACGAACAAAACAGTGTAATAATTATTAAGAACATTAATGTACCCAGTAGTTTCCTTGATTAAGGTTATTGACCTACAAGTTTAAGTATAATATAACAAATAACATTTAATAGCTTTGCCCACATTTGTTGTTTTTGTTTGTTTTTTATTGTATTATTTTTATTTGTTATTTCGTCAGTGTGGAAAAGTTACTTTACCCCGGTTCTCTCTCTCTTCATTCCTCTACAACCACAATAGCAAGAAAATTACAAAGGCAAATATAACAATAATCCTCTGTATTACTTTAGTATTGTTTACAAAGGCAGCACTATTTCGCTTTTAAAAGTGTCAAATAACGCTTTACAAACAAATATAGGTAATATAACTATTAGTCAACATATTTAAATTTAATAGAAATTATTCTGGTGTAATGTTACATTATAACAACCATGCGAAAAACAGACATTGATCTAAGTTTTATAAACAATGGTTTTTAAATGAAACACTTTACCGGTTTAAAATGCGAATAGTACTTCCGTGCCCTGCCCGACCGAAACAATTTTTTTGTTTTCCAGGGATTTGAACCCAGGACCTCTCGCGCCTAACGCAATGCTAGGCTTAACCATTTGGCTACAGAGGCGGTCTTGTGGAAGAAACGGGGAAAATTATTCATCTCTGTGGGTTTCCGATGCGTACGCTACGAAAACGGTTCAGACACAGCTATGAAGATTACCACTATTAAATACTCCAACGCAATTGTGTGATCTACCCAGTGTCCTAAACACCCTGCTATCAGTTCTGCTTAGTCAAAAGGACAAGTAGACAGAAGGGGAAGTGGGGGGTGGGGTTAAGGTACTAAACGAATAAAATAAAACCCTGGTATTTTGCAGTTTAAACCTTTAAACCTGTTTAATATAAAATTCATATTTTTAAATGTCGTGAATAGGAATTACATTCCAATGTTTATGTAATTATTTAGTATTTATATTACCACTAGTTGTCTAACTACTTAACATTATTTTGTGACTGTATAAATAGACTGTCTTTTAAAACCAAAATTATCACTAGCTCGATAATTTATCATAATATAAACAATATTTATATTTGTCTATTAGCGTTTAACAGCATTCTCGAAGCATATCCGGCATTAAGCAATCTAGGGGATAACAGTCTGAAAATCAGCGCTGCTCAGTGTAGCAAGTATTCAGTGGCACAGCTGAGACTGGTACCGATTGCCATCTCTTATTATTATAAGTTTGTAAATTTAATGGTAATAAAAGATTTGAATTTTAATATCCCATTTGAATCACTCCGTAGTTTCTGACTACCATCCAAACAACAATCATCGCTAGTGGGCCCCATTTTTTACCTTTAATTTTTAAGCAAGATGCACTGTCGATCTATGTCAGCTTTGGACAATTGGAGAGCTATAGATGGAAACCGAACTGCAATACACATTTTTGTTGTTCCGGGACTAGCATCGGAGTTACGATATTTAGCGTTTAGATTTTCCAAGTTATAATTTTTCTGAAACATGTTCGTCTTCGTCTGGATATTTCCGCCCAGGTCACAAATAACTGTGCACACATGGAAAGGGGGGAAGTTTTAACCCTTTTTTAGGTTTTAGTCTGTGGATTTCCGAATATCCAAAGCCAAAATAGATGCTTGCTTAGATGTTATATGGCTGGGGTATGTCACCACCCATCGAGTGAACGCCACGCTTGCATTATCTCTCCTCCTCTATATTAAAAATATATTAATTTCTGTGCAATCTTTTGTCCCTTTCAATGGTTTTGAATATCTAGTGTTAGACAGAGACAGATGATGTTTCATGAACCAATGAATCTCTCCCCAGGACATGTCCCGACATTTTCAGAATAATCGCTTAGACACAGGCCCTGACCACGCTGTATGTACGATATATTTCACTAAGAGACGTACAGCCAGCGACATCAATTCTGCATATCTAGTTTCGGTAGCGGCTTATTAAAATAGTAATTGAGTATCTTATTAGTTGCAAATTGCAGTTTTACCTGTAACAAAATAAAGGTAGCTTATGAATATTGTCTGTTAATTAAACACAACAAGGATTTAAACCTCCATTTTTATTAGTTAAATTGCCTCCCCGAAAACCGTTAAAGCGTTTTATTTAAAAGATTTTTAATGTATGTAATGCCAATATTTAAATAAAACACTTTAACGGTTTAAAACGCGATATATTAGTTTAACTTCGACCTGACGTTTCGGATGCTTTGCAGCAGCCGTGGTCACGGTTAAAATCATTTTCAAATAAGTTTAACTAATATATCGCGTTTTAAACCGTTCAAATGTTTTATTTAAATGTGTACAACTCGCGTAAAGTATAGACAGTATTTAATGCCAATATGTCAAACAGATTGTTTAAGTTTTCCGAAGAGAAATTGTAAACTTTTTTCTGCCAGTATCAAAAAGGTTGCTTTAAAACTCGTTGCCGTGGTTAAATAGTTCTGTACCCCTGGTAACGAATTGAGTCCCGCATTGATCTGAAAATTAACCCCCAAAATGGGGCGACGTGTCGTATCCATACAGAATTTTCATTATTCAATTTGCTAGTTGAAAACTCGAGAAGTTTCAACACGAATTTTCTGAGCGAAACGAAATTCTAAGGGAACTTTAATTCGTTAATGCTACATTTTTAATTCCAAACTTTTACAATACATGCTGCATGTTTTGTATTTGCGTGTTATACGCAACTTATATAACACTAGCTGTGTCAGCGACTTCGTCCGCGAGAATCGTTATTTTGGGCATCCAAGTTCGTTTTTGCAAACCCCTTGGTCGTTATAGACTTAAGCTGTTAACCAAGACGTCGGTCGCGTCCCTTCCCGTAGTTCTTGCAAGTTAATCTTAAAGATAGACATATAGCGTCATGGACTTTTTTTAGATCGGGAGTACAAGTTCGTACAACTTTTTTGGATATCTTGAATCGTTTTTGTAGCGTAGCCTCTGTAACCCATAATGATGAATATTTTTCCAAATTTTTTTCACATTTCTCGCTGTGTCTTTGCTTCTATTAGTCGATAAATGTTCTAACCAACACAAAAATAATTTTTCAATTCGAACACGCATTTTATTAGCGCATTAAACAAACGAACAAACAAACTCTTCAGCTTTATACATTTGTACAGATTTAACTTAGATCCTATAATGATAATCTAAGTTGTTAACAAGAGCCTTATTTCTTCAAAAATTTATTCAACAATTTATTAAAAAAGGGAAAGTCGTTGTCCCCCTTAAAGTACGATGAACACATTTCTGTGTCCGTACCCAGCCCGACAGAAACAATCTATTGTTTCCTCGGCATCCGAACCCAGGACCTCTCGCACATAACGCAATGTTTAACGTTTAACCCTTTATCTACACAGGTGGTAAATTACGCTAGTTAACTTTTTAAGCTATTAAATAGAATTTAATAATGATCTACGTAAGAAACTTAGTTTATAATCAAAGTAAATTTTAAAAGCTTGTACCGGACGAAATAATAAAAATGTATTGTGTTGTGTGTAGAATAAGATGGCAACTTCAGTATTTTCGTACCATACGACTTTTAAGAAAAAAAAGCTGTCAACACATCTTCAATACCCCTGCTGTTGTTTGCCCTCTATTATTTTAAGAAATAATTTCAAATTGAAAAGTGTGTATTAAACACTTATTTGAATTTCTATTGGCGTATAATATTCTATTATATTTTTATGACGTTGGCCACTATATATATTATTATTTCGTACAAGTGGAGCATAAAAACGAAAATGCATGTCCCGTGCACCGTTTTGTTATCGTCGATTTATGGAGTGTCATATTGCGGAGTGTAGATCAACTCCGAGCCCGACAGTTTAGCTAAATTTGATTTATTTGCCGATTTCTCCAATGAACTGTGACGTCAGAGATCATAAAACGCAGTAGATGCGTTACAAATACAAGTATCAGCCCACTGCATTGCTTGGTAATCAATTGCGTTTTTAGCGAGAGGTTCTAGGTTCGATTAAAGAGAAAAAGACAAGGGGGCTACCAGCAACTGACAAAAAGTTCGTACTTTGCCATAAGAAACTGACTATTTCAAAATGTATTTTGACGCTTTTAAATTTGAGTGTATGTTGAATTATATTCTCCAGCGCTTTGTTGTAATTCTAATGTCATAGAGCAAAAAAAAATGGTAATAAACAATATTTATACACATAAATAATACTACTCACCCGAAAACACTAGCATAATCTAGACACACAGATCAACAAACACACAAAGTAGTTTAACATATTTCGATGGTACAAACAACTTTTTTTGTATGTTTGTTCACATTCTCCACCGCTCCGTGCAGACGCGGCAAGTTGACTGCACAAAGTATTGCATGTTATGTTGAGACATAAATTAAAGTTGCTCGGAGTTAAATAAAACACTTTTCACGGTTTAAAACCCGAAATATATTATACAACCTATTTTTACATTACGTTTTCCCCCCGTGACCTCGGTAGCTGCAAAGCATCCGACACGTAGACCGTAGTTAAAATAACTTATCTAACATATTTCGCGATTTAAACTGTTAAAAATGTTTTGTTTAAATATCTCGTTGTTTAGCTTTTCAATTTATACAAAAAGAAACAACACGCTGTATCTACATTTCTAAATCCACTTCATCTATACATGTCCATAAATCAGATGTGCATTGAAGTTTGGCGATCGCTGTTGTTGTCTGTTAATATACATTAATAGTAGGTAAAGTAACCCCCCCCCCCCACTTGGGTCATGGGACGGACATTTCATGCGTCAGTTTTTACTTGAGACTAGTAACCGAATATCGAAAGCCAAAATAAGTCGACAACGATGACAAGTGTGAAAGGCTAGAATATGTATATATTACATATAATTATGTTCATCTATACACCCAGCACATTATACTTAACATAACTAAAGCAGGTTTGATCCCCGTCTGTATACATTTTGTTCTCAATATCAATCTTTAAGTAGAAATTTATAGACACAATTTACGCTAACAAGCGCCTATATTTTCGATAATTTGTTATTATTTCATAATTATATTTTGTCTTTTATTCTGTTGTTTATAATTCATGAACAATTTTCTTAGCTACTCCTACTGGTTTGTACTACTACACTAGCGCCATCTGTTTTGTCGCAGTGTAACGTAGCAGATTTGACTTTGACAGAACACCATCTATCTTCAGTTCCCCCGTGACCACCACGGTTGCAAATGTTATAAATTAAAAATAATTTAACTAATATATTTCAAGTTTTAAATCGTTAAAATTGTTTTATTTTATTGTGTACTTTTCGCGTTAACAACAGTCAATACTTACTTCCATTAAAGTCGTTAAGATGTGTTCCCAGCAGTGGGACATGATTAGGTTTGAACTATAATTTGATTGAATATCTCCATTCAGCAAATGGACCAGCGGTACTCATCGCTTGATTGTTCAAATCCTCTTCAAGACCATTCTGTAACCATTTATAACTGCTCTCTATCAAACTATATTCAAAGCAAGTAAGCATTCACTTGTCCGATATCGCACAACTCGAATACTACGGTCCGATTCTAAAGTGATCGATAAAATTTTACGAATGCTATCAAATTTTATATCAGCTTTTATTAGTAAACGAGTATGATTTTATACAAAAATGTACATGCATTTAGATTTTTTAAAGTAAAAACTTATTGTATTGACTGTTTTTCATGCTTCTAGTGAACATTCATGATACTAGATTTTTACATACATAAGATTACCGTATTCTGAAAGTTTACCTTGTAATAACTTAATCTGACATTAAACTCTTTACTGCTTTATTGAAGTAAATCCAAACAAAATTTTGTACTACAAAGGCAAGTAACATAAAAAAGGAAATAAGAGAAACCTTTACCAAATTTATGACTCTTTTCAGTCACACAGACACACAGTATCTGCTCCATGTACTAAACAAATAAAACGATTTATCTTAAACCACATTTTGATTATAAACAAAATAAGAAGCTTTCTGGTGATAAAGAGTTTGTTTGAACGCGCTAATCTCGGGAAATACTGGTTCAACTTAAATCCTTGAAAAATCCTTTTCTACATTATTGGTTAGAGCATAAACCTAGTAAAATATAGGTTTTAAAACATGCTGCGACTAATAAATGCGAAGAAACAGCTGGAAAGTAAAAAAAGACTGTCTATAGTGTACGCGAGTAGTAAACATTTAAATAAAACACTTTAACGGTTTAAAACGCGATATATTAGTTAAACATATTTGGAAATGTACTATTATAAAAATAGTGACATTGTAGGAAAATATCTATCGTAGAGTTTTTATTGTTTCGCCTACATAAGAATCGGCCTCTAGCCCCAGGTAAGATTGCACAATACAATATCTATTCAACAATACTGTGTACTGCTAGACTAGACAGTTGCTATTAATTCTCTATGTGTACTTGCGCTTCCTAGATACGGGAAAGTGCTTTGATAGGTACTATAAGCTACTAGAATAACTATCGATCTATTGTGTAAAAGATAACAAATGTTTGGTTATACTAAGGAATTATAGGACTGAAGGAATTCGACCTAAATGGTCATGGAAGTTTACGTTTATTTATTTTCAAATACAATATTATCGTATTCTCTTTAAAATTAAAAGAAAATATAATTTTTTTTCATCAATAAGTGTTTGTGTGTCTGTCTGTCGTGATTTTACAGATTGTTCCAAAGGGCAGATAACACTCAATCCGGCTTTTCTCAACATGTTTTATAAACTAACACATTTTTGTGAATTTATGGAGCAATTCATATCACTGACAGGCAGCCTTGTCAAAGAAATCGTTCAAACAATAATACGCCGTTTGAGAGAATCTAAATTTTATGATACATATATATATATATACGACCCTATTTCCTAGTTTTTTTTTTTTTTTTTATAAACTACTATGATATATGCCTTTGTTTCCTGTGAACTTAAATGACACGATAAGTAAAAAGACTACCACAATTTTATGTGATAACAAACACACAAAATATAATAATTGGCCATATTTTTTACCAGAAATAAACCTCCGGGGAAAATAGATGCGAAGTATCAATACTATAAATTAAGCTTACATTACATCTAATCTCGTATGGCGCATAAGCAATTAATAGCGAAGCGTGTAACAAATTTTAATATAAAAGCATAATTATTCAACTCACAAGCAAATTATGGCCAAAATTCGTGAAACACTAGATGCTTCATGTCTAAAACTGTAGTACCTTCTTCATTATAGTGTTGAAGCTTCTAAATTAAGGAGAATAAATAAAGCCATATATTACGTTACCCTTAATTTGTACCTTCTGGCGTTTTACATTGATATATAGTTGCTAGATAGTTAATTGTGAAAAATCAATTGAATATATAATTTTTATTGATAGAGGAAAACAGACACGCATGGTTTTCGCTTGATGGAAGGTGATATACTCTAGCTTCGGATTCTTCTTTGCCTTTGGATATTCGGAAATCCACAGACTGAAACCGAAACGCGAAAAATCATCTTTTTTCTTTTGTGGACGATGGTTCGTGACTTAATATCCAGATTTCCGGACAAAATCCAACATGTTTGAGAAAACTTATAAATTGAAAAATTATAAACTTATTGGACCCGGTAAGGATCGAACCCACGACCCTTTGATTATTACCCATATATTGTCACCATTAGACTAACGAGCCTGCCAACGAATCAATGTTTCTATTTATTCCGTTAAGTGCAGAAGGTACGGCCTAAGCGCGGGAAATTATTTTTGTTTCGGCTTCATACGCCCGAAATAAAATGGTTAAATAGAAGCGATACAAATTATGACCCAAGGATAGGAATATGACAAAAAGCCTATAAATTGTTGTACCTAAGTATTGTCTAATGTTTACGAGAGTAATACACATTTAAATAAAACACTTTTACAGCTTTAAAATATATTTTTACTCACGAGGAGGACTAAAGATGTTGATTTGACATTGTCATTAGAGCCCCCCGTGACCACGGCTGCTTTGAAGCATCAAAAATGTCGGCCCATAGTTAAAATATATTAGATCTAGCCATGATCTATTTCCTCGTACTCGTTATTTGGAGAAGCTAGCTGGGTCTTTACAGAACTGATTCGCGTCAATACAGATTGACTGATGTTTGACTAGAAGTTGAAGACACATCTAGTTCTTTAAGTCAATGCGGCGCACTCGTAAATCCATATAATTGGAGGGTCCGATCCAGGTGAGGTGGCGCACTGCTTATGATTTTTTACGACCAACTTTATTGCTTATTTCGTATTTATTCTTCTTGAATGATGCTATCTGACGTTATACACAACAATACTAGTTTATTTAAAACCTGGAATATTTCCAAAAGAAATAAATATAGTTCTGATTCTCAGAATGTATTAATTTCCCTATCTAAAATTATTTTCTTTGTATATAGACGGTCATCGTAACTCAAGTCAACAATGTTGCCTAGCATTGTAAATCGTGGCTCTGCATTGAATACGGGGAAACCGTTCACTGTTTCGGTCGAGCAGGACACCGAAAATAAATCAGTGAAACGGACACAAAACTGTGTCTCTCCCATGCCCCAAGGGGTAAGAGATTTAACTTACACGGACTTATGATAAAGATTTTGAAAGCGTGTCAACGAATAAAAAAACGGATAATACAAATGTGAAAGATTAACTTGCCGAGCTGTTTTTTTATTGACGACGTAAATTAAACACCCTTAGCGAACCTTATATAAATATTGATAAAACTTTTGTGTGATACAATCGTGTGGTGGATATAAAAGATGCTTTATCTAGAATGTCTTTCATAACAAAGTAGCCGCTAAAATCGATTGTATTAACATCAAATATAATCTTTAATTCGTGTCTTGTTATTCGCCTTGCCACGCTATTATTTTTTCCCTCTCAGACGCACGCAAGTCGACAACGCTTCCCTATCAGATAAAAGTGTAATGCTTTTAAAAGTTCCAATCTCTCAACATTTAAAATTAGACAACACAATACAAGCTCTTTGAATTCACGACGCAAACTTTCCCCTTATTTTCTCTGAAAGAAAGCAGACTAAGATTTCCATTTCGAGAACATTGTAGACGATGTCGAGACGATAAAGCGGTTTAAAAAAGTACCGAAACGAATCAGCGAAATCCAAACGATAAACAGAAAGGAAACGTCTTAAGAGATATTTATCGGTAAATTATTCCCCCCACAAAGGCGCTGGCATCATAAAATAAGTGGGGTCCCCTTTTTCTCAGCTGTCTTAACTTGTATTGTCTTTTACATAATGAGATCGGCGATTTATTTAAATTTAATGCGGATACGAATAATAGGTAACACGAAGATCACTATAGTGTATTTTTTCTAACTTGGCAAAAGACCACAACAAATATGGCCGCTTTCAAACAATATCGCTTTAGTGATGCCCTTTCATGGAGTGTAGTCATTGCCACAGATGACATAGGTTTAAAGAAATATCCATTTTATAAGAACCGAACGACCTCAACATTCAAAATTACTTTTATGACGACTTTTTTTCATTTATTTTTATGTCATTATTTGACTCGATGTGTATTACGCTTTTTAGCAATTGTGCATGAGTCGGACCTTCGATTGTCTTTGAATTTGCTTACATCCCATCCTATTGTAAATGTCCAAACTAAATAAATTTAAATCTGTGCATTTATGTAAATTAATTTTAGGATTTTTATTAACTTTGGCATAAAATTGTGGTTTTTATAAAATGAGTTCAAGGTAGTTAGATAATCCACTGTCTCAGAGTAAATCAATGTAAACCTTGTGAGAAAATCACGTTTTTATAGAAAATGTGTATTTGTTAGCTAAAAATAATACACTATAGGTAATTTTTTACCTACAGATTAAAAAAAAATTATATCTACTATTTCGCTGGTCCAACAATTAAGAATCGTTTGTAATATTTTTTGCTGTGTTCTCTTGAAAGATAAAATCATTTCGCAACATAATTATCTTTATGCTACTTAATTCGTTTTGTTCGAGATGTATGTGCTGATGCCGTTTTAAAAATTAATAAAATGTTTACAACGCGAAAATAAATAGAATGTTAGTAATTTTTTGGCGGATAAAAAAATATATAATTCGCGTTGTGAACCGTTAAAAGTGTGTTATTGAAATGTGTCCTACTGGCATAAAATACAGACAATATTGAACAAGTAGCTCTATCGAAGTAAATCTGCTAGACTCGCTAAGAATCAAACCCACGATGCATCGATTATTTCAAAGAACTCTTCACAATTATACACTTACATTACACACTCATATACAATTCTACAGTTACATTACACAGCGATATATACAGCTGCAGTATTACAATGGTCTTAGTAACTTTAATACGTGCTTTTCCGCACCGGAATGTTATAAATCGGAAACAGTATTACATTAATAATAAATATTCGAAACAATAGCAGTGGCTGGGTCAGTAAATATTGCATGATGTTCCGGTGAAAGAAAGAGAGTAGTTTCCCGGAACAAAGGCAACGCAAGGTACGCGGTACCATCTTGATATATTACTTATTTTGATTGTGGAGAAATATTCTGCCATTGTGCTCGTGTGTTATTCATTGCGATTGTTACTTTTGTTTACATTTCGTATGCCCATAGCCAAAAAAGGCCGACGGCGCATCGTGTCTCTCATCTATACTAATATCATAAAGGGTCTCCGGCGCGTACGCTGCGAACAGGGTTCAAGATACCCAAAAAGTATCTATCAAAGACTGATTCCTCTTTAAATGCGACAGTATATGTCTATCTTTTAAGACACAGTATATCATATATCTTTTAAGATTAACTTGCAAGAGAGTCGAGACGCGGGCAACGTCGTGGGTGACAGCTATGATTTTTTAAAGAAGTGGAGGGGGTTTGCCAAAACAACCTTTTGATGTCCAAAATAACTATTCTACGCGGACGAAGTCGCTGACCCAGCCAGTACATTGCTACCATTGAACCAAGAGGCCCAAAACCAATCCGATCGAAAGATATTTTTGCTAGTCATTCCGTAACAGCCGTTAAAAATACACTCGAATGAAATACACTTTTTAAAATGACGTCGTAATAACGCTCGTTGAAAATAAGAGTGCAATTTCCCAAAACTTAACAACGGTTCAAAAAGCCATCGCCATGTGGTTATTGCATTTCGCGGACGCGTTCGCAGCGAAATGTGAGTTTTATTACTTATATTATTTCTCTCTATGTGCCTACGACTAGTGCGAGAATATATTTCACTTCTGTTATAATTGTCACTGCGCTCACGGAAACGCTAACATTACAGCTATATACGTTAATAAACATTTTTAAAGGTTAAAGACGAGATATATTTGTTAATTGATTAGTTGTGTTAGCTAGTGCTGCTGAAAAAGCAAAATGGCGATCAGAAAGTTATTTTTATGACAGATATTAACTAATTGAAAGAATTTACGTTAAATGTTGTTTTCACTAATTTATTTACAGTTTTATAAAGACATACGCAATATAAGCAATAAAAGTAGTTTATCTGTTCTGTATGAAAAATAAGATATGTGTTAAATCCCGTTTTCCGATGGTGGGCATGGGGCGAACACATTTCTGTGTCCGTTTCACTGATCTGTTCTTTAACAGGCAATTAGTTGATCAGACTTCTGTGGCCTGTCCGACCGCAACATTTCTTTGTTTCCCTGGGATTCGAACCCAGGATCTCTCGCGCTTAACGCAATGCTAAGCAATACGTTTAACCATTTGGCTACAGAGGCGGTCATATCCTTCGAAAGATAAGTTAGGTATGTTGAATTTATTTCTTTGTCTGTCCTTACACGCATATTAGGTAAAACGTAAGGTTCTGTTTAAGGGAAAAACGATAAAGGATTGAAAGCCTTTTGCCAATAATATCTAGATAAAATAGTAATAAGTTATTGTGTCATTAAACTAGACAAATATTGGTCCTTAAACATAACTCGCAAAAGATGTCACATGCTAACTAGATCAATCACTTGATTATTTTTATTGTAGTAACTTCTTTTCATTATAATCATATTTCACAATCCAGCTTAGAAGTGTAACGGAGGTTAAACGTGTTACCTAGCATTGCATTAAGCGCGATAAGTCCTGAGTTCGAATCCCAAGGAATCAATATATTGTTTAGGTCGGGCAGGGCATAGGAGTCGATCAGTCAAACAAATACAGACATGTATTCGTCCCATGACCCACGTGGGGTGGTTATGGTGTTTCCACTACCATCAAGTGAATCCCGGGCTTGTATGTCCTTCTCTATCATAGAAAAAAACTCCGTATCGTATAAGTGGTATGAAGCAGTCTATCACCTTGAATCTCGTCTCGGACCATTAAAATAAAATAAAAAAATGCGCCTACACAAAAGATTACTTCGCAAAACGTGACTAAGTACGCACATATTTGCTTGTTGAATTAATTCCGCTATCATTTTAAAAACCGCACTGAATATTTATTCAATGAAAAATATGGGAGGTGCCGTGAAAAATCGTGTTCACGCGTGAAATTTACGAGTGACTGAAATTCGTAAATTTAAACATAATATTGTTCTTTGTACGTGAAAATTATAATGTTTTTGTCGTTTTCAATATATAGCTAATAACCTCGCGGGTTTAAATTCGATTTCCACCGGTTCACTTTCGAAAATAAATTTCTGAGTTTTCTAAAATCTCGATTATAACGATGACTAGGTATTCATAAGCCAAATATGCCGACAGCGCATAAGGTTACTTAGTATTTCAATACTGTCTGTAATTTACGCGAGTAGTACTCATTTAAATAAAACAATTTAATGGTTTAAAACGAAGTGTATATTAGTGAAAATTATTTAGAAATTATATTACCGACGTTTCGCCTGATTTGCAGCAGCCTGTGGTTACGGAGAGACTACCCGTTAGAGTGATTTATATTAAATCTATACTTATTATATTAGATATTTTAGTACCGGCGAAAGGACATAGGCTTTAGACTAGACTTTTTAATCCTAAAAAGGGTTGATAGGGGTTGAAAAAGGGGATGAAAGTTTGTATGGAAATTCGTGTTTTTTTAAGCTAGAACAATGTAACTTTTTCATTGGCTTTTTGGGAATAGGAGTGGGAGTGGGAGTGAGTGTAGAAATGAGAGTGAGAGTTAGAGTAGGAGTGATGTGAGGTGAGAGTGTTGCGGCAAAGTAGTTAAATGCGTCCTTCATAAATTAATAAACAGCCTCAATAATTAAAAATTCTACCCTAAGTCACCATTCCACGCGGACGAAGTCACGGGCATAGCTAGTTCAATATAAAGATAGGCAATAAAACAATATTATTCTTTAAAATGTTTAATATTTTAGGTGTCAATTGCACAATATGACTATAGTCTTTACATATTCTCGTATTAAAATCACACGCGCTCTCCGCTAATGCATCTAGACTTTAAAAACACATAAAAATCAATTCCTTGACTAATAAATATAGGTAAACTATTGCAAGTACAATTTGATTCATGACTTATAACAATATCATATTCAAAATATGCTTAATAGGAGACACGAATTTTGCGATCTGAACGATGTTCTATCGTGTATTAGTATAAAACTTCTGCTTTTGTAGATTTTCTCAATTCTATACCAATTCTTTTGAAAAAAAAAAAAAAAAATGAATATAGAGAAGAAAGGCAACAGAAAAATAATGCAATGCAGTGAAAAAGAAATAAAACAAATGCAAAAAAAGACATTTTATATAATGACTGGCACAATTCACTAAAATTACATTGTATACCGTTTTGACGGCCATTTTGTTAAGCTACTTAGATTTTTGAGCTGTTCACAGCTTGAGAAATGTTTCGCCATCGGTAGTGGATTAACACACAAAGACGTTAAGCGTCCTCTACTATGTGAATATCCTCCATTTTTTAAGCTTAATACTTAAACAGAGAGGTTAGGAGGACATCTTCCGGACCTCAAGATTCGTGTCTCCAATTATACATAATAATTTACTGTGTAAGCAACTCAATTCCCTAGAACACATAGTACGTTGGTATTAACGCGAATTGAAGTTATGCCACCTCTACTACGAAACCCGTAGAACCGTAGTGGAACTTTCAAACTTCACCCAATATGTAGAATCCCTTTAACATACACATTTTGGCACTATCTGCTTATAGAATAATAGTTATTAACGCTTCAGTCCTCTTTATTTAATTGTTAAAATTTAATTTATAAAACAATATTGTTATCTAATATTAATTATACATAAGTTCTACATAGAGCTGGTTCTCTCTGATTCCTGCTCCTCCTTTAATGTGTAAACTGAACGACGAATCGCACCACCATTGAGTCTAGACCTTGAAACATGATGGAGTACTTCTGGTAGCATCTCACCATCTGACGAAAGTAGTGACTCATCAGTTAAATTACCGCTCTCATCTCGTCAAGAACGCTGCAAGAACTCCGGGGTCAGAACTTTCTGGGTTGCACTTCGGACAAACTTTTCTTGGTGTCTTAATCTATGAACGATTTCATCATGCAGTATGTTGAAACACATGGCGGTTAGAGCGAGACCGGTTATAATGTAAATAGAACAGAACCAGACCGTGCCAGAAGATGCACCGTTCCTCTGAGTGACACCTGGCGCCAGATGACCGAAACCAATAGTACTCAGGCTCATAAAACAAAAGTAAATACCGTCAACTGGACTCCAACCTTCCAACTGGTACAATATAAGAGCACCAAATGAAATATACGTGAAAATAGCCGCAAGACATAAGGAAATAGGGGCTAAAATCGAAAACCCACGAAGTGAAACCTTCGAATCTGTGTCCGTGCAACTCATAGAATCACAGTCCCTGAGAAAATTTAATCCCACGTTTTTGTCCTTAATCGAATTAGTACTAAGGCTATTTGCTTGTGACGCTGATATAATTGTGCCCGATGGTGACCTAACATAATATGGTTCTTGCAAGTGCAGCGTTTGAGTTCTAAAATCATCAGGCCGTCTCACTTTTTCTTTTCGATCTTTAGTAATAATGACATTTTCATCCAGACAACAGTATCCACACTTAACACAGAGACAGCAGCATAATGCTCTGCTAAATATGCTCCTTGCTAGCCTAGATAACAGAGCTCCAACTACAGACAAATATAAAAGTGTTAATGGTATTCCAATGACTGCGTACACGATTGTTATGATTTTTCCCAAAGCTGTCTTCGGCGCAACGCTACCATACCCTGAAATAAAGAATTATATCATTATCCTATTCAATAAGGAAGGGAAGATCAAATGTTTTTTATATAAGATACATATACATACCAATAGTTGTAAGAACCGTCAACGAATACAAAAAGGCTTTGGAAAAATTCCATTCATAGTCATCTATGATATAAGCTGGTACGGATTCCAGGGTTCTTGCACCACCGTACTGTTCTGTTACATCAGCGGTAACCCTAGCAACTAATTTATCCTGGAATCGCGCAATTTCTTGTGCTGCCAGTCTGGTCCAGTTTTCTTTGTATAAAATGTTTAGGGAGACTGTTATCTCCCAAATACTTTCAACTGTTTGCGATCTCAATTCAGCGGAAGCTTGTGCGATGCTATTATTTACTTTAGACAATGCTATGGGTTTTTTGTTTTCACTGGCCTGATAAGAAGTTGTTGCCAATGTTTTTTGATGTATTTTCGCAGCGCCCCCTTCAATGGCTAAGAATATGAAGGCTCCTAGCAACGTATATATTAGAAGAATTATGAAAATTCCAAGATTTGTGATACACCCTGCGATCAAGCTTTTCTTCTTACTTTTCTTTGTTTTTATACAAAGACAACATGTCGTTATAACATCGTCACTATCTGATTTTGGGCTTTTCTTATATTTTCCATTTACATGGTTCTTTTTCTTGGTCTTATCCATCTCTCATTTCTTTTGATAAGTTTAATGTGATACCTGAAACAAAAAAAGGTTTTTAATTTTAATTAATTCCTTAAACGTTGAATGTCCAAAGCCAAAAGACGTCGATAACGCATCTTGTGTAGATGTCATATGGCAGGAACATTTGACCTTCTATCCAGTTGGAGTTCAAAGACATTATAACAACTTATATTACAGATGACTATAGCCTGTACTACCTATATCGTCATTTCTAGGTAGATTAGCATATAAAATTAATAACGAGTATGTCTTACTAATACAAAATATATATTTATAAATTATATAAAAGATATTAAATAAAAAGTCTTTTTCTTGAAATTTAATCAAATTTAACGCTTGAAGTCTTCTTGTTCCAATAACAATGGAAGGTTTTAAATAATAATCCTGACAGACTAAAATGGTACTAAAATGGTTTTCTACGAAAATATGCTTATAATTCAATCAAAATAATGCCCTAACAGACAAGTCTATTACGAAAAGGAATGTTATAAAAATATTAAATAAATCCAACAAGACATATTAATGCGACAATAGGTTTTATGAAAATAAAATATAAATTCAGTGAACACAAAATATTAGTGAATCTTGAATGGATCTTTGATGCAAAATCTCTTTATGGTGCTCATTCGTCTTTTCAATTTTAGATATTAAAATTGTGTTTCGCAAGAGATATATTTCAAACTGCGCTATATTCTATAATATTAAAGATTTGAAGACGAATTCTGTGAAAGCTGCTTACTTAGAGTGTGAACAAATACATTCTTGGAATTGGAGTTTAATAGTATAAAATGAATGCAATTTAAGAGGCATCTACCACTGTCTATAGTTTACGCGAGTAGTACACATTTAAATAAAACACTTTAACGGTTTAAAACGCGATATATTAGTTAAACTTATTTGAAAATGATTTTTAACTTCGGCCCGACGTTTCGGATGCTTTGCAGCAGCCGTGGTCACGGGGAGACACCCGCGTTTTAAACCGTTAAAGTGTTTTATTTAAAAGCATCTACCACTACAAAATATTAGAAATTAATACTTCATTAATCTTTGCTTGTATCTTGAAAAACATTAATGAGATCTTATTGATTTTATATTCAGGTAACTTTCAAGTAACACTATATATAATGTTATAAACCTACTAAACTCTTGCTACCTATGTTTATTGATTCATGGTATTTTCTTCACATATGAATTAAACTAAAATAAACGGTTTAGAACGAAATAGTTAATTATTCTAGTAGTAAAGTTAATTATTATTTAACTATTCTACGTTCCGTCCTAATAATCGTCCTGTCTATCACTCCAAAGCTATTTACATACTTGCAAATTATAAATTTCGCGTTTACAACCGATGTGTTTTTTAATTCCATCCATAAGTATCCAATTTTAGAGTGATATCGCGGGACGATTAATAAATTTCGCGTATAAAACCAGTGAAAGTATTTTTTTTAATTCTCTACAAAATTCATTTTTAAATCGTCTTCGGCTTGTTGTATAACTTTATGAATTGAATATTTATATAAAAGATTTAAGCAATTTACAGCAATGTAACCTCACCTTTTGTTAACAGTGTATTTTAATTCCTTGTTAATGAAATACTGTACAAACCTAAAGCCATTACAAATTTAACGACGAAAACAATACCTGAACTATCATCATTAGGGAGAACAAGAAACGCTATCGCATTTCATTCCCGCTGAAAACTTAATCAGAACACATTCACACAATTGCAGAACCAAGTACGGTGTAATATATCTTTAACATAGTTGACCTTACAGGAGTTTCAGTTTAATTGTTCCGGCTGTGAATTGTATTCATACTGTACGTTGAGATATGACACTCCTGTACTAATGTCAACTTTTGAAGCGTTATTAGTTATATGTCGGTTCAAATGCTCAAGTCTCATGACTGAATTAAGAGGAAAATATATATCAATATCACGTCATCATTATACTTTTTACATCTGGGGGGGGAAGGAAAAAAAAAGGGGAAAATTTTTTCTTTTTTAATAATTTTTAAAGGGGAAAATTTTTTTTTTTGGAACGCGCTAATCTCAGTAACAGCTGATTCGAATTAAAAATGATTTCGTGTTGTCTGCGAGATTGAGGAATTGAGGAAGCCCTGTGACTAATACAAGCGAAGATACAGCGGGAAATGTGAAAAAAATTGGGTAAATTATTCATCATTATGGGTTACTGGGGCGTACGGTGCAAAAACAGTTTAAGATATGTTTAATCTTTACAGATTTAAAAAAAAGTTCGCGACAACATATGTCTATATTTTAAGAGTAACTTGTAAGAAAGACGGGAAGGGACGCAAACGACGTCGTGTGTAACAGCTTAATTGTATAAAGATGAAGGGATTTGCAAAAACGAATTTGGATGCCTAAAATAAATATTTTTAGCGGACAAGTCGCTGGCACAGCTAGTCTTTGACTATCAAAAGGAAACTATTCCTTTGCGTGCGTTGCGAAAACAGTTCAACATACCCAAAAAATATGCATGAAAGTGTGATGCCTTTATAAATAATCCAAAAAAAATCTGCGCTAGTATATATGTGTATCGATGGCGGGCGACATCTTGGATAAGGGCTATAATTTATAAAGGTATTTTATGCGGACGAAGTCGAACAGCTAGTGTAAAATGTACTGTGTAATAACTAAAAAATCCATAAGCCAAAAACAAGATATTGAGATTTAAATAAAACACTTTAACGGTTTTAAACGCGATATATTAGTTAAAAATCCGAAACGTCGGGTCGAAGTTAAAAATAATTTTCAAATAAGTTTAACTAATATATCGCGTTTTAAACCGTTAAAGTGTTTTATTTAAATGTAGTACACATTTAAATAAAACACTTTAAGGTTTAAAACTCGCTATAGACAGTATTTAAGATATTGAGATCTTTTAATTTACCACTTACACATTTCAAGTACAATAAGTATCCAATATCAAGCACCCCAAACTAATAAAGGCTAACTTCCAAACACACTGTTTTTACCCCTTGTATCGCAGTTAGCAAGCGCGCGCCAACTTGCAACAAGAGATTCGGAAACTTTGTGGACAAGATTACTCCGCTAACTATCGCTACGGTCGCTTATTTGCTAAGCTTTCAATGCCTCTTTATTTATTGTTTTCCTCTACTATCTACTCAGTGCGTATTCAATAGTTATTGTATACACTTGACTGAGCTAAAGATTCACGACTAAAGTCACTCACTATAAGTATAAATTAGAAAATCGATTTTAGATTGCAAAAAATTTACGACACGGGCAGGACTTGACCTGGCATCAACAGCGTTCTATGCTGTTGGTCTAACTAAGGAAATGGGTCGTATTTTTTCAATTTAAAATCGTTTTTTTTTAAAGCCATCGTGAAAAATATTAAAGTTCTCAAACATACTCACTATTACATTGACTTGACTTGGCCGATATTTATTCTAACATATTGTCTACTTACGTGAACTATATTTTGCATATTGTACATATAATAAATTCGACACATTATAATTAAGTTCATAACGAGAAAAGTTGTTAATAAATTTTAGCTAAACATTTTAAACTGTGGCAAGATGATTTTAATGCTTTGCCATGATACACACAGCTGTTGCAAAGTCGCAACGTCGCGTCGTAGTTAGAAAAAGTTAACTTTATATAGTTTTAAATACAAGGGTGGTTGAAAAATTTAATATTTTTACTCCAGCTATATTATATCATCTAAACAGGATGCCCTGTTGACCTATTTGGAATGTTTAAAAGAAAATGGAAGGAATTATATAAATGCCAATCTTAATTTGTAGGTGCTAATCTTTATGGCCAGTCCCCTAAATAAAATCTAGCAAAATCAAACCCTAGGTCCTGACTCTAACATTATCCTATCTTTATATCAAATTTGAACTTTATCGATAATCTGAAATTGAGCCTGGTTTAGATTCGTCCACTCTCAGTGATAAAAAGAACGATTTTTTGACTTTAATAGCAAAAATATTGCTTGTGATATTTTTACCCGCGTGTCGTGTCTAGTCCTGGATAAGTGGATATTTTTGCAAACAATTTTTGCCTCCTCGAAGTTTTCATATCTACATCTAGACCAACACTGCTTCCATATTAGTAATAGTAAATCATATAAACAAAAAGTAAACTTTATTTCATTCAAAAGAAATTGTTCTTATACCAAACATGTATCATGAAGGCTCATAATAAATATAAAAAAAAACTTCCCCATGCCATTTTTCGTATCATTAGTAACATTAACTCCTTTGATCCTTTTGTGGAGCGAGTTTCCTTATAAAAAGATCTTTAACGATACTTCCATAGCAAATTGAGATAATTTCGCTGTTTGCTTGTAAAGCGTTTGTATGTTCGAAGAACTCTAAGTAGAGGTGATTGGTGTAATATAACGGCGTCGAATCTTCATAAATTATAGACGATTCACACAATAAGTTTATGTACAGACATTTTATTTCGTCTTTAGGAAAGATACATTTTGTTACGGTTTTAGAAAATTCAAAAGCTAAAATTGTGTTTCTTTTTCGTTGAATTTTCTATTATTTAGCCTTTAAGAAATATAAATGAAATAATTTTTAATAAAAAATAAACATTATTTAATAAATATCTTTATTATTTAGTTCTAAATTCGGTGACTAGTAAAACAATAACTTATCTGAAAGTGATTTTTAACTTCGGCCCGACTTGGGGGAGTCCCCGTGACCACGGCTGCTGCAAAGCATCCGAAACGTGGGGCCGCAGTTAAAAATCATTTCCAACAAGTTTAAATAATACATCGCGTTTTAAAACGTTAAAGTGTTTTACTTAAATTGTACTAGTCGCGTAAACTATAGACAGTATTTAAAACAATAACTCTCAAAAAAACGGACGTCCTATCGTCGTCGTCCTATAGTCGATTATAAGTGGGTCTATAGTTTAATATTTCTGAAAAAAAAGTTATTGTTAACTTTAGGTCTCTTTCAAAATACAATGATTTCGTCCGCGTGGAATAGTTATTTTCGGCATTCAAACATTACATCAACAGATAAATCATTCTTTCATAAATATTTTTGGTTTCTTGAACTGTTTGTCAGCACGCAACGCGAAGCCTTCAAAAATTCCCCGTGTTTTTCTCTGTTTTATTTATATTTATAGTAATGATATTTTACTCATTTCAGGAGATTTTTATATCGTTCTGTTATTATTAGTATAAAAAATAAATTACTCAGGTTAATAAGTAAACATAGTTACGAAAGTAAATCAGAGTTTAATAGTTTATGTCAAGTCAAGTTGATAGATGGCGTTGTAATAAAAGGTTCCGAGAAAATGAAATCACATAAAGGTCAAAACAATACCTGCTTGACCCTCTTCACTTTGAAAGAAAAGCGGGTGTGAATGTTGGAACCGTGTGGACCCAATTTCGTAGTTATTCAATTACTTTAGATGTATCTTGTATGAGTTTTTAACTTGGGGAATTCGTCTCTTATAACTGATATACCTACTTATGCCATATAGCATGTATTGACGGGGTCGATAGTACCAATGTATGGCTGATAATCTGACCTTGGGTTCGATCCCCACCGGAATCAATATGTTACTAATCAATATATAATTTTTCGGAATTTCTTTTTCATCTGAAGCAAGTTGGACTTCATGTAGAAATCTGAATATTAAATGGGTGGTAGGAATTAGAGATGCAACGGATATCCGGTTGCTATCCGGTATCCCGTCTATCCGGCCATTATTTTACTATCCGGCCGAATACCGAATAGTTGCGCACTATCCGGTTGGATACCGAATAGTGATTTTGTTTAGTATTAATATAATATTAACTTTGAAAAATTGTTAGTATACAAGAAAACAACAACAAATTATCAATATTCGTTTACCAGTATCACCTTTAACATACAGCTTAAACTTATCAAGAAGCTAAATTTAAAGTCCTTAAGAAAAACCTATGATCAGCAGCACTTGAATGGATCAACTAATCGTAGCGAATCGTATGTTAATTTTAATCGAACAAAATAAGTTACTAAATAAACAAAAAGAGTATTCATAAGTAACTAACTGCAAATTATGGTGAATAAAAACGAGATTCACTGCACTTTTGGGTAACAATCGATTTCTCCAATTTTTATAAACAAGTCCTGCCTGCCCCTTAAAAAAGTATTTAGCTAACACTGCAACACGATATATTTTTATTTATAGTTTCATGGACAGCAATTGCGCCATTGTCTGCCCTTCTTTACATTGGAGGCGAAGCATCTTCACTACTATGTATTTAAATCCTCTTCGCTTTAACTCATTTTTAAGCCCTCTAGAAGCAGCTTTTGTTTAGTTCTTTGGCCGGCCGGATATCGGATATTTGGCTGGTGAGGAGGCCAAATATTCGGCATCCGGTATCCGGCCAAACAACTATCCCTTGCATCGCTATATCGAAATTCCGTCCGAGTCACTAACCACGGTCCACAGATAAAAAGCAGGAGGTTTAATGTGACGTCTGCGCCCTTCTCGTCGTTCTTGCAAGTTCATCTTAAAAGATATATCGTTTAAAGCGGAATCATTCTTTCATACATATATTTTGGGTATCTTGAACCTTTGCAGTGTAAGTTTTGGAAACCAAAAAAAATTTGGATAATTATTATGTTGAATAATTAATCCCAATTTTTTTTCACATTTCTCGCTGTATCTTTGCTTGTCATCTCTTCATCTCATCATTTCTATAGCTTGTATCAGGAAAAGGGCAATGATTTATAGCCTTCCTCGATAAATGCTTTAACCAACACAAATGCTATCTATACTAATAATTTAAAACTAAAGTTTTTTATTTGTTTGTTTGAACGCGTTTACTTTTTCGAATTAAAAACATCATTTTGTGCTGTAGGTATACACCATTTAACGAGCAAGGATTTAGGCAATACGACATCACGCTGCAACCGATCGGAGGAAAAAAATAGTGAAAATTTGGGAAATTATTATTATATCTAGGTATAAATAAAAGAGTTAAAAATTTCATGCCACAAAATATACAAATACAGCCAAATGCATAAATAAATAAATAATCTAGATTCGTAAGCTAAAATTTTGTGGCACTTCGATCGCACATATGGTTTGTCAGTCTGCTATATCTGTTAAACCTATATAATTACACGCGCGTCAATAAGCTTACAAAATTCCTCTCAAATGAACTACACAAACGCACACGGCATTACCTAAATACCAGGATTTCCACGAACATAATTACCTTGTACATTGCACCCCATAACGAGCCTGATAGAAAATAACAATCCGCATAATACCCTACTAAAATTTTATTATCAATTTGAAAATTTATGCTCACGAATCTCGTTCGGAATCCATTCGGGCGCACGCAGAGTAATGAAATAAGTCATTTAAATTGGAATAGAGATTTCAATGGGAACATTAGGCGCGGTGGGGGGATAGGGGGGAGGCTGGGACGTGGTAATATTGGATTATATCACTGATTTATGCAAAATCTTTATCGCTGGCGACACTTGAAATTGGATTTCGGTATCGTCACGTTGAACTCAGGTGAGGGACGCGCGGGATTTCCTCCGCTGTCCTTTTATTACGAAGTACGCCGTAGGTTTTCCATTTATTCAATTTTAATACGATGGACGTGAAAAGATGACGGTAATAGATGGACATAGAATAGTCAGGCAAAGTAAGTTTAAATAAAACACTTTAACGGTTTAAAGCGCGATATATATTAGTTAAACGTATTTTACAAGTATTCACGTACTTTCGTTTCCTATGTGATGCGATTGTTTCTAAATATTAATTTATAACTTAGGATTTATATACAAGGTAAAGAAGATATAGTATTAACCTCAATTGATTATCCTTATTTCCCGCAACGCAAGAGTTACCATTAAACGACAAGTATCTTTGCGTCAAAGTGTTTTGCAGACGAAAATATTTAAAGTAGGGAAAAACTAAAACACTCGAAAAGCAGTTTTCTTTAATAGGCACCGACTTTTATTGACTTTAGTGAAAATTAAAACTGTTATTAAAGTTTCGAGTGGTTTCTGGGAAGCGATGCGCCAATTCAGGCGGAAGTAGTTTTTGCGATTGCTATACCGTTCGCTTGGTTCGAGGCTTTCAGAATTCTGATTATTTCATTAGAAGTCGAATTGCTGTTCTAGCGTACTAGTCTTTAACACACTGCAAACAGTTTGAATCCCGGTGAGGAAAACTTATGGATTAAAAACACTTTAACGGTTTAAAACGCGATATATTAGTTAAACTTATTTGAAAATGATTTTAACTAATATATCGCGTTATAAACCGTTGAAGTGTTATATTTAAATGTGTACTACTCGCGTAAACTAGAGACAGTATTTACTTGCATTTGTCTAGGAGTTAGATGTGTCCGAATATCCAAAGCTAATATATGTCGACAGCTGATAAGTTGGATCACCTACCACCAAGTGGAGCCCCATGCTTGTCTCCTCGATCAGAATACTCCCAACAGCATGTTAGGCCAGCGGTCTCTGTTATGATCACTAGAACCATCGTCGTCAAAGTCAGTTAACACCCTCTGACACATGGTGCATTAAGCTCTTTTATCCCCTATCCAATTAACATATTGTTACAATCAATGAAACGGAATGGAACGAGAAACGAAATAGCCTTTTACAGTTTGGAGAAAAGGATGCCGTTTTTTGAATTTCCATTGGAAGCAGTTGAATCCTGGTGGGTTCAACTGCTTCCCTACCAACCCTACTGGGTAACCGTTCAAAGCAATTACTTTTACACTTATAAAATTATAATGTCTTTTGTACTGCTGGTAATATCGAAGTCTGTATTTATGTCTATAGAATTGCGTTCAAGAAGTAAAATATCCCAACATCTTTAAATAAACAAATTAGATTAACTGTCTTAGGCTCAGTCGTACACATTTAAAACACTTTTAAAGAAATTAAACACGAAATGTCTTAGTTAAACTTATTTACAATTCATTTTAATTTTGTAACGTCGGGCCGTAGTTAAAATAGTTTGTAAAGAGTTTAATATTATGCGTTTTAATCCGTTTAAATATAAATAGACAAAAAATTCTGTGGCAAGAGAAGTTTATAAGATAATTAAAATAATATTAATACGTATTTAAAAAAAAGGGAAGAAAAGTTATAATTAAATTTGGCTAATCAGAAAATTGCTTTAACCAGTTGCTTGTTTGTGCTTTATATTACTAATTATCTGGACAAAGCTTTGGAATTAAACATTTGATTTCCAAGTGGAAATAGTAGTACGTTAGAACTACTAAGTACTATAAACAGTGATCATGTAAAGCAAGTGACATTATAAGTGAATTAATAAAAACTGTTTGTCCCGTCAGTTTGTCGCTCCAGTCAGAACCGAGTTTAATTGAAAAGACCCTTCAGACTCTAGTGTAATTGAAATAAATGGATAGAATTTTTATGGACACGCTGTATAAAAGGCGCCTTCAATTAAAGACAATGAGTGATGGGCTACTCATTAGGTTTTGTTGGGCTCTTTTAAAAATGGAATAGAGAAGAGAACGACGAGAAAAGTGGTTTATGAAGGTTTTAATGTTTTTTTTCTATAAAATTTAAAAAGTAACGCTTAATTGCATATATATGTAAATTTCTTCGTTGGGTGTAAGTATATGTATGTATTATACTTAGTAAATAAATATGTAAGTACTATTTAACTTACGTTTCTTCTTAAAAAGCTCGTATTTAATTCATAAAAATAGAGCTATTTATTGCAAGCAAAGAATAGTTTTTACTTTAACACAGATAAATCTTTAACTGTGTTAATAGTGTCTTTTCATAGAAAATTGCATTTATTTACAAGAGCAGGTCTCTTGTTCTGAGAGCTTATAATAAATATGATTAGTGTTTTAAAAAGTTATCTTCTATCCAATGACCTATCGTTTCTCGCCAATATTTCTAGTATTTTTTTAAAGCTAAGCCGGTCTTTATAAAATAGTTCAAATACAGTATTTACATTACATTAATGGTGACCTTTTTCATTTACTAAATTCTTTAACTATAGTATTTGATCATATATTGAATAGCAATGTAGCACAAATTTATTGTTGACTTTTACATCTTGTCAGTTCGAAAGTTTTTTGTCAATAGACGCGCGAAATTGTATAAAATTTTATGGACTGTAATTTTGTTACTATTTTTAATTCATGAGCTTAGTTTAAAAGAAGCAATCATGATCAAAGGGTCGCGTTTTCTATTCCCACCATGTTCAACATGTTTATAATCATTTAATATGTTGAACTTCGTCTGAATATCTGCATATTAAATGGCTGGTAGGAATATCGAAATTTCTTCCGGGTCACGAACCACTTTCACAGATAAGAAAGCCGTGTAGTTTAATCACCTGACGGTTTCAGCCTGTGGATTTCCAAAGCCAAAAATGGGTCTATATCGCATGTTGTTAAGATGTTATACAGCTAGGGTATTTCACCTGTCTGTCTGTCTGTCCTCCTCCATCATAAAAAAATAACAAAACGTGCTAAGCTAAGCTAAATCAATTAAAAATAGCATTGCTAACTACCTGTGATTTTCGTAAAAAATCATCTTTTTGGTTATCCGTAAATTAATTATCAATCCTTGAAATAATAGGAATTCAACAGGATACAAGTCAACCAATATTTAACATCAATTAAATTTAAAACCTTAACTCCACTTTGTAACCATTAACAAAGAAACTAAACCGTTTTTACGATTCGTTTTACGACAAACTCATATAGTTAATCGGAAATTTGACTGGCCACTTTTATTGGCCCATCGTTACCTTATTTGGTTTTATTCCCATAGATCCCACGACGTCGTAAATTATTGTGAATAGACAATAAAACATGTAAATCGCAGTTTATAGCGTAATTAAGTGGAATTGTACTTAATACCTAACTAAATTGTACCAGCGTGACGAGATTAGCAATTAGAGGAATTTCATCCTACCGTGTATATTATAATAAATATATGTTTTATACTTTTTTTCGTTTTATATTATATCTCTTTCGTTTATCTATGCTAATATATAAAGCTGAAGAGGTCGTTTGGTTCAACGCGCTAATTTCATGGATTTGAATTAAAAAATTATCGAGAAGCGAAGATATAGTTCCTTCTATATATATAGTTCTTAAAGATGAATAATTTTCCACATTTCCCATCGTTAAGGGTTTCCGATGTGTGCGTTGTGAAAACGATTTAATATACTCAAAAATATGTATAAAATAATACAGGAAGTATTATTTTTCTTTGAATGATCTGAAAAATGTCTGCGACAGTATATATTTATCATTTAAGATTAAATTGCAGGAACGACGGTACGCCGACGACTGACACTGACTGTAGCTAGTTTTCAGATAAAACACTTGTAACTTTTTAAAAAACTTTTAACTACACGCGTAAACTACATATAGCGTTTATAAGGCATTAAAAGGCCCAGTCACTACAATGAAACGGAGGCTTATGTTTTAAGTCAACATAGAATTTAAAATGATCATATAAATATAAGTTTAGCAGCCTTTATCGTATTTTAGGTTGCACTGGCTGGATAGCGATATCTTAGACATACTTTCAAAAAAATATATAATTAGTTACATTCGGGTAAATAATATGTTTGGTTTAATAAAAAAAAAATAACTTTACGAGTTGGATTAAAATGTTTAAAGTATATTATGTATATAATAATGGAGTTGTAGTTAAAATTGCTCAAAATGTTGTAACAATAATATGTGTTAATTTAGCTACGTCATATGTAGCTAGTTACAATGTTATTGTATTGTTTTACTAATGACGTTAAATTATTTCTTATTATTTTAACATGATAGTAACCTACATACAATTAAAGGCAATTTATGTGTCTCTAATAAAAACTTACAATGTAAATAAGAGTACATACCTTAACGATGCATGTGGTGAACTTCATATTTAGCTATAATCGGATTTGATTATCAATCATTAATCACTTGAAAAGCATCCATAGACAATTGTTGTTACCTCCCCAAATTCTCACGCGATAACCACGTAAAAATCGACACTCCGTTTAGTTTACTGCTTTTTATTACACAGTTTACATTGTAATTACTTAGTTTTGTCTTCCACGCACAGCGTTACTACGTTTTGTTTATTCTAGATATTTAAATTTTAGGCCAAATAAGTCGCTAGTAAGAATGTAATCGGCACTAGCCGCCATGTTTTTTCGCGCATGCGTATTCGATCCGGATTGACACATGCGCTGTAATTTTTATGGCGTACATACAACATTATGACAAGATGTACATCATAGTACGTAGTTGTGTTTATGAAACAATATTTTATTAGATTACAATTTTTATAAACTATTTATATAAAAATCGCGATCGTATATGAGTTTTTGGCAGTTTTGAAACAATTTCCGACTATCCAAAGCCGAAATAGGTCGAGAGAGCATCTTGTTCATGTGTTATATGGCTAGGATGATACGACTACCATCAAGTTACCGCTATGCTTGCCTGTAATCCTCTATAATAAAAAAGAAATACTTTTGAGAATAATTTTTAAGTTATATAATTAAAAATTGAAATCTATGATTCCCTACAATAGATATATCAAACTTTGATCATGAAATCTTCTCTCGTTGCTTCTATGCGTGTTATTAACAAGAAGGGGATAGATCTTCACAGCTTGGACTGACAAAAGGAACGGTTTTTGCGATTTCCTTTTTTTAATAAATGTAAAGTTCTTTTGCATCTTTAATATTTCTATCGCATTCATTTTATGCCTTCTGGTTTTAAAAAAAATAAAAATCCTTCAAAATTACTCGCCTCAAAGGCACCGTACAAAAAACATTATCACATACAAGCGTTGATTTAACTCGAATCAGGTTCTCCAAATGTTTACTGTTACACAAGCTTTGGGGATTGGGCTTCCGGCCTTTTATCACGACTTATTTAACAAATACTTTAATTTTTACATTGTACAGTGATTTTATCTATTAAATGATTAAAAATATAAAAAAGTGACCGATCTGATTCTCAACAGTTTTACCTTGACTTGATTACTACAACGACTTATGTACCAAATAGAGGTATATTTATCTTTAAGACTTAGAGATTTGTTTAATTGTGTTTGCCATAATTTCTAGATTTAAAATGAAGATTAGTTAATAGTTTAATTTTTTGACCTTCAAAATTATAGTTTATCATATTTCACACATAGACAATAAGATACCTGTATATACGTTTTTAAAAGCTTTTTGTAAAGGTTATCCCAGATGAATAAGTTATGACTATTTAAAAGAGTAGATATCTTTTTAGAAGCTTCCATAGGTCAGCGACATGCGGGACCACAACGAATTCGGTTGTTTAAGTTAGATATAGAGAAACCCACTTACCACACGAACTTTAAACAACAACTAGACGAAATTCTCGGTCCCTCAATGTATTAAAATTTTAATCTAGTTTGATGTAATATTAAAATAAAAATGTTTATTCTTTCGCTTTACATCACAAACAACGGTAAGTGATGAACTTAATCCAATCTCAAAATTGTGTCAGCGTGCTTAATTGTGCAGCACATAAAAATATTCAAATATTTTAATATTTGAATATTAAGCAACACTAAAAATGATGAGAATAAAAATGAAGATAAATACTGTCTATAGTTTACGCGGGTAGTACACATTTAAATAAAACACTTTAACGGTTTAAAGCCGTGGTCTCCCCGTGACCACGGCTGCTGCAAAGCATCCGAAACGTCGGGCCGAAGTTAAAAGTCATTTTCAAATAAGTTTAACTAATATATCGCCTTTCAAACCGGTAAAGTGTTTTATTTAAAAATGAAGATACACAAATCGTCGTAGTTTTAGTATGTTTGTTTTTTATGATATAGGAATTCAATCAAACACAATCGGTTTCGACCTTAGCTGTATTACACCAACTTACTTTCATTGGTAAATAAATAAGTAATAGGTACTAAGGTACCTAATTAAGTTAATCGAGCGAAACATAAATAATTAATTAAAAAAGCCGTGAAGTTTAATCGCGTTTCGGTTGCAGCCTGTACATTTCTGAATATCCGAAGCTAAAATAGGTCGACAGCGCATTTGCGCAAGACCTATTTTGGTAGGTCTTGTCTGTCAAGAAATCCACAGACTGATTCCGAAACGTGATTAAACTTCACGGCTGTACCACACTTGATAAAAGTGCTCTGGTTTAAAAACGTCTTTATAAACTCATAAAAATTCTCATAAATAAAGAACACTCGCTCGGTGCTCCACGGCCTATTGTCGCCGTAATAAATAGCTAGACAACTCGCTTATTAACTAGAGCCACTAGAGTGAGGGGCTTTCTTCTGGACTAGCCTCAACCTAGTTCCGCCTCTCGCCGCGAGATGATAAAGCGGTCAGAAACCTCGATTTGGCTTTGAAACTAATTATGGCATGTGGCTTTGCACGTTTGACAGGTAGCTGTGCCCTCTTCTTCAGGCGCATGGAATCATTATTTTGGGCATCATGTTATTTTTTTTAAATCTCAGCTTTGTCAATTACTACTTTGTCCGCGTAGACTAGTTGATACGAGATAAAATGGTTACATCCATCTTCATAAATTATAGCTATTACCTACGACGCTTGTCGGCGGCCCGTCGTTGCTAGTTAATCATTGTTTTCGATCATTTATATAAGAATTATTATTTTATACATTTTTCGGTTTCTTGAATTGTTCTCGCAACGCACGCAACGAACGCCTTCAAAGATAAATATTTTTCCCCGTTTGTCACACATATTCCTTTTCGCTCCTATTGGTCGCAGCCTATTGTTTTATAACCTGAAGCCTTCCTCGATAAATGGCCCAATTAACAGAAGAAGAATTCTTCAATTTTAAAAAGTAGTTCCTGAGATTACCGCGCTCAAACAAACAAGATGGCAAGAACGATTCAAGGTGCGAATTTATTAAATAAAATAACATTTTATGGACAATAATTTAATATATATATATATATACTTCTAAATATATATTACATAAAATTAATTTATAACAGTGAGTCTGTTGTCTAGAAGCGGTCTAATGGGAGATATTTTTTTAATATACTTTTCAACAACATCTACATCTTTGCCTATTACTTTGAAGTCTCGACCATTTCTTCTTAATACCTGAAATGACAAAATAATTTGAACAGGCTCATTGGTAAGGGAATTTAAAGATAATAAATATACAACGGCCATGAGTTCGATTCCCAACGGGTCCAAAATGTCCAATATGTATACATACAACCAACTACAACCACAAGTGTAAAAATAAATGACTATTCTCTCTCTAAGATATTAAAATTATAGCTTGTTCTCAGAGCTTGCTCATATAAGATTATAAATAACTAATGTAGAAACAGCCTTTCCAAGTTGATGTTTACCAAAATGGGTAAAACAGGATTCTAGAAATTTCTGAGTCACCAATTATAAGTTAATATAAGTTAGTACAATACTCACATCAAATGTTCCCCCCTCTTTCAGAACGAAACTGATGGTGGAAACCTGATATTCCCCTTGAGGATCTAAGGGTTTGAAGTCATCGTCTTTTACATACACTTCGACAATTGGAGTTTCATTTGTTAAATTTATTTTTAGCTTTACACCTGAAACATAAATTGCATTTAATCTAAAAAGAAAATAAAACATAGGTTGAAAAAAAATACGACATGGGCAGGATTCGAACCGGTACATGCATGTATCGATAGGTTGAAAAAATCCGACACGGTAGCTCAATTGGTTAGATCAACAACACGGAACCGTGTGGGTGTCGATTCAAGTCCTGCCTGTGTCGTATTTTTTTTTTCAATGTTTATTCGGTTTTCAATTTATATAGTGCCTTCATGTGCAATAACATGTGAAAAATATTAAAATTTTCAAAGGCATTGATGACTATGAATATATTAATATAATTATGAAATGAAATATTGTCCTGGAAAGAATAGCCCCCATTAAACAGTCAACCCCCATTAAAAAGTTTCGGTCACAACTTGTATCTTACTTTATTCTGAAATTGTTATAAAATTACCAGTTCGAAAACAACACTTTATTTTTTTAAATACAACCCTTTAACAGAATAAACGCGATATACATGTATTAGTTAAACTTACATATTTGGAAATGATTTTAACTACGGTCCGACGTTTCGGATGATAATTAATATATATTGCGTTTTAGGCTGTTAAATTGTTTTATTTTTTTTATCAAAATTTTTACATTTTATTTTTAAGAAGCGTCAACAAAACTCATTTTTTTCCGTGACGCCCTCGTCTCAAAATAAAACTGTTTAAGAATTACAAACAGTTTACGCATAAGCAGTAAACAATCAAGTCCAACATTAATTAGAATATATTTGGAGGGAGTAGAATTTTTTAATTTGTTTTAAATTTTTTCGTGGTAAGTGACATTTTTGCTATTTGGTATTATATATAAAAATAACTAATTTGGGTATGACATAGTGAGTATTTTTTTCCATATAGGTTGTTGTATAGATTGAAGTAGGTATATCCCTTTTTCTTGCCGATTTAAATAAGTATCTCTAGATACATACATACATACAGAAACAATATAAGTGTGCTTATATTGTTTTAATGTCTATATACCGATAATAATAGCCAACAACATACCAGCGACTTGTGGCAACCAAGGACCTTGAAACGGCTTCCGCACCCATGCATTAGAGGTGGTGATCTTAAATGCTTCTATGAGATGTTCTCCTCGAACGATAAAAGATACCATGTCATTTGTAAATGGTAAGGTGTTGATAAGTCCACCTCTTGAAATGTCTGTAACATAGTTAACAGTAGTAAGTCGGATTTGTATATGGAACCGCTATTCAATAACTTCAAAGTGATTTTTTTATTGATAGAGGACAGACAGGCGTACTAAAAAAAATACGTGAAATACCTCAGCCTATTGCATCTAACCAAGATGCGCGGTCGACCTATTTTGGCTGTGGATATTCGGTTTCGTAAAATAAAATACACTTCTAACTGTAACCCTTTCTCATTTAAACTTTTCTTTCTAATTTACTTTAATACGTTGAAAAGTGGGCGTTTACACTTCGTCATACCAAGTACTTGAAGCGACTGCCCGTAAAATTAAAGTTGATTAAATTAATTTTAAATGAAACACTAACGATGTAAAACACGAAATGTGTCAATTAAGTTGTAAGTACGGCTGCTAAAACGCAGAACTGAAGATGTCGGGTCGTGGTGTTTTTTATTCATTTTTGCGTGTGGCACCGCCATCCACACACTAAGGACTTACTGAAAATCAGTTTCAGATCAACAAAGGACCTGATATAGGCTGAGTAAGATCCTATTCTACCAACTAGCAGTACAACAACATTTTTTATACAGTTAAGATTAAATTATGTTTAGCTTTAGTAATAAAACTTATGTTTTTGTGTGGCTTATAGTAAATAAATGTATTTCTTCATTACATATCCGAAACCACTTGCGTAAACATAAATGGCGTGCAGGCAACCTCGAATTAAATTTTAAACACGATTTTTTTCTTGTCGTAGTACTTATTATATTATAAACTTCATCTTACCGCCTTTTGAAATAGATCCCCTTATAGTGTTTCTAAGTAGAAAAGCGATGTTAGTCAAATTGCTAAATTTCATCTCCTTCGCCTGAAAATGAAACATTTTAAATTCTCAACTGAAAATCCAATCTACAAATTTTGAAAAGCATTTTTCTAACTATCCGGACTATTTTTATAATTTAATGTAAATAGTTCGTGCTACACTGCATGTACGTACACTAGCTGGCGCCCGAGACTTCGTCTCTTCGACTTCAAAAGAACTAACATTATGAAATAAATATATGTAACTAACGTTTATTGCTAGTTACTTGACACTTTATGTCATATTTTCGACAGCTCACACCATATTTTTATAAATTGTAGCCTATGAGTTATTCTGATGTATAAGATATATTATTGGAAAGTTTAATTGTAATCCATTCAGTAGTTTTTGCGTGAAAGAGTAACAAACATCCATCATCAACACATACAAACTTTCACGTTTATAATATTAGTAGGATAAGCACTAGCAGCAGTTAGTGGCCCACGATTTGGGTATGTACCAAGTCCAGATGGACCTTGACTACTTACAGCATCCAAAACAGCATCAGCAAAAATATCCCCGATAGCACATTCACCGGATCCGCATTCTGTCATTATAAGATCATCTTTCGCTTCTCCTATCACTTCTTTGACTATAGCATGGAGCTCGTCTTGGTACGGTTTCAGTAAAGCCTTAATCTCTGGGTCTACAAATATGTTTGCAAATAATGTATATTAAAAAACAACATAATTGCCGTCCAATAAAGTTGAACCGAGTTCTTTGGTGAATGTTTCAATGCAAGGGTAAGCAAACTTTTTGATAAAAGGGCCATAACAAATATTAAACTTTTGTTTTTTGGTATTCAATATATTTTATAGATAAATAGTCTTATAATATATTTATTTTATTTTACGGTAATATTTTGATAGCGAATTAGTAGTAGGTAGTTTGCATTTTTAAGAATTAAATTCTGTGTTCCTTTTGTGTACCTCTAAAAAATAGTCTTTGATGTTCAACATTTCGTCACCGGGCGTTGCTCAACCCTTATTAAATCACTAATTCGTTGTTCGAATCCTAGATAATTATAATGTCTGATTAGCTGAAGTCAATACCCGGTTTTTTTTTCGCCTGTAAACACAGTTGATACTCGAAACGGACTTTAAAATATGTCTGCGCATACCGTCGGGTGAAACAGGATTACGTTTTGGCAGACTTAGATGACTTACCTTCAGGAATAGATCTATTTAGAAAAACAGGTTCTCCATCGAAATGAATCAAATCTCCATTTCTGTTGAAGTAAGTTGTTAGATTACCAACGTATTTTGTAAACGCTGATGCTGTCACAATAGGTATCTAAAAAAATATAAAATTAACATAGTGTTAGAGAAACTATTGATTGTTCCAACGATCTAGCAGTAATATAATTTTCAATTTAAGAAGCCTTTTTGTAGGCCGTTAGACTTATTGCATTGATTTTAAAATGTGTGCATTAAACAAATTTCCATAAGTAAAAGTAATTTTGAAAAAAATAAAGTAAAGTAAAATCTTCACACAAAATTAGTTTCTATTTTTACCACATATTTAGTTTTTTAAAATGAAAACACAAAGTTCGCAGTTATTAATGGCTATCATTCATTCTAGTGCTTTTTTTAATAAGAAAATTAATAGTTACGACTAAACTGCTCAGCCGATTTTAATGAAATTTTGTTTGGAACATATCAAGCCCCAACCTATTATAATTCTATATCGGTATAATAATAAATTGTGATAAGTTTTTTTAATGGCAACCTGTATATTATATTATGTTATATTATTTATAATACAATATTATCTCTTGGTTAACATATAACCGACCTTATGACCTGGTCGTTTTTCCGATTCTACTATTACTGGATAAGGGCCAGATATCTCTTCGTGACTGGGGGATTCCCCATTCCAAAGTAGACTGTGCGAGTGGCCACCGACAATTATGTCTATATTCTCGCCGACCTCTTTTGCAATTAACCTAAAAAGAAATACTGTATGAAAGTTATTTTTTTATTGTTATCAGAAAATACACGCAATCACTTCAAGATTTCATATGTATCTAGTTATATTCGTATCTTACGTGAAAAAGTCATAAATTACCACTTTAAACGGATGCAAACGCGACATATGATTTTTAAGATTTAAATTATGTAAAGTTTTATTTCGGATGCTTTACAGTTGTAGCACGGCCTCGGGCGTCATATTTCGCGTTTCAAACTGTTTTTCGTTTTATTTAAAAGTTTAAAATTATTTTATAACTCAGGACAGGACTCGAACGACTCGTTTTGTTTCACATTAGATGTTTTTTCGGAAGCAAAAACCCATCCATGCAGAATCAAATTTCTTGGAATTAGAATCCACTAACCCACTTAAGTTTAAGCTAGTAGATTAAGCCGATTTGAATAAGATTTGTTTACAAAACACACTTTTAACAGTTTAAAACACGAAATATATAAGTTAACTCACTCGAATAAATTAAATATATTATTAAAACTAGTACTGACTTATACATTTAGCGTTTTAAACCGTTAAAAATGTTTCATTTAAATGTGTGGTACTCTCGTAAACCACAGACTAAACTTAATACGATTTGTTTACACCGTTAAATAAAACACTCTAAATAGCAGAAAACTCCTTCATATGGCCCCCTTAAAGCATCCTTACGGAGTCCCGGCCGGCGCCCGTGGAGTCAGTAATTTGACAGGTTTATTGGAAAATATCGGAAAGTCCCGCTTTCCTTGCATTTAAATCGTCGATAAGTCAAACGTATGAACTTAAATAGAATTTATTGTAATTCCTTACGCATATTCTATCCGGAAAATATTTTACCTCGCTTGGGATAGTTTTGTGTTTAAGGTATTACTACTTATGTGTCGTGACGTACACTAAGGGTAGCACGAGACTTGAATCCCAAGTTAGAATATTGGAAATTTACAATTTTTTAATATATTATGTATACTATGGTATCAGAATGTTTAACCAGAGAAAAATATAATGTAGTAGTATCAATCAATTTCATGGGATTAAAACGCGATCTATATTCATAAGATATATTTTATAGCCAAATAGTAATCAATTAAAAAAATAATAATGATATTATACATTAAATAAATCACTTTTTTAACAGTTAGAAAAGCGAAATATTTAAATAAATCCGTTCAAAACGCGATATATTTTAGTGAAACTTGTGTCGTGTAAAAACTTGTGTTGTGTCGTGTAAACGTGTTACCGAGACCGTCGCTCCCCGTGACCACGGCAAAGCATCGGAAACGTCGGGCCGTAGTTAAAATTAATTTTCATTTAAACCCTTAAAGTGTTTTATCAGCAGTGGTCAGGGACCCGTGCCCTGCGACCACAACAAATTCATTCAGAATTTTAAATTCATAAAAGGTTTTTATTGACGCGAATAGTATATGTATACTAAACTATAGACGATAATTGAGTTTTTATTCTAGAATAATAATCAACAGACAGACTATCAGGAACTTATATTTTAATTTTCAAAATTATTTTTTTATTATATTATTCAATTTCATTTTAACAGCGTCTTCAATGGCTTCAAAAGTAGGTACATCGCGGTTATGCCTGTGTAATACAATACTCACTTTAAAAATTGAACACTGCTTATTGTTAAAATTGGATATACATTTTTACTAATATTTGTAGACAAGTCTTCTTTGTTTTCGTAGGAAGTTTTTTAAGTTGTTTTTCTTTAAACCGTACTTATGTACACTGAATTAGTCATGGCTTTTTAGCATGACGGATACGACACTTACTTGTCAACATCAAGGCCGCAATGAGACAAAAGAATGATTATATCGACTCTTTTATTCGTTAATATCTCCGCTTCGCGCTTCGCTGCTTCTACTGGGTCTAAAAATTTCACCCTCCCCGGATTTGATGACGTCTGGATAAAAAAATATCAAACTAAAGTAATATTTAAATTAAACACTTTTAACTGTTTTAAACGGGAAATTTATAACTTTAAACTTGCTTACAAATACTTGTGACTCTGGCTCGACATTTCGCCTTTTAAACCGTTATAACAGTGTGTGTGTGTGTACTACTCGCGTAAACTACATTTAGTATTTGGAACGATATTCTCAAATAATTTAAGGATATCTTAAACCGACTCAGCATTATGATTTTTTACCATTCTGGGAATCAAATCTAGAACTCCAGGAGTTTAAACTCCAAAGTCAATGCAACTGAGTCACGGGGGTGGTAAATTATAAATAAAATCATATTTTTATCAATCCTTAGTAAGAAATATGTGATATACAGGAGTACAAATAAGTTTCCGCCGTTTTATTGTAGATGGCGCGGCACGAAGTTTTGGTTAGCTTTCGCAGATGACAACAGGCTTAAAAATAGCTCGGACATTCAAGAACAGCATAACCTATTAACCTCATTGATTTTATATTGGTAAAATACAATTTTTGTAAGTTGAAAATGTCAAAATTTAGAGCCAAGTAAGCGTCATTTGCGGGAAATATTAGTTTACTTTTTAATTTAAAAAAATCTGCTGCTGAGGCGCATCAATTGCTCGTAGAAGCATATGGTGAGGGTGCTTCGAGTGAGAGAACGTGTCGAGAGTGGATCAAAAGTTTAAACAACTAAATTCACATCGCAATCGTAAATTCTATCAAAATCAATTCAGCCGTTGAAGGCCTAGTACCTTCATAGTTAATACTTACTTGAGTCTCAGTGGTGATTAATCCAATGATCCCTATTTTCCTTCCCCCCCTTTCTAGTACCGTGTGGGGTTGATAAAGATCTTTCAATGCTGGTTCCTGGCTTGTGTCTATGTTGGCGACAACGACGGGTGCTCGCAGTTCCTTCAAGTAAGGTGCTATGCCAGCTATCCCATCATCGAATTCGTGATTACCTACTGTCTGTAAAATTGAATAGTTTAAAAGATAATTGAACGGATTAAAACGCGATATCTTGTAGTATGATTCTTGTGTATTTCACCGTACACATAGTTATATAAAGCTAGCTGTGCCAGCGACTTCGTCCGCATAGAATATTTATTTTGGGGATCAAAATTTATTTTTGCATACATCATCACCTCTATAAGTTATAGCTGTTACCGACGGCGTCGTCCGCGTCCCGTCGTTAAACGATAGACCTATAATGTCGAGGTCATATCTTTTTACCATTTAAAGACTAATCTTTCTTACATATGGGTTTGTGTATCTTGAACTGTTTTCACAGCAACGGAAACATTTAAACATGAATAATTTTGCCCGATTCTTTCACTTTTCCCACTATATCCTGGCTCCTATTGCGATCCTAATGCGGTCAGCATTGTGATGTTTTCAACCAAACCAATTCGAACCAGTAGTTCTTGAAATAAGCGCATTCTAACAAACAAATTCTTCACCTTTTTATATCTTTACTGTATTAATACAAAGTAAATTTGTATTGTAGTGATGGGAAAACTAATAATACAATTCTTTATTGCACAAACGTAGACATAAGAACATAGACACTTGAAATTATATATACAAAGTGAAACATGTTTGTGCAAAGACGACCTCAATAATATCAAACTATGTCGAATTTTGCTTAATGAAACCTTTTATAAAGGTTTTGTGTTATTATTAATGTTAAAAGTCTAAAATTACTGAACCAAAATAGTTTAGGTAACAACCTTTAAAAATAACTTAGAAGGCTGTAGATCGTAGAACAAGATCAATCAACCGAAAACTATAAAAAGCGGAACGAATCGAATTCTTCACGTCAGAAACTAATAAACATATTAATATAATTATATATAATAGCGTTTTTACATATATTTTTCCTGATAATTGCTAATTGTAGTTTATTAATAAATAATGAGTAATAGTAATAATAATAAAACTTTTTATTGCACAAACATAGACATAGGAACATAGACACTTAAAATTATATATACAAAATAAAACATGTTTTTGCAGGCGCCTTTCCAAGCAACCTTTGTATGTTGAAAAAAAATTACATTAAGTAACATGAAAAATAAAATTATGCAATAAATTATCATTTATTTATTTAACTAGCTATGTCAACGACTTCGTCCGCGTAGAACACTTATTTTGGGCATCAAACTTGTTCTTGCAGACCTGTTCAACTCTATAATTTTAAGCTGTTACCCACGACTTCGTTTTCCCGTCTTGCAAATTAATCTTAAAAGATACACATATAGTGACACGGACCTTTTTTAGATCATTTTAAGAGAAATCATTCTTTCATAAATTTGTTTTGGGTATCTCGTTTTGCATTTTCACAAATGCCCAGTTTTATATATTAATATAGATAATAAAGGCGGCTTACGTGAACATCGTTGGGCAGCAAATTTATGAATTTCTGGGTAATGTTCCATTTTAGAAGAGTGTACCAGTATGTCCCCTGAAATGTGTCTCCGGCGTTGAGGAGTAGAGCTCCTGGTTTTTCCTTCAGCAGGGTCTTAATCTCATGGTAGAGTCGTGCGTAACCACCAAGACAGTTGGTGTCATTCGTCGTACATATTGGATAATCTACTGTGGTTTCTTCGAATCTGCAATACGTTTGACATTTTAAACTAGCATCGTAGCTAAATGATATTTTGATAAAAAAGAAAAACAAATCAACTAATATATTACACGATGTAAGCCCTAAAAAAATGTTGTATTAAGAAAATAGAAGATATTTTTTAAATAAAACACTTTTGATGGTTCAAAAGGAGAAATTATTGTTATATGAAATGAGCGTTTGGGACGCTTGTACCAGCTGTGGTCTCGGAGGACAAAATAGCCGGCTGTACCGTAGTTAAAATAAAGGACTAATAAATTTCGCGTTTAAAACCGTTAAATGTATTTAACTGTACTACTAGCGTAAACTTAAATATAATTAATACTTAAGAAAGGTTACGCTGAATCTTTCTTCTTTAGAGCCTTGGATTAAACTAATGTCGTTAGGATAAGACATACAGTTATATATTTAGAGGATAAATACAAAAAAATAATGCTTGGCTTAAAAATTAAGTGAAATTTAAATTATTGGCATTCAGATCCAGAACTTTTTTAAAACAACAGATTTTTTAAATTTACTGTAACATTAGGTATATGAAACATAATTACATAGATAACATTTTTAATTTGCATAAATATTATAAAGACGTACGTAGCAGCTTAATTACAATTGTGTATAATGGGTATATGTTAAAAGTCGTACAGTAATTTGAAAGAAACAATGTTTTATATAATGAAAATTAAATATATTCTATACTGTTCTCAATTTACGATATTTGCTTTGAATAACCGTTCATTAATAAATACAGGATTTTATGTTGTCTCTTTGTAATTATTACATGTCCGAATAAAGCTTTTAATTAAATTGCACGCCAAGTACGGGTTGGCATATTTCACCTCTGTATACTGTAGAACGCCAATGTGCATAAAGATGAAAATATTTTTGACAAGACTCGAATCCAAGACAAAAAATGGTTTTATTTAACTATTATAAAACTGGCAATTTTTTTTTAAGTTGACAGCCCCGAATTAATTTAAACAGGTCCAATAACCACTTAGCCAAATTAAAAAAAAAACACTGCACTGTGTTATTAAAAAAATGTATATTCAAAAAGACTTTTCTAACGTCCGAAGCCAGAATAAGTTGATTTTATTTATATTCTCTCACTATACTGTCTATAGTTTACGCGAGTAGTACACATTTAAATAAAACACTTTAACGGTTTAAAACGCGAGATATTAGTTAAACTTATTTGAAAATGATTTTTAACCCGAAACGTCGGGCCGAAGTTAAAAATCATTTTCAAATAAGTTTAACTAATGTATCGCGTTTTAAACCGTTAAAGTGTTTTATTTAAATTCTCTCACTATGATATTTCACCATCCATCAAAACTCAATACTTGCATATCATCCTCTATCATAAAATAATTATAACTTTTTAAATTTCCATAAGAACGTTGATATCGTGACTTCTGCCTAACTGAACGTCCTTTTATCCTCCCCATGCCTTTATATGCCATTTGTCAATACAACAAGAGGAAAATCCGTCCCAACAAACGCGTTGCGAATATTTACATTTTGTAATTTACAAGGAAGAGCTGTATCGATAAATGGCCTTCCACAAACACAGATCTACAATACACAGATTATATACAATCTTGTATTTTACATAATCATATTTATTATCTTACAATACCAAGGTCGACGATACTCTCGTAAAGACCGTGCTTAAATTCAATTTATTTTAACAATAAATATTTTTTTGTTACTCAATGATCAAAATAAATTTCTATAATTACGTCTATCTCGACTGATTTTTAAAACGACTAAAACGGTTTTTATAGTTCAAAATTTACATTGTACAACATAATAAAGAAGGATTCCCGTTACCCCGACGTGGGCCATTAGGCAACCTGTGCCGTGCCCGACTGACACGTTTATTGTTTCAAATTTTTGTCTTAACGCTTTGAATTTAACCACGAAGCTAAAATGGCAAAACATTTATAAAATTAATTGCAAATTAATATATCAACATTTTAGTATAGTCTCTTTCTTCTTCTTCTTATTTCTGATTAATGTGTTTACTGCTAGTTAGTTTTAAATGTAACGGTTTAGGAAACATACTGTAGCATACATATTGTAATTAGGAAGATATTTATCTATGATATTACATCACGTTCTAGTGTACAGTTATCATTAATTATATTATTACAAGATACATTTACACACAACATACATATTATTTCACATATTTAGAATAATTTTCAACATATGTGAATCTTTAATTATTATTATCTTAAATACTGTCTATAGTTTACGCGAGTAGGACACATTTAAATAAAACATTTTAACGGTTTAAAACGCGATATATTAGTTAAACTTATTTGAAAATGATTTTATCTTCGTCCCGACGTTTCGGATGCTTTGCAGCAGTCGTGGTCACGGGGAGACTGCGTATGTAAGTATTTTTAAGCTATATATTAGGTATAATACTAATTTTGGTAATTTTTTTTTTAATTTGCAAATAAGAAAAAAATGCAATAAAACCTGAAATATAAGCTTGCGGCTTCATGTAATCGATCAACGAAACGGTCACAGTACACACCACGGACGCCCCACAGGCGTTTTGCTCCACAGGGGCAAATTGGATTACACATTTTAATAATTAGTCGAAAAGTTCGAATATGCCAATTTAGACAATTTTCGACATTTTACCACTATTGAATCATAATAAATTTACTTTGCAGTAAAATGTGACTTGGTCTTTCATGTAATATACAGAGACATACGTTAGTTTCGTTTAATTGTCTAAATGGGTAAAGGGTTTGTTGTAGGAAAATATTTTCACAAAATGAAATAATATATTCTTTCTTTAGTTATAATTAACAATGCATGCGTTTTTCCAAATGCTTAATATGGAAGACGATCGATCGTTATTAAAAACAAAATCTATCCTCGTTTAAAAAGATATGTTAATAAGTTTTTATTAGTCAAACTGAATTCAAATTATTTTTTCTTAATCTGTAGTATGCGCGAGTAATAAATTAATACCTTTAATTATTTTAGGATTTTATCGGAAAAGCATTTGAAACAATAAATCACAGTAAACTCATGTATGTCGCCTTTAAACCGTTAAAAATGATTTATCACGTGTAAAACCATAATAAACAAGCACACTCACCTAGCATGAAAATCATTATAATGCACTATATCTAATCTAAATACACCGCTATTTAAAACACCGGCGCTCGCTACACTAAACACGAATGTCAAAATAAAAAACATATCTAAAGCTGTCACACGCCAAATCCAACTCATGTGAAACAAATATATGCGCCCGCGTCGATACAAAACGCGGGTTTGTATAACACTAAATATTATCATTGCTCATTCATCTGTGTAACGAAGAATGCATAGACAGCAGGTCAACTTTATCACAAAGAGATTTGAACTCAATCTCTAGAGAATAAGGTCCTAAAATCTATAATAACGCCGTGTTCAATGCACATAAATTCAAGGATTTAGTGTGACCGTAATTAATACAACTTTCCTTTTTCAATCTGTTAAAATAACGTTACCTAATATAACTCACGTTAAATAGTATAAGTAAATACATTTGGAGAATTTCTTAGTTAAACTATAGACAGTCTATAGTTAACGTGAGTCGTACCCCTTTAAATAAAACACTTGAACGGTTTAAAACGAGATATATTAGTTAAAGTTAGTCTCCCCGTGACCACGGCTGCTGAAAAGCATCCGAAACGTCGGGCCGAAGTTAAAGATCATTTTCAAATAAGTTTAACTAATATATCGCGTTTTAAACCGTACATGTGTTTTATTTAAAGGATATCTTAGTTGTTATCTGAAGTTAATTAAGCTATGTTTAAGATTTAGGAAAAATACAAATTTGCTGTAAACAAAATACCTTGATATAGGTATTTATTGATGTATATTTTATAAGAATTTATTTTTTGTATATCGAAAGAAAGTCGATGTCGAAACCATAATTTCTTGTTTCAGAACTGGAGTATTTCAACTTTCATCATTTTTTCTGGCTTCCTTTGTCACGAAAGACATCGATATTGCATTTTAAGGTAATGGTTTGTGAAGAAAAACACCGATTACACTTTTAATAATCTATATAAAAATTTCCTTAGGTGCGTTTTTATTACTATTTAAAAAACTTAACAAAACCTGTTAAGTTTTTCAAATAGTATAAAATAATCTTGGCAGGTGACGTTACGTTTGCTAGAACGGAACTTCAATGTCCTGCACTATTAATTATTATTAGAGATGCGGCGAGTGACACTTAGTACGAGTACGAGTAACGAGTACCGAGTTTTACTCGGCTTAATTTTTTGTCAACCGAGTACTCGGCCGAGTAACTCGGTTCAATCAAATTCCCGTTTCGCGCGCGTAAGCAAGTATGTGTGTACAGACAGTTTCGCGCCGGTCAAGACGTCGACTCGCTCTTATCTTCGTAATTTTGTCTCATGACTGACACGACATCCTTTAGCATAGTTTTGATTTTATTAATTGAGATTTCCAAAGATTTCCCAAATTACTAATAAATACTTTTGGATCAACACTGTTATTTTAATTATGTCAAACTAAATATATAGTTTTTCTTAAACAACGTATACTCGTTATCAGATAACAAAGTATAACCGAGTTGTTCGACTGACTACGAGCATCAAAAAACCCGCCGAGTACGCAGAGTACCGAGTACCGAGTATCAACCGAGTACTCGGCGCATCTCTAATTTGAATCCTAGGAAAACAAAACATTGTTTCGATTGGGTAGGGCACAGAAGTCTGATCAACTGCTTGCCGAACCAATCACTGAAACCAACGCAGAAACGTTTCCGCCCTATGCCCAATGGGTTGTAACGAGATTTCAGTTTTTAGGTCCAATACCCCTCGTTTCTGGACATTTGTATGTTATTTACCAATACAAATTGGTCTAAAGGTCTATAAAAGTCTTAAGAAACCACAAATTCCAACTTTTTAACTAATCATCATTACTGACTAAATAGATAGAAAGTAATAATTAAAATTTGAATCAGTAACAAAAAAGCTAATTAAAATTTAAAAAAAACGTGTAATAAATACATAATTAAAACGTAATTATTGTTTGTTTAAACTCAGCATTTTACATACGTAATTATAGTTTCACAGACCTTTTCGAAATATTATTTCTTAAATAAATGCGGTGGTAACACCGTTTAACGTCTAGTACCAGTTTTATCAAAATTGGTGGAGCTTTTTGAGCGTGAGATGCATGGTTGTTACTCTTATTTTCAGAAGAAACATCACTCTTTATAATATAAATAAACCTAAGTACTGTCTGTAATTTAGTAGTTCACATTTAAATAAAACGCTTTTAACGGTTTAAAATGCGAACTTATTCATGTTTAAAGGAAGTGACCCCGCGAAATTTACTACTTAAAGTTATTTAAAAAGTATTTGTAAATGAGATTAACTAAGAAATGTATTTTATATAATTATACCTTCTATGTAACTTAAAAAACCTCTTTATCAATTCAATTCCTTTTTAAACAGTAACAGTATAAAATACATACTTATCAATGTATAATATCAAAAAAATAAATTTGTCACGTACTAAAGAAATTATAGCGTTCTTTTGTGTTATTAATAAAGCATTAGTCATTGTGCGTGTGACCATGACATGGAATTTTTAAATTAATTTTTGGACTAAAAATACTTGGTTGAAAATAAAAAAAAGAATTCTCTATCAATTTAACTATTCCTTAGTCTATTTCTGTTGCAACCCAATTAAACGATGCCTTTCTGTTGTTTAAATATAGTCTTTGTATTGTATGTATGTATATGTATTTAACAAAATGCTTGGAAATGGTTTTGACGTTAATCAATATTTTAATGATAAAAATGCTTAGGGTGTGGACGATCCCGCTCTTACAAGGAAGTACATAAAGAATGTAAAATAAAACTTGGAGATAAAAGGAGTCTACAAGGGCGTAGACACTCCTTTTAATTTTTTGAGAACTGGTAGTAAATGTAAAGTTAGACTCTTTAGTTTTGTGACGTTCATAATTAATCTAGTTACATACATGAATAAATGATTTTGACTTTGACTTCATTTGGCATTATTTTGTTTCATTTGTCGTAATACAATATCGGTCTTTAGTTTTAAGTATTTTAAACCATACAATGTGTGTTATAAATATAATTAACTCGAAATGTCTTTCCTTAATTAATTATTTGCCTTTTTGTCATACAATTTAATTGTCTTAATTTGATGTTAAAAATTTGAAATTTTATTTCTTTTTTGCGTTCTTTGTCGTCCAACGTACAAACAATATATAATAACTATTTGAAAACTTAAATACCTAACTTTCACTCTGTGATTTCTGTATAATCGCTCCGTATTCTAGAAACAGATTATACCAGATAATATTTTCCCGCCACAACCGTCCGTAAAGCACAGATAATGTTGAATACATTATGTAATCGTACGGATTCGGAATAGATATTATAATTACTTTAATAAAAAAAGCACATTGACTGTGGTTTCTGTCTCGTCGCTCCCTAATATTATTTTCCCGCCATTGAGTCCGTAATATACAGATAATGTTGAATCAATTTAAAAATTGCACAGATTCGATAACAAAATGTTTAATTAGTTTTATAATAAAAATAGAATTTGACTCTCTGTGGTTTCTGCCTCGTCGCTCCTTTACTTCAGATACAGACATCTATTGTAAAGCCCTTTTACCACAGAGAGACACATTTGCAAATATCTCACTATCTGAAATGTGAAGTCACTCTCATTAGGCGACATTTCTTTCGCTCGTCCCATTTACCTTTCAACCTTACATTTCAGCTTAAGTAGAACCTACTGAAGTCTGGTTATTATGCTTTTCACCAGCTGTGATTCAGGGTCAAGATGTATCGGTAACTTTTTCACATTTTTTAATTGTAGACAATCAACAAGCTTCACTTAACAGAAGGTAATACCCTAGTCATATAACATCTAAATTAGATGGCTTCCTATTTGGGCCTTTGAAAATCGGAAATCCACAGACTGAAAGCGTAAGGCGATTCAGGGCTTTTTCACTTGCGGTTATTGTTTCGTGACCCGGTTGATAAGGTTTCCCATTAATATCTAAATTACAGACGAGGTCTAATGTGATTAAAAAAACCATGGGAATTGAATCCACGCCCCGTTGACTATTCTTAGGCATGCTTTGCAAATTGGATAAAAGCTGGCGACTATTATACATACTTAAATTCAGTGGTCGTTGGTTCGAGTTCCGCTTCATTTGCTTCTGTGTATAGATAGCTAAGTCAGCGATATCGTCCGCGTAGAATAGTTCTTTCGGGCATCGAGTTTGTTTTTGCAAACTTCCTGTTCCACTCTATATATTTAAGCTTTTACCCACGACTTCATTTGCGTCCCGTCGTTCGTGTAAGTTAATCTTAAAAGATAGACATTTAGCGTCGCGGACGCGCGTTTTTGAAATCATTTAAAGAGGAATCGTTCTTTTATACATATTTTTTTGGTATCTTAATTCGTTTTCGCAACGTCCGCGACGGAAACCCACAAGCATGAATAATTCTCCCCGTTGTTTTTTCATATTTCTCACTGTTAGTCACAGCGCGATTGCGATATAACCTTTTTCGATAAATGCTCTAACCAACACAAAAATATTTTTTCAATTCGAACCAATAGTTCCTGAGATTACCGCGTTCAAACAAACAAAACAAACTCTTCAACTTTATATATTAGTATAGATATATGCAAACACATTTTTAGTGTAAAATTCTATTTATTTTACTAAATATTTACAATAAATACCATTATTGAATATATTGCTTGTTTACCTCGGAGATTGAATTAAGTAACATAATTTAAAAAAATATTTTTACTAAAAAGATTTATCTTATTTGCCCAGCGTGTAATAATTTACTGGTATAATATAAAAATATTCTACCTTTGATTAACGTAAAGATCCAAATAATAATGTAATCTACCCACATTTATTTATAAAATATCGATAAAATATTAGTTTATTTACATATATAGTTAATAGTACTAAAAATTTTACTATCTACATCTAAAAAATCATATATTGTATTAAACAATCAACTCTCAATATTTATTCTATTTTCGAGTCTCGGGTGGAACTTCTTGTATCTTTTTATGTATTCTCTAAGACCGAGTTGATCAAATCCTAAGTCTTGAGTATTTCTCTTGTTGTCGCCAAGCATCTGGAAAAAGACATATTTTAGCAATTTACAACGACAATGAAAAAACGAAAAGCTGTGCCAGCGACTTTGTTCGCATAGAAAAGTTATTTTGTTTTTGCAAACCTTCTCATTTTTATAAATTAAAACCTTTATCCACGACGAAAGTCGCGTCCTGTCTGACAAGACATACATATACTGTCCCGGACCTGTTTTATATCTTTTAAAGAGATCTTTCTTTTCATACATATTTTTTGGGTATCTTAAATCATTTTCGCATCGTGTGCACCAGAAACCTACTGAGGGGAATAATTTTCTCAGTTTTTTTTCACAGTTCCCGCTGTTTCCCTCCTTTTAGGCACAGCGCGATGTCTTAAATCTTATAACCTCAATAAACCTTGTCTACCACAAAAATATTTTTTCTAAAACACAAATTATATGGGGATATATCAATGTCTTGGAATGCTTTCCGTTTGTTTTCAAACATTTTCATTGTTTTAGAATTGTCAACTTGGGTCCTGACATAATTATCGACTGGTTTCGATGTTATTCTAGTGTTATCTTGAGAATTACATCCCAGAAGATTGTTATAATTTTTATAATAGAGGAAAACAGACAAGCATATTATCCACTTAATGGTAGGTGAACCACCCTCTAGCCATATAATGAAGATGTGCTGGCGATCTATTTTAGCTTTGGATAGTCGGAAATCCATAGACTGAAACCGAAATGCGATAATGCCCTTGACGGCTCTATCCCTTGACGGCTTGATACTTGTAAACTAATTCTTAATAATAATATTTACATAACTAATCTAAAAATTATCATAAATGCGTCATTTGTTTTTTTAGAAATAGTCATATTTACCGTATAACCGTCTCCACCATTCGCTATATAAATGGGAGCAACCACTTGGTACGTCCTTTGGCTGTTTAATGGTATTTTTATCAGCTTGTTAGTGAGAAAAACGGATTTAACTCGGTGCCCTTCTGGTCTTGAAATGTTATATGTCACTTGGAGTCCTGAAACGAGTATAAAAATCAAATCAGTGGCTTAGTTGTGATCGCGTTTCTTAGCATTGTTTACGTGCCTTCTTTGGGTCGATTTGAGGAAAATAATGATAGACTTAGTGGGCAAGGGTACGGATGGTTAATAAATAAAAACAAAGCCCCATGATATATATAGGATTTCATGTCTAATTCCACGTTGGTTCCTACAAATTTAAGATATAGTATTACAACCTCGTTATGCTATATATTGGGATAATTTAAGTATAAAAAAGACCTAAAAAAATAAATAGCCACAAGATTGTGGCTTATTCCATTTTTATTTTCAAGTAAATCAAATTATTTGATGGTAATTAATAAAATACTGTACAGTACACCTTTAAATAAAACACTTTAACAGCCGAAGTCTCCCCATGACCACGGCTGCTGCAAAGCATCCGAAACGTCGGGCTGTAGTTAAAATAATTTCAAATAAGTTTAACTATCTAAACCGCGTTTGAAACCGTTAAAGTGTTTTATTTAAATAATATCATATCTATTTCTTTATGTTCGATTTACGTTCTTTTTTTGAGAAGAAGTAAATTTAAATTTAGAGTCTTTTATTATTAACTCTATTTACGTTTATATATGGACATTCAATCATTATTTTTGGTGTCTGTAGTTAAATAAATAATTAATTAAACGAATTTACCTGAAACCTGCAGAAGCCAGGGCCCCGTAAATGTTCTGCTGCTCATCAAATCACTCGCCGACCTTTCTAAAGCCTCCATAATGTATTTTCCCTGTAACTCGAAGCTTTTCAAATAATCGAAATAAGGGAACATTTCCACTACGGAGCCTTCCGTTAAGTCTGAAATAATACGCGTGAAATATTAGCATAGTTGAGGGAATATAATGTTTTGGTTGGTTGGCAGAAAAGGTTTCTTGCTATAATAAAATTTGATTAATGAAACAGACAATATTTTGCCTCTTTTCTCTCTCATGTTGTCTGCTCTAATGAAAATGTAATTAATTTTTAATAACGATTTATTATCATTATCAATCTATAATACTACATACACTACATTGGTTTGAAGTTTTAGTGTTTTTCGGAAAGACAATTTTAAGAGGGCTGATCGTATGTAATGTCTGATCTATATAAAGCTCCAATAACACTAGGCCAAAGGTTTTCGAAGGAAAAATTAGTAAAAAATTGAGTTGCCTGAAAGAGATCGGTTTTAGCGATAAGGACGCACTCCATATTTCTAGTATGAAAGTCTCGTTTGTATTTTTGTTATTTTTTTGTGCAATAAAGTGTATAAAATATAAATGTTTTCTCTTGTTCCAATCATCTAATTATTGTTTACGTTTCTTTTGGGTGAAAAGACGTTCCTATGAACACGCCAAGCCGCGGGCGGACTCTAGTGAATAAAAATCAGCTATTCATGCATTCGGAGGCAATAATATTATCTCCTCTCGAAGTTGTCGAGATAACATCAATTGTTTCATTGGATTGTTGTCATTGCGTGAACGATAAATTATCATTTCTTTTTCATTCTTTGAATACGCGTTCTATGCGTGAAACGTTATGCAATATGTCGACAAGTAGATATTAGGATTAGTAGAACGGGCTCATGTCTAAGTCAATATCTTCATAAAAATTCTAATGAGTGTAGTAAAAAAAGAAACGGCCAAAATACTGCCTGTACTACTCGAGTAGTACAGATTTAAATAGAACCTTTTCAACGGCTTAAAACCGGATTGAATATGAAACTTATTTTTAATTCAATTTAACTACGGCCTTACGTTAGAGATATTTTGTAGCGGCCATGGTCAGTGGCGGATTCAACATGGAGGGTGAAAAAGTCAAATCTGCTAAACAGATTACACTGGCAATAACAGATGTCGCTAGTGTAGCATGATGTTGTGTAGTTAAAATAAATTAAAATTAAGCTACGTGATATATTTTGTATTTTAAATCGTGATTGTTTAAACACGCAATATTCTCTACAACCTACTATTGGTTGAAGAGAACGGAATGTGTATTTTTTTACATTTACTTCTAAATGGTCCAAGCATAGAATACCACTGTAACTTAGCCGGCCCCAGGAATACGTAGGTCCCATACCCACAAGTAAAGAAACTGGGGTAACACCCCCTTTTATGTCGACTTACCTCCTTCTGGGATCACAGCCCTCATATTGCTTCGCTGTATCAGCGCTATAAATGGATGTCGACTTTTTACTTTTGTTTTCGCCTGAAGAAAAAATTAAACATTAAGAGTTAGTACAAATTTTGCTATTATAATTTTACAGTGCACTAATATACACGTTAAGTCAAGCGCTTTTTTGCGCGACAGAATAGTAAAGACACGCATCGGGTTTAATTGATGGAAGGTGAACAAGGCAGAGTAGCCTAACTGCAATTTTACTACTTATTTATAGAATATACAAGAGCACTGTGACCGAAAATGTTTACATAATTCTTAGACAAATAATAGGACAGTTTTGTTTTCCTCCGTATTGAAAATCATGTTTTTTGTTATTAGGCCACTCTGGCTCTAGCAGCCGCATATAGTAACACCTCTTGTATTATATACCTATTTTCATATATTTTGGTTTTAAGCTTTCGAGAATACATACGGTGGATGCCGAATATGTTTGTGTTGAACTCGTTGAAAATCGAACCGATTGCATTTGATTATTAATTTTTAATTTATTCATTAATTAAATCGATTTTGGGTAAATTTAAAGTTATTGCTTAACTGTCAAAATAGGTCTACAGTGCATCGTGTTTAGATGCTATAGGCCGGGGTATATCACCTACCCCCCATGACATGTCTGTCCTCCTCTATCATAAAAATGATGATAAGAATGATTACTAATTTATGATAAAGCATGTTTAACTTCGTCTGGAAAATATGGATATAAAATAGTGGTAAGAATCTCGAAATTCCATCCGGGTCACCAACCACCATCTATGTATCAAAAAACCGACGAGTGTAATCACATTTAAATAAAACACTTTAACGGTTTAAAACGCGATATATTAGTAACCAATATATCGCGTTTTTAACCGTTAAAGTGTTTTATTTAAATGTGTACTACTCGCGTTAACTATAGACAGTATTTAATCACGCAGTACGGGCTGGAAAATGCAAACAAAGTTCGAATAACTAATATATCGCGTTTTAAACCGTTAAAATGTTTTATTTAAATGTGTACTACTCGCGTAAACTATAGACAGAGTGTAATCGCGTTTCGGTTTGTGTATCCAGAACCAAATAAGGTCGACAGTATATCTTATTTAGATGTGGCTGGTGACCTTTCACCAGATGAAGAACCATCTTGGTCTGTCCTCCTCTGTCACTGTACTTACAATATCTTTAATAGCGTCTGTTAGGAAATTCCCCAACAAACATTCGCCGTGTACGCAGTCTCTATGGTCCATGGACCGGTCAATGTATCCGATTTTCTTGGCAGCTGCTGCGTGGACCATATCGGCGTACGGTTCTAACGCATTCTTCGTATTTTCATCTAAAACAAAATATATAATACAAATTGTATAATATTCAGTAACTTCAAAATAAAAAGCTCAATTAGATTTTTTTTTTGTTGGATAGTAGTTATTTTCACGGATCCCTTGTTCAAATAACTGTGTATATGATATATCATTCTTACTAAAAATGGCGTCGTATTCTACTCGACATCGACATCAAAATATTTATTTAAATATATTTAACGACATCAAAATATGTATGTATTTCCTTGTGAAATATTTTGTCACTGTTTTTCGCTCCTTTTTTGTTAAAAATTATTTAAAAAAAAATCTGTTATAAGAATCTTAGATATTGAAGTGTGTCTGATACCTTATTCACGAATTGGATTCGATTCAAAGACCTCTCGCTTTTAGGACAAGGCAAGGTTGCCATAGGGACGTTTATAACAAACGATACGAACCTATATCCAAATTTGTTTTTGGAAACTTCCTTTTCCTTATAAATTTAAGCTATTACCCAAGACGTCGGTCGCGTTCTGTCGTTCTTGGAAGTTAATTTTGAAAAATAGATATATAGTGACATGGATAATTTTTTATATCATTAAAAGAGGAATCATTCCTTCAAATATACTTTTAGGGGTCTCGAATTGTTTTTGCATCGTAGGCATTAGAGATTTTCTTCGATTTTTTACACATTTCCCACTGCTTCTTCGCTCTTATTGATTGCATTCTGATCTTTTATAGCCTTTAGCTTTTCTCGATTAATGTCTAACATCTAACCGACACAAATATATTTTTTCAATTCAGTAGTTCCCGAGTTTAACGCGTTCAAAGAAACTCTTCAACGTTTATAATGTTAGCATAGATATAAATGTCATTCATAAAACATGACAACTACTATTAAAAGAAATTTTTTTTAAACAATAGGAACTTGTGTAAAATTAAGTTACCTAGCTAAATTCTCATCAAAAAACAATGTATTTTTAATTATCAAACTTTTTACACAAATAAATTCTAGAACAATTATTGAAACCGATTGTAATCATTTATTTTTATAATAATTGGTTACCAGATTTACATATGTAAATTATATTTTAATTAACATGTAAGTAATTACTTTTCCCGATAAACAATTCTATTTTCTTTTTATCGTATTTACGTTTGAACTCGACTGTGTTCTTGGTAAAATGGTTGCAGATGACAAAGTCCAGCGTTTGAATCGGCTTGGGCGAAATATTTATTTCGTATTTTAAAACGCTATTACCAGCTTTGTATCCATTAGACCATGTTAAGCTTTCGGTCATTTATTTAATAGGGTGTGATACGTCTAAGCTCCTAAAACGTTTCTCCTATAGCTCCTAAAGACAGAAAATGTGCACAGTATTGGGATAGAAGCGGGTTGATGTAATCATAGGAGTTTGATCGATTGTCAATAAAATTTCAGAGGTTCTTTAATTCGAACTTATGAAGAGCTAAAAGTATTTTAACATAAAAATTCCAAAACGATTTTCCTGAACCATAGGTAATATGATTTCAACAAGACGTAATTTTTTTTAGTGTTATTGTATTCTTTGTTTTTCTATCGTTATATTTTTGTTATTTATTTAACATTTTTTTTTAATATTAACTTTTATATTTTTTAAATAGTATGCATTAGTAAATACAGATTTCTGTGTTCTATATTTAAAAATATTTCTGCCAACCATTTACTCCTATACTAGGAAGAAGCAGAAGAGTTAATACTTGCGCTTTCAAATTAATCTATTTAACACCACTAAGAGACTATGAGATTTTTGTAAGTTCTACTATTAGTACGAAAACATAGAGTTGTAGACTGTAGTCTAGAAATACTACAGTGCCCTAGAAAGAGATAATAAGAGTAACTTACCTTCAGGTATAGAGTTATCCAAGGCTATCGGCTCACCAGACCAATCCACGATGTTACCATCACAGTCGAAATAAAGAGATATATTTCCAAGGAATTTTGTAAACGCATCTGTTTGTAGTACTATAACCTAAGAGAAAACAAATTAAAAAATATTTACGTTGTTATACTTCGTTGCAAAGAAGCTCGTGCAACGTCTAATGACAGAGTATACATGGGGAAGAATAGTTAACAAAGGAACAGCCCCAGCACTAAAACATCGGAATAAGTAGTAGTAAATATATTAGTTTACTACTTTCAATCTATTTTAACTATGGCTTCTTATGTCGGATGATGCAGCTATGGTCATAGGGGGTCTAAAGATGGATTAAGTTATGATTAAGTTACGCTACCGAACTATGTTAAGATTTGGTACTAATGTCAATTTCACCCAGATATTTTCAACAGAATCAAACTAGTTCAACCTGGTGGAAATAAAAAAGCACAAGGCCTGTTTTAATGGAGTAGTAGTTTTTGTAACTGCCTCCATAGCTCAATGGTAAAGCCAGAATCTAGTACTACTGCCACCTGGAGTCAAACCAAAGACCTCTAACAGAGTTTTTCTCCGTTAGAGGTCCTTGGTTTGAGTCCCTATAAAATAAACCCGATTCTGCTATACACAGAACTTTACTCAACTCATTACTAGGATATAAAATTTATCAGTGAAACGGGCACAGAATTATAATAACCCCATGCCCCACGTATGAGGCAAGGGGTGAATACAATTCTTAACACCATTCTGGTACCATGATGTTTACCCGTAGGTTATCGCCCTTTTACAAATAGCGATTTCTGTAGTTAAAACGAAAACATAGTATGTTTTATAAGGTAATTATTAATGCAGGTATCAATTAAGATAATCGTTATTTTACCTTGTGATTACTATCATCATTACTCTCTACGGTGGTCAGGTAGGGGAAAATGACGGTCTTGTCTCTGTGGGAATGACCCCCAATTATCACATCGATGTATTTACCGTAGTCTTGAGCTATTTCTCTGAAAAGTTAATTATGAAAGTACAATATAATAGCAGAATTCTTATTGTCTGCAGTTAACGCGAGTAGTATACATTTAAATAAAACACTTTAATGGTTTAAAACGCGATATATATCAGTTAAACTTATTCGAAAATTATTTTAACTACGGCCCGACGTTTCGGATGCTTGGCAGCAGTCGTGGTCAATTTGATTAAATATTTAAATAGATTGAAAAGGATTTATGACATAGGTGAAATTCGATTCCAAGACACACCGTTCCGTGACGTCACTTTTTGTTGTCTTCTTAAACACTTTGTTATTTTTTTAAAAGCAATAATCTATCCTTTAGGTATTTCAATGTTAACTTACACGTCAATTGGATATCCACAATGCGACAATAAGAGTATCATGTTAATACCCATTTTGTGAAGCTTCTTCGATTCTCTCAACGCTGCTTCCCTGGGGTCAGTGAACTTCACTTTTCCTACTGGAGCTAAGGACTGTATAAAAAAGTACGTTAAATTTAAGAAACAAAAATGCTGGATCGCCACAGTTTTTTTTATTTGCCACTTATCAAAAAGGTTGTTTACATACATTACAATTGAAAACATATTAAATTAACATTAATTAAATAAATTGGGAACTAGCATTATATAAATTGAAAATCGATTTTATATTTAAGAAAGCGGGAATCGAACCGGCATCCTCAGCGTCTCGTTATAACCTATTGAACTACTGTGTCCAACACGTCATCGTCTTTCAATCTAAAATCGGTTTTTAATTTATCTATTACAAAAAATCGAGCGGGACTCGAACCCGCGACCATAGTGTTCCTTGTTGTTGCTCTTCTCATTACCGTACCTTAATATATTTTTTTATATTAAACATTTTACCGGCGTGACGGTCGTAGTGACTCCGATGATACCAATTTTTTTGCCATTCCTCTGTATAATTGTATAGGATCTATACAATCCATGAAGTCTTGGTTCTTCAGAGCTATCCAGATTTGCAGCAAGAACAGGCGCTTTCAAATTAGCGAGATAGGGAACTAAACCTTCTATATCATCATCAAATTCGTGGTTACCAATAGCCTATAAGAAGAGAAACAGGTTAGGTGTTAAGTAACAAGTATATAGAGCTGAAGAGTTTGTTTGTTTGTTTCAACAAAACTGGGAAAATTCATCTCTGTGAGTTTCAGATGCTGCGAAAACGGTTCAAGACACCCAAAAAATATGTATGAAAGAATGATTCCTCTTTAAATTATCTAAAAAAAATGTCCGCGACACTATTTTATGTCTATCTTATAAGATTAACTAGCAAGAACGACGGGACCTGACCGATTTTCTGAACAGCTTAAATTTGTAAAAACGTAAAGGTTTGCAAAGACAAATTTGGATACCCAAAATAACTATTCTACGCGGACGAAGTCGTTAACACAGCTAGTATGTAAAAAGGCTGGGGTATTTACCTATTTCTATCCTTTAGATAGAAATACGGTAGGTGTTAATTGGGTCGTAGGTAGGTGTTTTTTCTGAAATATTTATCGAAAGTGTCCAGGCCACGAGCCTAGCTCGACAGATAAAAATACTGGTTTCAGTCTGTAACTTTTTAATGCCCGAAGTCAACATAGGTCGTTAGCACAACGATTAATTAGTTACATAGTCAAGATATTTCACTTTTCATCTAGTGAACCACACTTACTTGTCCTACTGTCATATAAAATCGTGATGATTGATTGATGACACACAGGGCTGGTGATGATATCTATACTAATATTATAAATACGAAAGTAAATCTGTCTGTCTGTCTGTCCGGCTTTAACTCTGAGACTGATTTAAATGAAATTTGGTAAATAGATATTTGAGAGCCTGAGAAAGGACACTTTATAACGCCAAATAAGGGTTGATAGGGGTTGAAGTCGTGGTTTTTGAAGCTAGAACAATGAAACTTTCTTCTTTGGCTTTTTGGGAATAGGAGTGGGAGTGGGAGTGATGTGAGGATACATAGATCGGCTGCCTTAAGTGCGTTGAATATGTAGCCTATAAATTAATAAACAGCTTAAATAATTAAAAATTCTAATTCAAGCCACTATTCCACGCGGACGAAGTCGTGGGCACAGCTAGTTGAATAAATAAAGGTAAACACTCTTAATACAAATTTTAATTTAAGGTATGCGCAGTGTTACATATTACCATAGATTATTATTAATGTTTATTTTAATTTTATCAGCGCATCGTTATTTATTTGGGTCTTTGAACCTAAGTCATGAATCGAGTTTATCATTGTCTTATCTTATATTATATAGTTGAAATCAATCATGAAGTGTTTTTAGATAAATTATTTCATTTTCCCAATATATTGTGTAGAGGTCCTGGATTCGAGTCACGGGGAAGCAATAGATTATCTCGATCGGGCAGGACGCACCATTTGATTCGGTCTACCTCTGTTACTCAATTTATCGCGTTGCCCAGCATTCCGTGAAGAGCAAGAGTCTTCAAGTCTTCGGTTCGAATCTTGGGGAGTCAAAATCGGTGGCACAAAAATCTGTTCAACCCGTCACGGCCGTTGCAAAGCATCCGAAACGTTGGGTCGTAATAAAAAAAGCTATATAATAGCTTTCCCGTTTTGAGCCGTTAAATTTTGTTTTATCTTAATGTAATACTTGCGTTACTACAGACAATATGTACTTCGTGGTAAATACAATCGATCAATGAAAAAACTACTTTTTATGATAAAGGACAGACAATCAGACAGGAGGTGAAATACCCCAGTTATTTAACATTTACACATGATGCGCGGTCGACCTATTTTGACTTTGGATATTCGCATATGCGTCTGCCCTATGGCCCACAGAGAGAAAACAAGGTTCCTGTTTTACTGTTCTTAATTTAAATCATTTACTTACATGAGCATCGTTGTTAAGCATGTTGAGGAAGTATTGTGTAGCGTTCCATTTAAGCAAGGTGTACCAGTAGGTTCCTTGGAAGCTGTCACCAGCATCCAGGAGTATGGAGTCAGGGTGCTGGTGCCTTATCGCTTCTATCTCGTACACTAGACGAGGTAAGCCGCCGTAACACGATTCCTTCTCGTGGTCGCAGATGAGAAAGTCATCTGATGTTTCTTCAAACCTTTGTTACAGATTAATGTATTGCCGATTAAATAAATCAAATGTTATTGTGCTTGAATTTGAAGTCTTTTATTAGGAAAATCGAATCCAGGACTACAGTTATCGTACTGTTGCGTGAAGGGTAATTACATAACTTACTACACAATGTCTACTATAACTAAGCTATAATTGGGTATATTTAGCCTGTGTGGGTACCTTTAAAAAATATTAAAAACCACAAAAAAAATCTTGTTTATCTATCTGTTTCCTTGCTTTAAACTAACATTTTTTTTAAGTTAGAGAAGGGCAAGCATGAGGTCCATCTGATGGAAAGTAAAAGTTTCAGCCCAGCAATATACATTTTATTTCAAGAGGCGCTCTCGACTATGGCCTTCGATATTAAAATATGAAATCCACAGACTGAAACCGAAGCGCGATTTGAGTTTGTTTAGGCTTTTTCATAATTTAATTTCCCGTTTTAAACTGTTAAGTGTTTTATTTGATGTGTATCCTGAAAATATATATGCCGCCGAAAATAACGTCGCAGATGTTATTAATAAGCGAGTGTAAATTACATCAGTCTACATGGCCATACTTATTTTGTAGGTCTTGTAAATGTGGCCTCAACGACTGAAAACCTATCATATAGTTTCGCCCATCATCATAGTAGAAAGTGTCGCGGTAGGAAAAATAACTGTCATAAATTAAAATGAGCCAAATTGCTTTTTGATAAGCGCATCACAATAAATTAACTTTAACGAACTTTAAAGGCAATGAAAAATTGTTGGTGATGTTTTTGTTTAGTAATAAAAACTTATTCTAGGTGGCTCTATAAAATATAGACAGAATTGGACTCTGTGCTTGACGGGCTCCTAGTAATAGTACCAATGTATGGCTAATAATCAACGGGTATGGAGTTCGACCCCCACATTTTCTAAAACATGATGGACTTTGGAAATTTTCATATTAAGGGGGTAGTAATATCAAAATTCCGTCCAAGTCACGAACTACCCTCCAAAGATGAAAGAGCCGTGAAACTAAATTGCGTTTACATTTCAGTCTGCGCTTTTCCGAATATCCAAAGCCAATAGCTCGGCAGCGCATCTTGTGAGATGTTGAGCAGGGGTATTTAACATTTCATCAAGTGATAAAGATAGCTTAGCTGTCCTCGTCTAACATAAAAATAGCATGTGAAAAATAACGTTTTGAAGATTATATTGTTTTAAAATAAAGGACATTAATTAATTTTGCACTTCCGCGTTACCTCCAAACATATTTCTGTTGTTACAGCAACAACTGAGAGATGTCCTTACAGAGAAAAGTATTTATGTACACACATAAATACTACAATTGATTGCAGCCCATTTATTTATTTTATACAATCGTATATATAGTTTCGTGTTACATTAATTATTTATGGTTTACTTATTTTCTAATTTTAAATAGTGTTTCTTTGCACAAGCTTATTAAAATATATTAAATTATGTAATGTCCATTACTGTCGTTAATTTTCCACTGCTTTTCATGATAGAGAACGACAGCCAAGCATATGGTTCAGTTGGTGGAAGGTGAGCCCCCCTCAGCCGTATAACATCTAAAGAGATGTGCTGTCTTCCTGTTTTTGCTATGGATTCGGAAATCCAAAGACTTTTTCATCTAGGATTCTTGGTCCGCACAGAATTACAATATTTCTACCCGCCATTTTATAGCCAGATTTCCATAAAATTAAAATTATGTTGGACCCGGTGGGGATTGAACTCATTAACCATTAAATACTGTCTATAGTTTACGCGAGTAGTACACATTTAAATAAAACACTTTAACGGTTTAAAACGCGATATATTAGTTAAACTTATTTGAAGACCACGTCTGCATCCGAAACGTCGGGCCGAAGTTAAAAATCATTTTCAAATAAGTTTAACTAATATATAGCGTTTTAAACCGTTAAAGTGTTTTATTTAAATCATTAACCATTAATTATTATTAGCCGTAAACCCACGATCCCATCAAAACTTCGTTTACAAAAATATTAATTGTAATTTTTTTTTTCATTTAAATATCACCCAGAATTTTGGTATTTTTTTACTTGTTAATAATTTATCATGTACATATACATATTTTTTAATAAATGTAAATTAAAACAATCTACGATAAAAAAAAACACAACGTAAAACGGAACTAGAGCAATCCTGAATCTATAACGATATTTAACTGAAATAAATGACTAAAGAATACTGTATTATATAAAACAGTTTTAACGGATTTAAAACGCGTTTTCGTTTTTACATTATTAACTCGACGTTTCGAATGCTTTAAGGCCGCTATTACACATCTGCGACCGATTAGATTTCACGTTTTAAACTATCAAAAATGTTTTATTTAGTATAGTAGAATGTTCTAGTTTAATTATACTTTATATTTTTATATAGATTGTGGAAGAGTTTATTGTTATATTTTTTTTAATAATGCTAAGATTTGTGACACTAGATATATTTTATTTATTACAGCTTTATTATTTAACACCACAAAACAAAACAATAATATAAAAAAGAAATACTTCGAGATGAAAAAATGCTCCATTTTTAACCCAGCTCTTGTATCACTTAAACCAATGGAATTTACCTCTCTCTTAAGCACCTACCTACCTTAGTTACTAATATAATTATTATGTACATTAACAATTAACAAATTAGCCAATTAATAAGATATTTGCTATTCAAAATAATGTCTAAAAGTACGAAGTTCTAATTGAAAATATTAATAATCACCCCTGTAGAATTAACCGTTAAAATTTGTGTTTAAAACATTTTTTTTTATCAAAATCACTGGTCAAATGGACTTACCTTGCGTGAAAATCGTTGTAGTGTATGATATGCATGGGGTAATGTCCTTCACAATACAACACGACATTGGAAACGGTCAGGCCGAAAATTAAGAAAAATAAACTCCTCATTGCGGAGACGCGTCTGACGACACCAAGAGTAACACCATAAACAAAGGACGGGCTTTCTTCGCTACATATATTAATACATTTGCGTAACGATTAATTTGCAATTAAAAACTTGTTTCGCCTACAAAACTGCGGTTATCATTCGTAATACAATTAGAGACTGTTCGACGAATTCGCAAAGTAATAGAACAATTATTATTTTAGTGTATTCTATACGTAATCGTGGACACGAACGGGCAATAAACCTTTTAATACTTCTATGGTGACAGTTACAAAACAAAACGCTACGTGGAAAGAAATATTTCTGCTTTATTCATCATTTAAAACAGTATAAAACCTTTTAAAATATAAATACTGTCATATATTACACACGCACAGTATATAAATTAAAAATCGATTAAAAATTGCAAGAAAAATACGACTCGGGCAGGCCTTAACCGGTATGCACCGCGTTCCGTGCTGTTGCTCTAACGAATTGAGCTACCGAATTTTACACGTCATCGTCGAATTTTTTCAACTTATTAATTTTTTTTTTAAATTTCTAGAGTGCCATCACGTGCAATAACTAGTGAAAAAAATATTAGTTTTCAAAAATACAATGCTTAAAAATTAAATAAATGTGGAGGAACACAACTCAACTTTTGTACCTGGAAGTAGGCACAACCCCCATTTTCAGTGATGCCCCACGCTTGGCATTTGAAGTAGAACAGTACATATAAACATACTACATTACAGATGGTACCATTAAATAAAACACTTTTAAATGATTAAAACGCGAAATACATTATTTAGTTTTATTTTGTTATTGATGTTTTGCAGCAGTTGTGGTCACGAGAACATCCGAAACGTTTGGTCAAGGTATAAATAAATCTAATATGTTTTTGACTAAGAATTATCGCGTTTTCAATCAGCATTTAATTTCAATTGAACTACTCGTATCTAGAAACACTTTATCAGAATTATTACTTAATAATTTCAGGCTAAACAAACAAGCAAATAATATATGTCTGACATCCTACTTTCCCTATTTTTTAGGCAGAGACGTTTCGGGCTTTACAAGAATTAATATTGGATGCTTCTAGAGGGTCTTAAGATCAGGTGAAATGGGATTCAAATATAAGGTGCCTTTGTATCATAAATAAGACAAAGATTTTGGAAGACTGCCCTGCTTAGATCAAGGCCTGTCAAAGATAAACCAATCATAAATCAATTAGTTAAGCTCAAAATAGTTTCTGTGAATCGTTAAGGAGTTCCTTCGACTATCTCGCGGCTTAATCTAAGGGTTTTAAAGATTGAAAAAACATATAAACCCACTACTGGACTTTGCAATTTTAAAGTTCCCCTCTATTTTCCTGGTTTGTGATCATCTCACCCTGGATTCCTTATAATGTGACCACTTTAAAAAATAAATTCTTTAAAAAAAACAAAATGGATTTATAAAGAAAAAAAAAAAAAAAAAAAAAAAAAAATTAACCCAAAAAAAAATAAAAAATGTATCAAAGTAGGTAACTTAATAACTCAACTAACAAATTAAATCGAAGTCATATGGTTGCTGGAATCATTTTTCAAATGAATGAAGTTGCGTTGAAAGCTAGTAAGATACAGCGATAACACGTTTTTTGACAGACGCGTTAGTGTAACTGTAGCAATAATGGCTAACAATTAACAGGTCGTGGATTCGACTCCCAGAAGGTCCAACATTTTTCTAATCAATATATATACATTTTCTGAAACATGTTTTTCTCGTTCGGGTCATGAAGCACCGTCCACAGATGAAAAAGTCGTGAAGTTTAATCGCGTTTCGGTTTTAGTCTGTGGGTTTCCGAATATCAAGCAAAAAATAGGTCAATAGGCATCTTGATTAGATGTCATCTAGGATGTTTCACCTACCATCAAGTGACCCCTATGCATGTCTCTTTTCCTCTATCATAAAAAAAACAAATATTAACCTTAAAAATTTAATACAACATAAAAAAATACTATATACAAAGTATTCATTGATTTATTACTATCCGCCCCGTTCGAGTTATATTAAGGGGCGAATGTTTCTTAATAAATTGCTCTAGAATTTTCGCATCCCTTCCTATGACTTGCACGTTTTTTCTTCCTTCCTTGAACATCTGAAATATAGACGATAATATAATTTGAAGACCCGTTTATCGTGAAGCGGGTTGTAATGAAATCCCGTAACGACCCCACGTTGGGCGTGAAACGAACACATTTCTGTGTCCGTTTGCGAGATCAGTAGCCACAGGCAAGTCGTTGACTTCCGTGTCCTGCCCGACCTAACCAATTCATTGTTTTTCCGAGATTCGAATCCAGGAGCTCTCGTGCTTAGGGCAATGATAGATTAACCATGTAGCTCAGGCCGGTCGTGGAGCGGGTGAGACAGACAAACATTTTGTACCGATTTACTAGTATTGAAAACCAACCAAAATGTATTTAAAAAAAGAGGAATCTTGGGAAACGAGGGCGTAAAATACTAGATTTTTTTTCTCTCTTATTATACTTTTATACCAAATAGGATATTTAAATAATATAAGACACTACTATCTCAATCACTACTATCTATATCAGATCAAGAAATACTCCTGTAGTTGTAAATAAGTCTTATATTTACCGAAAAACCATCTCCTCCATCAGACAAATATCCAGGCTCTGTAACTTGGTAAGTTTTTTCGGGATCCATTGGTTCTTTGCTGTCGCCCACCAGAACAGATGTGACCCTACCGCCCTCTGGTTGCTTCAAGTCGTATGTTACTTGAAGACCTGGTTAGCAAAGATTAAGGTTTAAAGAGAATTTATATGTGAACAATCACAGTTCAAATTCATTTCGTTTCTGGCATAGAAGATGGTTTCTCTGGTTGGGGGGAGGGGGCTATCCCCGCCGGGTCCAATATGATTATTAATTTATTTTTCTGAGACATGTTGGGAATTTGGATTTTATATGGGCGGTGAGAATATCGAAAATTCCGTCCGGGTTACGAACCACCGCGACCGTCCACGGACGATAAAGTCAAACTTCATGGCTTTTTAGCATAATAGCGTTTCTGTTTCGGTTTGTGGATTTCCGAATATCCAAAACTAAAAAGAGGTTGATAACGCGTCTTGTTTAGGTGATATATAGCACGGGTATTTCACCTTTTATTCAGTGAACTAAACTTAATATCTTAAACTTGAATATCATAAAAAAAATCATTATTGCAACCAAACTCACAACCCCACAAACATCAACATTTGTTGGTGGAATTAATGTAATGTGATATCATATCCTACTTCTCTCGGGGCTGACTAGAAATTTCTAAGAAAAAATCCTAATACCAAAATAAAATTTACAGAGAATCTAGGGTTTAAAGTCGGGACCTAACGATCTGCAAACGACTTCAGTTACTATTACCCAAAATAGAGACCAATCTGTCAACATAACTTTAAAAAAAATTTGGCACATTTGTCAATTACAATTTTTGCCTTTAAATTTTTTCAAGGCGTTTTTTTATTTACACTACGAGGTAAGTAAATATGGAATTGGTGAGTTTAGCTATGAATCCAAAGATATGAATATGAAGGAGAAAACGAGGATGCTTTGCAGTCAGGACTGCGTTGGTCAAAGGATAAAAACAAACCAATACAGCATAGTGAAGAGCAGCAGCATAGTGAGGAAAACTCTAAGATACTTATTTGAAGATTTTTGACCGAGGAGGATACAGAGGACAATTAATAGAAAGGTGATATAACTCAACCACACAACATGTAACTTCAATGCATTGTCGACCTATGTTGACTTCGGATATTAAAAAATCCAAAGACTGCTATATGGATTTTTCATACGGCGTATATATAATGGTGGTTTGTGACCCGGACGGAGCTTAGTCATTCCTACCACACATTTAATAGCCAAATTCTCCGAAGTCAGGTTCAGTCAGGTTTCAGATAGTAAATGGACTTTAGAATTATCTCATACCTAGTGTTACGAGCAGACAACTCGTTTTTAACCATGAACAGCTATTATTAACCAAAAACGGTCAGAATTAATATCTTTGATTTTACCTGAAACCTGTAAAACATATGGCCCCTTAAACGGGTCCATACCCCACGCATCAATGACACTTCTCTCGAGAGCCTTCAGGATAAATTTCCCCTGCAACTCGAATGTTTTTATGCGGTCGTTGTAAGGGAGCACTTCGAAGATAACACCCTTTGTTATATCTATGTGAAAAATAAAATAACGAAGAATTTAGTAATAGTAAATTAAAAATTGAAAAAAATTACGACTCGGGAGGACTTTTCTTATTTTAACTGGACTGCGTGATGCATAATCAGTACTTGAACTTAAATCGCCTTTTTATTTACATGCAGATAGACCAGACTTCTGTACGTTACACCAGGATTTGAACTGGGGACCTCTCATAATAAACGGTGTGGATGTGATAATACATTTCACTGTTGAGGTGCGAGGCGGTCGTTTATGGACATAAGAATGTGTCTCGGCATCAGCAGAAAATTAATTAAAAATCGATTTTACTTTAAAACAAAGTAGAGAGACTTAAATAATTATTCAAACTCCGCCGTAATTTGTTTTGATCTAAAAATTGTATATTATCTAATATAATGACATTATGTGCACATGACATGAAAAAAAGATTAAGATTTTTAGGAGGAACTAATTAAATTTCAGACCTTTTATAATAAATTATTATGCAATTTTTACCTCCACTAGGTATTGACGATTTGATGTTCCCCCTTTGAATAAACGCTATGTAATCGTAGGTTGATTTGTATGTTTGTTTGGCCTGTAATAGAAGAATAATATAAGCGAAACTTAGTAAAAGTATACACTGTAAAGAAAGAACAATCTATAGGAATTCATGTATTTACATATACAAATAACTATTATTTTTTAATTCACCTTTTTTCTATTTGCACCTTATACTTCTGATGACAAAAAACTCTATTAAATCAAATAAGAACGTGATAAAAGTCGTGAAGTTTAGTAGTGTTTCGGCTTCAAACTGTGAAGTCCAAAAATTCAAAGCCACAATTTTTAGACAACAAAATTGCTAGGGTATTTGACTTTTGAAATATCGCCCCTCCCCCCCCCCCCTTCTGTCATAACAAGGAATTTATGCGGAATTAAAAAGCATCGATTGAAGAGGTACTTACAAATACATTAAACGAATCAACAATCAAATCGCCGACAGCACATTCGCCAAAGACACAGTCATCTAGGTGCAGAGTATTCATATTGTTGCCTATGACTTCCTTCTCAGCTTTGTGCACCATCTCAGCGTACGGCTGCAGTTTCGTTTTTATGTCCTCGTCTTATGTACGTAAGAAAGAGAGATATTAACTATTTACTTATTACAAAGCAACAAAAAACGGTTTAAACGCTAAATAGTACTTATTTTCATCTCCAACCCGACGTTTCGATAATAGTTAAGTAATATATTTCGTGTTTTGAACAGTTAAAAGTGTGTTATTTACACATGTCTAATCAGTTTAAATATCGAATAATGTTATCTTATAATGTTTTAATCTATACTAATATATAAAGCTAAAGAGTTTGTTTGTTTGTTCGAACGCACTAATCTCAGAAACTACGGGTTCGGGGAAATTCTTTTTCCATTGGTTAGAGCAGTTCGACGAAGGTTATCGGCTATAAAACATCGTGCTATAACGAATAGAAGAGAAGATACAGTTGGAAATGTGAACAAAACGGGGGAAATTATTCACAATATGGGTTACCGAGGCATACGCTGCAATAACGGTTCAAGATATCAAAAAAATATGTATGAAAGAATGATTCCTCTTTAAATGATCAAAAAAAAATCCTCGACGCTATATATCTATCTTTTAAGATTAACTAGCAAGAACGACGGGAAGGGACGCGACCGACGTCGTGGGTAACAGCTTAAGTTTATAAAGATGAAGGGCTTTGCATAAACGAATTTGGATGTCCAAAATAACATGATTATTTTAAGCGTTCCATCGACCGGACCGTCTATGTAGGTTAAGTATTGCGTAGTATTGCCTTAAGTGAGAGAGGTCTGACTGCTAAGAATGTTTTCATACATTCTTAGCAGTCAGTGTAATTGAATACAGTGCAAGTGCAAATTAAGTTATACAGTACAAGGTATGTATGACACAGTAGCTACATTAGTAACAACAGCAAAGAATGATCGTACGTTCGATTCCCTCCCGGTTCAATTTGTTTTTTTTTTTCTCACTCGATGAAAACTGAAATACCTCAGCCTCAACAAGATATTCTGTTTCGTGACACGGACGGAATTTAAATATTCTTACCACTCATTTTATATCCATATTTCCAGACGATGTTCATAAAAATTATAAATTGATAAGAAACATATTGGACCTGGTGGGGATCTAACCCACTAACCGTTGATTATTAGACGAACATTACACCAAATAGCCCATCAAAAAAAATTTGTACTCAAACCAAGTTAAAACCATATTATATTTTAAAAATTAATTAAACTACACACCTTCCAGTATAGATCGATTTAAAAATATCGGTCCACCGTTAAACTTCACGTAATCACCACGAAAGTCGAAATATACAGACAAACTGCCCATATACTTTGTGAAGGCGGATGCTTGGACGATTAGCACCTGAAAAGTAAATAAATAACCTAGTAAGATGAAAATAGTGACCGCCTCTGTAGCTAAATGTCTTTTATTATTTATGTTAGTTAAAAAACTAATAATTGTTTTATTCAAACGTGTTGCTTAAGTTATGTTAAGCGCAGTTTTGCGTTCGAGTCCCGGAGAAACAATAGATGTTTCGGATGTGCAGGGCTCAGAAGCCTGATCACCTACTTGCCTGTAAATGGCCGCGAAACGAACACGGATTCTTTCCCATGCCCCAGAAAGTATCTTTCACAAACGAGCAAATATTTACGATTGCTAACAAAAAAAAAAAAAAAAAAAAAAAAATCATTTACTAAAATATCGAAATATGAATTCAAGATGACACATGTCGACTTTCTTCTAGAACATCACCTGAAATCTTCGTCACAATATAAAAATGAAAAAAACGCTTTTGAGGGTGAAATATCGCGATACATAAGAAATAAGTGAATTAAACTTATATATGTATGTGTAAGTACGTTAAAAAACGTAAAAATAAGTTACACATACCTTTCGTAGTTAAACAGTTCAAATTATTTTATTTAAATATTTAATTATTCGGATTAAAATTGTTATGTGTATCACATTACAATAAATTAAAAAATACAGGACCGGGAATCGATCTCCGAACCTTACGAAGGAACTTTCCGTAGTGTTGCTTGACTCCTTAGAGTCTCGAGTTCATTACCTTATGTTTTTTATCAGCTGTGGATTCAATGAAGACAGGATACGGCCCAGCTACAGGTTCTCCACTCGGAGCCGGGCCATTCCACAGCAAAGAGTGTGTGTGCCCACCTACTATTACATCTATGTACTGGCCGTAGCCCTGCGCAATTTCCCTGAAAAAAATAAAAGAAAATTTAACAAGTTGCCTGTGGCGCCACCTTCTAACTAAAACATAAAGTTCTGTGTAAACAATCCTATTTTACAACACTTTAAACATCCATACATAGGCTATATAAAAATTTTTTACTTAAGTACAGCGAAAAAGCCCCAGTATCCCTTTCCAAAACCCAACACGGTTTTAAAAAAGCTTTTGCCCGTTTTTTAAAATTATTTTATATTATTTCGTTTAGAGAATTAATCAGCTAGTATATTACACAAAAAGTAAGATAAAAAAAAATGTGTGATAAATAAAAAAGGCATTAGAAACCATATAACTAATAAACAAAAAAAAAGAATTATGAACGCAATTATTCAATATAAATCAACCCACCACCGACATATATAATATAGAAAAATATAGCATAACTAAAGTGTTCTGGAAGATTGTAAGATTCAATTACAATCAAAGGAGGAAGATGATTTCATTGCAAGATTGAGTAATTATGGCTTGATTAACAGCATCCGGTTAACCATTGTGGAAAAAGATTCTGAATTATGAAAATTTTTGCAGTTGTCGCAAAATTTTTGGCCCACATGGGGCACGTATTCCGTGTGTGGGGCGTGGTGGGAAAGAAAAACAATTAAAATAAAATATTACAGATTGTAAAATAACATCGCTAGTATTATTTTCCAATATAGTTATTTTATTATTTAATTACTGACAAGTAGTCTCTAATTAAATTGTTTAAGGCTTCCACGGTCATCTTTCAGCATATCATTGTTTTTCGGGCTATTCGGCCGAAGTGAGCGAGTAGGGATTTTCGATGTTTCGTCATCTTCAGGAGATGTAAGCTCCTCAATTGGTCGAAGAATTATAATTCTTCCAAAAACAATGATATAGTTAAATACATAACTTTTTTTTATTTAAATGTGTAATACTCACTCGCGTAAATTGTAGACAGTATTTAACAATGATATAGTGTCTAACTAATTTTTTTTTTTTTACCTTGAATGACAAGTGTAAATTTCGATTAAAAACATATTTTTATTAAATAAGATTTGCGCCTGATAATAATAACGGAAACGCTCTTCGTGCAACTACTAGTCAGTAAAGAAATGTGTTCGTCCCATGCCCCAAATACGTTTTTTTATAGGTTACTTATGAAATTCTTTGATAAATGCATAAATAGGTACACTATAGTTAAAAATCATAAACTTACTTGTCAACATCTAAGCCGCAGTGTGACAGCAATATTATAATGTCCACACCTTTTTCATTCAGCTCCGAAGATAGCTGTAAGGTCACTTCACGAGGGTCTGTAAATTCTACGTCACCAGCAGCTGATAATATCTGAAATGGAATTAATTATCAGTATTAACTGACACTAAAAATCAGTATTAGGGTTTTTATGGCCTAACTAGATCCTAACTTAAGACTACTGTTATGTAAATACATGTAGTATAAAAGTCGTCCACAGCGTTTCGTGCTATTCCTTTAACCAAATGAGTCCTGCCCAAGTTGTATTTTTTAAATTTATAAACGATTTTAAATTTATATATCGCCATAGCAAAAAACATGTGAATAATATTAAAGTTTTCAGACATATAGTATGTTTTATCTTGTATGAATACAGCTTTATGTTTCTTTATCTTATGAGTAGATACATGTAAAACGCAATGTTATGTAGTAACATAATATTAATATTCTTCCCGTGACCACGGCTGCTGCAAAGCATCCGAAACGTCGGGCCGAGGTTAAAAATCATTTTCAAATAAGTTTAACTAATATATCGCGTTTTAAACCGTTAAAGTGTTTTATTTAAATGTGTACTACTCGCGTAAACTGTGGACAGTATTTAACATAATATTAGCTATATTATTCGTCGTCGAGTAAAAAAAACTAAGTACTGCAATTGCATTTGACTTGGAAATAGTAACAAATATTAACAAAATAATATAAATAAGTTAAGACAAAATTTTCACATAAATCCGCGAAAAACAACTATTGTTGTATAGTAATTTTGTTAGAAATATGTCAAAAATTGATTTGTAAAAAACTTGTTAAAACGAGTAACGGCGAGTTTCCTGCCACTTTTTTTTATTCTTTTACGCCTTGAATATAAGGAACTGGTGGTTGGTTAGTTGTATTTTGGTTTTATCGTATTTGATCATAAATATTTGATCTAGCTACATAATATTCACTCTTACATCACGCTTTTGACATCATCTTATCTCATCACTCTATGCTTTAAGCGGGCATTATCATTTGATCATATTACAATAGGTTTTAAAGAAAAACTCAGTTGATTTTGCAGATAAAAGGAGATGAGAAGTCTAGTTTAGTAAACTTTAAATAATAACTAGAATTATATAGATGGATGATGGGATACGTCATAGTATCTAAATAATTAATATTTCTTATTAAACTTAATAAATAACTTAAAAAACGTTGCCCAAACATCCAGTAGTGATAAAAAATATTATATTTCTCTACTGTTTCTTGTTCTAGTACTGACACGAATGTAAATGTGCAGAGTGCACTTCAGGGTTCGAATCCCGAGTTAGGCAAAAATGTACATCGATTTTTTGGAATAGACAAAAATATATGCTACCACCACAGAGTTTAAAAGTAGCTTTTACCCCGGGGACGGTGGTTATCACCATTCATAATTTAGCAGAAGTTGTTAAAACCAACCAACCTGCTCTAGAGCTACGTAGTCAATGCTCTTAAACCCTCTTTCCTTTGAGAGAGGAGAAAAGTAATAATGTATACATCGAGCATAAAGAAATACCTTAGTATCTGGAGTAATTAATCCAATGATGCCAATCTTCCTCCCCCTTCTTTCCACCACAATGTACGGCTTGTAGAGACCTTGCAGGATAGGTTCCTTGCTGCTGTCCATATTAGCAGCTAACACAGGTGCGTTCAGGCCAGATAGATACGGTGCCAGACCGGCAGGCCCATCATCAAACTCGTGGTTACCGATGGCCTAGGATTGGAGAGTAGGAAAGTTTACATTACTATTATTATTATTTTTTGTTTTGACCAGACTACAAAGCAGGACAGTGCGACTAGAGCATTTTAAGTATGTTTTTGGCGTGAATACTTTTTTATCAGCTTTGTGTTTATTTTTCTTTGGTGAAAACTTGCTTCAAATCAAAAATTCGCTCAATGGAGGTACAGTGTAAATTACTTGTACACGATAGCGCAATAAATAAGTAATGTATTTTACCACATAAATTAAAGTATTACAAGCAATGCCCGCGGCTTCAAAGAATAGTTTTTTGGGAGTCATATTATTTTTGCAAACAACCTCCTAAGCTTAAGGTAGAAATTATTGCTGTTACCCACGACGTCGTCTGTCGTAGTTTTTGCAAGTTAATTTTATAAGATACGGGGAATTTTTTTAGATAATTTGAAGAAGAATTATTCTTCCGTGCATATTTTTTGAATGGGCGAAGCATTTTCGCAGCGCACGCAACGCTCATGATAAAAAAAATTCCCCGTTTTTTTCAAAACTTCCCTCTTCCTTTACTGTTTCTTAGCTCTTGTTGATCACTGCGTGACCTTAAAGAGCCTTCGTCGATAAATGGGTCAACCAATAAAAAAAATCATTTCAATGAAGTAGTTCCTGAAATTAGCGCGTTCAAACAAACAAACTCTTAAGCTCTATAATATTATATAGTATAGATGATTCAAGCAATAATTATATAGAATACTCTTACTCACATGAGCATCATTCGGAAGCATGTTCATAAACTCCAAGATCACTTTCCACTTGAGCAAAGTGTACCAATATGTCCCTTGATAACTATCGCCAGCATTTAATAGAATGGAGTCCGGAAGTTCACGTTTTAAGGACTTTATCTTGCTGTAGAGACGTGGGAAGCCTCCCAAACACGATGCGTTGTTGAATCTACATGTTGGTGTTTCTACTGTTGTCTCTTCGAACCTGGAAATATTTAATAGCGTATTCTAAAAAGAACCCGTCTGAATGATCATTGTCAAAGAGCTTGCCACATTTTGAGAAAGCTTAATGTAGGTATTTGAAAACTTTAATATTTTTCTCATGTTAAAAAAAGATTATAAATGGAAAAAAATACGACTCAAGCAGGACTCGAACAGGCACCCACAGCGCTCCGTGCTGTTACTCTAAAGTCTAACCAATTGAGCGACCGAGTCCTTGTGTGGATGCCGGCGGAAGAAGTTACGGGGGGATTTACCGTAGTTAAAATGAATTGTAAAGAAGTTAAGATTTATATATACAGAACATAAATATTTCGCGTTATAGCGTTTTACGGTTTAACCGCTAAAGATATGTTTTTCTTAAAATCCGGCAATAACAATCGATGTACTGATGCTAAATATGTGCCTGAATTTATATATAATCTTTTATCAAATCAAATATCTAAATGATAATGGTCTAAATATTTACTAATAACATATCTCATTATGAATTTAAGACGTTCGTTGTAAATGTACTTATTGTTGTGTTCCCATTTGAATATTACTTGATTCTTATTATATTATATATATGCTCTAGGTTCTTAGTTTACGTCCAACAATTACGAATGACATATTTCCTTACACGTTCTTTAACTAATATAATATAGAGGTGAAGAGTTTGTTTGTTTTTTGTATGTTTAAAAGGGCTAATCTCAGGTACTACTGGTTCGAATTGCAAAATTCATAGTGCGTTGGTTAGATCATTTATCGAGGATTTAATGTCATTGTGAAAATGTGTGGTCGGAAAATTTTGAAAAAAAACGGGGATAACCTTTGTGGGTATCCGTAGCCTACACAGCGACAACCGTTCAAGATACCCAAAAAAGATGTACAAAAGAATGTTTTATTTGTATATTACTACCTTTTGAGGTTGACTTGCAAGAACGACTGGACGCGAGCGACATCATGGATCGTGGGCATTCGTAAAATAACTATTATACGCGGACGAAGTCGCTGAAACAGCTAGTTTTAGATAAAAAATTGATAAGATGCGCCCTATAGCATATAGATGCACACATAACTAGAAAATAAATACATAAACATAAAACATATGAAATATACTTGTTAAAATTATTTACAAATTATTTTAAGCACCACCCGACGTTTCTGTTGCTTTGCAAGGAGTGGACGAAGGCTATTAAGTTAACTAAGATTAACGGTTTAAAACCCGAAATATATAAGTTGACTTACAAATTTCGCGTTTTAAAACGTTAACATGTTTTATTTAAATGTATACGCGCGTAAACGTAGAGACTATTTTCTCGGGACTTGAACCCGCTCTCGCATAACCTTGTTGGTTAATAAGAAAGAGCATCGCCCCTTATCTCGTTCTGTTTTGATTTAATAAACATAACATTGAAAGTTTTACAAATGAAATGTAACGCAAGATTGACGAAGGTCGTTCTCCTTCGCACTTATCGGTAAAGAATGGGCGATTTTCACAAAACGTGTAACTAAATACTGTCCATAGTTTACGCCAGTAGTACAGAGAGAAAAAAAAATCTGGATCCCGTATTATATTTTTTATATTATACTGTAAGGACCCGGCCAGTTTCGCCAAATACCAACTTCGACGGAACAGATGGCGCTAGCGTAGCAATCTTTTACTTAGACGTCAGAGATATCCTCCATCTTTAGTCTTCCCGTGACCACAGTTGCTGCAAAGCATCCGAAACGTCGGGCCGAAGTTAAAATCATGTTCAAATCAGTTTAACTAATATATCTTTAAACCGATTTTTATGAAGAACGTTAAGTATTAATTATTTACACTAGGAATACCCTTACCCCCTAGATACTTATTTTTTTTTGAAACAACTATAAAGCTACACTAGGAATTACGACGGCTTCGACCTTTTTATTATAAACAAAAGACAATAAGAATACATCTCACTTTTTGTCAAACCAATCCGATTTGCCAGTTGAGGTTTTTAAATCTATCGATAAATAAATTCAAAAAAGTTATAAATTTAAGATTATTTTAAAAAGAGGTTTATTCATCATTATGGGTTTCCGAGTCGTACGCTGCAAAAACGGGTCAAGATACCCAAAAAATATGTATGAGAGAATGATTCCTCTTTAAATGGTCTAAACAAAAGTCCGGGACAGTATATCTATATCTTTTAAGATTATCTTGCCAGAACGACGGGAAGGGACGCGATCGACGTCGTGGGTAAAAACGAATTTGGACGCCCAAAATAACTATTGTATGCGAACGAAGTCGCTGGCACAGCTAGTATTATATAGTTTAGGTACATAACTACTTATTGTTTATGTGCGTTCGGCTTCCTCAAAGCATTCGTCAGCATTAAATTTGACGAATAGTCGAACGCATTACTCATGCATGTTATATTATTAAACAAAAGAGATAAGATTTCATTACAATTCATAATATGTGGTACGTAATATTAAACATTAACATAATTTTTAAATTAGTATAATTTTAACTTATTATCTCTAAATACTAAGACAAGCTGATTCACGCGACTTTGTACGCGTAGAAATTAATTTGGATATCAATTTTGGTTTTTGCAAGCCCCATGTCCAACTCTATAAATTTGAGCTTTTACCCACGACGTTGTCCGCGTGCAAGTTAATCTTAAAACATAAACATACTATCATATAAAAAATCGACGATGACGTGCGGACGCGGTAGCTCAATTGGTTATATCAACAGCACGCAACTCTGTGGATGCCGGTAAAATCCTGGCCGTGGCGTATTCTTCTTTTTTCAATCTGTAATCGATTTTTAATTTATACTGTTGACTTAATTAGCCTATAAAAGAAAAAGTGATTTGTTGAAATAAATCAGTGTAAACAATGTGTTTTAATTAACTTATCTCCGTAACTACTTAACTGATTGTATGTATACCTAAAGGTTAATTTTAGAAACGAAATTAGTAAACATTGTCTGTCATTTACGCGAGTAGTACAAATTTAAACGGTTTGCTTAAACTTGCAAAAATAGAAAAAAAATATTTTCTAGTCACCCCGTGACCACGGCTGCTGCAAAGCATCCGAAACGTCGGGCCGTAAAAATAATGTTCAAATATGTTTACCTAATATATCACGTTTTAAACGGTTAAAGTGTTTTGTTTCAACCGACTTAAGTATTCTTTTTTATGTGCCATTAATCTGTAGCAACTTCAGTGACAAATTACTTTAAATAAGGTCACAAACACTTCGAAACGTATAAAGAAATGAAGGTTTTATTAACTGATTGTTTGCAATATTAAACTTAATTACTCACCTCGCGTGAAAGTCATTATAGTGTATAATCTGTAACTCATACAATCCTTCGAAGGGTAACGCAAAGCCGTTACAATATTTAGCGGCTAAGAACAATACTAATGTATTTAACAAAATCATTTTAATCGCAGCTCTATGAGCGTGTCCGCTCCACGACAGTCCGAACGACACTGACAATTTTCGATGTCATTATCGTAATTTCTATTGTGCGAAACAGATAAGACAGATAAAGGTTAGACTCATTTAGGCTAACAAGACAAATATAGGACGATCGGGAGTCATATCTAATTCGGGTAGTAGCCATCGATGACATATATATATCATTTGACGTTTGGTGTAATGTATAATAAATAATCAACGCGTCGTGGGTTGGATCCCAACAATTAATATTTTTTTTAAACACGTTAACATTAGTCTGAAAATCTCGATATTGAATAGGCGGTAGGAATATTTTCGTCTGGGTCACGTACCACTGGCCAGACGAAGAAGTGAAATTTAATCGCTTTTTTTTGTTTCACTATCAGTATGTGGATTGGATATTCGGATTCCACAATGTTCCGAATACCCAAAGCAACAATAAGCCGACAGCGCATCTATTTTATATGGCTGGGGTATTTCACATACCATCAAGGGAACCCCATGCCCCCCCCCCCCCCCAATATCATTGAAAATCAATAAACGGTATACTACCAAATTCTATGGCCTAGAAGTGTGAGAGAATAGCGAGTAATTAACTTTCTTAGTAGAGCGCCAAATGGTAAAACCTTACGAAAGGTCAGTGTACCTACATACATGGGTGGATTAGGGCTCTTACATACTACTACTACTAAAGCCTAGCTATGCTAGTCTTTATTTACAAAAGTTTGTTAGAAAATTTATAGCTACATTGTTATGACAGAAGACACAAACCATGGAGTTATTCGATGGCGGTAAAAGTAAAATATGTTAGTCACATAACACCTAATATTGTATTTTTGCTTTGGACATTGCTAGAATATTCATCATTAAAATCGTAATTTTTCAAATGTACGAATATTTATTTCTCTTGAGAATGTAATTTTTTTTGTTACTTTGCTAACAGAATATAATTTAAGCTTATAATACTATAAAGTTACGATTCTTATATATATTTAATTTTTTCTTTTAGAGCATAGAAAGAGACAGCCAATACTAAGTCAGTCCATTGCTCCGTAATATTTTACGCTATGGTATACTAAACTTTTTTCTCTTATCTTTAATCTTCTTTATTCTTCATAATCTCAATTAATGAAACGTAAATAACCAAACGTAAATATAACTACTACAAACAGGAAGCCTCTTCATAAAAACAAATGAAAATAAAGACACATAATTGATTTTGTTGTCAGTGCAAATCTGTATATTTACATATTTACAAGCTTAATCATAGTGGAGGCCAGAACAACGTAAGTTCATTGTGAGCTGATTCTGGGAGCCATTTCATGTATTCCGGCAGCAGATCTGAAATAAATAATGGTATTTAAAAAATAAACGTTACAATTATTTCTAGCGTTGATCAAGGCCTATATTATAGTGTAATATATTATATTACGTACTAAGTTATATTAATAATATAACTTAGTACGTAAGTTTTTTCTGCATTATTATGTATTTTCTGTGGTGTATTTTATAAATAATAATAAATAAAATAAATAAATAATTGGTTCCTAAAGTCTATCCTTAAAAACCAACACAAAAATGTTGTCGTCTGCCTGTCGAAAACTATACAGTACATTACTGTATAGTGACTTACATTTAGAATTGTGTTGCCATGTATTTCTTAGTTCTTCCCTCGTACCACAATGTTTTGCAGCCAATGCCTTCAACAACACTTCGGTCCGCGGTTGCAGTCCAGACCAACTCTTGATCATAGTAGAGGGTGGCGATAGAAGTGAACTTGTGTACTTCTTTAACTTCGGAAACACGGAACCTTCTAAGAGAAATCTTGCAAACCATCTGCGCAATGAAAAAGCATTTATAAATATTTAATCTCATGCATGACAAACCCAGTCTCTCTTGCGTCCCAGGCCAAAAATAGACATTAGCAATATTATTTTAATATTTCGAATGGTAATAAAATAGTTACATTGCAGAAAAATTTACGACACGGGCGCGATTTGAACCGGCTCCAGAGCGATCCATGCCGCTGGTCTGATCTATTGAAGCTGCCGTGTCTAACAATCATTCAATCCATTGATACCTCTCGCGGACGTTTATAATTTTTTTTTTTAATTTATGGACAAAATATTTTTTCATTAGCTATCTAACATACTGCTTTCGTTTGAAAAATAGCAATTGTAAATAATAAATAAAAAGTATTATATCGAAAAGAAAAATAAATAATTCATGCTTTTTCTTACAGCAAAAAAAGTCATGTACCTGTAACGTTCAATTTTATCTGGATAATCGATTTCAACTGAGGGTAGTTCCCAGCCGGCCTTCCCAAACGTTCCTCTATAGTGACCCTTTACACGACCTGTCTTATCGTCGTATCGAGGTTCCGGATCCGATAACGGCTCTTGAAAAATTGTAAATCAATATTTAGGGTCTGTCAAAAATAAATCTTAGTCACAGAATAAAAATACTTTTATGAAAAAATTATATAAATTAAAATCTATTTCATTTTAATTGACGAAAAAGGTTAGTAAAGTATTAGTATAATAATTAACTTTGTAGAAATATGCGCGATATATTACGCGAGTAGTACACATCTAAATAAAACACAGTTTAAAACGCGATGTATATTATAGTTAGACTCATTTGGAAAATATTTTAATTGCGGCCTGACGTTTCTGATACTTCAGCAGTCGTGATTACGGAAAAGACGGCTGCTGCAAAGCATTCGAAACGTCGGGTCGCAATTAAAATATAAGTTAGTTTAACGCGTAGTAAGTTTAACTACTATATATATCGCGTTTTATACCGTTCAAAATGTTTATATTGAAAATTACTCGCGTAAACTGCAGACAGTATCTGTAACTAAGTTATGAATTAAGTTCCACTATTGTATTTGAAATCAGTTCTACCAATACTCACCAAGGTTACACAAATGTGGGACATACACGGGCAGCCATTCAGCTTCTATAGCCGCCACATTCCTCATCACCATTTTGCGTCTGCCCTCCGCTCCAGTCTCATACAACTCCTGGTAGACCACCCATTCGGGGATCGTCTTGCGGAGAATCGAATCGGAATGCAAGTGCACCGGTTCGTCTAGCTCGCCGCAATGGTACGCGTATTTGAATTTCCGCTTGTCTTCACCTGTAAAACATTTATTCTATAATATACTTGAAGATTTGGCTCTACACGTATTCATTATATTTATGATTTAAGTTTATTTTCTTTCTAATCAATGGATGTGGGTTCGATCCCCAACATGTTTCTAATAAATTTTATGATCTTACTGAAACATGCTGGACTTCGTCTGCTAATTTTCTGCTTCTATAGACTTTTAATTGTATTTTTCATCTATTCTTAAAGATTGCCTGAAAGACCTCTATAAGCGGTAAGGCCAGCTTATCACAACTTTGATTATCTTAGTATTTTATTACTCGTAAAAACACATTGAGATATTTTACATTACTATACAGATTATGAAAGTATATAAATAAATAGTGAATTTTAAAGTCTTCCCTGAATAATATACAAAGCTAATTGGGTTGTTAAACTGTTTGTCATTCATAGTTAGTTAGATTACAAAAAAATGTTTCATAAATTTTACAGATAAGTGAGTTGCAAGTGTTAATAAACGTAACTTTAGTTTGTTATTAAATGCACACCTTCCTTAACTTCATTCAATCCAATTTTCCTGGCCACCTGGTCTCCCAGACCACTCAAGAGCAGCTGACGAAGCAGCCTGGCTTGATTTTCATCTGGTGGTTTCATTTCGGGATCAACGGACACATTTGCACCGGACACGCTTAAATTGATTTCGTTCGTCAGTTGTTTTCGGATCTTTCGGATTTCCTTTACCCCCTACAATTGACGAAAATAGTTATCAGGATCGTTGAAAAACCAAAATTCACATACACGTACCTAATATAATTGTTTCATTATTATTTGCTCATATTTTTACAAACATATAATATTTATACATAAAAAGCGTGAACAAAAACTCGTTAAGAGCTTTCTGTACGCCCTCATCGTGTAGCACAATACAAAAATGTATCCTAAAACAATTTTTACTAAGTACTACATACTATGCAATACTTAAAACAGTTTTAATTATACTAAATTATACAAGAATACACATTATGAATATGTTAATAAACAAACAAATCACTTTGAACAATGATTTTTAAAATTGATTAGTAAGTGATTCTTAAAACGATACGGTAAATATCAAGTAGTTTATTAAATACTGTCTATAGTTTACGCGAGTAGTACACATTTAAATAAAACACTTTAACGGTTTAAAACGCGATATATTAGTTAAACTTATTTGAAAATGATTTTTAACTTCGGCCCGACGTTTCGGATGCTTTGCAGCAGCCGTCTCCCCGTGACCACGGCTGCTGCAAAGCATCCGAAACGTCGGGCCGAAGTTAAAAATCATTTTCAAATAAGTTTAACTAATATATCGCGTTTTAAACCGTTAAAGTGTTTTATTTAAAAGTAGTTTATTGTAATATGTGTTATATTCTATTTAAAATTATAATGCAATATATGCAAAAACAGTTAGTTGTTTTAAATTATTTCTGATTGTTTATTGAACAGTTCGTTTTTTATTTTTGTTAGCCTATAAGAGTACTTTATATCTACAGACAAGAATCAACTGAAAGCTAGTACAAGTAACAGTAGATTGCCTGTAAACGAAGAGTAACGGATGTGACTTAACGATCTTACCTTCTCCCTAAGTCCATATTTAGCACAGAACAACTCCTCTTCACCTTTGACATGTGCAAATTCCGCTGCGCCCACAGCTCTTAACAATACTCCAGGGTCTCCTAGAAGCAACGTGTTGCCAGTCGCCGGCCAACATTCTGGCTTACCGCTCATTACCTGTTTAATAAACATGTTGGACTTCTTCGAGAAATCTGGATATTAATTGGGTGTTAAGAATATCGAAATTCCTTCTAGGTAACGAACTACCGTCCCTATTTGAAAAGGCGGTGAAGTTTAATCGCGTTTCGGTTATCAGTTTTATGATTTTCGATTTTCGAATATCGAATGTCAAAATAGGTCGACAGCGTATTTTCCATGTTATAGCTGCGGTATTTCCCCTACCATCAAGTAAGCCCTGTGTAATTTCCTCTATCTTAACTTTTTTTTATTAGTATTTATTATTTTTGCTGTGGATGTCGATTCTAGCGCCCTATATTTGACAAAGGAAAATAATACGCACGTACAGTATATATTAAAAAAAATATAGGTTGAAACGCAAATAAAAGCATTATAAAAGAACCTATTACAAATAAAGTTTGATAATAAATTACTATATTGAACGCTTTAACAAATATTTTAGTTATAAACACGGTAGCTCAATTACTGAGCAACAGCACGGAACGCCGGTTCAAGTCCGGTTCGTGTTATAATTTTTGTTAATTTATAATCGATGCATATAATTTTTAGTTCCCAATTGTGTGTAGGAGATACTCACCTCTGGTACAGTGAGTGCGGCTACTAGAGCAATCGAGTAAGGCAGCAGGTTCTGCTGATGACTGAGCGCCAACATTTTACCGTACCGCGGTAAAAGAGGAAATGCTGACACAGCTTTGCCCAGTGGGGTCACTTTTAATACCTAAAAATTAAAATGAACAATTGTCAGTTATAGCTTTCGGCCCTAGCTTAGCTACTACTTATTTATAATTATGACAGCGCAGCTTAAAAATCCAAGTAGCTTATAGTCAGTTCATTTAATAACATTTAATTGTAGGCCCGAAGTCATTTGTCAGAATCAAAAATATTTTTATCATGTAGGTTACTACTACACTTAGTAACGTCACACCAGTTAAAACCTTAAGATTCTTAATTTAAATTTCCCACCAGTTCTCAAAACAAGGGCATAGAACGAACGAGAACTGGCAAGAAACTCGCCGGGACTCCTTTTACCGTCACGCTTCATTTTACAGTCTTCACTGATCAAAACAGATTTTAGTGCCCCATCCAACCTAAACATTTTTTTTGGTTTAACCTAGATTCGAAGCCTGGCCTCTCCTACTTAATGCCAAACTACCACCAGTAACTTTTTAAACAACTTTTAAAAATGTTATGTTACCTCTTCATCATCCTTCCTCCTAGTACTGTTTCTAGCCTTTTCCAAAATTCCTAGAACTTCGAGACGTTTCTCAGCAAGGCGCAGCTGCATTCGATCTGGTGCCGTAGGAAATGGGAAATTCACTACCTAAAATAATTTTTACATTACTTTACTAGTATAACATTATATTTGTCTCTTTCTCTCCCTCTATTTCGATATTCTTCATAACACTTGCCAGTTCACATTCTTGTTAGTAAACTCTAGTAGCAAGGGACATTTTTTATCCTTCAATAACTAGTATGTTTCATTTATTAAAACAAATTATTTACAACTTTCGATCAAATAAAAATATCGTATTAACCTTATCTATGCCCATACACTTCATCTGCAGCAATAGATCATCAACTGGTCTTCGGCATAAGTCCGGGGGGTGATGTGATGGACAGTCGTGCTGAAACACAGCAGTGCTGTACAGGCGGTAGGCATGGCCAGGCCCTGTACGCCCAGCTCGCCCCGCCCTTTGTTCCGCACTCGCTTGGGATGTCCATACTACACGCCATGCGCTTGCGCCAGTGGTGTGGTCGTAAACTCTATAACGTGATTGTGCATTATGGACAATTTTAGATTTTTTTTAAGTCATTAGTAATTATAGTGAAAGAAGTTCGCAATCTGAATGGTAATATTAGAATTAATTAACACTTATTGACACTGCCTGTCCTTCACGCGAGTAGTACACATTTAAATACTTTAACAGTTTAAAACTCGAAATATATTCGTTTCCACGTGGATTAAAATAAATTGTAAATTAGTTAAAGTATTTTGCGTTTTAAACCGTTAAGTGTTGTATTCAATGGTGATGATTGATCTTGGATCAACAAAGCACCTACATAAAACGCGCCACTACTCAGTATGAGTGTACTCAAGTCTCTTTATAATTCAAAAATTCAGTTAAAAATCGCAAATGCTCTTTAATCTCTTGTCCTTTAAACAAATTCGGGTATTATTTTTTATTTTTGAAACTTACTTCATCTTTTTCTTCCCGGAATCCACGACATATTTGATGGCTGGTATTGTGAGGGACGTTTCAGCGACATCGGTGCTGACAACGCACAGCCTGGCGCCCACTGGGGGTGCCGCGAAAACGCGTGCCTGCTTAGACGAGCTGAGCATAGAGAATAGAGGCAACACCCAAAGAGGTTGACGGCAAGATTTTATCTCTGGCGCAAGCACGTTCTCCTCTATATCTGAAATATTAAAATACTCGGAGATTAATATAGTAGGATGTAAATACTAGTGTATAGTAGTACATATTTAAATAAAACACTAACGGTTTAAGACCCGAAATATATTCCTTATATAAAAGGTTTAACGAATATATTTCGGGTATCTATCAAAGAGGCTTTGTAGCATCCTAGGTCACGGGTAAATAAAAAGATGGAGTGTCTCTCTTGTTAAAATATACTGCTACGCTAGTGTCATCTGAGTCCCGTTTTGTTTTAAATCTTCCCAAACAATTTGAAAGTACAAGTAACTTAATTTTGTACCTGAATCACTTAGGTGTCCTTCGCTGTCATCATCACGTCCCACCAAGTCAGCTTGACCATCATCTTCTGGCATGTCATAGTCATCTAAATTTATCTTCGGCAATTCTTTTGCTTTCTTCTTTGCCTTCTTTCTTGCCTTTCTTGCACGCTTCATTTCTTTTTCCACCTTGAATATAAAAATCATCATCAGCTTAAGAAAATTAATTAATATATAATATCCTAACATTTATTTATTAAATGTAAGACGTACTTAAGAATCATACTAATACAGGTAGGCTGTAAAAGTCTTTTTGTGTGTCCGTCGAAATTGCTCTCATTTCTCGATCACTCGTAAATGACATAATCAGTTCTTGTGCGAAGCTCAACAAAGAAGGTCATTCTTACCTCGTCATCATCAGACTCGATATCATCTGGCTCTGAATCAAGAGCCGCGTCAACTCCGTCGACTGCTTTCTTTGTAATCAACTTGGAGTAATCTACATCTTTACGGTATGGGAACGACGCTTTCAATTTTCGCACCAGATAGTTTACCTGCAAGCAGTGACACTTCCAATCATCATTTTCTCCTTATATAAAGGGGGGTAGAGGTTTTACACATTTTTTAATAGGAATGAGTGTATAATGTAAGAAAATATCGTGAACTAACCTTCCTACGAATGCATCATTAAAAAGGCTATTGATCTAACCAATAATAATTTGGTTTTCATCGAAAAATAGTAAGATTTTCGTAGTACCTATTGTATATTTCGTTTTTATTTGAATATTTTGCGTGCAGGTACGTGTACTTAAGCGAATATATACGAACCTCTTGTTGTCCAGTCACGAATATCAAAATACCGCCCTCTGGTAGCCGCGTGTGTATTTTAACTGCCTTCTTATAAGCTTCCTTCAAGTAATCGTCGTACGTGTTTTTGTTGAAATGTACCGTTACAGGGAACTGTCTTGAATCAATCTGCACAATACATAAATAAAGTCAACCAGCAACATAAACAAAAAATTATATAAATATCTCTCATAATATAATTAATACATGTAAATGCAATGAGATGTATGTTTATAGAACTTCGAGCTTATTTAAGTAAGTAAATATAGATGGTGTTAAATACTGTCTATAGTTTACGCGAGTAGTACACATTTAAATAAAACACTTTAACGGTTTAAAACGCCATATATTAGTTAAACTTATTTGAAAATGATTTTTAACTTCGGCCCCTCGTTTCGGATGCTTTGCAGCAGCCGTGGTCACGGGGAGACAGAATCATTTTCAAATAAGTTTAACTAATATATCGCGTTTTAAACCGTTAAAGTGTTTTATTTAAATAGATGGCGTTATTATCATCATCCACCATGATCCATCATCAACCTTTTATAAGCGTTTTTTTTATAAATAGTGTTTAGTAGATCTTTTGTTTTGCGTATATAGTTTAATACACTCATAATATTTATATATTAATCGCTTATATATTTTGATTAAGCTTACAAATAGACACAACTTACTTTTATCATCGGAGGTGGGTCCTTAAATAATCTAGTGTTTTCAGTAAAATCTTCGACGCGAAGTGTAGCAGACATGATAATAAGTCTGAGTGGAGTGCCTCGTTTTCTTCGTAATGGCACTATTCTCGATAACAGACCCAATAAAATGTCCGTATAGACACTCCTTTCGTGCGCTTCGTCAATAATAACCACAGAATATTTGCTTAGCAGGAAATCAGTTTGAATTTCCTTCAAAAGTACACCTGAAACATAATTTTTTATCGCATCACTTAGAAGGCATTACATATACAAACTTTATAAATATCTAAATAGACACACAACCTATTCACAATTAAAAAAGCTTTGCAACAATATTTTAAAAAGCAAATAATTAATATTTTATAGCAGACGTTTGATAAATTACTTTGTCGTATAATACTACCCTAGGAATAGTGATAAAATAAGAATGAGGAAGAGAAACATTTTTCCAGGCTTCCGAATATCCAAAACCTAAATAGGATGACAGCACATTTTTTTTAGATGTTATATACATGGCATATTTCACTTATTAGCAAGTGAAGCCTGAAGAATGTTTCTCCATCCTCCTCTATCATAAAAAAGGATATATTTACCATCTGTCATAAACTTAATTTTCGTTTCCTTAGTGACGTTTCCTTCAAACCTCATGAGATACGAGACCTCCTTGCTGGTAAGTCCTAGCTCGTGGCCCACACGAGCTGACATGGCAACCGTCGCGACTCTTCGCGGTTCAGTCACCGCTATCATTTGCTTCTCCGCATATCCAGCTTCATAGAGGAATTGTGGTATCTGGGTTGTTTTTCCGCTACCTATTCAAAAGATAGTAAAAAAATATGAAGTAGTAAAAAACATTTTTTTCAAGTAATTAATAAAAAAAATAAAGGCATGCGCACCTTCAATATAGTGTGATATGTTTACATTTAAGAAATAATGTTTTTTTTACTTCTAAATATTCAATTTAAGTTTAACTATTGGATTATTTAATAAATAGAATAAATTGTATACGAGTATAGTAGTGCCGCAGGGCATGGTCTATATACAAGTTCTCAATTTAAGATAATGAATTTTCAAATCAGTGCAGTTCAAGTCGTGACATTTAAACTGGATAAGCTGTGAAATCAAAAATTACCTGTCTCTCCAGCAACAATTAGAAACTCATTTTCGTTGATCAACTCCATAATTCTCTGTTCCTCACCTAAAATCGGCAATTTCAACCTTGCTACTTGAATTTTTGGATCTCTTTTGACAGCTATGTGGATGGTTTCATGCGTTAACAGAGGCTTTTTATCTTTAACATCTTCTTTATCTGTTATATTTATTTTACTTTCTTTTTCATTGTTTGTTAAGTCAACCTTTGTTACTACCATTTCACTTTGCTCTCCATTTTCCTCTTTTGACCCATCTACTTCTTCAGGCCTGGTAAGTTCTATGACTGGTCCATCTTCTTCACCTTTATCTTCCTCAAAATCTGAACTTGAATCAGAAGATTCTTCCAATCCAACTGTATTTGGATCATATTTTCTCTTTTTGACATTTTCACAATTCTCTAGCCTGAGGAGACGCAGTCGTTTTTTAGCTCCTGAAAAAGAACATATATTCTCTGTTAATGTCATTAATGCATTATTATTTTGGTATATATTAATATGTACTTGTTGTTTACTTAAGTCCGTAAGGTGAATATATGCTACACTTAGCTTTTGTAGTCTAGGGTATATATTTTAAGAAATTAAAGAAACTGACATTGTTATATTGAAAATAGGCAAATACCTGCTATACTGCTGTATTTTTTAGTTTCAGAAAGTTCATTATTTTGTTTCTTGTAATTAGAAGTCTCCAAATCCAATTCTGTTAACTTTCGAAGACCAAGTGTTTGGATAGTTGATATTGTTGTTAATTGGCTCACTTCATCTTTTGATGCTTGTACTTCAGATAATGATGCTAACAAAGATGCTCTCTAGAAGAAAAAAAAAGGAAAAAGGTTTATTTGATTATTTTATTTCTAAAGAATATTGTAGTTAATTCTATTCTTTGCCCTTTTTAAATTTTTTAGCTAATGTATTTTTAATAGAGATAGATAAAGTTACAGCAAGAATAAAATATTAATTTGTCTTTATTAATATTAAATAATATGTACTTACATTTTCCTTTTTCTTTTTCTTATCAAGAATTTTCTCTAATCTTTTTCTCTGCGCCTTAGATAGGAACCTAGTTCTTTCTTTCTTCTCTGAGACAACTTTTGTTTGCCTCTTTTTTGACGGCAATGCCAATAAGTTACTAGGATCTTCTGAGCCATATTCGTTAGAGACAAATTCTAATTTAATCTAAAAGTAAAGAAATCTACATGTTACCTTTGCAACTTTGGTCAAGTTTGTTTCTCTGTGGTTTATTAATAAATTCATTGGGTCGATTATGTACTAGGTCAGATTAGTATTAGGGTTTTCTAGGGAAAAAATATTTATTAGAGCACAGGATCATTCAATGTTCTTTCTCTAAATGAAACCTGAATAGGAAAACAGAAACAAGATTTTCTGCCCAATGTTCCATGAGATCCCACACTATTATCTGAATTTTGTTGCATTTTATATATATATATATAGAAACAGTACATTTTACACATCACTTAGCACAAACAATACACAAGTAAAAAAAAAAAAAAAAAAAAAAACCCCTAAAAAAACAAAAAAATCTTTAACAACATACCTCATTTGTTTTGGTATTATCAACATTTGTTTTTACAACCTGTCGAGCTTTCGCGTTGTACCTATTCTTACCCATATTTCTTTTAACAAGCTTTTAAAGAGGGAATAAAAATATAAAACAGTTCTCATGAGCTGAATACATAATATTGTTTTTCTATTGATACTAGCAAAGAGCTACTTAGTCTTTTGGATATAGGATAATGGTTATTTACATTCTTTTTCAGAATCTTATTTTTCTTTCTTTAAACACATAGGAATATACATTAACGAGAGGTTCATTTACAATTTATCAAAACATGTGCGTTTGTTATGACAATTGACATGCCGTCACAAATAGATGGATTGATGAATCTGATGGATATATTCTGTGCAAATAAAATATTATACAGCCATCAAATAAAAAAAATGTTATGTAGTACAGACAATAGCACTATTTTTATTGTCAATTGTCAAAATTGACACTATTTGATTTGATATATTGAGTAATATATTTATTATATTGTAATATTTTGTATTTAAATAACAATAAATTTGGAATATTTATTTTATCGAGTAATCCAAATCTTTATTTTATCACATTAAGTATCTTGCTCTTTTGTGAGACTTAATATTTATTTCTACAGACAGTATCAGATACTATAATAACAAATTCTTTATAGAGATACCAATAATATATCTGCAGAGGGTTATGAAGACATGAAATTAAGTTGATAATTTTATAAGGTAAAATGTTACATGAAATATCTAGGAGATACGTGAATATAAACAAACATGAGGAAAGTACATTCAGCAATAATGATTTCTGTATCGCATTACGTGGAGATAGACAATTGCACATCTATGAGTACGCTTATAATATGTGTTGTTTGGATAAAAAAATGGATTTCATTGAGTATGCTATACCGTGTCCAAAAAATAGTAATGCATCTAAATTTCTAATAAAGTTTACTTCTAAGGCACTAAAAAATATTGAACTTGTTGATTTAATCACAGATCGGTACTTATGGCCATACAGTGACCAATTAAAAGATCAGATGACTAATATTATGGCGTTTGAATGGTCCCCAAGTAATTTAATCCACAATAAGCAGAGTGTTCTAGCAATCCTAAATTCAGTTGGGAATGTGGAGTTCTTTGGACTACATAGGAAACTATGGATAAGCCTTATAGACTTCTCAAGTGTTGTAAAACAAAGCCAAATGATAAAAGAAGAATTTGTTCAACCTAAAAGTTCCATGGCAATGGAGAGATTGAGGGATATTGTCTATAGTCTAACAACTAGCGCCATTTGTTGGGCTCCAAATATAAACGAAGATGGCTCATGTTATTTTGTTACAGCTCAAAGAAATAGTACTATAATTATTTGGAATGTGAAATGGCTAAACAATAATTTTGTAGTTGACAAAATTGGAATTATTCTGGCAGATACAGAGGAAATAACATCATTAGTTTGGATACCAATAACAGATGATACATTCTTTTTTATTTATGCAAACATATTAGGTGAGGTAGTTGGGAAAACTTGTAAAATAGAAAAAAATAAATTAGATGAAATAAGTACAACTGTCTTGTGGAAGTACAAAGATAGGATGGTGCCAAGAGACATTAATTACATTATGGTTAAGGAGCAACTAACAGTTATATATTCCAAACACAGACATTTAGTTGTTCAAGTGTTTGACCAAAATTTGAAATTATTATATGAAGCTGTCAAAATAATTAATGATGATAAAATTACAGTAGTAACAAAAGTCAAGAATGATTTCTTTATAGGTACTGTTAGCGTAAAAATATATAAGGTAAATTCTAGTATAAGCAATAATGAATTGAAAATAGAATTTAAACAAATACCACTTAAGGAGACCTATGCAAATCATGAGCTTTATGGTCTTGCCTTTTCTCCACAAAGTGTACTCTGTCACATGATTCTCTTAGATAGAAAAGTTAATTATAGGAAAGAACAGCTCCAAATGCTTATTGCAACTTTCAGTTTTGAAGATACATGTGAAGAAAACATCCTAATAAACAACAACTCATCTGCCAGATTGACAAATATGTGGGATTGTCTTGAACTACTACGATACAGAACTATGAAATTGAAGAAACTACCAAATTTAGACTATAAAGAGTTCTATGAGAGTGCCAAGAGCGATATCTACAAAATGAAAATTTATTTAGCATTTGTTAAACTTAACCGCAGTTTGGATGGTATTTTAAAAAACTTGTCCAAGGGCATGTTACCGGAGACCTCAATTGACATTGTCCAAGATGAATTACTGGTTTTGCATGCATCGTCTGTTTTAAAAACATTATATAAAAAGCAGAGAAGCAATGATCTAAGTCCCTTAGAAAATGAGTGGTTATTTGGTTGCTGCAACTACCTCAAGTATTATAGCAAAAAGTATGACAAGCCAGTAGAGAAACTAATTTTGAACAGTCTTTGGAATGATGTATCTAAGTTTTGTAAATCCAAATTGAGCAGATACACTTGTCAGTTCTGTGATGAGAAAATTGATGGATTTACATGTGAAACTGGCCATGCAAATACATTTTGTATGGTCACATTTACTCAAATAAACAGCTTGGAATACTTAGAGTGCAAGAGTTGTGGTTCATTAGCGAGAGAGGAATTGTATGAGTTAAAACCTGTTTGTGTCTTTTGTGATACAAACCTTGAGTTTCATAATAATTTATAGTAATAAATGTATATTTGCTACTTAATATTTGTTATTGATTTATGTTCTCAGCTAGGGGGACTATTAAGAAATCAATATTACTATATATTTCTTTCTTTCTCCCATCTCAGAAAATGCCAGAAAACAGATTCATTTCTGTTAAATTTAATGAACTTATTTTTTTTTCCTTAAATTACTTATAATATTTTAATAGGTATAAATGCAATATCAAGTAATAAAGTTGAAGGTTGCAAGGTAGTATTCCTTCAATTGCGTGAAATAAAAACTGAATCATGATTATTATTTACCTTAAATTTCCAACTCATATAATTATATATTAGGTTTAATATTTTTGGTTAAATGAAAACGAAATCTGTGAGGACAATTTTTTTTATAAACAATAACTTAATAAATTTTTAACAGCATATTCTTTGGTGGAAACTTAAGCGAGGTAAATTCTTTTAGCGGTGCCGTCCCAGAAGCTTGCTGTGATGGTCTGAAAATAATTAAAACTATTTTAATACAGTATCAGGAAGAAGCACAATTTATATGTAATTTAGCTAAATAAATAAGATAAGTCTAGAGCTCTAGAGACTTTAAGAACTGGTCTTCTAAAATGCGCTGTTTGACTGAAAAAGTGTTTTCCCCAAGATTTGGTCAATGCGACCTGTTGTCTTATAACGTTGGTAAGTGGTAACTCGTTGAAATTTTTAATAACTTAGTTGAGGCAAATAACAACAAAGACTAAATATCATCTACTCACCACAACAAGTTTCTCTGGGGTGTACTCTCTGACGTATGTAATCGTTTTGCCGTCAGCGAACTTTTGTACTTGGGTTACTTTGTTGCCATCAACTGTGATGGTGTTTTTGCCCTGAAATACAGATATTTCAAATTAGCTATCACAGTTTATACTATCACCACGGCATAGTTTAACGAACGGAGTCAATTGCTTTATTAATAAGTAGGTAGTTGCTGACTTTGCTTTTTAGTCGATACGTACCGAGATATCGGGTGAGATTTGCTCTTCGAATTCCACTCCGCTCTTGAATTTCATCAAAATGGGGCCTTGGGGCGCAATGGTGGTGATGACATATTCATCACCGTTTTGTTCGATTTTCTGGGAGGGTTTGTAACTGGCGTACGCGGCAGCCTTGTCGTCGGGGAGGTCTAGAAAAAGTTACGTTGAAAATCTACATGACGATATTGAATTTATGGATACCTAAGGCTTAAGTGCGCTGCCGTCTGTTCATAGAAGTAAGCCTATGTAAGAAAATAATAATTAAATATACCTATAACTTGAACTAGTTTTTAATTTTAGAAAATTTAGTTAACTTATAAAATAAAAGTTACTTTTAAGCATTATCTGAAGTTACGTAGTACGAGAAGGTACGCTAGTAGTACAAGTGTAAATAATCCACTTTTAACAGTTTAAAAGCTCACGTTTGCTGCAAAACATCTTGTTTATATTTAAAATGAGTAAAGGTGTTGTGTTGTTGGGGTATTGAACCGTTGAAAGCGTTTGAATTAGGTACTTATTCTAAACGAAATGTATAAATATTACTAAGTTACGCACAACTTCAGCTTCAATAAAAATTTTCTAAAACTAAATATACCTACTTTAAATTTGATAACGAATATTAGTAGATATCTACCGAGTTTCATTTAACCAGATATCAATGAGTTAACTTTTTAATCGTAAATCAATTTCGATCACCTTTGGTAGGTACGAAGATTAAAGTTAATTACAGTGATAAGATTTTTATCAATATAGACAGAATTTTCGAGTGCAATGAAAACGTAATTTCGTCAAGTCTTTTATACAAATTATTTCGTATTTATTGTGAACTTTTTGAGAATTTTAGAGTACATCTACTGTTTATCTCCGCATGATTAGCAATTCCACTTCATTTAAATAAAACACTTTAACGGTTTAAAACGCGATATATTAGTTAAACTTATTTGAAAATGAATTTTAACTTCGGCCCGACGTTTCGGATGATTTGCAGCAGCGTGGTCTCCCGACCACGGCTGCTGCAAAGCTGTTTAACTAATATATCGCGTTTTAAACCATTAAAGTGTTTTATTTAAATATTTTGGTCCGTGACTAAACTTTGAAAGCCGCAGCAGCCGTGGTCTAGCCGCGTAAACTATAGAAGTATTTAATTCCAGTTCACTTATTATGGAGTAAGATACAGTTGTGGATTTTTTTTGCAACTAGTTACTATGTGGACCAATACTGTCTGGACTATGTACTACCGGGACTAAACACTGCAAATGCAAGTGCGTTAACAAAAGATAATTTATAATTTACTGAAATTTATTAAAATCATGGAGCCAACTGACTGAATAACTGAATTATTGTACATTTATGAAAAATTAACAAAGAGTTACTATCACAAAATAATTATTAAGAAACTTACTTAAACTCTTGACGAATGGCTCGAAGTTTTCATTGCTGTCGTGCTTGTAAAGGACTCCGTAGAAAGCCATTGTGAATTAACAGTTTTGGATTGCGAAACACAATTAAACGCTAACACTTAATACCTCAGCTTATATAAATACCTGATAATTATCTAGGGCTGTCAAAAATTCATAGATAAGCAAAAAATATTATATTTTATAAAAAAATATTTAAAACAGAGATGAAAATCCCGGGTAAATGTTTTTGTCGTCATATTAATACATATATAAAATAAATATTATTTTAGTCGTTCAGTGTTCACTGCTGGACATGGGCCTCGCCCAAAGATTTTCGGAAGGATCGCTTGCTCACTACTTAAATTTAGTCATCTGCGCACAGTTGACGTCCAGAGTTCCACTCCAAAACGATTTTATGAATATTAAATGTTATCTAATATGCATTATCTAATATAATATTGTTATAAAAGTCTCATTTCAACTCAGTTTTAGCCCGGGACTTTGGAAGCCCCCATACTCAATAGAATGTCGCAATTCTCAAATCAAATTAAACCATTTAATCCGCCCATAAAAAATACAAAGAATACACAAAAATACTGTTTTTTGCAAGCAAAGCACCCTCTGAAGTGTCCTGTTAGAATTATTTTCTTTGATTCCTCCTGCATCTCTGACCTGCCATTAAAAAATAATCCAACACTTTAACGGTTTAAAATGCAAGCAATAATAATGAATGCTTTAAACAGTCGTACCCATCAGTATAATATGTCAAAAAGTTTGAGTTTTACGATGAATATTTAAAGTACACGCCCAAGTGTAAGCGTAACCTTTAAATTTTGAATCCATAAGAAACCTTAAATTAACATACTATATTTTAATTATTAAACTGGGTCTTTCTTTCTATTTTCTCCGAATGCGAATTGCTAAAGTTTTCCTGTATAACTTCATTAAACAATGCATCGCAGCCCTACCACCGGTCATTTTCACTATCTTGAGGTGCGTTCACTAATCATACTTATCAAACTCGATTTTATAATTTATCACTGAGTTTAGCCGGAATTACATAGGTGACACGAAGATACTGCTTAAAACAGACAATTTTCTTTTCTAACTCAACCACAGAAGAACAATTGAACCGCTTTGATAATGCACTAAAACAATATACAATATAATTTAATTGTTTACAATTTGCAATTAACTTATAAATACATAATTTTGTCTTTTGAACCGTTAAAATTGTTTTACCTGCAAAGATTGAGAAAAATTGCCAATATGACATGTAAATATAAAAACAATCACAATTTTTGCTTAGCTATTTAATCCATCGTTAATACAATTTGTTATAAAACAAGATTTATTCTTCACATAATGTAAATCGAACCTTCAACCGTTCTTAAATTGCTTTGTAGTATCTCCGCGCTACACCGTTCCATTTAGTGTTCGTTAGAGTCTGGAAATAAAAGATATTTACATTAAAAAGTTACGTTTAAAAATTAAAATAATAGAATCAAAACGGATCCTTATAAAGCCTTAAAATTTTATGTGTCATTAATTTTTAGGCAACATACCTTAACTGTTATTTAAATAATTATTTCTAGGTTTTATTTAAAACAATCAAAAGTTATGGTTATACTAGTATATATATAATAATAATAATAGTATATATATAATAATAGTAGTAGTATATGGTTTGTACTAGTTCCTTGGGAGTATTCTTGATACCGTTTTAACTCTTAACTCGTATAGAATGTGGAGGTAGCTTTTTGGTCAGTTGGATTTTTTAAATTTAATCACTTGATCTTTTTGCTCTTTACACTGTATAGTCCTTTTTTTAAAATACGGTTCTGCATTGCATTTATATTACACAAAATACTTGGTATATTTTTATACCCAATAATTTTTCTTGCTGGTACAAACCACCTATCCAACATTTGTTTGTATTTGGGTAGACGCTAAGTCATCCTTTATCTTAGCTATTTATTATCCCAATATATAAAAAAAAAATAACTATGTTTTGGTTATAAATAAATTTCAAGACTGACTATAGAAGTTTAGACGCAACCATTTAGTATTCATTTCTTTCAAATCGACCACAAAGGCATATTTATCAATTAACATATTTAAGGCTCTCATTTCATACATTAGGTTTTGATAGATTACTTACAACAACTACTTGCTTGTCTGAGAATTCCCTCACATACGTAGCAGTTCCGTCAGCTGTCTCCTGCACATGAGTTAGCTTATCACCTTCCGCAGTTATGGTAGACTTCACCTAGAATAATGCAAATTATACTCTGTCTTCCTGGGACAGACAGACAGTATTTTGTCTCTTTCTTCAATTGATGTTTAAAGTGGATTAGACTACTGTATCTTTCGAAACTGTATTTATTGCGTTTGTATATGTATGTTAGTGCAAGATTCGAACAAATAAAATCTTCTGTTTAAAGTAACTACACTATATATTAGATTTCATATTTAGATAAATAGGTTAGAGGAATTAGTTTTTATCGCTTTCGTTTTACACTCTGGGACATGGAGCGACCACATTTCTATGTCCGTTTCAATAACCAATTTTTATTTACAGGCTCAGATTTGACACTTGATCAGACGTTTGTCGTGACGTGCTTAATGTTCTTCTGCTTAGACAATCGAGCTACGAAGCAGTGCATCTTGTTGTTACGAAACAGTGCATTTTAGTTTAAAGATATTTTCTTAGTTTTTCTGGATATCATACTTTTAACCTTTAATGCAAATCGTACCTTTGTCCCCGGTACTATCTCTTCGTCGAATTCAACGCCGCTTTTAAACTTGATCTCTCGCTTAAAGTTTTCAGAGAAAGCAGTTAGAGTGTAAGTATCGCCATCCTTTTCTAACTTCAAGGAAGGTTTAGTCTTCGTAGATAGTTCAGCCTTTTCTGATGGCAGACCTGAAGCCAAAATATGACTAAGAAAGGGAATAATTTAATACATAATTGTATTTGTACTTTAAGACATGAAAATAACATCTTTAGCATAGAGAATGCCTATTTTTTTTACCATTGATCTACTTAGATTTTTTTTTTAATAAATAAATGTATGTCATACGTAAAATGTTTACAAAATGGTTGCTGCATCTAAATCATGATAAATATAAGTGCTCGAGATTCCATGTTAAATGTATTTCATAAAATAGACAGCTAAAAGTAATATAAATCTAATCTTTATGTTAATAATGAAGTTTGATTTTGTAAAATAATTTGGTAGAACGTCCTGTTATATACAGATACAAAAACCAGGATACGAGTCTCATAATTACAGTTTTGTATAGTTACTAATTTAAGTAAGAGATGAGTTATATTATTTAATAAAAATAAATAAATACTATACACACTTTGTACCCATCCAAGTGTTTAAAAAAAAATGTTTACTAATTATAAAGGCATATTATAATAAAGCCCCATTAAAATCTGTGTTTAAGAGAATAGCCAAAAACGGACCAAGAGAAGCACACTAACAAAGTTACGTGGAAGTTCCATTTAATAATGTATAGATTCTATTTTTGAATATCGCTTTATTTACTTACCCACACTATTGATAAACTCTTCAAAATTTTCGTTTCTTTCAAGAGTAAACACTTTGCCAAAATAAGTCATTTTTTCTTAATAAAATTACACAACCGAAGCGTGTGTACTAAGTGACTTGAACTCGTAACAAAAAAACTCTTACTTTTATTAAAAATTCATGTTTGCTTTGGGTCATCTTGTCTTAACTTTATATATTGTATAGACTTAACGAAGTGTCATATTTTCATCTCCTAAAAAGCCCCAGATTAGGAGATTATGTTCTCTATTTTATCTAGGCCACATAATTGAATGCTGTGTCTATTTTTTGCATGCTTCTAATTCACTTGATTGTAAGTGAAATACTCCAGCCATATGACATCTGCATATTGAGTGGTGGCTGTCTTGCTCTATCATAAAATAATAATTAGCTATTTCTAAACGGTTTTATTTAGCTCGACCCGTACGGATTTTATTTATTTGGGGCAAAATTAGAAATTGAATTTTAAGCACCTTCCCGTTGTCAGATTGATCTGAAATCTGATACATACATTTAATTTAGATGACAATAGAATATAATAAAATCAACAACATTATAAATCTAAGATGGCCGCCGATACAAAATGGCGGATTACATGTTTTTCCTTAACCTTAATAAGGGTATCAAATGAAAGGGCTACACTAATAAAAGACGATGATTATGTCAAAATTTATTTTTTTAGTAGTTTTCAGTGCACAAAAATAAAACCTTTTAAATTAAAACTATATATAAATGTAAATTAGTTTAACAGTCCCTAAAATAATTACTCATTACTATAATTTGTCGATGTCCTGTTGTACATTCTATATTATTCAATTGCCTTGAAAGTTTCTGTCTGCGGCTGTTTTTCCCGAAAACCTAAGTCAGTCAGTTCATCTAGAATGAGGTCGGAAAATATATAATTATCAATACATTTGGCCTTCCCTGTACGGTTCGTTAATTTCTTTTTGCTATCACTTCTTACACTTCGTGACGCAAGAAATAGTATAATCAGTAATTTCTTATTTAGCATAAGAAGTATTAAGTAATTTATCCCAGACCTTTGTTTTATAGTTGTTGAGTCATTTTAAGTACCTTTGAGTAATTTTGGGTGACGACATTTACCAGAATATATTTTAATGTGATTGCTTCTAAATTAAGCGCAAAGCGAAAATATAATAAATTAGTCATTGTGTCATATTCTTCAAACGAAAGTTGCACTTTATGTAAAACGCTATTTAACAGTTGAAAATGTGAATTAAGTTGTAAATTTTTTAACTCGCCTCAACGAGACAAACTACAAAGGATTCGCGTTTTAAAATATTTTTAACTGTACACATTCATTCACTGCCATCGATCAATAATATAAAGGATTTATAATATTAAATTTATTAACATAATTTTCATAAACCGAATTAACATAATTTGCCCTTCAAAGGAGTCGAATCCTTGACCATATGATCTGCCGTCGCGGACTAATCATATGACAAATAACTAAAAATTAATATTATTTTTAAAGTTTTAACTAATTCATCAAAAATGATTTAATTACTGTCTGGAGGTACGCGATATACAAATAAATGAAGGACTTGTAACGGTTTAAAACGCGTTTTTTTAATAATTTTAACACAACAGACGTGGTCACAGTGAGACGGGGCAAGAATTTTTAAAGACGTTTTAAACCGTTGAAAATGTGTTCTTGTAACAAGTACAACTTTACAATCTTAACGATAAGCAAACAAAATTTAGATACAAAGAACATCTCTCCTTTCCAAAACACGACCTTTAGTGTTCTTGATAAGAATTTTTTTCAAGTCATCTGACAAATCCAATAATCATTTTAAAGCTTTATTGGTATAAGCATAGATTAGTCACTTCATTTGTGCAATTTGGACTCATTCACAATGCAAGGCACCTCTGTGATGTGATTATCGAAATCTATTTATTATTCCGATGATAAGAAAACCTGACTGTACTTTTGACTCTTCTTCTTCAAAGTTGAGGTCGTTTCGGATATAATGTCACTAGCCTTTCTTTCTTTTCTGTAATAACCGCCCAGCTATAATCGGCGCCCATTTTGCAAGAGAGGCCATAAAAGTGTATAATACACTCATTTTCTAAATTCTTTTCAACCTGTCAATATATTATAAGCACTGAGACTGACTTTGGTCTATAAATGTATAAAGATACTAGCTGTGTTAGCGACTTCGTCCGCGTAAAATATTAATTTCGGGGTTCGAAATTCGCAAACCTCTACAATCTTTATAAATTTAAGCTGCCCACGATATCGTTCCGGGTCCCGTCGTTCTTGCAAGTAAATTTTAAAAGATAGACATATAGTGTCGCGGACATTTTTCTAGATCATTTAAAGAAAAATCATTCCTTCATACATATTTTTTGGGTGGGTTTCGCAGCGTACGCATCTGAAACCCACAAAGATGAAACATTTCCCCCGTTTACAGTTCTCGCTGTCTTCACTTCTATTAGTCATAGCACAATATTTTATAGCTTATAGCCTTCCTCGATAAATGCTCTAACCAACACCTCGAACAAGTAGTTCCTGAGATTAGCGCGTTCAAACAAACAAACAAACTCTTCAGCTTTATATATTAGTATAGAAATATGGCTTTGATAAAAAAAACTAAGTTATTTTCATTACCAAGTATCAGGTAATTTTTTTTTATTTGTTTTTTACTGTTCTTCAGCGATTTCAGAGACAAGCTGCAGACAATTTAAATCAGAACAGAATCAGACAGCTTAAAAACATAATAACAATGACTGAAGCTATAAATACAAATCACACCATACTAATTACTAACTAAAAGAAAATACCTATATTATTTGAAAACTTTAATATTTTTCACATGTTGCGCCTTATGGCGTTATATGAAATACTGTCTGTAGTTTACGCGAGTAGTACCCATTTAAATAAAACGTTTTAACAGTTTAACACGCGATATATATTAGTTAAACTAATTTGAAAAAACAACATTTTTTCGAACTTCGACCCAAAGAAGTTAGGGAAGAATTTTCAAATAAGTTTAACTAATATATATCGCGTTTTAAACCGTTAAAGTGTTTTATTTAAAGGCATTACAAATCGAAGTTAGCACGGAACGCTGTTGATGCTGGTTCAAGCCCTGCCCGTGCCGTAATTTTTTTTCAATCGAAAATCGAATTTTAATTTCGAAAATATATTTTTGTGCATAAGTACCTGTAGATAGATTGACCACTGTAAATTTTAGCAAACATAGCTCATGATAACATAAGAGTGCGTATATAGATAAGATGCTCCAAAGGTGTGTCCGATAACAAAGCTGTACAGCTCCTAAATACATTTTTAACATTTAGTGACCTTATTATGAACTAGCTGATCCGGCACAAGTTTTATTGTTTGCAAGATTAATATTATTATGTGGATACAACTTGAACAAATAATTTGTAATGATGCATTAGTTTCGACCGATTTTTATTACCATAGAAACGGTTTTTGCGATCTTAAAAGACTGGAACATTTTTTAGATCATTTAAAGAGATTTTTTTGGTTAAGACTGATTTCGCAGGGGACGCAACGGAAGCCCTGTCGTTTACCACATTTCCCTGTGTTTCTACGCTCCTGTCACAGCGTGATATTCTGTAGCTTAAAACCTTCCTCGATAGATATATTCTCTATGATGTCTATATATATTGTCTATTTCTAACAGGAATTTTTCAATTTAAACATGCGCTAGCTTATACCAAAAAACAACAGGAAGAATATACTCATATGATTAGCTATTTTTTCGGTCATTTTAATTTCTACTGTTGTTAAGCGTAAATTTTAATAAACTTCGCCTTTATTCGAATCTACGATCTATACAACCGATCTACGTAATTTTATTTATTCAAATATATCTATAAAAATACACTTGAATTTTTAAACAGTTTTCAAAAGTTTTATTTTCAAATATTTTATACAATATCTACATAGTATTATAAGTACTTATAAATAAAAACTTAATCCATTGACTCATAAACTCTTATACACGTGCCGTCCCAGCCTTCAGCGGTGGATATCTGAAAATAAATAAAACTAAAATTAAACGGACGAAAAAAATGTTTGCTTTCAAGGTTCAAGAGGCTAAAGTACGAGAGAAAGGTCTCGCCACGTATCATATACTAGCTGTGCCAGCGACCTCGTGCGCTAGAATCGTTATTTTGGGCATCCTAATTAGTTTTTGCAAATCCCGTCATCTTTAAAAAATTAAGCGCGCGTCCCTTCTTGTCGTTGCAAGTTAATCTTAAAAGATAGAGGAATCATTCTTTCATACACAATTTTTGGGGTAATATATTGTATATTACATTGAAAATAAGTTTACAAATATATTTCGCGTTTTAAACCGTTAAAAGTGTTACGTAAACTACAGATAATACTTAAGGTAAAAATAACATGGACAACACGAAACAGTCTTGCCAATTCCTTTCTATAGAATGTCAAACTATTACTATAGTACCATGGTGGTACCATAGTAATAGTTTGACAGTACGTATCTCAACGATTTTTGTAGTTAAGTTCTTTCATATAGTTTTGTTATACATGAGCAATGTTGCGAATTACTGTTTCTGCTGTAATATTTGCAAATTTTGACTTTCAATTATTTATTCAATTAAGTAAGGTTTGTGCCTAATTTCTAATAAGTCTTCACACTATAAAGCTTGAAGACGCAATTGTATATAAAATCTTCCTTACCACTGTCAAAGTATTGTCCTTGAATTCCCTGACGTGTTTCGACGTTTTTCCACTCGGATCCCTTTGTACTTGAACTAGCTTATTGCCTTCTATTGTCATAAGTGACTTAACCTGAAAGTGAATTAAGACGTAATTTACTAAGTATGTAGTTAACCAATGGTTCATTCCTAGAGTCTGAACACTACTATGTAATTCTTCTTTTTATAGTGAATCTATACAATATAAAATATACCTTAAGTTTATTGTGTAACATAGGGAAGACCTTTTTTTATTTTTTAATGTGTAATTACTAAGTATTAGTTTGAATAGAATTTAGTGTTAACAGATCAATATGTATTAAATATGTTAAACTTGTGTGTAAATAAATAAATAATAATAATTAAAAAAAAAATTAATTCTTGTTGAGGTCTAATAACAGGAATTCCTATTTCCAATTGCATTGATAACTAAAATCTGGTTCAACATCTGATTCGTACGTAGTTTTTAGCTTAGAAAAAATATCAATATGAGAGTGATTCACAAAAGAGACACTTGCTCGCCGGTCCGGTTAACATCCATCTCGGGGCCAGTATAGGGTTTTTTTTTATTACAAAAACAACAAAGAAATTATTATTTTTCAATTATATATGTTAAAACAATAATATATAGTACAATAAATTATTTAAGTATTAAAAAAGTTTATTGAGAAGAAATGTTTACTTTATTTTAAATTTTATGCCCCACAACACATCTAAATCCGGTTCTGCATAGGGGTACTATATGATATATATAAGATAAAAGTATCTATTATATCTACCTTTGTAAGGTGACGTAAATGCATTATACTACCTACATATCCTTATTTATTACACAGCACGAATTGCGATAACTAGTCCTGAGTCACGTTTTTTATGTATTGTGATTTTAAAGGGTTTAAAACCATTTTAAGTTGAAATTATCTTCTTTTTTATAAAAACAAAAGCTATTTTTTTTTCTTTAAATATATTTTTATGGCTTAAAAATGATCACTTAAAAATGCATATGTTTCAAAAGCATTATTTACAAAGCTATATTAACAGTATTCAAAACTTAATTTATTCTAATTTGCGGGTAGTTGTAAAAAATATTTTTTTTGCTCGTGAGCCCAATCAGTTTAATTATAAATAATTTACTTTTCGGGCAAGAAAGAATGCCTTAAGAACTCACTTTGACACCATCCGGTCTTTCTTCATCAAACTCTTCTCCTAATCGGAACGTCGTCACCACCTTTCTAACAGGAGTTGTCATCGTCAAAGAATACGAACCATCTTCATTTTTTGACAATTCACTGATCGGTGATAAGGATATAACTAATTTCCGCGATAATAGGCCTACACCTGCAATAAACATTTTATTAATGTAATTAAGGTCTTAGAAGTTAACTACTGTAACTTATTTTATTGCTGAAGATAGGCAGGCAAGGGATTCACATGATAGAGGGTGAATTACTCCAGCTATAAAATATATAAACAAGCATTTAACCATTCCAAGCCGTGGCTCAATAAATAAACGTGATTGTAGCTTACATTAATGGCGAGAAAACCTAGGTTAAAATCGCGGGGAATCTCTGTAACAATGAAGTAGGCCCAAATATGTACCTGCTCCATGCCCCATATAGGGAAAAAGGGATTTCACCTATTTACTAGCTACGCACCATTGTTTCACCCGCGCTTATCGAATACTAAGAATATTCTAAACTAACTATATTTTAAAGATAAAATCATACATTCCTACCTAATGTGTTCTTGAAGCATTTAATATATGCGCGTGCGCATGAGGTTATTTTTTTACTATATAGTATGGAATAATTTTCCTTGCTTTAAAGTACGTTTACGCATACCACTTAATTGACCGCATTGTACATTGTTAGTGACCTTTGCCGTAACTGGTTTTATTGTAATCGATATAATATTGCTTAACAGGTACACCAGACTATTAAAATCTATACTAGTAAATGAACTCGCTAATCACAGGAGCTATTGGTTCGAATTGAAAAATATTTTTTGGGTTGGTTAGAGCATTTATCGAGGCTATAAAAGCTATGCAATATTACTTAGTGGTCAACAGGAGCGAAGAAACAGTGGGAAATGTGTAACAAGCGGATATAATATGCTTCTTTAAGAGTTGTGTTGCGTACGCTGCGAAAACTGCTTCAGATACTCAAAAAATATGTCTGAAAGAATTTAAATTATTAAAAAATGCCTGCGACATTGTGTGTCTCTCTTTTAAGAATGACTTACAAGAACGACCGCGCGGTAGTCATCGTAGGCCACATTTGATAAAGAGAAGGAGGTTCCCAAACATATTTTGATGCCCGAAATAACCATTCCACGAAGAAGTCACTGGCAGAGCTAGTAATGGTTGAATATTTTAAATAATAAAAAAATATGACTCGACCAAGAATCGAACCGACGACCACAGCGTTCCGTAGTTTTGCTCATTTTGTGAACAATATCCCGCACCTAATCAAAGTAGTGGTAGTAATCTTCTCAATTTATTTATACATACAGTTTTGTCTGTATACGTTGCTATCCTTTCGCTGAAAAGTTGTGTGTATTATTTTATATTTGTGTATTATAATTAAAAATCGATTTTAGACAGAAACAACTTTACGACACGGTGAGTACTGGAACCGGCAACTACAGCGTTCCGTTCTACGCATATTAATTGTAATATAATCAAATCATATGTCATTTATTCCCTTTTTGTGTTATTTAGTTCCAATTGTGACAATTATCTAGAGTAGACTTATCCTACAAATTATTTACGCACCATTAATATTTCTACTTAATTAAAAAAACAAATGTTAATTCTCTTAGGTTTTATAAAATACTTCTAGAACGTTAAATGTTAAAAGTTAGAGTTAAAAGAAATAGTAATTAATATTTTTAGATAATTCTTTAAGTAAGTAAGTAATTTCTTTAAGTAGACATAATAAAACTAATATTACTTAAAGCTCAAATAATTATGGTTATAAGCTCCTTTACAATTAAATAAGTAATGAAAAACGATAATCACTATTATACTGGTTAAAATATTCCTAATTTTATAATTTATATAATAATACTTGTCTATACTAATATTATAAAGTTGAAGAGTTAGTATGTTTGAAAGCGCTATTCTTAGGAACTACTGGTTCGAATAAAAAAAATATTTTTGTTTTAGCTAGTCCATAGAGGAAGGCTTCAGGCTTAAAAATATGTATAAAAGAATTATCTTTCTTTCAATAATCTAAATGTTCCGTCAATATATGTCTATCTCTTAAGACTATAGAACACACAAGAAACGTTTTTTATTAAACTTAAATTTCGTCGAAATACTTCATATTATGGCAAAATGTTTGTCAGCTAGTAATAAACAAGATTGTGTAGGTAAAGTACATCTAAATAGGTAGGTTACAGACCAGTGAACATTATAACTTGATCTAGTTAAACAAGTTATCATGTTCGTTATATAAGATTGCGTCAGTATTTTATTAGACAATTGTAACAAAGAACTTCACAAAATATATACGGTTTAAAATGCCACAACAGGGGCTCCACTGAACCACCAGGTCTTAGGATGGTCCCAACGATCACGGCTGCTGCAAACTATACATAACTTCTGGCTGTAGTTAAAATATATTGTAAATAAGTTAACTAAAATATTTCGTATTTTAAACAGTTAAAAGTGTTTTCCTAAATGTTTTATACTCGCGTAAACTGCAAACAAATCTTAACTTAGTAGGTTGATATTGTTTCATATCATTAATTTATAGACAAAATTAGGTTATTGTGGTTTATGAAAGTAAATAAAAATCTTTAAACAAAAGAAAGGTACAAGGCTTACCAATAAATCCCTTATTCAATCAATCAATACGTACATTTCTACTAATGAAATTATTTTATGACGGACTCTTCGGTCTACCGTTTACATTCATGATAAAGTAGATTTCCGAATTTCAAAGTCCTGATAAAAAAAAAGTTACGAAAGAATGATTTTTCTTTAATTGATCTAACAAAATGTGCGCGACAATATATATTTAAAGATTAATTTGCCAGAACGATGAGACATGGATGACATCGTGGGTAACAAAATAATTTATAAGGAGGACGCGGTGTTCTAAATAACTGTTCAACACGGACAAAGTCGCAAGCACAGCTAGTATCCTATAAAAGTTAATCAATACAAGTGTGTATAGCGTTATTTTTTGTATTCCTTACACTTTGAGATAGGTTCAAGCCACGAAATCTTCCCTATAAGGCTTTTAAAAGCTAAGAAATAAATGTCTTTAACCTTCAATAGATTTACTTGGATTATAATTAATCTATTTGAAGGTAGGTACGTAACCAAGGTACGTTCCAATCCAAAGCTGTTCGTCACTTATACAAGTATATTTACTCATCACTTATTGGCTATTAACGTACGTCAGTCTTAATGGGCAAGAGATTTAAAAAAATTACCTTGAAATTAAGAAAAAACCTAACTTTACTAATATATAAAGCTCAAGAATTTGTATGTTTGTTTAAACGCGCTAATCTCAGAAAGTGCTGATTCGAATTAAACAATTATTTTTGCGTTGGTTAGAACATTTACCGAAGAACTTTTTTGGTCTATAAAGTCATCATACTAGACTAATAGGAGCTAAGAAATAGTGGGAAATGTCGAACTAACGGAAAATTAGTCATCGTTGAGAGATTCCGTTGGTTGTGCTGCGAAAACTATTCAAAATACTCAAAAAATATGTAAGAAGAAATGATTCCTCTTCAAACGATCTAAAAAAATGTATACGACAGTCACAGACGCCTATCATTTAGGATTACCTTGCAAGAATGACAGGATGAGACCGACGTCGCGCGTAACTAAGCAGCCTCCAACAACAAATTTCGACGCCCAAAATTACTATTCTACGCGGACAAAGTCGCTGGCAAAGCTAGTTTTAGCATTATTTATGATTAACCATAAATAATGACAGCACAAACAAAACGGTACTCTCGAACAATGAAGAGATAGCATATATCAGAATACTACACAAAACGCTAATCTATGGCAAAAAACAGTAATTTTACGGTTATTTGTTACTCACAATTTGTACTGCTGTAATATATAGTAGGTAAAATAAATAAAAAAACGAGATGCATGACGCAAACAAAGCATGCTAGTAATTTATAAGACACAGAGGAGCTCTAGTGAATACTATCTTAATTAGAAAAATAGTATACATTATCGATGTCGCGGGCGAGACACGAACCCAACACCACTGTGCTGTGGGTTCTCGTTCACTTATTTTCCATCTATCATATTATAAAGTTCCATCTATCATTTTCCTTCTAACGTGCTAATAAGAACTAGTGGTTAGAATAAAAAAATATTTATTTATTTAATAATTAAAATTCATGTCATGACAGGTGGGAGCCCAATTCGACACTGAACTTAAAAACTAACATAGAAATATACAATACAATTAAACTATGACTTATAACTATTAACTAATATTACATATAATTAGTTTACTATTACTAATTTTCAGTTTATTATTTTATAATCCATATGAAATCATAAACTGTAAACACTTCACGAGCTCACTCCATGCATCACAGAAAATGTCTTTTTGCCTATGAAATAAGTTTACTACCTCTATTGCTCTTGTCTAGGACGCTTTTCCTAACAAATTAAACAACATAAACCTTTGGCCGTTTCCGTTGCGTGCACTGCGGAAACGGTACAAGAAACCATAAAGCATTTATAAAGAAGATTTCTCTTCAAATTATCTAAAAAAATGTCTCACTCAAATTTGAATACCACTTATTTGTAAGAGTTAATATTTATCAACATAATAATATTAAACTTGCAAACAACGAAACGTTTGCCGGTCACCTTGTCTTATATAAAATTGTAATGTCTTATATACTCCATATTTTTTATCATATACAGTGACATAGCACATACGTCTAAACAATTAGCGCCTTCTTATGATTATGTAAAATTGGTGTAACCTGGCGCTGACCCGGCTAACTTTATACCTGTTTTAAAGTATGTAAATAAGCGTTATTTTCCTGAAGTTTGTAAACTATTTTTAATTAAGTAAGTTGGTGAACATAGTTAAAATATATTTTATAATATTGGGATCTCGCGGAACGAAAAAAAGGATTTTGTCGCGTTGAATGTAACTTGATTTACATATTGGCAATTTTTATTTAAATTTAGAACCTTTTGTTTAATAAAAAAAAGTTTAATGTGCTCAAAAATATATTTAAAATGACATTTTAAAGTTTAAATAACTTTGCACTCTTAAAAAACTGGATATACCTACTTGTGGCTATAAAAAGAAAAATTATTAGACTTTCTTTTTTATAATGTATTATTAAAATTTTAATTATTTGAATCGCGGTTTATATTGTTTAATTTATTGTTATCTATTAACGACACATTTCATCTGATTTGCGGTCGTGGTCAGGGGGAGCTAACGTAGTATAACCACCAAATTTGATCTAGGAACATACTTTGCGCCATAAAAATTGTCTTCGTAAACACCTTTGTTTTTTAAAACCTGAGCCGGTTGACATTAAACTCAGTTGTTCTTCATACGAACAAAGTATTTACACGGACGTATAAACGTTATTTGCAACTAAATATTTCCCTAAACTTTACGAAGTTTTCTATATTATAAAATAGCGAGAACATGATCTTGTTGTCTCATTTTTTAATCTTTATTTTACATTTATAAAAAAAATTAACGGTTCAAAACGCGAAATATACTATCTAACTTATTAACATTGTAAACGCTAAATTTAAATCTATTTTATTTTAACTACGACCCGATGATTCGTCTTTAAAACAATAGTGGTCACGGGGGTTAAAAATATAACGTAAAAAGTGATTTATTTAAATGTGTCCTACTCGCGTAAACTAAAGACAATACTAAAATTATTTATTGATACCAATATTACAAGTAACCTTGCAGTTCATAATTCGAATTCCGCTCCTTTGATCGTATGTTTTGAGTCCAATAATATATAATGAATAAATATAAAAGTCTTATTATATTTTTTACTAACGAGACACAACTTTATGTTAAAATAACAATTAAATGGGGACCCGATGATAAAAGATATAACAATTAATTAAGATAAAAGAAAATAATTTTCATTTGTCCAATAGATAGAAACCGTTAAACTATATATCATCTATAAATCGAACATTAGCTAAGTCAAGCGAAATAATTACTGATCGATGTTGAAACACAATTATCAGCGTGATTACCAAATCATACCAATATTTATCACTAAAACTCACCGATAAACTTCAAATATTCCTCAAAGTTATCCGACGATTTTAGTTTATATTTTTTGCCTAGAAACGTATCCATTTTCGTAATTTCTACCGATGTAACACGTCCGCAGCTAGACGTGGGAATGAATATTATACGCGCTCATTCACATTTTCACGTCACTTTTGTAGAATAAATAAGTTGTTTATACTTTTGTTTGACTGTTCCCTTGATTATATCTTAGTATCTGTGGGGCATGGGGTAAACATATTTCTGCGGCCGTTTCACTATCTAAATCTATACTAATATGTATTATAAATGCGAAAGTAACTTTGTCTGTCTGTCCGGCTTTAACTCCGAAAGTACTGAAATGATTTAAGTAAAATTTGGTACACAGATATTTTAGTGCCTGAGAAAGGCTTTTTAATGCCAAATAAGGCTTGATAGGAGTTGAAACGAGGGATGAAAGTTTGTATGGAAATTCGTGGTTTTTGAAGCTAGAACAATGAAACTTTCTTCTTTGAGTGGGAGTGAGAGTGGGTGTGGGAGTTAGAGTAGGGGTGATGTGTGGTGAGAGTGTTGCGGCAAAGTAGCATTTAGGCAGCCAATCTAACATAGATTGGCTATCTATGTTAGATTGGCTGCCTTAAATGCGCCCTTACATAAATTAATAAAAAATTCTACCCCAACTCACTATTCCACGCGTGCACGGCTAGTGCTACAATATAGTTGCAGCTGAAAATCAAGCCACTCAGCTACGTTGGGACTGGTGCCCCAACTCTGATATTCTGTGGCCCCTGACAAGTTGACCAGACTTGTGTGACCTGCTAGACGGACGCAATTCAATGTTTCACCGGGATTCGAACCAATCACCTTGTGTATAATTTAATGCAATTTGTTTCACTATTTAGTTATAGATATGCTTATAACTGAACATAGATAATTGATTAAGAACAAAAAGAATTATATCAATTACTCTTTTCCTTCTTCTTAATAAAGAATTAAACGCCTGTTGACTGATGCATTCGAAAAACCAAATTATAACGACAAACACAAAAAAAATTGAAAACATTAATATTTTTCACATGTTATTGCACATGAAGGCACTATATAATTTAAAAATCGAAAATAAATTGAAAAAATTTTCGACTTTCGAATACCGAGTCCTCGGTAGCACAATTGATAGAGCAACAGCACGGAAAGCTGACGATGCCGGTTCAAGTCCTGCCCGAGTCGAATTTTTTTTAAATTTATTTTCGATTTTTAAACAAAAAAAAATTGTTAAGAAAGTTTTATTAAATATAAATGTGTTAAATACTGTCTATAGTTTACGCGAGTAGTACACATTTAAATAAAACTCTTTAACAGTTTAAAACGCGATATATTAGCCGTAACCACGGCTGCTGCAAAGCATCCGGGCCGAAGTTAAAAATCATTTTCAAATAAGTTTAACTAATATATCGTGTTTTAAACTGCTAAAGTGTTTTATTTAAATATGATTGTGTTTCTTATTGCTTATAAGAGAACGAAACGCCAAACTAAATTAGACGAATTAGAGCATTAGCGCGGACGCTGTGAATGCCGTTTCAAGTCTTGCCCGCGTCGTAATATTTTTTCTATCTAAAATTAATTTAATTGAATACTTTTACATAACATTAAAACAGATTCGTTTAAATAAATAATTAAATTATTATGAATGTAAATTATAAAACGATAAAAACATCCTCATAATAAGAAAACTTATTAATATTATAAAATTTTTCCGTAGCCTCTTTCTGAGTGGAAAGTTTTAAAATAAACAGCGTCCTTACGATTTACTTGTAGCATTTTCAATTTATACGTATTTGCCTTTTTTTAATAAGGCGTTAAAATAATACGAGGTTTTAACAAGGAATACTAACTTTTATGAAAAAAAAGTAGCTGTACCCGCGACTTCGTCTGAATAGAATAGCTATTTTTGGCATCAAAATTAACTATTCCATTCTTCTCCTCATCTTTATAATTATTGCTGTTACCCACGATGTCGTCCGCGTCCCGTCGTTATTGCAAGTAAATCTCAAAGGGTAGACAATATATGCTTTCGCGGACACTTCTTTTTAGATCGTTTAAGGCGGTAGGATTATTGCATACATAGTTTTTGGGGTACCTTGAATCATTTTCGCAGCTCACGCAACGAAAATCCTCAACGTTTACTATATTTTCCGTGTTTTTTTTCCATTTTCTACTGTAATTACACTTTTATTGATCACAGTTTGATCTTTTATAGCCTAAAGCCGGAACGTAGCGGTCGGAAACGTAGTTTCTGAGCAGATTAAAAAAAGCATAAATTAAATAAAAGACGCATTTTTTTTTAACTTCGTCCCCACGATTAAATGCATCAGCATGAATCAGCTACAGCGAGAGCGGTCTAATAACAAAAAACATGATTTCCATTTAGGAGGAAAAATAAAAATGCGCAATTAACTTAGGCGTAAATGTAAATCTACTAATATTTGTGTAAGAATTACGTTAACAATTTTTGGACTCTGCTATTGTAGATTAACATTTTAAGATAATAAAAATATAAGGATATCAGTCAAATATTGCAGTTAGGCTACTATAGCTCTAGTGGCCTCATAAAGCGTTTTAAATTGTGGTGGTATATTAAAATGTATACTACTCGCGTAAACTGCACTACTTCAGTGGGCATGAGAGAAACCTTATCTCCCAGACTATTAATGATGTTATAATACAATATTAATCAACAAGTGGCACAATATTGTTCCAGTTGTTGAGGCGGTCATTGCCTTGTTAGTTCCGTTGTGTGTTGATACCAGAAATACACGCTCTTTTAGTGGTAAGCAACACTGGTATAAAATAGACAAGTGTTATTTGATAGACATAGTCTGTGACATAGATAAGCATCTGTTAATATTGCTTAGAAACTATTTTGCTTTATCTGTGGTTACTGAAACAGATCGGGGGTAGAGAGAAAACACTACGATTTCGCGAAATACCGATTGTGAAATTTTAGATAACATTTGAAGGATTGAATCTTTAGTTTTCAAATGTTGGTTTGTTTAAAGCTTTAAATTCTGTGTGAGTAAGCTAATCCATTTATGTTCACTAGTAAGTAGAATTTATCAAAATATATTTGTATGCATGTTTTGTGTTCCTTCGTAGCTAACATAAGAAAAAATATGGTAAATTTGTTTTAACAATACATTGTTTGTTAATAACGATAAAGAAGTAAGGATATTTTATATATTGTTTCATTTAAATAAACCACTTTTACTGTTTAAAACGCGATATATATTAGTTAAACTTATTTCAATTATATCAACTACAGCCCGACGTTTCGGATGCATTGCAGCAGCCGTGGTCACAGGGAGACTCATATATCGTGTTTTTATTTAAATGTGTACTACTCTAAACTACAGACGGTATTTAAGTATATTGTTATTTATTGGTAATAAATATTAAATTATTATTATATATTTAAAACATCCGTTATAATAGGTTTTTAGGTATATTCAGAAGGTTGTTTAATTAGTTACTTTTTTATTTCATATGGACTTTACTCATAAACTTTATGGACATTTCGTAATTATGTTTACTGTATAGTGTTCTTAGTTAAAAGATAACAAAGATTATTTGTCCATATCATTTGTGTAAATTTAAGTGAATTATTAAAACAACTGATATCAAATTATACTCTAAATAGGAGTAGTCGTGTCTATCTACAATCTACATTGAGTCGATACGTGTTTTGTAAAATGTAAGTAGGAACGAATATCACAAGAAAGACATATTATTAAATCTGACGTAATATTCTTTTACTTTATTTTAATTCATCTGGTTATTTTTTTCCGTTTTTATAATAATAGGTTTTTAAATAATAGTAGATCAGTTTGTTTTTTTAATTAATTATTAATATTTGATAAGTAAAGTATGGCTTATAATCGCGGGTGATACAAAGTAAAACACGTTTAACAGTTTATTTAGATTATTTCTATAATTTAAAATACATTTTTTTCGCAGTTTGAACTGTCTAAATTTTTAATTATTAATTTTCAGTTTAACAGCCGCGGGTTCGATCCCCACTAAGTTAGGTTTTAAATTTATATTTTTTCTGAAATATTTTGAGCTTCATCTCGAAATCTGGATATTATATGGGTGGATAAAAAATATTGAAAATATTTCATTCATAGAGGAAAAGCTGTAGAGTGTGATCGCGTTTCTGTTTTAGTTCATAGATTTACGAATATTCAAAACCAAAGTCGATAGGGCATGTTTTGTTTTGTATGTTTTGTATGTTTTGTTTGTGATGTTTAATGGCTCGGATAGATCACCGTCCATTAAGTGAGCCCATGCTTGTGGCCTTCTCTATCATGATTAAATACCTTAGTAATTGAAGTATGCGCATACTTCTACTATAAGAAACCAATTTATTAAAGAAATATTAACTGAAAACTAGATAGAAGATATTTAAATAAAACAGTTTAACGGTTTAAAACGCGATATATTAATTAAACTTATTCCCCGTAAACCGTATTGTCTCCCCGTGACCATGGCTAGTGCAAAGCATCCGAAACGTCGGGCCGTAGTTAAAATGACAAACACCGACGTAATTAACTATTACTTTAAAATAAAATGGAAAATTTTAATTTCCCAAAAGTATGTAAATGTGTTTGTTAAACATGTACGGAGCCTTTGGTCTAATTAGGGACGTGAATGTCACGTTGATTTTTTTCACAAATTTTCCATAAGATACCATTGTATCTTATCTACAGTAGCGCCATCTGTTCCGTCGTAGTTGATATTTGGCGAAACTGGCCGGCAATTGCCAAATCCGCGTCGAGCCGTAGTTAAAATAATTTTCAAATAACTTTAAGTATCGCATTTTAAACCGTTACAGTTTTTATTAAGCTAAATGTGTATTTTATCACGTAAACTACAGACAGTATTTAGCTAAGAATTGTCAACTGCGGTCTATGACGAATTTGACTCAAATTTGTTCAGCGCTTTAGCAGTGTAAAATTGTCAATAGCGTATTTGTTTTTCTAAAACATCACCGCCGAGCAATCTAATTAGCTATCAATTGTATTTTAGATATAGATAGTCGACATAATTTTGAATGTATCGTGAGGCGACAAAAATCGCTCTTATATAACATAATATATTTATTAACAGCCATTTCGAACTTTAATCCTATAAGCATAGAACAGATAAATATTTACTCGTTTGTAAATGGTTTTTTTTGCTATTGAAAACCCGCGTACAGGCAAGTAAGTTAATCACTATATTGTGCGTTGCCCAATTAACATATTTAAATTCTCCCGAAATTCGAACTTATAACAGTTATACTGCAACTACTTATTTAACCATTGAGCTACGGAGGTAGTCGGCGGCAATGATTTTAGATTTTTACATGAATGCTACAAATAATAATAATTAGCGAAGAATTTTATTATTATTTATTTAAAGACGGACTCCTAGGTCCTTTGCTAGAATTGTATAGCTAATAATCAACGGGTCAACTCGTGGCAACTTCAGCCAATATAGTAGAAACGAGTCACGCCTTGAAGCAAAGATGTAAAAGATATGCGCGGAAGCAATTGTCCTCTATTAGTTTTGCATAATAACATAAGATCTGTGATTAAATATGTCGTCCAGCTAGAGCGTATTATAAATACAAGTAGATCAGTAATCTGCATGATAACTACCACTTCTATTCGCTTCGTGACAAGAGTTAAGTACGCAGCTTATTCTGTAAGTGCATAATTTTACCGGAATTTAAGCTCCACATTTTTCCATTGTCGAATCAATCCCACTATTACTGGGATATCTGAATTACACCGTTGCCCCCCTCCCCCTAGTGTAATATAATCTTAATAGGTGATATAAATATAGACTTAATGCAAGAAAGATTGTCAATGTCAAAAAAGTAATAATTCTTTTATTTATATACATAACTAGGTAAAGTTATGAACGTCACACCAGTTAAAAACTGGAGACTCTACATTTACATTTACTGAGAAGAGACATTTAACAAAATGTCTTCAACAAAAAAATTTAATCTGTGAACAAAAGAGAGTATTTATTAATAAAATGGATCTCAGATGCAAGTGATATTACCATTAATTTACAATAAGTATATGAATGAAAAAGGATAAGAAATCAATTTATTAAATAAATACTAACTGAAAACTAGATAGAAGATATTTAAATAAAACACTTTAACGGTTTAAAACGCGATATATTAATTAAACTTATTCCCCGTAAACCGTATTGTCTCCCCGTGACCACGGCTGCTGCAAAGCATCCGAAACGTCAGGCCGAAGTTAAAAATCATTTCCAAATAAGTTTAACTAATATATCGCGGTTTAAACCGTTAAAGTGTTTTATTTAAATGTGTACTACTCGCGTAAACTATAGACAGTATTTAGATAGAAGATAGTTGAGAATAATATTATGAATGATTATAAAGTTATAGATTTGACGGCGTCTAGGCTATCGACGTGAAATATTTAAGCAATTACCGATTATAACGCGTTTGATTAACTCTTGCGTAGCTAAATTACTTAACCCTCCATTCTTAGATTTTCCGTGACTGTTGCAGCAAAGCATCCGAAACGCCGGGGCGTAGTTAAAATGAATTATGAATAAGTTAATTTCGCACTTTAAACTGTTTTATTTAATGTAGGTTTAGTGTTTACTGTGACCTTGAATTGTTTTCTTGCTGTCATGATATCGGTATAAGTATTTGGGCTAAAGTACATAAAACAAAAACCGGTTTGCTACTTCATTGCTGTCGAAATCGTATAATTATTATAAAAACAGTTTGAAGTGGATCGGTCAGCGTTGGTCAGTTTGCGTTGTGTGATTTTAGTGAGTGAATTATATGTCTTACTATTTTTTTTAATCTATACTAATATTGTAAAATTGAATGTTTGTTTGAACGCGCTTATCTTAGGAACTACTGTTTTGAATTGAAAAATTATTTTTGGATTGCATAGACCATTCATTGAAGTAGGCTTTAGGGTATGTATAACCAATAGAAGCGAAGTGAGTGGTAAATGTGAAACAAACTTGGAAAATTGTTCCGATTGCGATGCGAAAACGATACAAGATATCCCAAAATATATGTATAAAAGAATGTATTCCTGTTTGAATAGTCTAAATTATGGATCCGCGACAATATCAATTTTTTAAAATACGCAAGAACGACGGGACGCGGACGACGTTGTGGTTAGCTATATTTTATAAATATGAGGAGAACCTCCTTCCTTGTTATCTTATGCTAAAATTTAAGATATCGCTAGCACAGCTAGTGTATTTATAAAGAGGGGGCTTACAAAAACTAAATGTTGCCCCAAAATAACTATTTTACGAGGAGAAGTCGCAAGCTAGTCGATAATAAAATTTTCAGGATATAAAAAGGTCGATTTCAGAAAGCAATGGAAACTGGTAGTGATGCCTTACAACGCTACTTAGCTGACTTTACTTATGAGTTGGTGGCTGAAACTGGAAATCCCAATGACAGATACCATCTTGGGAAAATTATCTTAAAGCAGTTCAAAGAGGACCCTGACTTTTTACTCCAGGTACAGGCTTTGAGTCAATTTCACGGCTTCTTTGGTGTGGTAGTGATGTTCAACTAATAATCTGCTTGTTTCCAATCTATTTACAAATTTCTGAAACATGTTGGACTCCGGATATCTGGATATAAGATGGGTGGTGGGAATATTAAAATTCCGTCCTTACTAACCGCCGTTAATAGATGAAAAACCATGAAGTTTAATTGCGTTTTCTTTTCCGTCTATGGATTTCCGAATATCCAAAGCCAAAATAGGTCGACAACGCATTTTGTTAAGGCTTTATATAATTGTCCTCCTTTATCATAAAAATAAAAATATTAGCTATGTTATTTCCGGATTCGAACCCAGGATATTTCGCGCTAGTAATTAAAGAATTGGAGAGAATAAAAAAGACGTTACAGATAGATGTAGAATATTCTTCACCGGATTTCTTATCTGTGACAATTAAATATAATAGTGTATTGTTTGTTAGTAGAAACTTGTACTTAAGTATTTTATTTGCAGATAGATGGCGCAACTGACGAGAGAGATACCTTCGGGTCGATGTTGGTCAAATCCGTCAGATGTGCTGAGGCATTTCGAAGGTTGGGCATCAAAAAGGGCGACATTATAGTTCTTATGGCCCCGAACTGTTTGGATTTGACCGCTCCTTTATATGCCGCTTTCTACCTTGGAATAAGCGTGGCGTGTATAGACATGCATTTGCTTAAAGGTAACGTATTTGACGTGGCTACAAATCGAACCCACTACCCGAATCTTTAATATTTTTCACATATATATTTAAGAATTGAGCACAGCAGCAGCACGGAACCCAATGGATGCCGGATCTAGTCACGCTCGTTTCATTTTTTTTTATAAGAGCAATTGTTAATATTCAGATGTTTAATCTTCTACCAATTAATTATTTGCTACTTATAAACATTTACGGTTCGATCAACACTGGGGTCCAACATGTTTGTATTTTATTTTTATTTAAAATTGTGGTAGATATAAATACTGTCTATAGTTTACGCGAGTAGTACACATTTAAATAAACACTTTAACGGTTTAAAACGCGATATGTTAGTTAAACTTATTTGAAAATGATTTTGAAACGGGATTGAAGACGCAAAAGTTATTCTTTTTTAACTCAGTCTACTTTGCTTCTTCTTATCTTAGAGGAGTTTTTAAATGGGATTATTATATACCCACCCATACTCACTGCAGCTTTATCGAATCTGTAAAATTTTCCAAAGAAAAGAAGTGGAACAAAGAGAGTAGAGAGAAGAGTCTATATTCTTGGACGTCTCTTTTATTTTGGTAAAATATACGTCTAAGAAATATATGTATAAAGTAGTGTTATGATTTTAACATATCAACAATTTCAGATGAAATCGTCCAAATATTCAACGACACGAGGCCAAAATTCGTATTCTGCCTCGCCTCCAAAGCCGCGATTGTTTCTGAAGTAGTACATTCTCTCGATATTGACACTCAAATAACGACGTTTGGGAAGGATGAAAAATTCAACACTTTTCCAGAATTTCTTGACGAATACTCGAAAAATGACAAAATAGACGAATTTCGGTAAGAGACAAATCTGGTATAGTGAATTGAAACGCTAAATATATTACTTAACTTATTTAACACACACAATTAACGATTAAACAGTTTCTAGTATTGTCTTTATGTTTTGCGTGTACACATTTAAATAAAACACTTTTAACGGATTAAAACGCGGAATATATTAGTTAACACATACAGTTAATAATTAAAAAGTTAACTATTATATTTCACATTTTAATAATATATTCTATTTAGAAATTAAATCTATTTTCCGATATCTGTAGCTAGGCTCTTTAGTTTCGCTATCATTATTCTGTTAAATATAATTAATGATAAAAAATAATGATAAAGATGTTAAGAATTCGAATTTTATTTTCATTTATCCAATGCTATAAATTAAACCGGATTTCATACGACCTTTGTTTTAGAAACCCTACAAATATAATTTATTAGGTGTTAGATATTTTGTCTGCACAGAATTCTGATAAGAATATCACGGTTAGAAAACCGTTGATATTTTATTTTCGGATATGAACCCACGACTTGTTAGCGTTGCTACGACTGAAGGCACCTCTACTTGCATTTAGCTAAAGCAATAGCATAATTATCGGTAATAAAATTTTGGCGAATCTTTCCATGTGTTTTAGGGTTGAAGATTTTGACCCAAAAGAAACGATAGCCGTCTTGATATCGACGAGTGGAACCACTGGACTGCCCAAAGTAGCGGCACTGACTCACAGTAATTGTATCATTGGACTTTCGTATATTTGGTAAGTAGAGGATCTTGATAAATAAAATCCAATTTTCCCTTGTGACATGGGGCGATGTCTGGGTCCATTTTACTGATAAGTTTTATTTAGTAGTTGTTGTCACGTAGGTAGTTGATCACACTTCTGTGCCCCGACACAATTAATTGTTTCCCGGGAATCCAAATCCAACACGTCCAACCATAGAGCCACAGAGGCGGTGTATTTGTCTATGAATTTTTTGATTGGTCAAAAGATCAATTTTCGGTTTTACATCTTAAATATCACAGTGTACTCAGTGACCGCCTTTGTAGTTCCATGTATTAAGTTGTCCTGGATTCGAAATGTTTCAGTTAGGTCGGGAACAAAAATTTAATCGATTATGTAATTACTGATATGAATAATTCTCCGACTCCTCCGATCCAGCTACTGGGTGTATTGCGACCACCTTCTGGCCCTTTTATATCGTAATAAACAAGAATATTAATTGTTTTTATCGTACGTTCCAGGCCAATGATAAGAGAGTTTCCTAATCCGGAAATGTTCGCCATAATACTGTCACCAGTCCAATGGCTGTCAGCACATGTGCATTACATCTTCTCGCCGATTCTCAAATACAGAAGAGTTCAGAGCTCCCAAACGGAAACCCGAGAGCACGTTTACGATTTAATCAACAAGTATAAGGTATTAAAACTTTAATATTTATCAAATTGCACATGCATTCACTACATAATTAAAAAAATCAAAATAAATTAAACAAAATTTCAATTCAACTTGAACCGGCATCGTCAGCGTTCCGTGTGCTGTTGCTCTAGCAATTGAGTTACCGAGTCCCACCTCATACTATCTACATATAGGAATTGTAATGTTTATGTAGTATCATAGCCTCCCCTGAAAATGGGAAGGCTTCTATAATAACTCCCTAATAAAAAATAATTTAAAAACACAGATAACATATGGGTCGCGTCTCCCACGACGCCACTATCTATAAAATTGTTAACCATCAAGTAATAAAGTTAATCGTGAGATGTTGTACGTGAAGTTAAAAAGTATTATAGCAGGAAATGTTAGCGAAAAGAGAATTACGATAGAGAAGGAAACACAAGCATTCTGTTCTTTTCATGGAAGATGAAATACCCCAGTCATATTACATATAAACAAGTTGTTAGCCTATTTTGACTTTGGATATTCGGAAATCCACACAATGAAGCCGAAACGCGATTAGCTCCCACTAGTTTTTCATCTGTGGACGATGGTTTGTGACCCGGATGGAATTTCGATATTCTGACATCGACGAGGAACAGGGTTCGATCCTGTGGCAGAAGGTTTGTTCTCGATAAGACGGCTATCCAGCTATCATTATTAATCTAATGGTAGTCGTTAAAACTCGCTGAGCCGGTCTCGTGCAGCGTCGTGGCTCCTAAACCTTCGTTATTCTCATCATCATAATTCCTTTCAGCCAACGACCATGGTGTGCAGTCCTACATTTATGATTAAGCTTTTAGCGCCAGGAGAAAGAGAAAAGTGTAATTTCTCCTCGTTCAAATGGGTCTTCCTTGGTGGAAGTGCAGTGGCGCAGGAAGTGGTTGAAGAACTACGTGTAAGAACTTTATAATATTTTTTATTGGTTGTACGTAAAGCTTTAAATAGCCGTAATTAATGGCAAGACTATAAGACTAACACTTTGCACTTTTTACCTATAAATATATTTCTTTTTGCAACCGGCTTTGTTCCCATATACCAAAAAAATAATTTTGTATTAAAAACTCGATCACGGGATGGACTCTCGACTACAGCGTAACAGCCATTACCAAGCTTGAGTTGTTAACCATATCCGAAGAATGATGGTCCATTTTCTTATCTAACATAGATTTTTCTACCGGTTAAATAGTATACACGATAACGTAGTTATGCTTGAACTAATAAAGGCATATAACCTAAGTTAAAATCTTCTGCCCCAGCCTTAAGTATGGCGCAGTCGTCGTTTGAATTACTGTTCTATTTTATTGGCATACTAATAAAACTTCTGTGCCCTGCCAGAGCCTAACGATTCTGGATGACAAAGCCTGACTACTCGACGTAACGCAATGTTTGGAAATGGGGCTTAGCCATTGGAAATATACGATAATATATAAAATAGTGTGAGGTTTTGAAGAACGTTTAGAAAACTGTATATAAAAAAGGGTTTAATTAAGGACGTAACAAAGAAGAAGTAGAAAAGATGTTAAAAATAACATACTTTTGCGTTTACAACATTAACTTAGAGATATACCTACAAAAATGTAAGAATTGTCAACTATAAAAAATGGAAGGGTCGAATGATAGGCTATATTTCATTCCAGAAAGTGCATCCCAAAACTTCCATCTACAGAGGATATGGTTTGACTGAATGCACAGGGCTTTGTTTCGATATCATGGCTACTGCTTATCGTGACACATGTGGAACACCATTGAAGCATCTGCAGTATCGCGTATGTTTGTGATTATCGATTATATATTTGACACACACACACATGAAGCAACACACACAAGACTTTCTGTGATTTTCAAGCAGTTCGACCGTCGTAATTGAGTAATTATTCTTCTCGACGGTCGACGGCATTCTTTAACATTCGACGTTCGACTCAGTCTTCGCTAAGTCAAGGAACGCCAATCTCATTTATTTATTTCAAAGAGGCGTTACAACTAAAAAGTCTAAAAAAAAAATTTGTGCCAATTTTTTTTTTTATTTTTTATTAAAAATATATTCTATTTATATACACATACTACATACATAAGTCTAAAAGCACAAAGCAATAATGACAACAGCATTTAACGAGAAATTATGTTGTTTATATTTTATGGTCTTCAGCTTGTAGATATTGATACCCAAGAAGACATTACAAAGCCAAATGTGCAAGGTGAACTTTGGATAAAGGGGCCACCTGTGTTCAAGGTACTTAAAATCTTTTACTTTTTGTAACCTAAGTCTTAATTTAAAAATATATAAAGCCTTCATTAACAATCCCGGAAGAACTAAAATACTTAGATTGCTTCTAGAACATGTTTCATACAATCAAAATGTACACATAAATAATAAATGTTACTTATGATAACATATTTAAAAATCTTCGGTATCTAAACATTTGTTAACCGCGTGTGTATAAATATTTTGCGGAATATTTATATATTTGAATTTCTTGTAACACTTTTCTTCTTAATTTTAAATAATACATCTTTTTACAGGGTTACTGGAAGAGGCCAAAAGAAACTGAAGCCGCTTTGACCAAGGACGGATGGCTTCGAAGTGGAGATTTATTTTACAGAGATGAGCATTGGTATTTCTACTTCGTCGATCGTTATAAGCTGTTGTTGAAGTATAGAAATCATCAGGTTTGTTTTAAAACCCTTTGAGTTCCCTCTTTCATGGTAGAGAGAACTTTAAAACCCCCGCGTTACTGCATTGTGGGTTCGACTCCAGCTCTATGGTTCTACATAACTTGTTTCAAAAGTAAAGTAGTTTTTTTTAACGTGAGCTTTAAAACTTCTATTACCACTTCATAGATATCACCGACAGAGATAGAGACTGTTATCCGAAGGCATCCAGAGGTTCTTGATGTAGCAGTAACAAGTCTACCTGATCTCGAATGTGGGGACTTACCTGTTGCTTGTGTCACTCGGGTAGAAGGCTCCACAGTTAGTGCTCAAGAAATTAAAGATATAGTTAAGAGTGAGTAGTTATAATACATATATTATTATGTTTTTAATAGAAATCAGAAGATGGAATAATAAGATAACAGAATTAGATATTAGAAAACGTAGTTTTATCGTTATATTTTATTGAAGATAAAAATAGTTACAATAATGTTTAGTGTAAAGATAATACTATTCATTTTTTATTGGATTTTAGATTGAGTTATCTTATTTCATTTAAATTTATAGTTGTCAACTAAGTTGATATGTGATAAGACATTCGTGTCTCGTGACAATTAATGTAAAATAAATTCTGTACATTGACTATGCGGACCTATGCGTTATCGATTTTCATGAGGCTAAACTGTACCCGAGTGCTTGTGTAGTTATAGGATATTATGAGAGTGAGAACAGAAATTCGTAAAGGTAACGTACCGGTATTAATCAAGTTCTTTTGTTTCAGATAATCTTACTGACACCAAACGGCTGCGAGGTGGAGTCATATTTTTGAAGGAACTCCCGACTACAAGGACGGGCAAAGTGGACCGAAACAAGTTGAAATCGATAGTGCAGGAATCAAAGGAGATATTATAGATTTTTTCTATGCCCAAGCTATTACTAGAAAACTTCTAGATTTTTCCTATTATTTATTATTCAAGAACATGTTCTCTCAGACGTTTGACCGAAAAACAGAAATATTTAGTATTAATGATGTATTCTCTGTAATTTACTTAATACCTACACATTAAAATAAAACATTTATAACGGTTTAAAACTTAAATACATTACGCCGTTTTTTTGATCTAGTGTTTTTAAAATCCTAGGTGTTTAATATTGACTCAATTACTCTCTGTTAAAATTTGGGTATTTCTTGCTTCGCGTACTAAGAAAAAAATCTTGCATTTTTAAAAGAGGAATATGAAACCAGTTTAAGTATTTTATTTAAATACTATCGATGACTTTTTTCTATGAAAAGAAACCTGAACCTGAAGATATTATGTATATTATTAAGTAATCACTTTCATAAAATGTACATTTATGATTTATATAGCAACAAATAATGTTATGTCATATATGAAATAATTAAATACAATAAATAAGAAATAACATTTATACCTGTATTTTCATTTAGTTTGCATCGAAACGGTATATTAATACCTATGTCTTATAATCGCTAGGTCGTAGATTCTATAAATCGATCAATGCCGATTTAAAACTCGGATATAGTTGAAATTTGATTTTAATTGAAAATTGTATGTAGACTGAACTTGAGTGGTAAATTTTAAATAGAATAAAACACTTTGAACGGATAAAAACGGGTAGTTTGATAAAGTACTAATATTTCCCTTCAATCAAGTGCACTATACGCTTGTCTGTCTTTCTTTGCTATTAAAAGATAGTACTCGTAATTTAAAACGTGAAATGTATCAGTTAATTTATTTGAACTAGGGCTCGACGTTTCAAATGCTTTGCAGCAGCCGTGATCACGGGGGGGGACTGAAGATGGGGGCCGTGTGTTTCTCCTGGTCGCGACAAAGTCGCGACCTCCTTGTTCAGCCCTTTTGGGCTCTGCAAGGGGTGTCTAGCGCGCCTTGCTGATACAAGGCGGTCCCTGGGGTCGTCGTCGATGGTTGGTGAACGCCCCCGCGTCTCGCGGTCAAGCACCGCCGGGTGAGACCCCCGGTAACCCCGGGGGAGGCCCAGCGAGGCGACCAGCGGACGAAGACGCGGGATCGGCGTTCGAGGTCAAATCCGGTGGTGATTCACTATCTGTTGCCGTCTGCTGCTGCTGCAGGGAGAGGCGGGGAGTCGGGAGGGGAGAGGAGGTCTCGCGGTAGTGGGTATCTTCGGTCCGGTGGCCTAGTGTGCCATGGGGCGAGATGTTGTAGATGAGGCGTGCGCGATGAATCGGCTTTTGCGAACATCTTCTTGGCCATCCGGACGATGAAATCGTTGAGGGTGTCTTGCCGGAGATCTCGGTGGATGGTAGCGTTTCTTACGTAACGCGGGGCTTTGGTAATGCGCCGGAGTGCCTTGTTCTGCACTGCGTTGAGCCGGTTCTTCTGCGCTTTCGGCGCCAGCGCATACCAAGCAGGTGCGGCGTACGTAAGGTGGGAACGGACATATACGTTGAAAAGGGATTTCTTAGTGTGGAGAGGGATATTCGAAGAGAGAATGGGGTTGAGTTTGGCTAGAACCGCGTTGGCCCTACCGACCACAGTGGCGATGTGATGGCGCATGGTGAGGCCTCGGTCGATTGTAAGGCCGAGGTAAGTGACGCGGTTTAGCCAGGGGAGATCGATGCCATTTAGGGTAAGAGAAGGCGGAAAAATGCCACGACCGAAGCAGATGGCTTGAGTTTTGGCGGGATTGGCAGTTAAACGCCACGTTTGAAGCCAATCGGGAAGGAGGTCTAGAGATCGTTGAAGCTTGATGGCCGCATGTTGTGATGTCAACGAGGTCGCGATGTACGCCGTGTCATCAGCGAAGAGGGCCACTCTGGTGTCTGGCGGTGCTGGAACGTCGTCTGTGTAGGCCGAGTACAGCGTTGGCGAGATGCAACTTCCTTGCGGAACGCCCGCTGTAACTCGGCGGGGGCTCGAACGGGCGTCATCAACGGCGACGTGAAATGTGCGACCATCGAGGAAGGAGTAAAGGATCGAGGTGAGGCGGCGGGGGAGGGGAATGGCGTCGAGTTTCGCAATCAGGCCGGCGTGCCAGACGCGATCGAACGCCTTCTCCATGTCGAGGAATACAGCAGCAGCGGCGCCCTTCTTGTTCAGTGCGGAGGCGGCCTCGTGCAGCACTCGGGCTAATTGAAGCGTTGTGGAGTGCTCTGCACGGAAGCCGAATTGCTCGGGGCGCGGGGTGTAGAAGGTATTGAGGTGAGACAGCAATAGTACCTCGAATACCTTAGACAGAGACGGCAACAGAGTGATGGGTCGATAGCTGGCCGCCTGCAGTACGCTCTTCCCTGGTTTCAGCAACATCCGGACTCGTCCTTCCTTCCAACACGCCGGAAACTGGGTGTGCCGCGCGATCGCCGTAAACAGCCGTGCGGCGGCGACGACGAAGTTCGGTGGAAGGTGGCGCAGCGCTAGGTTCGGGATGTTGTCGGGTCCTGGGGCCTTCTTGAGTTTCACGCGGAGGAGAGCTCTTCTCACCTGACCCGGCGAGAAAAAGATGGGGTCCTCGTCTGGAGGGATGCTGGGCGACGCGAATCTTAAGGCGGCTTCCTCGGTCGCCTTCACGCGATCCTCCAGATGTGTAGCGGCGGGGTTCGGTGAGAATTGGTGTTCGAGATGCTCCGCGAAAATTTCGGCCCTATCCAGGGCGGCGTACTTCACTGAGCCATCGGGGTGTAGGAGGGGCCGCGGTGGGGCGACGGTCTTCGTGAGGCTTCGGCACAACTTGTTGAGGCTACTCCAATCTGTGGTTGCTTCGCCAATGCGGCGCTCCCATGATTGCGCTTGATACGCCTGTAGCTCCGTTCCTATCTTTTCTGCTAACAGACGTATCTCGGTTTTGAGGCGCGGGCATCGGTTGCGCTGCCACGTACGGCGAAGTGCGCGCTTTCTCCTTATTAGCCTCAACAAGTGCGGCGGGATGTCCGGTTCCGTCGGCGGAATCTCACGGACGGAAGTAGCTTCCCCCATGGCTCGTTGTATGTGCGCCGTGATGTCGGCGGCCAGCTGATCGACTTCCAGTGCGTTGATTGGCGGCGCGAACGGAGGGAGAGAGGAAAGGCGGGAGCGAAAGAGAGGCCAATCGATGCAACGTCTCTCTCGGGGAGCGGGGAGGCGGGGGTTAGGGGAAGTCAACGTACTGATGACTGGGAGGTGATCCGACAGGTACTCGTCCATGATGACATCAAGGGTCAAATGGCAATGGATGCCACAATGAAGGAGTAGGTCAATAGTGGAGGGATTATAGGAATCGGTAGTGGGATAATGGGTAGGAACGTCCGGCGCCGCGATCGTGTAGCCGTGCTGTCCAGCATCGGCGTATAGAAGGCGGCCTCTTCGGTTCGCGCATGCGGGGTTCCAGGTTTCGTGCTTGGCGTTCCAATCGCCGGCTGCGATGCACGCCGTTTGCGGGGGCATCAGTTTGCGGATATCGCTGGGGCTGAAGTGTCCATCCGGCGGTGAGTAGACGGCGTACATTGCGATTGGCTGGCCATCGAACTCCAGTTCGATTCCCGTCGCATGCACGAACGTAAGCTCCTGGTCCGGGATACGTCGGTGAACGATGCTCCTTCGGATGAGCACGGCCAGGCCGCGATAGGCCGCGCCCAGCGGCGAGACATGTTCTTGTCTGTATGCGACGTATCCCGGTACGTATAACCGGTCACCAGTGCGTAGGTGGGTTTCGTTAATTAAGGCTACGTCGATGTTGTGTAGCCTTAATTGCGTTGTTAAGAACGCCACCTTCCTCCTGAGGCCGTTCGCATTCCAGTAAAGGATTTTAAGGCACATGGTGACCGGTTGATCCTCGACTGGGGGCCGCCTTCGGTGCTGTTGGCGCTCTTACAGGCTGCAAAGCCGCGATGGCCGTCTGGACGGCTGCCTCCACCATCCTGGCAAGCGCGGCTTGTGAGAAAGTAATAGGGCGATCGTTGGCGGACTGTGCGCGGGCCGACGACGACGTACGCGGTGCGCTCGGGGGCGGGGGGACAACGGCATCGCTCTGTCTCACTCTCGGATTTCTCTGTCCCCCTCTCGGCCTTCTCGCTCTCTGCGGTTGCTTCGTAGCTTGGGGTTCGGTACCCGGGGCGTCCTTTTTGTTTCTGGCGACCGTGGATGCCATCGTGCCCGCCCTCTTATTCTTTGCTTCCTCGCGAAAGACCGGGCACGACGAGTGGTTGGCTGGATGCGCCCCTTTACAATTAGCGCACGTCGCCGGGACTTCTTTGGGACGCGGACAGTCGGCTGCGCGGTGCTCCCCGCCGCATCTCACGCAGGCCTGGGGTCGATGGCAATGGTGCGAGGAGTGGCGGAACTTCTGGCAGCGGTGGCACTGGGCCGGACCGCGTTTCCCTCGCCACGCCTCTATGGTGATTCCGGGCATGCACAACAGCTCCTTGACATCGTAGATCGCCGGTGTTATGTCGGGAGTCCTTTTCAGGATCACCAAAAACAGGCATCCAGGACGTCCTTTTGTCGACTGGATCGGTTGTGCGTGTTGGGGATCGAACCCCAGGCCTTTGAGTTCGTCTATCAATTCCTGCGGGTTGGTGTCGACCGGGATACCCCTGATCGCCACTTTGAGGTCGCGTTCAGAGGGAAGGGAGTATGAAAACCAAGACACTCCTTTGGTTCTCTCGAGCTCTGTGAGGTACCGCTGTATGGTGCGGTACTCTTCGGCGTCCTGGGGAGAGAACCTTACTCCCTTCCCGAAGGGTCGCGCGCTGGGAGCGCGGCCGAGACGATCTTTGAGGGCGCGGAAGTGCGACACCCAATCCGGAAGTGTTTCCACGACCAACGGTGGGTATCTAGGCGCCGCGGTCTTCGTGGTCTGGCTCGTTTGCGACTGCTGTTGTTGTTGCGGCGGGGTAGGTCGGCGTCCCACCGTGGGTGTAGCGGCCATTTGCGCGAATGACGGCGCGGCGGCGGGCGCGGCCAATGCGTTGACCCCAGAGTCGACGGCTGGGTCAGTGGCCTGCGCGGCGGGCGCGGCGGTCGCGGCGGTCGCGGCGGTCGCGGCGGTCGCGGTGGTCGCGGCGGTTGCGGCGGGCGCGGCAGGCGCTGCAGGCGAAGCGCGCAAGGCAGGCGCGGCTTGAGTGGTGCGCGCGGCTGGTGCGGAAGGCGCGTCTCGCGAGGCACGCGCATCGGGCGCGGCAGCGGCGGCGGGCTCCGGTACGGGGAGCGCGAGTCGTCGTCGCAACCGAGGATCCCGCTGTGAGAGGGGTTCCGGGAGGGACGGAAAGGCGGAGTCCTGACACGGCCTCTTAGAGTCCCGGTCAGGAGAGGAAGGGGATTCCGGGCGAGGGCGACGCAGGGGGGTCGACCGTGCTATGTTGCCGTGGGCAACGGCCGACTCGTCCTGCGTTAAGGGAGTGCTCAGCAATCCCTCGGCCCTTAGCTCCGTCTCGACCCTGTCGAGGTACGCCCTGACCGCCGCGTGTAGGCCGTCCGAGAACGCCACTTGCTTCCTTACAATTGCATAAGCAATTGCGTCGGAATAAAGTAACGCCCTCGGGGAGCCCCGCGGCGCAGGAGGAACGTCTCCAGACAGGGACCGGAACATTGCGTCCAGGGTCTCGGGAGAGCCTTGCGATAGGGCAAGGAAGTGGGATTCGACAGAATCCAGGAGAGAATTCGGGAAAGGCGTCGCGGCGATCTCGGCGGCGACGGTAGCGGTAGTGGTGGTGGTGGTGCTCGCGGCGGCGGCGGCGGCGCTGATGTGCGGAGTCGCGGGGGGCGCTCGCACGCAAGGGCGTGGGCGGCTCAACCCCGGATCCGACAAAGTCCGGTGTATTCCGGTGTCGTAAAGGGCCTCCCCCGCTCCGAGGGCGGGGGGGCGCGGTGCGGGTTTCGGAGTCTCGACGGCCCGGGCCGGATCGCGTCGCGAGCCCGCTCGACCGCTTGCGGAGCGGGAGCGGGGGACGCCCGGCGTCGAGTCGGAGGTCTTCTTCATCTTTTGGAATTCTTCGGGTAGGCGTCGTGCACGGCCTGAGCCTGAGTCGCGTCCCCTCAGCCCTAGAGGCTTCGCATCCGGTGAGACCCGCTGGTGGGAGGCCGGAGCTAAGCCACAGGCGAGGTTAGCAGAAACAGGCTGGCAATCTATGTGATGGGCAGCTACTCGTTGGAAACTCCGCCGATTTTACAATTAAAGTCGGACGGAGACTTGCGTACTGAAGGCCCGTGTGCACTGTACGACGTCTGGCACTCCAAGATGGGGGCGTTGCTAACCTCAAGGCTAAAATCTACTACACTAGCGCCATCTATTTTCCCGTTGTTAGTGTGGAGAAACTATATGGGTCCTTACAGAACTGACTCACGGTGTCCTCTCGTTTCTCGGTGTGTAATAATCGTGATGTGTAGAAAAGGTAATATTTCTCCTTTTAAACTGTTAAAAGTTACATCGGTACTACGCGTAAACTACAAACATTACTAAGGGTTGGACTTGTTCAAGAATCCGAAAATAATGTACAAATGTTAGTAACATTGGAATTTAAACCGTTTCCGAAGGGTTCGTTGGATCGTGGGTTCGATCCCCACCGGGTCCAACAGTGGTCCAAGCACGGATATTTTAGTAAACGTATCGAGTACACGTTACGATTACCGCAGAAAATCCAGATCGAAATTCCTTCCGGATCACGAACTGTCTACGGATGAATAAGCCGTGAAGTTTAATCACATTTCGGTTTCAGTTTGTGGATTTGCGAATATTCAAAAGCCATAAGCCGACAGCGCATAATGTTTAGAAGGTAGATGCCTGAAGTATTTCACCTTTCATTAAGTAATCCTCATGCTTGTCTCTCTATCATAACAGAAACTTCGGATAGCCCTTGCTACTACTAAAGGAATGAGCAGACCCGAAGCACTGATATAATCACATCGTATGATACTTCTATAAGAGCTCCAGCGAAAAATGGAGATAAAACCTAGGTCTACTTTTGTAATCTAAACATTATTAATAAGAACAGTTCTGTTGCGGCACTCGCGTGATAAAGGTTGTTAGATAGTGCATTGTTATTTAATATATTTCATAATTCGTTGTGATAACCAGTGAGGTAGGTTTATCGTTGTTACGTAAATTGAGTATTAAAATGATTTAAATAAAACACATTAACGGTTTAAAACGTTAGATTATATTAGTTAAACTCATTTAAAAATTCTTTTACCTACTGGCACCCCGTGTGTCCTCCCAAAGCATGCGAAACGTCGGGCCGTCGTTTAAATAATTTTCAAATAAGTGTAACTAATATGTATCTCGTTTTAAACCGTTAAAGATTTTTATGTATGTGTACCACGCATAAACTACAGACAACATTTTATTAAAATAATATTTAATTTTTTATTGTATAATTTAATTTTTTATGTTGACTTTTGATTGTTTTCCAAAATTATCTTTTTTTATTTCTTATTTCTACATGCAAAGGTTGCCTGGAAGAAATCGCCATAGGCGATAAGGCCGCCTTTGCACAAACATGTTTTATTTTGTATATGTAATTCTATGTATCCATGTTCTTATGTCTATGTTTGTGCAATAAAGAGTTTATTATTATTATTATTATTATTATTAATAATATTTAATTAAGTTACTATGTGTTTTTACTTTTATATTTTTTAATGGTAATTTGTTTTCTAATCTTTATCGTATACACCGTAAATGCCACAAGGTACGGAAATAAATAAATATTTATATACGGCGTATAATAAGGAAAAAGCAAGTTTCACATGTACACGATTGAATAGTTACACGATTGATAGATGTATATATTTTTTTCCAAATAAATCATAGACTTAAGTATGCACATAGCTACATAAGTATAAAATAAATGAAAATAATTTGAAGTTAACAAAAATACCCTTCAATACCCTTAAATACTCAATCAAAAAATAACGACTAAAGTTTCTAGAAGTAATTTAAATATGCTGTTAGTGACACGATCTTTTACCCGACGTCGAAGTGATAGTTGTGTCTCTATGTATATTGTATATCTTCCACGCTATATCCTATTATGCTAAATTTACAAAAAAAAGTCACGACAACCACATCATGGAAAACCTTATAGGGCATGCTGTAGACATACGTCCGTGTTCACGGAACACGTAACGAGGTAATATTGGATTATGGACTGAATTCACTCGTGTCTCAAGTCAACAATTTTTATACAATACTTTAATAGTTCTTTCGTGATGGCTCTCACATCCTTATTTAAAATTACTGAATAAAAGGAAATTAAAGAACAATATTTTGATCATAAAATAAAAAAAGCCAAGTAAGAGTAAGACACGTAGAGAACACCACAGAAGTAATTTTTTTGGGAAAAAAGTATCATTTAAATAAAACACTTTAACGGTTTAAAACGCGATATATTAGTTAAACTTATTTGAAAATGATTTTTAAGTTCGGCCCGACGTTTCGGATGCTTTGCAGCAGCCGTGGTCACGGGGAGACTAATATATCGCGTTTTAAACCGTTAAAGTGTTTTATTTAAATGTGTACTACTCGCGTAAACTATAGACAGTATCTAAAAAAAGTAACATTTTTTTTATTTGGGAAGCCACCAAAATTATAGATTTTATTATTTGTTATAATAGCGGTCATCAGACCTACAATAGATCATACATTCTCTCTAAGATTAATCTTGGAATAGACTATGAAGCTATAAGCGACAATGTTAACCGACAGTTTACGTATCACAAATTGCATGAAGTCGTCCTTGTCATGCCTATTATTAACAATGTCCAAATATTGGAACTACGGGGAGCATATTCATAAACTTTGTAATGATTGTGATATAAGTCCGATACGATGACGATTTCGAGTAGAGCGTCATCTACATATAAATCAAACAAAACATATCTGTAGACGTCCACTTCGCCTCGTGAAAGCTCTACAGAGCTTAAGAGGCTTTATATATCTCGAGATGAGGGAGTACCGCGGAGGTATATAGTGACAGGCCATTTCTATGGCTAGGTAACATCGATCAGAATCATAAGACTGTGAAGGACAAAAACTGGACACTCTTAGACCAAGATACGAATTGAAATTCATAAATTAGAAAAGTAGAAATTGTTGAATTTTCAATCACCAGCTTCTCGGAATACCGTCCGTGACGACAAGCTTAATGATGATTAACAGACAAATGAGTAAAAAAGTAATAAGTAAAGTCCCCCCCGTGGCACATTGGACAAACATATTTTTGTACCTAGCGAAACAGATGTCTGCCGAACGATACAATTTACTGTTTATCCATAATTTAAACCCAGCCACTCTAGTGTTAAAAATGGTGCTATACCGTTCACCCGGGTGAGCTTCCGACCAGCTCTTCAAGCTGGACCACCCTTCCCACCCGCATTGCGGCCGTTCAAGCCGAAGCCGATGCCCCCCTTGGGGCACCCTTGGTCTAGCCAGTAGTGTTCGAAGCCCCAGGCTCAATACGTAGAATCAAATCACAAAAAAACATTGGTGCTATATTTAAGCGAAGGCGGAGTTAAAAGTTATAGGATTCCTTTTTATCCTTACTTACGGAACCCTACAAAAATAATGGATGTCAAAGACATATCAAATGACATAATTATCGAGTCATTGTTACATTATCTTAAGTGATACATACCTATTAATAAATTAGCTTGCTTCGAAGATAAAACTTTGTTTACTATCTTTGTTTGTTAGCACTAATAGCAGACATTACCGGTCCGAATAAAAAAAAGAAAAGGCTGGCGGGTATATTGTACTTATCTGTAATTAATTACTGAGAACCATTTAGGTAACTCGTTGGTCTAATGGTCATGGTTCATCACATGTGGGGATCCCACATGTTTCTAATTAGGTAATTTATAATTTTTCTGAAACATGTTGAAGTTCGTTTGGAAATCTAGATATTAAACGGGTGATAGGAACTATCGAACTACCGCCCACACATGAAAAAGCCACAAAGTTTACTTGTTGTTTGGGTTTCAATCTTTGGATTTCCTAAAATGCGTCTCTGTTGACCTTTTTTTGACATGATTAATGAATTTAAATAAAACACGTTAACCGTATTAAAACGCGATATATTAGTTAAATTTCTTTGAAAATGATTTTTAACTTCGGCCCGACGTTTCGGATGCTTTGCAGCAGCCGTGGTCACGGGGAGACTATGATTGATGAAATGAAAATAAATGTAACCTACCACAAAATAGATTGCTCGGTCTGTATCACTCTATCACAAAGAATTATGCATGAAGTTTAGTGGCGTGAGTTGAATTGTCCTTTAACTTTACCTCTTCAAAATATTTATAAAAGCCTTTGCCACCTTATGTTTATTTCTTTAATCTATAAACGGTTTAACTATTATCCATCTGGTTTACGTATGCCTTTGGTTTAAGGAGTAAATAAAAATCTATTTATAATATCTACTTAATTACGAGTAACGTCATTACGTAAATACTGCCCGTAGTTTACGCGAGTAGTACATTTAAATAAATCACTGTAACGTTATCAAACGTGATGTATTATATTAGTCAAACTTTGGCCGTATTTCAAATAATATTCAAATAAATTTAACTAATATATATCACGTTTTAAACCGTTATAGTGTTTTATTTGAATCATCACGTTAGTAAAAATTCCATATCTATAAAAATATTTGCATACACTTAAGAATCAATAATCGTTTGATGTTTATACAATCACCCTTGTAATAAGTCAATAGCGATGTTATTGTACGCAGAGAGTCGATGTTATAGATAGCCGATATATAATATAGCAGACGATAGCCTATATATATATAGGCTATCGTCTGCTAAAATCGCAGTAGAACAGTCGTTTTGCACGAACGAAGAACAAATCTTACAATAACAAATCTCATTATCACATTCTCGCGCGGTCATTGAACAGTTAGATAGCATCGCGTTTCGCAGATCTGTGTCTATATGAGACCACAGCCTAAGGTAATTTCACGATAATATCGTCACATATTATGTGCGAGTGAAAATGTAGAACTAGATATGCCCGCGACTGGGTCCGCGTGGGTTGGTGCATTTTGGGCATGGTGTTATTTATTTTTGCAAAAAAACCCTATTTTTTATAAACCACGTGTTAACCACGCGGTCGTCCTCGCCCCGTCGCGTCGTTTTTGCAAGTATAGTAGTTTTTCTTGAATCAATTTCGCAGCGCTCAAAAGAAGAAAGAAACTAATTTCCCCCGTTTTTTCCTTAATTTCCACTGTTTCGTTCCTAATGATCGATAAATGCCCTAAACAGCAAAAAGAAATCAATTCGAACCAGTAAATCCTGAGATTTCAATGCGCATTCAAACAAACAAACTCTCCAGCTCTATAATATTAGTATATTTACTTACAGACATTGACCGTTAAATAATAAGTGAGCGGTCTCTCTCACGAATACTTCTGTACTTGTGACATGGTACACGAATGACATATTGTTTATCTATATTAGCACTTATTAACATTGAGGAAAAATTAACAAAAAGTGACAATTATTACATACTGTACCTACCTACCTAAAAATTGTACCTATATATCTTAAGTCTAGATTAAACATTGTATTTTTCCGAGCGCATTCATTCATTTATCAATTATTTATTACTCGCAATTTACTAACTCAACAACATTCTTGATTATTTTTTATCTACGAGTAGATGTTTATTGAAAATTACTATTAACTATATCAATTGTGATTTGTTCCAATTGGTAAAAGACAGCCACAATTTGTCTTGTTTTCTTTAACTTTAGGTATCTGATTAAATAAAAATTCAATAAAAAAAGGTTTTGAAAACAATTTTTACGTTATACTGTTAAGCTTCGTATGACCTGCACGTTTCCGTGATGTCTTTTTTGTTATACTCAAGGGTTGCCTGGAAGAGATCGCTCTATAGCGATAAGGCCGCCCATTGAACTCCATAACTTGTAAAGAATAATTTATCTTTAAAAGTTGTATTATTAAGAATATTTTTTAGGGAAATATGTACATATACTTTGTGTTTGTGTGTGTTGCAATAAAGAATTAAATTAATAGGTGTTTTAAATCGCTAGATGTATTAGGAAAGTTCGTTATCTGCAGATACAAGAAATAATACAGAAGATTATTTACAAGATGTTCAATAAAAATTCAATTACCTAGATTATTTGTATGAGGTTTTTAGTTCAGGGTTTCAATATAAAATCCGTGTTCTTATAGTATAGTTTAATATTAGTATTTTAATTAGCTGCGCCCTTTTAAAAAAGCCATCATGCGCAATGCATGCTTTCTGCGCATGTTTTCGAGTGAATTAAAGGGAAGGGCGGAGAGGCATTCTTAGGTCAATCTGGGCTCAGAATTGAAATTGAATAAAGTGGGTTCGTTGGCGTAATGGTAGCAATTTATGGCTTATAAATAATAAATGACATGAATTCGATCCCTACCAGGTGTAACATTTAAATAAAACACTTTAACGGTTTAAAACGCGATATATTAGTTAAACTTATTTGAAAATGATTTTTAACTTCGGCCCGACGTTTCGGATGCGTTTGCAGCAGCCGTGGTCACAGGGAGAAGAAAATCATTTTCAAATAAGTTCAACTAATATATCGCGTTTTAAACCGTTAAAGTGTTTTATTTAAATGTTCTAAAACCTGTTGGACTTTGGAAATCTGGATATTGAATGGGCGGTAGGAATATCGATAATTCTGTCCGGATCGCGAGCCATCGTCCACAGATGAAATAGCCGTGAAGATTTCGCTTGGGTTTCTGTCTGTGGATTTCCGATATCCAATGCCAAAATATATTGGCAGCGCATCTTGTTGAGACGTTGTTTGGCTGGGGTATTTCATCCTCCATCAAGTGAGTTCCATGCTCTGTCCTCGGTCTAAACAAATATTTTTTTTGTTTTCAGATAAACAATGGGTGTCAGCAAATTCTCCTACGATGCGGTGCATTGGTGGATGAGCGAGATCCAAGCCAGGGTTGTAGCTCAATCTGGGATTCCAGGTGACAGATTCCATGCTGGCAAATTGATTTTAGATGCTCTTAAAGATGTCCCTGACAAAGTTCTTCAGGTGAGCCGTTAGGAGTCGTATAACAACAACAGTTGGCTCAATATATTTCTTAATACTGTCTGTAGTACACATCTAAATAAAATACTTTAACGGTTTAAAACGCGATATATATTAGTTAGAATACATATTTTAAATTAACTACGGCCTGACCGTTCGGATACTTTGCGGCAGCCGTGGTCATGGGGAGGCCACGACTCGGCACGTAAGTCTAATATATCGCTTTTAAACCGTCGTATTTAGATTAATATTATATTGTTAAAATAAAACTTATAACTGATTGAAACGCGAAATATACAAGTTAATTAATATTGAGTTACTAACACTACTTCGATTTCTTCATAACGGCCTTGAAAACGAAGTGGGTGTGTCTGGTCGAAGCTAAAAAATAATTAAATAGTTATGCGTTTTGAATACATAAAAAATTGTAATACACTACGATTTGTATACTTTGTGGCAGCAGTCTACCACTAACCATGACTGCTATTTTTATATTTCGCGTTTTAAACCATTTAACGCGTGTTATTTATTTTTAACACAAGGTCTATTGACGTTTATTAGTGCATTCAGTATCTGCATGAATAAATGACTTTTGATTTGTTATGAGCAACTTTAATTATGTCAATTGATTGTTACAGAATGTATTTTCTAACGTCCCTTAGTACTAGTGATTGGAATCTAGCTTCCCACCGTGGGGCATGGGGGAATATATTTTTATGTCCGTTTCACTGAACGGTTTTATTTACAGGCAATATAATATAATAATAATAATAAGGCAATATAAATAATAATGATTTTTAATAATTATTATCAATAATAATAAGTAAATAAGAATACTATAGATTATAGTGTCTTAAGTTAACAACGGTTTTTGTAGAGCGACAAGTTACCCCAAGTATTGCAAAATAATGTTCTACTAATTATTATTATTTTTTTTTCAATTTCTTCCAATGCTTTTATTTTCTCGTGAAAATCTGAATACTCTTTCAATTTTTTATCATAAAGAGCTGATCTCTTTTTCACTTCCTCTATTAGACCATCATTATCAATATCGTCTCCACGAATATTTATTAGGTTTTGCGTAGATGGTGACGACAATTTGCGCGCGCTAAAGTCGGTAGTCAAAATGCAAATGGCGGACGATCGCCGAAGAGAGTGACAAATTTGTCGGTAGTGCGCGCATTGCTGTGAAAACCCGTAGCGGCGCTGACAGTTTCGTCACGGGCTTGTCCGCCGGTCAGCGTACATAAATGTCACCCAATTATCACGTCGTAACATGCGCGTACCTTCATACATATTCACGGACTTGACCAGTCTTATCCGGTTTAAATTATATGATAGAAATCTGATGAGTGATAAGAAAATTAGCAAGTCATTACAGTCTTTCTGACGCATATTGAAAAATGTTATGCAAGATTTATTATAATAATAATTTGTTCGGATAAAGTAAAGGTACACTTATTTTAAAAAGGTTCAACATTTTCAATTCCTTTTAAAATACACACTATCACTAGAAAATGCCTCTTAAAAGAAAATTCAGTTACACAAATTTTCCTCTGACCTCCTTTAATTCTTATTATTAAAAAAAGTTACTTAAGATACGACAGAGACATCCTATTAGTTTACGTGAGTAGAGCACATTCAAATATCACTTTGAACGGTTAAAAACGGTTTAAAAAAAATACCCATGACGGCTGCTCTAAAGCATGTGAAACGTGGGCTTGTAGTTGAAAATAATTTAGGGATTCGTGGAAAATTAAATTTGCTATAATCATTAGATCGATGGAGCTACTGGGGAATCCGAAACATTTGGATCCGCATTGAAGAGGTCTGTTCAATGCGCCAACGCAATGCGCAAGTTGGGCTTAAAACATAATGACGTCATAATTCTGATGGGACCGAACCACATCCACCTAACCATACCGATGTACGCTGCCTTCTATCTTGGTGTTGGTGTAGCTGGGATTGATATGGCCTTGGCCGTTAGTAAGTATGATTTATTTATTACTACAATACACGTACATATATTATAGACTTTATTTATTAACCAGAAACCGTCCCCTCCAATTTTTTATTACGTTTTCGTTGGAATACTAGTATTTTGCTATATGTATATGTAAGCGCGAGAGGTCCTGGGTTCGAATCCCAGAGAAACAAACAAGTTGTTTCGGTCCGGCAGGGCACAGAAGTCTACTTTCCTGTTCGATGAAAGAGACACAGAAATGTGTTCGCCCCATGCCCCCGAGGGGGAAACGGGATTTCACTTTTTAGGGGCCGTTCAAGTATTACGTAAGCAGATTTATTACAATGATTTACCCCCCCATCCCCCTTATCAGCAAAAGTAAGCAAAGCTTTTCCCCCCTGCTTACGTGCTTACGTAAACATTTTTCAATTAAAAATGTATTTTTTATACTATAATTTTAAAAATAAGAAAGTTGATTCAGAAAGTCAATAAATATCGATGACGTAATCATCATCTGGACTCCCCTACCCCTTATGTCATCAAAAATAAGCAAAACAAAGACCCCCCCCACCCCCCCTGTAGTGCTTACGTAATACTTGAACGGTACCTTATATGTACTCTTTACTATACTATGCATTGTATGTAATCGAGATTGGACAATCTGGTTTATTCGGAAACCTGTATACACATTATACATGGACAATCTGCATAGCGTATAATAAAAAAAGATAGTGATAGTACAAAAAAAATTTGCTAAAGCAAAAAAGTATGGTTTATATTATTTTGTATAACGCAGTGATTGGTCTATACAATTTCTCAAGTTCATTCATCTATTTCGGTTAAGAACACAAAGTCAATCTTGGTAATAAAAATAATGATAATATGATATCTAATTTAATCTTAACCGCTCATATTTAGAATAAGCTTGATATTTGTTTTTTTTTTATTATGTACGATATGACGCAAAATATAGATAACAGTATATAACTAAAATATTTGAAATTGATATTCAGATCTTTTTTATAATGTTTCAATAATTTAAATATTTTTTTTATAATATTGGTAGATTTAATCAAAACGGGTATATAAGATTTTTTAATATTCAGCTGTTTGAGCCAAAAATCTAACCCCCTAAATAGGAAATGATTTACGAATATAGATTGTTCTTAACAAAAAATAAAAAAGCAAATTTTCTTACTTAAATAAAACACTATTCACGGCTAAATTTAAACTACAACGAAACAAATGGTCATAAGGCCGCAAGGCCGACATAAGGGGCACCTCTCGATATTCAATCTCCCCATGACCACGGCTGCTGCAAAGCATCCAAACGACGGGACCTTAAAATAAGTTGACTAATATGTTTATCGTTTTAAACCGTTTGTAGTGTTTTATTTAAAGGTTTTTCTTAATACGTATATATTCTTTTTAATAACATCCTGAATTATATGACAATTATTACCAACATGTGCCTATCCATATATATGTATCTAGAAATAATATTCTTCTCGTAAAGAATTTAGAATTGCACAATGATAGTACATTACCATACCATAGTACCATAGTACAATATCCATAAATATATAGACTTTATTTATTAACCAGAAAGCGTCCCCTCCAATTTTTTATTACGTAATTGTCAGAATCTATACAAGTATATAGTACCAGGAATTGCTTTCAGGGGAACTTCACGACACATTCAGTTTCAACAAGCCTAAAATCATATTTTGCCAAAGTGAGAGAGTCAAGGACGTAGAAACGGCTTTACAAGGACTCGATTTCTCCTGCGATATAGTTACGTTTAATCCGGGCACTTCCCGAACAAGTCTTTCAGAATTCCTGGATTCTGGAAATGACGTCTCTATAGAAGATTTCAAGTAAGTGTTGAATAGATAAATAAACGAATAATCTGTACTTCATATTATAAAGCTGAAGAGTTTATTTGAATGCTAAAAAATGTTTAGTTCCTAATATTAGCATCAAGAACTAAAATTATCTTTCACTAGCTGCGTCAGCGATTTCGTCCGCGAGAATTTTTTTTATCGCGTTATTTTGGTTAGTTACCCACGACGTCGGTCGCGTCCCTTCCCGTCGTTCTTGCAAGTTAATTTTAAAGGATACCGACGCGAATTTTTTTTTAGATCATTTAAAGAGAAATCATTCTCTCATACATATTTTTTGGGTATCTTGAACCCTTTTCGCAGCGTACGCTTCGGAAACCCATAATGATGAATAATTTTCCCAATTTTTGTCACATTTCTCGCTGTTTCTTCGCTCCTATTAGTCACAGACTAATAGAAGCGAAGAAAGATGTTTTATGATGATGCCTTCCTCTGCCTTCCTCGATAAATGCTCTAACCAACACGAAAAGGAATTTTCAATTGGAACCCGTAGTTCCTGAGATTAGCGCGTTCAAACAAACAAATTCTTCAACTTTATATAATAAATAATTTATAAATAAGTACAATAAAAGCGTCTACAAAGTCCTATTAGATAGTACAAACATTTATTTCTATGTAAATACATTGTCGTGGTAGTTAATATACATATATTAAAAAAGGTAAAAAATATATTTCATGTTTCAAACCGTTAAAGTGGTTTTATTACAATGTATATACCTAGCGCAAACAACAGACGATACTCAACACGGTAGCTCAATTGGTTAAAGTACGGATTGCTGTGGATGCCGGCTCAAGACCTGCCCAATTTATACAATGGGCAAAATTATAAGGTTTTCAAGGATTATTTCTGTTTCATACAGAGCATCCGACTTCGACACTTCAGAGACTGCAGCCATGTTAATAGCGACAAGTGGAACAACTGGCTTTCCGAAATCTGCTGAAGTTACGCACAAGAATATGTTGTTAGGAGCGCCTTACATGTGGTAAGCTTATTTAACCCAAGACAATAATAATTAATGATATTAAATAACAATTACAATGTTTTTAGTGATAGAGATGGACAGACAAGCCCAGGGTTTGCTTGATGGTAGGGGAAATATGTAATCTATAGAAAATGCACAAACTGAATCTGAAATTCGGTCAATCTTTACTTTTTAAGATCATTTCATCTGTAGACGGTGGTTGACCCGGTCCGAATTTGGATTTTCCACCAATTCAATATTTAGATTTCCAGTCCAACATTTTCAGAACAAATAAAGCATCATATCTTATAAGATAACGTGTTGTGTACTTTCTTCTAAAATTCCTATTTACACTTTTCTTCCATACATGTTAAAGTTTTATTTAACACACTTTTTTCCGCAACGCAGGTCATATTTCGATACTTTCCCATCGCCCACACCTCTGCCCATAGCAATATCTCCAATCCAATGGTACTCATCTATATTCTTGTTCGTGACATGCCCCATGATGAGACAAACCAGGGTACAGTCATCACACCCCATGACGCAGGAGCACGCTTACGAAATCATAAACAAATATAAAGTGAGTTTATACTATGACTGTTAAAAGTGAATGGACATTAAGCGCCTACTGTATAAACGTGGTTCTAAATTTAAATTCTTGGAAAACCATGATAAATGAAAATATGTTTTTGTTTTTGAATAAATGCATGAAAGGTTATTTAAGAAAACAATGATATCTTGTGATTTAACAAAATAAATAATCAATAGTTATCTTTATATTGTATTCTTGCCATCTCTGTTTGCTGGCATTTTTTTTTCTTTTGGAATTGTTGGGCGTATCATCGCCAAGCTATACACGAAGTTTTGGCTTGATATTGCATAGGGAACAATTTGTACTGGGGATCCTTGACTGTATGTTCCCATGGCTCCCTCGTAAGTACTGTTGAGGTCTAGCGCTGTGTTTAGTGGTACTGATCGTGCATTATGCACCATCAGTAAAAAAGAAAGGAATCCTTTGACTATCAAAACAATTTCTGTGTTCTTCTGGATCCTCCTTAAGGTGTATAGGCTAATTTTATTAAAAAGTTATTTTATAAAAAGCCTGATATAAATATATGATTTTCAGCCGTCATTTGCGATGTCCAGCCCAAACATGTGGACCACGTTATTCAAGCAAGGAGATCGCGATAAGTGTGACTTCTCATCGTTTGAAATCATATTAGCTGGTGGTAGTGCTATGCCACCAACACTTGTGGACGAAATAAAGGTACATATATGAATATCGTTTCTTAAATTTATCTTGACCACGTTGCAGATGTATATTTCAACTTAACCTTGAGTGGAGTTGAGCTTAAATCTCTACAAATAATTTTATCATGTTTTGCGGTAACATCAGTTATCAATTAATTAAATTAAATAATGATAATATTTGATCCATTAAATATAATATTATCTAAACCTTTGTTTACATCTTACTTACATAGTTCTGTACAAATAATGCATCATCTTTTATCTTACTTAATTATGAAGAAAACAACTGATTTCTCTATTATTATACTTACGATAGTGAAATTACGTTACATACTTCCTGAAGTGTTTTGTTTAGATAAGAAAGATGTTGTCTATAGTTTACGCGACTAGTACACATTTAAATAAAACACTTTAATGGTTCAAAACGCGATATATTTGTTAAACTTATTTAAAAAATGATTTTTAACTTTTATTTGTTTGTCAACTCGTATATAAAATTTGTCTAATTTCCTGTAATTTTTATCGACGTTTTGTTTTTTCATATTGTATATAACATTTAACTATTTGTGAAACTGTTAAGGATGCATTTTAACCTTACTTTTTTATCGTTATTCCTTAGCTACGTATGTAATGTATCCGTATGTTTCCTTTTCCTAAATAAATAAACTTCAGCCCGACGTTTCGGATGCTTTGCAGCAGCCGTGGCCGTGAAATAATAGTATTAAAATAACGGCCTCTATAACATGTATTTGATGATAACATAAATATCAAATACTGCAATAACAATAATTAATTTTTGATGTTCATCAGTGGTCTAGTAAGGTATAGACAATGGGTATTTCAAAGCTTATACTTTACGAAGATAAATAAATCTATACTAATATAATATAAAGCTGGAGAGTTTGTTTATTTATTAGTTCGCGCCAATCTCAGGAACTACTGGTACTGATTGGAACCATTTTTTTTGTGTTGGTTGGAACACTTATCCTGGAAGTAAAAGGCTATAAAACATCTCGCTATGACGAATAGGAGTGAAGAAACAGCGGGAACAAAATAATCCTCTCCTTGGGATTCCGATGTGTTCGCTGCGAGAACGGTTCAAGACACCCAAAAAATATGTATGATAGAATTATTCCTCTTTGAATGATCTAAAAAATTGATCTTTTAAGATTGACTTGCAAGAACGACGGGATGCGACCGACTGAGTGGATGGTGGATGGTGGGTTTGCAAAATAACTACTCTACGCGGACGCAGACGCCTAGTTACTTTATTTGTTTAATGAATAAATAAATCTTTACTATTGTCATTGTTTACAGAAAGCGACACCAAATACGTTTGTATTGAATGTTTATGGAATGAGTGAAATAGCCGGTTTGGGGCTTCTACATGATGTCACAATTCCTCAAGCTGTTGGTAGACCAATCCCATACTTGAAATACAAGGTACTATCTCCTTTTAGTAATGGATATTCGTGGGAGACATAAGCGCTCCTCAAAACACTAATAAGAACAGAATTCCAATTTTAAAAGGATAATTTTTAATTTGTCTAATATATTTTACGTGCGTACGTTAAATTAAAAATCGATTTTAGCTTGAAATTTACTATACGGCCAGGTCTTGAACCAGCATCGACGGCGTTCCGTGATTTTGCTCTTACCAATTGAACTATCGTGTCCTGTGTGTGTCCATCGTCGAATTTTTTCATCCTATTATATAATGCCATCAAGTGGAATAACTTTAAAAAAATATTAAATTTTCTAAATTACATGCTTTGATTTCTTTTTCAGCTAGTAAATCTTGAAACTTCAGAGGAAATAACGGAGCCACATGTAAATGGCGAACTATGGGTTAAAGGACCAAGTATTTTCAAGGTATTCTTTATCTATACTAATATTAAAAGGTTGAAGAGTTTGTTTGTCTGAACGCGCTAACCGGAGAAACTACTGGTTCGAATTGAAAACATATTTTCCGTGTAAACTCTAACCAGAGTATTTATCGAAGAAGGCTTGATTAAGGCTAAACTATTGCTTCTTCTACTGCTACTAGCAGCTGTATCGACATAGAATATAATATTTTCTTCGACGGCCTCGTTGGTTTAATGGTAGCAATGTATCATCATCGGGTCGCGGATTCGATCCCAAGCAGTTATAACAAGTTTCTAATGAATTTATAATATTTCTGAAACACAGTGGACTTTGCCTTGACATCTGACGATATCGATATTAAATGGGTCCTAATTACGAACCACTGTCCACAGATATAAGTGTGAAGCTTAATCGTGCTCCGTCGACATCTTGCTTAGATGTTATATGACTGGGTACTGCACTTTCCATAAATTGAACGCCGTGCTTGTCTGTTCTCCTCTATCATAAAAAAAAACTTATAGAATAGAACATAACACTACCAAATTTAAACGTCCTCGTCTTCCAGAACGACAGTTGTTACATATGGCAATTACATGCTTGAGTCTCTTTCATACACACTGTGTTTGGTATACGAGGGAACAAGACAAAACATACCGTCGATATCTCTTCTTATCCCTAACATTCCTTTTTACAGGGTTATTACAACAATCCTGAAGTAACCGCCCAGACTCTGACGGAAGATGGCTGGCTGCGAACTGGAGATATTATGTACAGGGACGAGCACTGGTTGTTCTATTTCGTGGACAGGTTCAAGCTATTATTGAAATATAGGAATAATCAAGTAATGTTATTTTATATACTGCCATCATATAACCCACCGTCTTTCATAGTCTGTTGAACTAGTCATTAAATTTCCCCACCTTTTCGTATTTGTTCTATGTTAGACGTACATACTCTGTGATGTCTCTATAATAGAAAGTCTATATTCTTTGGTTTGTACAAGTGTTAATAAATACAATTTCTTTAATTAATATTAAAGTCAATTAAACTATTTCAATGCTTTACGCTTTTAACGTGAACTAATAAATAAATAATGAGATAACTTATCCATATTTATATCGAAATACTAAAGCGTTCACCAAAAATTAGTAAATTACTGGCATGTTACAAATTCTTCTTTTCTGTAGTCTATACAATTCGCAATTTAAACCGTTGAAATTATTTAAAGGTTAATTTTGTGCAGGCTTCTTATAGAAGGCAGCTTTTATTAACATTTTCCAAAAATCTATGTTTATCACTTATTGTGTCTATTTTTAAATTTGTTAAACAGTTATTCTTTTCTTGAGTTCACGTTGCATTGAAATGGTTTATTAAAGTTATAAAATAAAACAATTATAACGGTTTAAAAATACGAAATGTATCAGTAACTCATTTTCAATGATACATAACATTTTGTATGGTTTGCAACAGTTATTTTACATTTGAAAACTTCAAAAGTGTGTTTTTTTAATTATGTCCCACTCACATAAGCTTCAAATAACAAGATAAAAGATTATTAAAGATATGAATTTCGTTCCAGATATCGCCGGTGGAAATCGAAGCTTTAATAAGCAAGCACCCTGGCGTCTTCGATGTCGCGATTACGGGGATCCCCCATCCAGAACACGGGGACTTACCCATTGCCTTCGTTATTCAACACGACGGCTACAACTTAAGTGCTGAAGAAATAAAGGATCTAGTAAAAAGTAAGTACAAGTATATAAACTAATTATTATGTATGACAAATGACTTCATGTCATCGCGAAGACACCGTGAGTCAATTCTGCGAGGACCTGGCCAGTTTCGCCAAATACCAACTTCGACCGAACAGATCGCGATAGCGTAGCAGTTTTTTTACTTTGACGTCTACGGATCGTGCTTGCTTAGTTTGCACCAGCCGTCACCAGTTCAACTAATATATTATATCGCGTTTTAAACCGTTAAAGTGATTTATTTAAATACATTAATTTTCAACCAAAAACTATTTTGATTTGGACTTCGTATGTTTTAGATAACTTGACTGATTCCAAGCAATTGCGTGGCGGAGTCGTGTTTGTTAAGGAACTACCCCTGACACCGTCTGCGAAGGTAGATAGAAAGAAACTCGCCGAATTGGCAAAGCAAATCAAGGCAGATTAAAAGACAAAGACGAAAGACCAGAAGATTTATTTACTAATACACTCCTGTAGAAAAGTAAAGAAGCAAAGTCTTGTATATTAAAAAATCTCTAAGGCTGTAAAGTAAATAGCAATGGTACCATGTGTATTTTATAAATGTAAGTACCGTTCTTTACCTAATAAATAAGTTGTTTTTGATATAGTGAATTATTATTTTGTGTACGTTGTGTTTTGTTCTTCGTATGGGTTCGATCCTGGCCAAAAATCAAAACAGTTTGTAACAAGTTGGGATGTACGTGACGGATAGCTCAAATGTTCGTTCTTATTAAAATACATACCTCATCTTTTATTGCGTAAGTCGGTTTATTACCGACTGGTGGTTATTGGAATGGAGGGAGATGGACTCATTGTAGATGAAGGTATAACAGAGCGTACTATGGTAAGGAGGGTGGGGGTGCTCGCGATCCTTAAGAATGAGAGCATGACAATAGCATAAACAGCATCTTATGATAGAGAAGGACAGACAAACATAGGGTTTATTTGGATATAAATGAAATACCCGTGCTATATAACAAGATGCACTGTGAACCAATTTTGGCTTTTATATTGAGAAATTCCCAGAGTGAAACCGACATGCGATTAAACGTGACGCATTTGTTATTTGTCTACTGTGGTTCATTACACGGTTGGAATTTCAACATTCGTAGCACCAATCACCACCAATTTTATATCCAGATTTTAAAATGCTTCAGAAAAATATACATTATTAAGAAATATGTCGGACCCGATGGGGTCCCAACTCACGACTTGTTGATGGCTAAACAAACATGGCTTACATTTACACCAATGCGCCCGCTAAAGCCCGTTTTTTTAGAACCGCCGGCTTATCGTACAATTTTTTCTGGCACTTTTTGACGTGACGACACAGAAAATAAAATAACATCTGCACACCACGATTAACATTCTCATCTTTTATGTAAAGGAATTCGGATGTGTAGCTCAACTGATCCGAGATTTGCACTAAGCGCTGATATGATGTTGGTAAACAAATCGGGCACATTTCAATACCACAAAACAGAGAGATCCAATTTTAGTGTTTTAATAAATATTTATCACAATGGGACATTTAAATTTACTTATATATGAAACGTAACTACATCGTTCTGTAAACTTTTTTTAACTAACGACAAAAAAACAGCACAGCTTTGCATTTTCGTGAAAAGTAACGTGAACTCTTGCATGAGACCCGGTCTAGTTAAAAAATCCGAACGCAGTTTTGTTACTTGCGGTGGTATATTCGTTCTTGCACGAAGTACTTCGATAGAGGGGAAACGCTACAAATGGCTTCTCTCTACCATTGTTAACCGAAGACCACCGACCATTACTCCAATTATTTAAAATTGCTACTTAAATCGTAACAAACGACTCATTGAACGAAGCCCGTCTAGCCCGTTTAGTGTAAATAATATATGTTCATTCGAAGGACAGTCTAGCCTACGTAATTTGGTAAGCGAGTTACTGTGGTAAGGAAACGTTTACAGTACGATTTTAATATACATAAAAGAAATGTTGTTTTACCTTTGTTGTTATATATGTAAGAATACTACGGCATATAAAAACATAATTGCCTTTTGACAGTCAGGTTTTTTTTTCATAGACCATTACTAAAGTATTTACTTAAGGTTAAACCTAAGTATAGATCTGTCTTGGTCGAAACGTTTACTAGCGTTTCCTAGCAACGGGCACCTCATGTGTAAGTAGTTATTTTAAACTCGCGATTTTGAGCTCTATGCTAATATAATAAAGGTGGTTTCTTTAAACGCACCAATCTCAGAACTTGGAATTAAAGAATACTTATTTTGTGCTAGATATATAATTAATCGAGGCTTTAGGTTATATAACATAACAATATGATTACCAGAAGCGCAGGAACGTGGAAAATTAAAAAAAAAAACCGTTTACGTTCCGTAATCTATAGACAAACCGAAATACATACATAAAATTTATACTTATAATATATGAAATAATGAAATCTCTTGAATCTGAAAATTATCCAAAAAATGTCTTTATGGTAATCAGAGTTGTATCAATATAATAATATAAATCTTACAAACAAAACAGCGTTTGCCGGATCAGCTAGTTAAAGATAACTGACATATTATTTAAAAATTTTAAAAATACGACACGGGCAGGACTTGAACCGGCATTTTATAATCGATTTTTTATTTATATAGTGCCATCATGTGCAATAACATGTGAAACATATTAAAGTTTTCAAATCTGACGTATTGTTGAAATTCGACTGGTATTAAACTAAGAAGAGTATCAAACAGTTTAGTGTACTAGCGCTTTAAATGAAGAATTATTCTGAACCCGACCTAATAGATAAACTTAACTGTATATAGTTCTAAATAATAGCAGATTTGTGCTTCACAAAGGAAATTCTAAATCGCTTTGACCTTGTTAGAAATTACATGATTCTAGTAAACACGTAATAATACTTCCCTTTGAACTATTCACGGATATTAGGACTAATTTGAATTCATAATCAAACAAGACCAGATAATTCGCAGTAAGAACTAGGTGATTTATTGTTACTGTAGGCTTTCTTGTGGTAGCATTAAGTTTTAGTATCTTAAAAGGATACTAAAATAAGCAATAAGCAGTAGTAATTTTAATTTATTTAAGCATCGACGGTTGATGAAACATCTCGCTATTTCCTTAGGAACGTTGAACAGTAAACATGGCTCCGAAAGTATCAAACGATACAGTACTTTGGTTCATGAATGATCTGACATCTAGGTTAGTGGCTGAGTCAGGCATACCAAGTGATAGATTCCACCTTGGCAAGATGATTTTGAGGAGTTTACAAGATTATCCGGATGCAATAATGCATGTGAGTGAAGTAACTGGCTTAATAAATACTGTCCGTAGTTTACGCGAGGAAAGAAACTTTAACTGTTTAAAACGCGATATATATTTCATAAACTCTTTCTTTTTCTTGACGCTTGATGTGCCATTACACCTGACATTCTGCTAATGTCAATGGACACTTTGACAGAAGCGGTTAAAATAATTTACAAATTACTTTAACTACGGCCCGACGTTTAAGTACCCCTTAGTTGTGTTGTTTAAAAATAAAGTAACTTTCAAATTTCGGAAGGACCAAACTATTTTAATTGTTTTTTATTAGTTCAATTTAAATTCTTTCAACATTCATAGGTGTACTTAATTACCTACACGCATTAAGTCGTTTAAAAGATTAACCAAGACATACAGACAAAAAAAAGAGTAATTTATAAGTATATTTAGAAAGTATTCGGGCCTTTTAACAACAAAAAATATATTTTTCAAATAATAACAAAATTATTATTTTCAACATGTACATATATAAAATACGGCTGTTAGTACTTGTCAAAACCCACAGAGCATTGTTTTATTCGCTCGCGTCGCTCTTGTATAGCGGGAGGCAACGGCAAAACTACTCTACTGAATTTAGAAAATTTATAAGCTTTCTAACGGAACTGTGCCTTAAATATCGGTAACAGATAGACGGTGCAACGGGTGAAATTGAAACCAATAGGTCTGCACTACAACGGATAGTCCGATGCGCAGTTGCCCTAAGGAATTATGGTTTGCAAGTTGGCGACGTGATCGTTCTGATGGCTCCAAACCATCTAGACTTGGCTATTCCATTTTACGCGGCGCTCTTCGTTGGAGTTATCGTATCGGCTGTTGACAGAACTTTGGCAACCAGTAAGTATACGTAATAGAAATCTAGGTATTACGTTTCCAAGGGGGTGATGCTATGCGCACCTCCGAGATCATTCCTAATCTGGTTTTCCTCTGGGAGCTTTGGATCGTACTAACATGTTCCCAGGGCTTCCTCGAAAGCATAGTAGAGGGATGTGGTGTGTTTAGTGGTTCTCAGTCGGCTATTGTCTCCGAGGAGGTTGTAGTACCACACTCCCTAGGTCATTATTGCCCGACGCGGGCATTGGGCGTTCTCACTATCAGTGAAAAAAAGGTTCCGAAATCACTAACTGAATTATAATTAAATTGAGTAAGGCTTTCACGGCCATTGATCAGCATATCATTGTCTTTCGGGCTGTTGCTGATGTTTCGGGCTGTTGATGCTGAATTATAATTGCAATTATAATCTGACCTACACCTACCCTGGGGAGAAGGAGGAAGCATGGTGAACTAGAACCAACAATATTCCTTCCACAAAAAAAAATTAGAACCTCCGTGAGGCAAGGGGCGAACATATGCTTATGTACGTATCCCTGAACAGTTTTATTTACAATTTATTCAGACTTCTGTGCCCTGCCCGGCCGAAACAATCTTTTGTTTTTTCGGGATTCGAACCCAGGACTCTCGCGCTTAACGAAGTTCTAGGCCATTCCTTTAGCCACTTAACTACAGAAGGTATTTAATTTTTTTTTATTGTTATATTTAGCTTAGTAGTAAGCGTGTTTATTACGTAACTACGGAAAAATCTATGCATTATTTTTTTTGGGTATTCTCAAGACTTCTGAAGCTTCTTTATTGGTTAACAAAAAAAGAAAATCAAATGCACCCAATAAAATTAAGAAATGGTTAGTAAAATGTTGTTCGTTTTTTAATTGCAGAAGAATTGATATCTACATTCCAAGTTTCCGAACCGAAGATTGTATTTTGCCAAAGTGAAAAAGCTCCGGACGTGCAGATCGCTCTTAACTCCATAGACCAGAACACCAAAATTGTTACGTTTGATAGTGGAGATTATTTAGATAATTTTCAAGAGTTTCTAGCTAAACATGGAGACGAAACATCAGTCGAGAGCTTTAGGTAAACTGTCGATTTTAGAATTTACCTTTTTTTTATGATAGAGAAGGACAGACAAGCATGCGGTTGACTTGATGATATATACCCCAGCCTATCAAGCATCTAAACAAGATGCGCTGTCGGCCTATTTTGGTTTTGGATATTCGGAAATCGACAGACTGAACCCGCAACGCGGTTAAGCATCGCGGCTTTTTTATCTGTGGACGGTAGTTTGTGACCCGGACGGAATTTATATATTCCTACCACACATTTAATATCCAGGTTTCCAGACGAAGTCAAACATGATTCAGAAAATTTATAAACTGATAATTTAGAAACATGTTCGAACCAACGACCCGTTGATTATTCGCCATATATTTCTAACATTAGACTATCGAGTCTTTTCCTTGCTACTGCCTATTTCGGGAGTAGGCGGGACGTCCTACACCCTCCTTTTATAAACGTGCTAATTTAAATTATTTTTACAGTGCCACAAACTTTGACGCTGAAAATACTGGTGCGTTGCTAATAGCAACCAGCGGCACAACTGGCACACCTAAAGCAGCTCTGACTACCCACAAAAATTTCGCCATAAGCCTGCCATATACCTGGTACCCATTTGAGCTCTTTATTCTATCACTGTCATTAATTAGCTAAACTTCCAACATTTCGTTTCTACAAAAGTTGTTGAAAATTGGACACATAAATTACCACCAAGATTATCGTCTCATTAAACATTAGCTGAACGGATTCGGTAGCTCAATTGGTAGAGCGACAGCACGGAACGCTAACGATGCCGGTTCAAGACCTGCCTGAGTCGAAATTTTTTTAAATTTATTTTCGATTTTTAAATTACTAGCTGAACCTCCGACTTCGTATATGTGCATATTTTGGGCATCAAAATTTGTTGTCTCAAAGAACCTCCTTATCTTTATAAATGTTAGCTATTACCGTTGTTCGCGTCCCGTCGTTATTGCAGGTTAATCTTATAAGTTAAGACATTTTTTTTACATCTTATATAGAGGAATCATTCTTTCATAAATATTTATTTACCTTTTTGTTTTCCTCTGTTATCGAACTTTTCTTTTCAGGTCTAGATACACGAATTTTCCGAGCCCAACTCGTATGGCTTTAATAGGATCTCCACTGCAATGGTTGTCAGCGATCATTCACTTCCTGGCTTCTCCAGTATTGCAAATTATTCGTCTACAATCGTCTTTGCCTCTTACACAAGCGCATGCGTACTATCTCATTAATACTTATAAGGTAAACTCTTAATTTCTTACTTTTACTTATTACCTTAATAAGATGTGTTCAAAGCTCAAGTCGATCAGTTCTGCAATCAAGGTTAAATAAGATTGTGTTTAGTGGGACACTCGCATGAAGAGTTCAGTATCATAGTTACACAATTTCATATTGTCAGCTTTTTATTGATTTCAACTTATTTGTGGTCTGTTTAAAATAACTGACTGTTCCATTTTCTTGTCGGTTGATCGTGGGTTAGATCCTCACCGAATCTAATATGTTCATACTCCATGTATAATTTTTGAAAAACATGTTATACATCGTCTGAAAATCTGGATATTATAATGTGTGGAAAAGTCGTTCGGTTTCAGGAGGATTTTTGAATATCCAAAGCCAAAATAGATCGACAGCGATTGTTGAATTCATGCTTGTACTAAAATGTAATTTATTTGTCAATCTTCTTAATCATCAATATCTTTATTCTTTCTTGCAGCCATCCTACACGGCTATGAGCCCGACATTCATGACCACTTTGATGCGCCCTGAAGATCGGAATCAATGTGACTTCTCTTGTTTTGATTTAATCCGTTTGGGTGGTAGTGCCGTTCCAGTCGAACTTATTGATGAAATCAAGGTAGAATATGGTTTCAGAACTCAATAGAATATACGTGATAATGTGTATATTAAAAATTATGCGATAAGATGGCATTAAAAAGTAATAGTCGCCTAAAATTTCTCTTATCCCTTATTTTCTTTTAACTATCGATATGTATATCACGTAGATATAGATTAGAATAATAATCTTATTCCCCCATGTACCGTTAAGTCCATTAAAAGTGTTTTATTTAAATGTGTAGGTCATATTTGCGTAATGCACACACAGTTATTGTTCTTTTAAATCCTCTAAAACTCTGAAAAACTTCTGTCCATACGTTTTGGCAGAATCTGGTTGTTGTTGATTGTTTCAGAAAGTCATACCGACCTCTGACGTAGTCAACGTCTATGGTATGAGTGAGCTGACCTGTGTGGCCTTTCACAGCGATTATTCTGCGCCTGGCTCAGTAGGGAAACCGATGGGATGCTTTCGATATCGGGTAAAACACAAAAAAAATCCTTCAAGCAAATATCAGCTTGTCATTGTTTTTCGTGCTGTTCGACAGACGTGAGCGAGAAGAATTAATTCTGCGACTAATCAAGGAGCTAACAACAGCCGCATCATGATGCCGTCCGGTCGTAATGGCGAAACGTGGAGAACCTCTTCTTGCTCACGGCTGCCGAACCGCCCGAAAAACAATGATATGCTGAACAGTGGTCGTGAAAGCCTCACACAACTTATTTTTTAAGCAAATACATTTGGCCGTTATAATTATAATAATTTGACTATTTGGGAGGTCGGTGGGTCATTAACAGATTGAAACATAATATGTTTACAGATTATAGATGTTGATACTCAATTGGACATTAACGAACCGAATACACCTGGAGAACTTTGGATCAAAGGTCCGAGTATTTTTAAGGTACGCTTGGTTTAAAATTGGGTTATCATAAATACTATAATCTACATTGATAAATGATTAAAGGAATACTACAAAAACCCAGATGCGACAGAGGAAACATTTCACGAGGATGGATGGTTCAAAACTGGTGACATGTTCTATAGAGATGAAAACTTCAACTTCTTCTTTTGTGATAGAATAAAGCTATTGCTGAAGTACAACAGTTATCAGGTATGTTGTTATTACAAAGTAGTATATTAAATCATTCCGAACTGGTAAGTAAGTAGTTTACGCGAGTTGTAAACATTAGAATGAAACTAATTTAAAACGAGTTGAAAATGCTCTTGGCCGTGGCTGAAGATTTGAGGCTGCTAGAGACAGAGTGGCCTGATATTAAAAACATGATTTTCAATAAGGAAGAAAATAAAATTGCGCAATTAACTTAGGCGAAAATGAATTTGTAGGTACTATTATTTGTGTAAGAATTGTGTTAACAATTTTCGGTCGCTGTGCTCCTGTTATAATTTTTAAGTAGTTAGTTTTAGTCCCTTTTATTTTCGTACCTATCGCAATAAATTAATTAAAGTAATAATAGATAAACCGCACTCCAATTAGTATTATTATTTTCTGGTATTGGTAAGACTTCTTTTAGAGAAAATAAGATTATGAAGTGATAAAAGAATATTCTGTAATAAGATATAATACTTATTAATGTACAGATATCTCCAGTAGAAGTGGAAAACGTGATACGCAAACACCCTGGCGTATTAGATGTAGCAGTAACAGGAATACTAGATGCAGAAAGTGGAGATCTCCCAGTAGCTTGTGTTGTTCGACGAAATGGGTACAATGTGACGTCAAGGGAGATAAAGGAACTAGTTAAAGGTAAATAAAAACTAAAGGTAGGGTTACATATGAGACCGAATTTGAATAGTGTGGAAACTGTAATGATTATGCTGAGTTAAGTAGGTGGTACCTAATAGAAGACCTTGAATTTTAAGCTCGGCCATCGTAATTGAGAAATTGTTTTCAATAAGTGGATGATATCATCAGTAAATGGTTTAAGTTTGTACTACACTAAATCTTGGTATTATACCAGGACGTGTGAGCCTTGTTGAGTTGGCTTTACCAACTTATAGTAGAGGCTCGTGTCGTATGTTTACGTTTATATGAATTTATTTCCCGGTTCAAAGAATTAGGGTATTTTTTGAAGTGCCAATCACGTTTAATCTTTTTCCTGACTGAGTGGGATTTGGTTTTACTTGATTATTGCCCAACTATATAATAATTTAAGATGAGATGCCGACATATTTAGGCTTCACATTTCGAAATAAATAGAAAACTTAACGCGATTACTGCTTTGTCACTTGTAAATGGTCAAGTTTCAATATGGCTGTCTAATATATTTAATGTATATTATTTAATATCCAGACATACCAAACAAAGTCCAATATGTCTCAGCATACTAAATAAATTTTGAATATTTAAGACTTGGTGGAAATCGTAGTCGGTTTATTGATATACCTGGCAAGTCTTTATATATTTCAGAAACTCTGTCGGATTCAAAACAGCTTAGAGGTGGTGTTGTCTTCCTAGATGAAATACCAATGACGGCATCCACGAAGGTGCATAGGCAGAAACTAAAGGCAATGGTTTTAACTTTGAATTTGGAGTGAGCATTGGTTGAAACAGAAGCTTGATAACCCTTCAAACTTCTTCAACTTTTTGAGTTGAAACACCTTTACACCGTTTAGATTCATTAATATTGTTATTTAAGATCGAGATATAGTATAAGTATTTTATTACTATTAATATTTTTTTTTCATGTTGCGTACAAGATATCACTTATAAGGCTAGTATCAATTCATAGTTTGTATTGACTTAAGTTTTTGACATTTTCATGGCAATCTCTTCAGGTAATAAATAATTCTAAACTAATACTCAATATGTATTGAACACTGTGTCTTTATAAATTAAAACATATATAAGATGTGAGTACTTAAATTTAATTAACCTATGCTTAAATATTAATCTCTCGTAGATTGTAGTACTATGTGCAATAATTTTTTCCTTGCGATCTTCCCTGTTGACGTTCTTGGAAGTTCACGTAGGAAGACGACGCCGCCGCGAAGTTCCTTTTGCTTAGATAACTTATCTGAAATAAAGATGTTCGTATACTTAGAATCGACCTTAAATTAATTTATTATTTATACTTTTTTATTCCTAGAAGTGTATAGATGCTATTATTATAAAAATTATGATTTTATTTGTTTAAACGCGCCCTCAGGAACTACTGGTTCGTATTGAAAAAATCTAGTATTAGATAAGGCTATATACAGTATTTGTGCTATACACGCGATCAATAGGTATGAAAAACAGTGGAAAATGTGGAAAAAAAGGTGGACAATTATTCACCTTTGTGGGCTTTCACATGAAAGCACACATGTGCTTCCCGAATACGGATTAAAAAAACAAAATTATTTGAAAGAATGATTACACTTTAAATTATCTAAGATAATACCCGCGACAATATATTTTGAGATTAACTGACAAGAACCGTTTTTAAAGGAATACCATTTATTTGAAATACCAGGTCACCTAGGTATATATCTCGGAGCCGACAAACAACGATTTTCGTTTATAATAAACAGGAAATCGATGGACTTAAGAACAGTGAAAAAAATGTAGATTACGTCATTTTCTTTGTAGCATTTATCTATCCTCTAAGTGTTAATTGCTATAAGTATTCTTACATATTATCACTTTTTTTATTTTATGCAACACTCATTAGAAACTCAACTTACCGGAAACGAGCTGTTTGATCTCTTTTGCTGTGACTTCAGCGCCCTCTCGTAGGACGACGCACGCTACAGGCCTCTCGCTGTCTTCAGGATCTTCGATACCAATTACGCAGACGTCAATAACGTCCGGGTGACTGCGTATTACATCTTCTAGTTCTGTTGGTAGTACCTGAAGGAGAGTTACATTAAGTTAATGATATTAAGAATTGCAATTTTTTTAACATATTCTGTTAATCCCGCGTCATGAATCGAAGTCGCAACACATAGCTTGCTAGCACTAGTTGTGTGATGTGTTAAATCTCGTTTCCTCTCGTGGGGTATGGGGCGAACACAGTACTGTGTCAGAGATAGAACTGATCGGTTATTTATTTAAAGGCAAGTAGTCTAGCAGACTACAGTGCCCTGCCCGACCGAAACAATCTATTGTTTCCCTGGCATCTGAACCCAGGTCCCCTCGCTAAATAACAATGGCAGGAAGTGTCTAACCATTTAGCTACAGAGGTTGTTATTCTTCTATCGTTTAAATTCTTTCTAGAATTTGAACGAGTTTCTTTCGATTGGTGTCTAAGATACCGAAATCATTACGCAAAAATTACGACTTGTTTACATAAAATAAATTAAATTGAATACTGTCTATAGTTTACGTGAGTAGTACACATTTAAATAAAACACTTTAACGGTTTAAAACGCGATATATTAGTTAAACTTATTTGAAAATGATCACGTGAGTGGTCACGGGGAGACAGGGAGGGGTCTCCCCGTGATCACGGCTGCTGCAAAGCATCCGAAACGTCGGGCCGAAGTTAAAAATCATTTTCAAATAAGTTTAACGAATATATCGCGTTTTAAACCGTTAAAGTGTTTTATTTAAATAAATTAAATTGTGAAATCCAACATATCATTTTGTGCCTGCGAAAACTGTTCGGTATATCTTTATTACTTACGTGGAAATTCCTACATTTTATGAGTGTCTTAATGCGTTCAACAAAATAGTAATTGTTATTTTCATCTCTATAGAGAAGGTCTCCAGTTTTGAAATAACCGTCTTCTGTAAAAGCTTTAGCTGTTTCTTGAGGGTCGTTATAATATTCCTATAAACAAGTAATATATAAATTAGTATAAGTAATTAGGAAATCTGAAATTCTACCATTAATTTAAAACGTAAACTAATTATAGAGATTCAGGTACTTTAATTTAGATATAGTAGTGTAGTAGTGACATCCCGTTTCCCCCTCGTGGGGCATGGGGCGAGCACATTTCTGAGTCCGTTTCACTGATCCGTTCATTAACAGGCAAGTAGTCGATCAGACATCTGTACCCTGCCCGACCGAAACAATTTAATGTTTTCTCTGGGATTGGAACCCAGGACCTCTCGCGTTTAACGCAATGCAAGGCAATACGTTTAACCGTTTGGCTACAGAGGCGGTCAATCAAAGGCTAAGGTCAGTCAAGGTTAATTTGGATATAGTCATATTTATTGATTATCTATTATTTATTATCAAAGCGTTGTAAAGCTAAGACTTCGAGCTAGAATATGCGCATGTAGTGAAGGGTATACAGAAATTTATTTGGTGGTTCTATTGATGATTGGAGTTAATCTTCTCACGAGCTCGTTGGTCTATTGGTATATTCGCTTGATAATCTATTTGTTTTTTTCTGAAACATCTTGGACTTCGTCTGGAAATCTTTATGGGTAAATCTGTCGGAATTTTGTCCGGATCTACCGTCCACAGATGAAAAAGGCGTGAAGTGTAAATTCGCGTTTCGGTTTTACTCTGTGGATCTCCGTATATCCGAAGCCGAAATAGGTCGACATCGCATCTTGTTGAGATGTTATGTAGCTGGGTTATTTCACGTTCCATCAAGTGAACCTCGTGCTTGACTCTGTCAAGTGTGCCTCTATTATTAAAACTCTCACAAGTACACTATATAAAACTTTAATGAACCATGAGCAACTTACCGTCATCGCTGGCCCCTTCACCCATAGCTCTCCAGGTACGTTGGGTTCTGTTATTTCATTTCCTGTTTCCGTATCTATAAGCTGAAATTGAATATTACTCATGAAGTAAAAAATAAAATTCTTCATTCATATTTTCCAATTACATAATTCTCAAAATAGTATGGCGCATACTACTTCTAGTTTAACGTACCTACTGTATATTCACAAACTATAGCTTATAAATTTATATGATAACTTACAGTCCAATACTATTTATATTAGTTTTTATACGCATATTTAAAAAAAACCTCATTGATACCTATTCCATATGTTTTACCTATATATTATTAATACGGGAAACTCAATATAGCATAGTGTTTCAGATACTTTGCAGCTGGCGCGGTCACGGGGACACATATGTTTCGCGTTTTTGTAATAAACGAAAAAGTTGACCGATTTAGCTTGTATGTAGCCTTTAAACACACTCAATATTCTTTCTCAGGCAAATTGTCATTATAAATTACCTTTATATCATGTGTAGGGTAGGACTTGCCGCAACTGCCTCGGGGTGCGTCAGGGAGATTTTGAAGTATTGGTCCAAGGGTTTCAGTCTGGCCATAGCTCTCGAACACAAATGCGCCCTTTCTCATTAATGACTGTAATTTAAATCAAAGTATGGTAATTATAATTATCTAGGGGCTACATGACTTTTAATTTAAACGGCCTTTATCGGCATTCGCAAGAGAAAAATATATGTACATATTAAATACGAGTATATAAACAGTGGTATGTTGAAAATAATAATGTTTACAAAACATTCCTCAATACGATATATTATAAGATATAGAATCAATTCTAATATAACAATACCATAACACATAACAGGAAATCTCTTTCAATCTTAGCTATAACAGTTAATTACATTTAATTACAACAATACAATATCGACGCATATATTTATCGTTTTTTTCTCTCCCTGTATAATTTATTCTTTGATGCTTAGAATATAAATGAATACCTGAAATTCCGTTAACACTTCAGGGTAAACCTTTGATCCAGTAAGGATAATATACAGGAAACAGGTAAAGTCAACTTCGTTGCTTCTCTTCAATAACGCCGCTGCTAACGATGGAGCTGCCAAAGTGTAAACTGGCTGGAAAAAAATGTTTCGTGTTACTTAAAAAAACAACAGTCAATTTTTAAACTGCCTGAAAGAGCCTTTAGTTTAGACTGATTATTTGCCACTTTTAATGAATTTATAACGCAACATGAGAGCGGGTTGCGAGTCCCATCCATATTTTAGTATAAAAACAGTTTTTGATTTCATAATTGTTCAGAATGTATAGTTATAATACCACAGCGGCCAAAGGTTACGTAAGTAATACTTTTCTCATTAATGTGAGAAAATCAAACCTAAGAACTACAATTCAGAACTTTAAATGAACGAAGTCAACGAACAACTAATAACAATGGTTTTTTTACGCGCCAAAGTAATTTTTTTTTTCACCTACCAGCTTTTTATGAGCAAGCCAGTTCGAAATTAAAATTAAATCTTTAATAATTCACCGCCTTGGTCGCCATGTTGCGTAGTGGAAGATGGTTCTATTTTTAAAATACACAACAAATACCATTTTATATACTAACTTATTTTACAGATAAACGCGACGGATATAGACTTTCATACGACTATTTTAACGGTTTAAAACTACCACTTTTACAGTGATCACGGAGTGACGTGAGACGGAGGGTCCCTGTGACGGGGTGTTTCTTATATATTTCACATTTTACCCGTTACAGTGTATTATTTCAATGTGTACTACTCACGTAAACAGACAGTATTTAATATTTAAATTTTTATGTATGTTTGAGAAAAATCGATCTACCTTATGCTTATTAATCATTTCAACAATAATATCTAGATCATCCGGAACAGAGGTTTGTACTAAGCATTGGCCCAACAGTGGGCTAGCCAAGCTGATGAAAGAACTGGATACCCAGTTGACAGGTGGCAAGTTCAGTATCGTTGTAGTCTTGCTGAAATAAGAAATGAAAGAATAGAAAAATAATTTCGTTGAAAAAACTTGCTTATAATAGTTTATAAATGATAAAACCTTTGATTTTGAGAGTGAAGTTCTAATTACCCACGTAGGGCATGGCACACATTTTTGTGTTCGTTTGACTGATCGGTTTTATTTACAGGCAAGTAGTTGATCCGACAATACCTTGCCCGACCGAAACAATAAATTGTTTCCCGGCGATCTCAAGATATGTCGCATTTTACGCAAAGCTAGGCGACACGTTTAGCTGCAGAGACAATTATCAAAAGAAAATATTTACGTTTCGCCAGGATCTGCCCAGGACCTCCCGCAATGCTAGGAAATAAGCTTGAGCAACGGTAGTTATATACAGCGGTCAAGATATACAACCAAATTGCGAAGTAATGTTAGTTTCCCATAAAATCTTTAAAAAATACAACTTACAAATTAAATCCTTTAATACTTGTGTATTCCACCATCTTCCTGTAAACCGCTCCATGTTTGAAGGCGGCCACTTTCACATTTCCGGTTGTGCCACTGGTGGTGATGAGAAAGACGTACACGCTGTTCGTATCAAATTCTGCGACTCTGAAATATTAAAATGTTACGTTAAAAGTTATGTTATGTATATGATATATACATAACATAAACTTTTAACATTTAATAATATATAACGCGTTTTAAACCGTAGGTATACAGTTTTTATTCTTAATTTTTTCTCTTTAGTCTCGCAGCCAATGTTACATGAACATTGGCTGCGAGACTCGTGAGGCGGACACATAAATTGACGAGCTCGTTAATGGTAGCAATGTATGCCTAAGAGTCACAGATTGTGGGTTCGATCCCAACTGGGTCCAAATTGCTTCTAATCTATTCACAAGTTTTCTGTAACACGTTTGACTTCGTCTGGAAATTGAGATATTAAATGGGTGAGAGGAAAGTCAACATTCCGTCCGGACCATCGTCGCAGATGAATAAGCCTTGAAATTTAATTGATTTTCGGTCTTAGTCTGTGGATTCTCGAATATCCAAATCCAAAATAGGTTAACATCTTTTTGAAAATCGAAAATAAATTGAAAAGAAATTTCGAAAGAGTCTTTTTCAATTTGTTTACAATTTTTAAATTATATAGTGCCTTCATGTACAATAACATGTAAAAAAATATTACAGTTTTCAAATGTTTGTTTTTTTAGGTGTTATCCTATTTTGTTTGTCCTTCTCTATCATAAAAAGAAGTTCTGTAAGGAGTAACAGAACTTCCGTACTGTATTGTTGTAATAACCGGTTCGAATTCCAGTTGTCAAACATGCTATTATCACAATGTCAACAAGTAATGCTTTCTCCTATACTTCGTATAAGAATACATACGTAAAATTGTCTGTTTCATCATCTCCGTAGCTCTCCACAAATTTCTTTAAAGAGTTCTCTCCGTTTCCAAACGCCACAATTTTAGTATCCAATTCTAGATCTTTGGTGACTTTGAGGTATGTGTCGTACGTTTCTTCGTCGCAGAAAGCAACTTTCGGAACAACAATTTTAAATAGCGCCTTGATTTCATCTGAAACGTAATATAATTAAATGGGGATAGGAATATCTAAAGCCGGGCCAAGAACCATCAGCCACAGATGAAAAATCCGTGAGGTTTAATCACGTTTCGGCTTCAGTCTGTGCATTTCCGAATATTACATAGCGAAAGTAGATCGACAGCTTATCTTAAATTCAATCTTATCATTAAAAAAATATTGGTCTCAACTTTTAGGACGCTCTTAAGTAAAGTTATTTGAACAATTTTTAGTGATCAGTAGAACGCAGATGACATGGCTTGCGCAGATATTAAGAAACGAAGAGTAATTCTAGGTGCCATATTAAGAACTTTGATGAATGATTTGTGTACATAAGTAATACAATAATTATATATACATAATAGGCTTTCTTAAAAAATCAAAGCTTATGAGTTAATCTGGGTATCGACTATCGAAACTGCGACCTCTGCTAAGACATTTTTTTTCCTTAGAAATTGCAACGTGAGAGTTAAATCTCTCTAATTTTTTTTTACTTTGTCTAGTAACTTATTTTGTGTAATATTTTCTACTCACCATATTTGAAATATGGGTCAACACCAATAACCGGATGTCCATTGAACAGAGCGCTGTAAAATGGAATATTTATGTCCAGGTGTTTGAAACCACCAAACGCAACTGTGTCTCCAGGTTTTAAACCCAATTTTCGCAAGCTCTTCGCCAATTTAATAGATCGATTTAAAACCGACTCGTATGTTTCCTCTTGATGAGTAGCGACATCTATCTGTAATAAAACAAAACAAACAATGAGGAACTTGAACCGCCTCTGTAGCTAATGCTAAAATAAATTGCGCAAGAGCATCAATCACTTGTTTTGGTCGGGCAGGGCACAGAAACCTGATCAACTACTTGTCTGGAAATAAAACCAATCAGTGAAACGGATTCAGCCTTGCGTTCGCCCCATGCGCAACGGAATTTCAATCACTATAAGTAATGGTAGTCTTATTATTTATGTAGAGTATGGGGGCAAACATTTTTCTGTACGTTGAAGCAATCGATATTACAGCAGGCACTATTAAATCGCTTTATTTTTTACTTTTATATCCTCCGGGATTCAAACCTACTAAGTTACGAATTCAATGATTTTAATAGAAAAATAAGTTCAATTAGTTAAACTTATTTGAAAACGATTTTTAACTTCGGCCCGACGTTTCGGATGCTTTGCAGCAGCCGTGGTCACGGGGAGACTAATATATCGCGTTTTAAACCGTTAAAGTGTTTTATTTAAATGTGTACTACTCGCGTAAACTATAGACAGTATTTAAACATTTATCGTTTTTTTATATTCTAGACGCGAATGTTTGTCTTCTATTGTGCAAATCAATTTTCTTTTTTATTACGTTCGTTGCTAAGCGAGTTCGGTATCATCTCTGGTATTTGGTAATAACAATATTACATCATAGAGCTGATCAAAGTCCATGTTGGTATTGTATGTTACACACGACGTTTTTATGGCATGGTAACATAGGAAAACTTGTAGCATTTGAATTGATTATAGAAATATACAAACAAAAAGTGTAGCTACTCTAATCGACAAAATAAACTATAGTTTAGTCCAAAAACACTTCCGCTTAATAATACCGTAGTGTACATTTTTACAAAGTACTTGGACTAGTCGAAACTTGTTTTTTGGAAAAACCGAAAATCGGTTCAAGGAAGAAGTTTAAGTATAGTTATTACGAATTCTATAGTTTACGCGAGTAGTACACATTTAAATAAAACACTTTAACGGTTTAAATATTAGTTAAACTTAATTAAAAAATCATTTTTAACTTCGGCCCGACGTTTCAAAGCAAGCAAGCATCCGAAACGTCGGGACGAAGTTAAAAATAATTTCAAATAAGTTTAATTAATATGTTGCGTTTAAACCGTTAAAGTGTTTTATTTAAAATAGTTATTACTACTTTATTCTTCTGGAACCCGCCTTGGTTAGTGACTACGTTACCTGCTAAATAAAGATATTCTAAACTTTAACTAACATTAATAACTAGTGCCGCGTAATTGTTTGAAATTAAAGTAATTAAGTTTAGTAAGTAACGTTAGAACTTTTATGTAAGCCGAATGTTTAGTGGGGTTAAATTTATTTATTTACAAATATCCACTATCATAACCGATAGAATCCAAATACGTTTTGTTTGAACGCGCAAATATCAGGAATTACTGGTTCGAATTGTAAAATTATTTTTGTGTTGGTGAGAGCATTTTTTGAGAAAGGCTATAAAACATTGCGCTGTGACCAATATTTGTGGTATAATAGAACAAAAAAACTAACACCAACTTAAACATATATATATTATATTTCATAACTCAAAATAAACATTAATGTATTTGTGAGTTCACCCCGAGGACTGTAAATATCTGCTGTTTTTTGTGGCCTAGGACATCGACAGCCCTAGTCCACTGTGCTTTTGCCATTAAATTAAAATTACTATCAGGCTTATATCATATATATATGCTTAGTATAAAATTTGTGCTTAACATTTTATTATTGGTAAAGACCCGCGACCTAGAAACACGAATTTCAAGGTCTTAATATTGTTTGTTATCTGCCAAATTGCACTTGCCACGACCTATAATTTTATCTAGAGATATGTAAAAAGCATTGGTGTATATGTCCGTTGCAAAAATTAAATGTCATTGAGGAAGAGATAAATTAGGAAAGCACGCAAGAAAAAGTGTTACGCAATGTAATTTAACAAGTACCTTGAATTAGCCACTATTATTATATATAGCCTTTATAGATATTATTATTTTTATTTTTAAAATACGCATGTTAAAATATAATTTCGTGTACACATTGTTGATTATATTTAATGTTATTAGACAATGTATATTATTAAAGTATTTAATCATTTCTTACACCTTTAAAAACATTGGGTCATTTGGACTTGATAAATATCACGAGGAGTTATTTAACATTTCGTAGAGATAAGGTACTGATTGATGATGAATAACAAATCAAATTTAAAGTAACACTTCATCTATAATAAAACAATACTTTTCGTAAGTCCGGTATTCGGCGGGATTTTTTATTCAAACTAGATCGGCTGGATACACAATAGTTCTAGACCCAATACTGTCTGTAGTTTACGCGAGTAGTACACATTTAGATAAAACACTTAAACGGTTTAAAACGCGATATATTCAAGTTAAACTTTCGGATGCTTTGCAAGCATCGAAACGTCGGGCCGTAGTTAAAAATAATTGAAAACAAGTTTAACTAAAATATATCGCGTTTTAAACCGTTCAAGTGTTTTATTTAAATAGGTCTAGACCAGATAGTTTCAGGGTGTATTTATGAACCACATTAGTTAGACAATATTAAACATAAAATGTATTTGTACTGCCAGCATAATATATTGAAAAACAAAAAAGACAGTTTTTTATGTATTGCAATATAATAACCAACAGCAATCAACTCAATGGTAAAACGTTGTCTAGCATCGCAATCCACGCGAGGTTTTGGATTCGATCAATTCATCGTCAAGCAGGGCACATAAGTCTGAACAATAAATTTATCAACGACACACAGAAATGTATTTACTCATGCCCCAACGGGGGAAACGGGACTGCATATACTAACAAATCGAGTTTTGCTGTTTTTATAAATTGTTTAATAACGCGAACTGACCTCGAACCTCTTTTTAAAATAATTAACTATTCATACAAGCTAGAACAACTTCACAAGTATCAACCGCTAGTTATATAAAAGACCAATTAGATACACAATACCGAAATATATGTGAGCAAAGCAATATTCATTTGTTTAAATAACTATTTTTACCCGCGCGTTGTGTGTAAAATTGTCACATGTATTTTTAAACTGACCTGGAAAAGCAAATCCGAGTGTTCCTTCATAGATTTAAAGATATAGTGGCCTATATGATTATTCGGTTTTACGGTATCGTTCATTTTCGCGACTCGTGCAACACCTAGCTGAGTAGAAAGACAACTGTGCTTTGCGAACTTCAGACGTGATTTCAAACTATGTCAGGACACATGCTCAAGAATTCACAGTCTTTATATACACGAAATGGTTTCCATTGATAAAATTGAATTTAGTCTTTAGTCCGGCGTCTGGCTAGGCTTTATCGTGAATAATGACGCAACCATAAGAATCTGATTTGATATGATGGTGTAGTGATGTTCCAAAATCTATCGTGTATCGATACTCAATCGTGTTTGTGAATCGTTCAGGTCTATCATGGGCCGAAAGTACTACATTCGGTTCGCTTATATGTATATTTTATATATCTATAAATTTAAAAACACGTGTTACCTATGTATACGTTATAAATAAAAATATTCGAATTAAATAAAACATTTTAACGGTTTAAAACGCGAAATATATTGATTAGATTATTAAAACACTTTTAACCCGAAATGTGTTAGTAACTTATGAATAATGATAGTAAGTTACTTAATATGTTCCGCGTTTTAAACCGTTAAAAGAGTTTTATTCAAAAGTGTAGCGTAAACTACAGACAATACATAAAAATGTTCAATATATAAAAAGATTTAAAAAATTTTTACTTATTTGTGTCTGCAATATCACTGTTACCTTAGGCAACTAACCATCTATCACTCTAGCGCATTTGCAAAAAGGGACAGGCGGTTAGAAAAAGTTTATGTAACTGAGTGTCTGTAGATCACTTCTACAGTTTTCATATTATCATTTAATACCTGTTTATCTTATCTTACTAAAAACTTCGGGTACAACGCAGTATTATCAAAAGGACAATATTGATCACGCCATGTGCCACTTAAGCTAATAGATTAAATGAGCGTTCGGTAGTTCTTTAATTAATATGAAGAATGGTAGTTATAGACGTGTTTATCGTTAGATTAAGAGCAAGGAGAATAAGGTAGAGTAAAATTAAATTTCCCACGGCAGAGCATGAACTTTACCTACTTGTAGTAACGTGAAATACCATGTCTTTATGTGTTCTTAAGAAAAATACTTTATGGAAATCTACATTTTGAAACCGACATGCAGATTTATCATTTTATGGCTTTATCTATGTTCATCAGAAGTTCAGTCGTTCGGTGTCTGCTCGGTGTTCGGTACTGCTGGACATAGGCCTTCACCAAAGGCTTCCAGTACGACCGGTCGTTCGCTAGTTGAATCCAGCGTTTCCCTGCTACCTTGACCAGGTCGTCGGTCCACCTGGTAGGAGGTCGTCCAGGTTTTCGACGTCCGCTACGTGGTCTCCACTCCAGAACCTTTTTGCCCCAACGGCCGTCAGTTCTACGAGCGATTTGCCCAGCAGATTGCCACTTCAGCTTGCAAATTCGATGGGCTATGTCAGTGACTTTAGTTCTTCTACGGATCTCCTCATTCCTGACTTGATCACGCAGGGTAACTTCGAGTATAGCCCTTGCCATTGATATGCCAACCATCCATTTATCGAGATTATCCAGATGAATTCTAACATGTTAAAAATAATTGATTAGACGCCTGAGGACCTGATAGAAATCGTACTCACCTATCGTTAACCGAGCGAGCCCATAATACTTAGTTTCAAACAGGACACAAAATCATGGGGTCCAAGATTGAACCTTGATGGAAGGTAAAATACCACGGCCATTTTAAATTTTAACAAAATGGTTTCTTTTAAGAATCGCTCAAGCCATCATAACCGTAGTTGACTTTTGACCTTACTTCAAAGATGGTATAAAGTTGAATAATATGTTATTTTCCTTGTACGCGTTGTTTAAAGGAAATAAGTATGTATTAATAATTACGTCTTATATGTAATGATGTGAGAAATCCTGGTTTTGAATCTTATACAGGCAAAAACAAACTTACGTTTTATCGTTAAGAAAGAATTTAAGATAAATCGTAAATTTTGCTTTAATCAGTATGCAAATGTTTTGAAATTCATAGCGCGTAAGTTTTATTTAAATACAGGCTGTTTACGCGAGTAGTAGGCACGCATTTGAATAAAGCTAATGGCAGTGGAAATTATAATAATAAGCCAAAATGCATTACACATTGATAATGAATAAATACTTAAAGAATAGATATACAACAAAACAAAAAACACTTAACTTACAGCCACCTTTTCTATTGTTTAGATCTTCTGTAAGACTTTGAAAATGTATATATATTAAAATTATTTTTTTTAAGACCTTTGATGGTAACCAAACTGGTTTTTCGTGTATTTTAGTGTAAGTCTATTTTTTAAAGAATTTTCTTTAAGCCCTTTTGGAACGAATAGTCCAGGTTAATTGAAGTACGTATTTACAATCTCGTAAATAAATATATTTTATTTAGGACAGATTAGAACACAATATTTGGACTATAGAACAACAAAACTTGTTAACTTATCATAGACTAACTGTGGTCGCTCCTTTGACCACATTGAATAAGCTATAGCGTTGTCCGTTGTCCATTTCCCCGTTTCTTTGGTCTTATTAGTTGGAGTTTGACGTTTTAGCCTAAAACCTTCGCCGACAAATGGTCTAATCAACACTAAAAACATTTTTCAATACGAACCAGTAGTTCCAGAGATACACGCACGACATTGTTGTTGTGCGGGTATCTCAGGAACGCGACGACAATGTTGAGGAAGAGTTTGTACTCTTCAGCTTTATAACTTCAGTCTTGATAGTACATTGTTCATTCGAAGTGAACCTAGTTTGGGCTTTGTTCGTTGTTATCAAAGCTGTTTAACACGATGTAATAGTATTTGATAACCTTCAAACAATAGTTCAAAATACCTTTGTGAAGATTAGCTTCTATTATAAAGAACAATTGTTATCTGACCTTCGCACGATGAAAGATGTTCCAAGTACAATCATAGTAGATATCTCGATGATTATAAGTGGATATCACTTAGACAATATTTCATATATTACATAGGCCTAAACAATAAAGATATTTCTTTATGACAGAGGCGAGACAAGCAAAGGTACCCTAAATACTGACTATAGTTTAGGCAAGTAGTACATATTTAAATAAAACACTTTAACGGTTTAAATCGCGATATATTAGTTAAACTTATTTGAAAATGATTTTTAGCTTCGGCCCGACTTTTCCTTTGCAGCAGCCGTGGTCACGGGGAGACTGGGTCTATAGTAGGTATATATAAAGCTGAAGTGTTTGTTTGTTTGAACTTCCAATCGTAGGAACTATTGGTTCGAATTGAAAAAATATTAAATTAAAAAGCATTGGAAATTGTGAAAAAGGGGGAAATTATTTAAAGGCTTCCGATGCGTGCGCTGCGAAAACGGGTCAAGAAACAAAATATATGAGGAAAGACAAAATATATACACAAGTATATAGTATAATTACAAAAATACCCCAACCGACACAATAACTTTTTTTTTCAATTCAAAGCAGTAGTTCCTGAGATTATCACGTTTAAACAAACGAACTGTTCAGCTCTATTGTACTAGTATAGAATAACATCTAATGTACGTAACATAAAATTTACTAAGCCATTTACAAGACACACACTCAGACTTTAACATAGCTAGATAATTCCTGATAAATACTTTTGCCTATATATGTCCAACTAATGCGTACGAACAGCTTTATATCATATTTATATTTAAAAAATGTTTTGTAATCATTAGTTTACGCTTGAGATCGCAGCAGACTACCCAAAATGAGTGAAGCAAAAGTGAGACCAGATTGCCATCTTGGACATATTTTATTAAAACATATGAGAGAACATTCCGAAAAATTGTGCCAGGTAAGTCGTAAACACGTAATTATATAATAAATACGTTAGTTAGGACAAGTGTATTGTAAGTTATAAAATGAAAAAATCAAAAGGCCTTTTTTCCTTAAAATGCCTTCTATGTTCTAGTGTATGTATATATGTATGTAATCTTTAAAATTAATCTACTTTTCAACGAGGTGAATGAATGAATGTCTTGTGAATAAAATCAATCTATCAAGTGAAATCGACACATGTGCTCGCCCCAAACCCCACAAGAGAAACCGGTTACTTTTAATAGGTTATAATTTTAAATTTAATCGGTATTATTGAACATTTCTTTATATTATGTGAGGCTGTAAATTCGCTTCTAGGTACATTGCATTGATCAGTAGTTTCTTGTGTAGGTATTTCATGTCCTACCTCAAAGGATATTATGTTCTTCCGGGATTTGAACCTTGAGTCCACTGGAAGCGAGTAAATAAATAAAAGTTGAATGACCTTCGCAAACCTACTTGAAAAGATCAGTTAACTAAATGAATTCTGAATTAACACAATTTATGTAACGTAGAATTTAAATAAAACACGTAAACGGTTTAAAACGCGATTTATATTAATTAAACTTATTAGAAATTTATTTTAACTACGGCCCGGTCGCCCGGTGACCACGGCTGCTGCAAAGCTTCCGAAACGTCGGGCCGTAGTTAAAATAATTTTTAAATAAGTTTACCTCATATATCTCGCGTTTTAAACCGTTAGTGTTCCTTTAAAATGTGTACTACTCGCGTAAGCTAAAGACGGTATGTAAAATAGAAGACAAGATTTGTAACTAACAACATTTCTTACCTTCCTGTTTATGCAGGAGTACGTTTGCAACCGCTGAACCGAATTTGACCAAACTGCCAAGAATCAAGTTTAAAAATATTATGAAAAACAATTTCATAGTTTAATTTCGTTTATTCTTTCTTAGATTGACGGAGCGACTGGTGAACAAGAAACATTTCAATCGGCACTAAGTCGTTCTATTGCCCTGGCGAAGGCTTTCAGGGAAGTTGGTTTCAAATCTGGGGATATCCTCGCTTTTGGAGGCCAGAATAACCTCGATCTACACATACCGTTTTACGCTGCTATCTTCAACGGGTATCCTGTTGTTGGGGTAGATCCTTACTATAAATATGGTAAGTAACTTAAAATACAATTTAGTGGGTAACAATATCCAATATGGCACATGCCGAAGTTAAAAATCATTTTCAAATAAGTTTAACTAATATATCGCGTTTTAAACCGTTAAAGTGTTTTATTTAAAGGTGTACTACTCGCGTAAACTATAGACAGTATTTAATTTGAAACCTACTGAAGAATTGCTATGATTATACTATATTTTTAATAATAATGGTTTATTTAACTGCTCTTTGAATAATGTAAAAATATATTCGAATGAACATTATTTTCGATAAAATGAAACGCAGTTAATAAAATTGTTTTTTAATATTATACAACAAATGCAAAAAGTTCAATAACATTTTTGATAAAACATAATCTGTCTTTTAGCATCGACCTTTAGAAATTAAGTTGTATTATCGAATCGACGCCATTTTGTGACTCATTTTATGATTTGATAAATCATCGATTTTTAAACGTATCATAAAAATGTAGATTAGAAACACTAGTTCCTACATTGATTATGCAGAGATAGTAACTAGCGCCACAAGTGGCAAGATTGTGAAGCTGCCTAAGAACGAAAATTCGTCAATTTTCGGCACGTATTTTTTTAATATAAATAAGTCTTCACTTTTGTGCTGGCTGAGACAATAATTAAAAAATTGACAACATTTTCTCTAGTCATTGACATTTTTAACATAATTTTAGGAAGAATCATTCTTCCTAAAATTATGTTAAATATATATTATGTTAAATATGTATATATTTTTGGTATCTTGAACCGTTTTTGCAGCGTACGCAACAGAAACTCTATCTCTCTTCTTTCGCTCCTATTGGTAGCAGCAGTGAGCTTTTATAAAAATAATTATCGATAAATAGTTTTTCAATTCGAAGCAGTAATTCCTGAGATTAGCGCGTTCAAACAAATAAATAAACACTTCAGCTTTACAGATGTTATAAGGAAACAATTGATGACTTTTAGAATGTGGAACAATAATAATTATATCTCGTTATGACAAAAAAATCGTTTTAGCCTATCTTTAAAGCAGCCCGAAGTTTTTTTAGAGGCGCGCGAGTAATCTTTTCTTCGCCAATTACAACTGCGTTGAAAATTATATCAAATGAATCCAGCCACTATACAGATTAGAACGAACTAACTAAGAATGATAAAAAACTATATTGGATGATGGTTAAAATATTCTATGGCTTCTTGTCGCTCTAATTGTACATACTTGAATTGTGTAAGTGAGGCCGGGAGCTCAATCTCCAATATTGTACCACTTTATTATGACAAAGGACGTCTGTTCTCCTCTGCATGCAAGCACGGATTTACTTGGTTCAAGGTGAAATACCTCAACCATGAACATCTACACATGATGCGCTGTTGACTCAATTTCGGTATGGAAATCCGGAAATCTACAAAGTAAAACCGAAACGGAAAGGAATCGATATTCCTATTACATTATCTAATTACTCCATTAATTCCATATTGATTTAATATCCAGGTTTTTCAGTTAAATCAATTTGTGAATTGAATATAGAAACAAGTAGAAATCGAAGCCCCGACCCGTTGATCATTAGCTATGTTCCAGTTAAAAAATGTTAAAGCGATGCCGCCGTGTGAATTTTTGTGTAAATTCTGATACATGTTCTGAAATACCTAATAACATTCGCAAGCAAAAAGTTCTAAAATCCAGATGTTAAGATCCAAACAAACAAATATTTGTTTGTTTGGATCATCTGGTATCATTTTTTTAAGTTTTCACTTTATTTCAAGACAAGTTTCATAAATTTTATTCCTCTATCTCCATCAACTTGTTTCAGTACATTTATATCTTCAATTTCTTATCTTTTAGATGAAATAAGAAAGCTTTTTGAAATAACATCACCGAAAATCGCTTTCTGTGAGAGAGAATCTTACAGTACTTACGTCAATGCTTGTCACGATTTAGGATTGGATACTAAAGTGATAATATTTGGACGAGGTGTTAATTCACTACAAGAGTTCTTAGACGCCAACAAAGATGATGAACCGGAGGAAAAATTTATGTAAGTAATATATTTTTTTATGATAGATGAAGGCAGACATTACATTTACATGGTGGAAGGATACCATAATCCCATCAAAATAAGATAGGCTGTCAACCAACTTTGATTTTAAATATTCGGAAATCCCCATACTGAAACCTAGACCTGATTAAACGTGAGGGCCTTTTCGTCTGTGGATGGTGTTTCATGACACAGAGGGAATTTCGATATCTACCACCCATTTAGTACCACCAGTTTAGGATTTAGAAACAATATAAATTTATTTGAAACATTTTTCAAAAAGTGGGTTTGAAGCCACGACCCGTTGATTATTAGCCACGCATTGCATTATACCAACGACAATAAATAAATACCTTAATAAAGTAATTATTTTTTTTTAAGGGTGGCCGAGTTTGACACAGATGCTATTTATCAATTTCTGATATGCACAAGCGGTACCACAGGATCTGTGAAGGTAGCCGCGTTCCACCACCAACCAGCAACAACATGGATAACTCAACATGCATACGGATCTAGGGCGTTACAATTGTACGTTGAAAGAATTGTCTTTCGAACAATTAAAATTAAAACTAAAATATACTTTATTATCTATAAAATTATAATTTTTTTTAATAATATCTTTGTCTGTCCGTTCGCCGTGATTAGATACAGATAGTATAATAATTTTTAACAAAAAATAACAGAATAAGAATAATTTAAAAATCAAACTAAAAAAATAATAATATTACATAAAGTTATACCTATTTTGATTTAGCAAAAAAATGATTTGGTAAATACTTTTTATAATATAATTTTTAGGCCGCTGCCAAGGAATAGCTTTATAATATTTTACCAATATTTTAAATAAATGACGGAATCTCTATCAAAGCTGACATCGTATTTGGCACTAGCTGCGCCAGCGACTTCGACCGCATAGAATAACTATTCTACTAATGATTCTACTATTCTATAAAATAACTCCTCCTCCTCTATAAAATATAGCCCTAACCCGCGACTTTGGGCGCGTCTTGTAACAGCTATATGCCCAAAATAAGTATTCTACGCGAACGAAGTTGCTGTAACAGCTACTTATAATATCTATTAAATCATTTTTATTTAATTTGGAATTGAAATTAATTAGTTTTAATTTGTTTCTTTGTATTTATAGTAGTCTATCTTTTTAATACATCTATTTTACGGATGCAATTTTATTCAGGGACGGCAGAGTTGTACTGAACGTGTCCCCAGTTAATTGGATATCCAGTTATTTTATTAGCACAGTCGCGATCATTGCGGGGCAGTGTCAACTGCAAAGTTCCATTCTTGATAACATCGATATTATCATTGACATGATCAACAAGTACAAGGTAAATGTTAACAGGAGCACTCGTCAAAATTTTCACTTCAAGCCTCTGTAGTGAAATGGTTAAACGTGCTGCCTAGCAAGTTTCGCGCGAGAGGTCCTAGTTTCGACAAACATGGAAACAATACATAGTTTCGGTTGAATAGGGCACAGAGTCCTGATCAATTACTTGCCTGTGAAAGAAGGGATCATTAACTCGCTTCTAACTTCCACCATTGTCTGTCATATTGGTCTGATATATTGATCTAACATCCGAACCGAGAATCGAATCCGGAACCTCGTAGTTTGTAATAAAGTATACAAACAAAGCAGACTTCAGTAATAATTATAATAAAACACTTAACGCGAAATATAAAAGTTAACTTATTGGAATTCCGGCCCGTTGCGACGTTCATGCGAAAGCTTTGCCGCAGCCGTGGCCACTATTAAGTATTAACTTAATAGTCAACTTATATATTTTGCGTTCTAAACCGTTAACGTACTAACTAACTAACGTAACTACAAATAACACGTAACAATTATAATTTCAGCCAGTGATAAGCGCAATGAGCCCAGCTCTGGTGACTTCTTTATTGAAACGTAAAAACGAAGTGAACCTCACTTGCTTCAGAGTTCTTGCGGTGGCTGGAGCCAAAGCTCGTCCCGAGACTATGATAGAACTAAGGGTAAAAACTTTTTTAATTTCTATACAACCTACTCAAGGTTTAGAGAGATAGTACCTAGGTTACAGTAACTTAGGTACTATCCAGGATTCTGTATTCTGTGCCCAAAGCGATGCCTATTTTTGAGCAAGTGACTGTAATAAATAATAAAAAATATATTTTTTTCTCAAACATGGTTGGAAATTTCAATTTACATATCTATTGTTTTTTACTGTCGCTATCACATATTACTTGTGTAATTTCGTTGTTTTGAGCGGTACAATAATCGTACTAAAAACATTTACAGATTTAAATAAAAAAATAACAGTTTAAAACACGAAACAACACGCTAACTAATTTTTAATTTGATTTAACTACGGCCCGACGTTTTAGATGCTTTGCAGCAACCGTGTTCACGGGATTTTATTATATTAGTTGTGTGTGTAGGGACCTCGTGAATCGTTGGGACTTAGTTAAAATAAATTCTAAATAAATGAATAATATATTTTCCGTTTTCAACCGTTAAAAGTGGTTTATTTTAATGTGTTCTACTTGCGTACACTATAGCCCATACTACTAAAATACAGGTTTTTATCAAAATATTTTAATAAATTGGAAGCCCTGATTTTTTTTCAGTCATGTATGAACAAAGAGGCGTTAGCCGCAGAAAGTTATGGATCGACTGAGACCGTGGGATCCATAGTCCGCGTCACTCCTGACACACCGTTGGGTAGTTGTGGAATTGCTTATGCCAACAGAGTAATGAAGGTAAAAACTACATGTAATGGGTCATTGTACTATGAAAGTTCGTATGAACATAATATAGAGTAGAAGTCAAAGATCCATTTGATCTACAAGCCAGTACCTACCTACTTATGAATAATCAATGACTATTCGACTAGTTTAAATATGTTTCAGTTTCAAACGGTTTTTTTTTTCTAAATCATGTCTGGAATTATATCATTTTCGTCTGGAAAACCAAGATAGTAAATCGATTAAAGGAATATCGAAATTCTGTCCGAGCAGCGTACCACCGCCCACAGAAAAAGCCAACAGTGTAATCACGTCTCGAATGTCCAATGCTGAAATTGATGGATAGCGCATTTTATTTAAATTTTGGAGTGCTTATGTGTCTTGAAAAAGTATTCCAACTTACTCCGCTGGCGCTGTCACTGTAAGACCAGGAAATAAGAAAACGCCATCTTCCTCGTTCTTCCATAACTTCTCGTAAACCCGAGTTAGTCCAAGTTCCTCTTTACCATGACCTTGCAGCGATACCTTGGCTGTCAATGAAAATTTCGAGACGCGATTTTTTACACCGCATTCTTCAGCAAATTCGTTGTTTCCCAGTCTGTTCGGTGATGATGTGGTATGTGGGGTGTCGTCTTTGATCGAGCTTGCTCTAAAAACAATCCTCCTCTATCTTAGATCGTATTTGCTTCTCATAAGTTCGGTTTATAACAAATGTTTTATGTTAAGTTAGTGGACCCGGAAACAGAGGAAGAAATCACGGAAGCCAATGTACCAGGAGAACTTATAGTGAAGGATCCAGGTTTTACGGTTAGTATTTCAAATTGTATAGGAATTAAATACTTCTTTATGGTCCCCAATTCTAAAGGAAAAGTATTAAATTAATAAAAATTAGACGTTGAAAGCGTGGTCCCCTTAAACGCAAAATAGTCCATCTTTTGAAGAAGATTGGTGTCATGTAATATCCGTCAGAAGTGCGAACCAAATATTTAACAAAGCACTTCGATCGATTTAAATTATTATAATACTACTTTAAGCTATGTTGATGTAGGTATATCGCCTCTATAGCTAAACGGTTAAACGTATTGCACGGTATTGCGTGAAGCGCGAGTGGTCCTTGGTTCGAATCCCGGGAAAACTTTTACTGTACATAACTAAAAACAAAAAAAAACAGGAAGAAATTACAACTGAGGAAAAAACGAGTATGGAGCAAAGGAGGATGAGTGGTCGCTATTCGCATGGATGAGAGAGCCAGATCGCCGACGGCGAGGCGTCCTGTGCGTCAGCACAGCCCCACCGGTGGGGAGAATAGGTTACGCAAGTAGCATTTAAATAAAACACTTTAACGGTTTAAAACGCGATATATTAGTTAAACTTATTTAAAAATGATTTTTAACTTCGGCTCGACGTTTCGGATGCTTTGCAGCAGCTGTGGTCACGGGGAGACACGAAACGTCGAGCCGAAGTTAAAAATCATTTTCAAATTAGTTTAACTAATATATCGCGTTTAAACCGTTAGTGTTTTATTTAAAAGATTAATGTAATCATTTTCTTATAGGAATATTACAACGACCCAGAGGAAACTGCGAAAGTGTTTAGACCGGATGGTTTCTTCAAGACCGGAGATCTTCTGTACAGAGATGAGAACAACTTCTACTTTTATGTGGATCGGATCAAAACGCTGATCAAATATAGGAATTTCCACGTAAATATTTATGCTGAATTTTTTAACTGACATCACGATAAATCGCACGCGAATAGTCAGCGGTGTTGCTTGTACGTTTGTTACTTTTTCACGCCCAAAATTTATTTCCTTACAGTGTACTTACAGACATCCACACACACAGATATTTTCACTATTTTATTTCTATGTATTTATTTTAGTACTGTCGACATTTTATCATAATTACTAATATAAATTAAGGCGCTTTGACTATCCATTGGTATAATAGTAGCAATGTATGGCACGTGGGTTATCAACGGGTCCTCGACGGGTCATCGACGGGTCGTGGGTGCGAACCCCGCCGGCTCCAAAATGTTTTTAATTTTTCTGAAACATGTTTAACTTCGTCTAAAACTCTGGAATAGGAATATCGAAATTCCGATCCGGAGACGAACCAACGTCCACAGTTATAAAAAGCCGTGAATTTTAATCGCGTTTCGGTTTCAGTCTGTCGATTCCCGAATATCCAAAGCCAAAATAGGTCGACAGGGCATTTTGTGATGTCATATGGCTAAGCTGTTTCATCTCCCATTGTAAAAACACAAAAGTGTGTAAAGCAGCTAGAGGTAGACACAGCATTTAATACTAAGAGAGAGTGAAGACTAAATTGTACTGAAAAATTTGCTCTGATTTCTAGATACAACCAAGTGAATTGGAGGATGTAATAAAAGCAAATCAAGACGTAAGCGATGTCTGTGTAATCGGTGTGGATAATCCTGAAGATGGCCAGCACCCTGTTGCGTGTATCGTGCCAAGAGATGGCGCTACTGTTACTAGGCAGGAGATTAAACAGCTTGTCTCTGGTCAGTTTACATTTTAGGAAAAATACACATGAAAATGGTATAATTTATAATATAAATTACACAGGTGGGACTCAAACTCACAACCTAGTCAAAACGTGCTGTTGCTGTACCATAGAAGATACTGTGTCGTCGTCCATGTTCATAAGATTTATAAATCCTATTTGAAATACGACAATATCTTATTTTCAGGCAAACTGTCTAAGCAAAAAGAGCTGAGAGGTGGTGTGGTCTTCCTCAAAGAGTTGCCGAGAACATCTACAGGAAAGATAGCAAGGAAGAAACTATTGGAACTTGTCCTCAATTCTAAAAGGGAATAAGGCTAGAAGTGATTTTTAGAAGTTGTATCGTTCTATACAATTACTGGTTAAGTTAGTAGTATTATATGACTAACGGTTTACGTAAAAATACTCTTTATTATTAAATATATTTTTCTACGCTATACTTACTACTTATTGAATAATGAATGAATGTTATAAAAGTCACAGTGAATATTATATTGTTTATTACAAATAAAATACACGTTCTGTAACTTAACATGAAAACAAATTAAAGCCCTTCTTTGATATAAATAAACAGAGATACAACTGCAGAACTGCACGAAATACACTTAAAATACAATAAGGTAGCGTTAGTTTGTTCTATTTCCTATGTAATAGTATAAATAGGAAAACTCATATATCATCATTACTCATATATATCAGTATATTCCCCATAAAACATAACGATGAGAATATTAAGTATATTCTATATTATATTTACTTATAACTAAATGTAAAACAATTGAAAACATAACTGAATTCAAATATATACCTTGCTATATTCCTACATTTCACGTTTGACATATTATATTTTCTTATCAATGTCCATATTAGGCCACAAACGGACATTGGACTCAAACATTTTATTTTTGGGAGGAATAACAGCCTTATCAAAAAAAAGAATGCCTTACACATCTCTTAAGCGTCGGGGGACACTTATGAATTGTATAAGCCCTTTTTTTTTCTTTTGACTGAAATCTATAGATTAGTCCTGATGTCATACACTTCATTATGACCGCAGAGCGAATTAAAAAACAAAAGAGCAACCCTGCTATTACTGATATTAATAAGAGAATTAAATTTAAATAAAACACTTTAACGGTTTAAAACGCGATATATTAGTTACCAAAATAATATTAAAGGTAAGCTAAAGGTAAGCTAAAGGATCATTTCCTTAAGTTATTTTAGCGTTATTGTTTTCTTCTCTTATTGCATGCTTAGACAAGATAGTAGATTGCTAGTTATCTTGTATATTTATTAAATAAACTTAGCTAATTAGATGTTAAGTAAACTCACGATGGCATCAGTTTAAACCTTAGTGGTTTTTTATTGATATCAATATATAAATAAATGTATTTGTTATGATGATATGATAAATAAAATAAATAAAAAAAAAGTTAAACTTATTTGAAAATGATTAAACCGTTAAAGAGTACTAGTTAAATGTGTACTACTCGCGTAAACTATAGACAGTATTTAAGAGAATTATTGTTCGCTGTATAATAAGGAAAAAGTTAAACAAGAAGTAATCTAAAAATCTATTTTGACTAAGCATTACCGAAACGTTTAAATCTTTTCTTTGTTTCAATGACAAATCGTTATATTAAGTACATTCTTTCAAAAAAGCTGCTTTTATACAAATCGCTACAAAACTACATGCAGAAAATAATTATTTTTACTATGAGTCTTTGCATATTTTCTTCTCTTTCTCGATATCAGCATACATAATATATGGTTCTTTATTTACTTCTCTATATCTCTTGCGATAAAAATTTCCTTCTTCAAATCACCGGAGCCGATCCGACAGTTATTTTCAATGTGGAGACCTTTTATACTGTAAAAAAAGAAAGATATATTACACATTATAAATCGATAAAAGATTGAAAAAAATGTATGACACGGGCAGGACTTGAACCGGCATCCTCAGCGTTCCGTGCTATTGCTCTAACCAATTGAGCTACCGCGCCCTACAATTCATCGTCGATTTTTTCAACCTATTGATACTAAGAGATATAACATGATGAGTATAACAATATAAGTCAATTTTATCAAGTGCAGCATGTCATAGAAAAATTATAAATTGATTAGAAAAATGTTCAACCCAGTGGAATTCGAACCCACAACCCGCAGTTAGCATTACACTTTATACCAACGAGCACGTCAAAAAGTTACGTCTAGAATTTTGAACCAAATCCCAAAAGTTAATCCAGACTTTTGAATAGATTTTTTTTGAATTATATATATTTAACATAAAACAGTATCTTTCTACGTTCTTGTATATTTGGTATTTAAAGTAGACTATTAAACTATTATAAAAAAGCATGAATTAAATGAAGACAATTTTTTTTTAACTCGTATACATGCCCTCAATATAGACAATACTTGTTCAAATACATCCTGTATGTTAGATATATGAGTGTATGGTATATTTTTTTTACTGACGCTACAAAGGCATCCATTTTCAGGTCTTTAAGTTAACTGCAGGAGAATTGTTAATCCATTACCTGTCCCCATCAGCAAGGTCAACCGATTCACCGCGTATACTCTGCTCTGAACATTCTTCTATCACAGTCTTGTCCAACTTGATGATACAATCCGAAAACATTTGAATGCCGACACCGCATTTTCTAATCTTGCAATTCCTTAACTCCACCTGTAATATGAAAAATGCAGATAATACAATGCTTGTGAATTAAGTTCAATAATGTGGCTAACAAACTACATGTCTTGGATTCGATTCCCACTGGATACAACATATTAGGAAAGACCTTTTTTTGTTGTTAGACTGAATAAAGGATGTATATTAGTACTAAGTGGGTGGTAAGAATATCTAAATTCCGTCCTGGTCAAAAAAGCTGTAAAGTGTTAAATACTTTCTATAGTTTACGCGAGTAGTACACATTTAAATAAAACACTTTAACGGTTTAAAACGCGATATATTAGTTAAACTTATTTGAAAATGATTTATAACTTCGGCCCGACGTTTCGGATGCTTTGCAGCAGCCGTGGTCACGGGGAGACCCCGTGCAAAGTTAAAATGAAAAAGAAATTAACAGTTAAAATATATATGTGCCAATAAGACTTATATCTATTAGTAAAGTAAACGTCGGGCCGAAGTTAAAAATCATTTTCAAATAAGTTTAACTAATATATCGCGTTTTAAACCGTTAAAGTGTTTTATTTTAAATCTGTAAAGTGTTTCCGTTTCAGCCAGTGGATGTTTAAATATCAAACGCCAATATAGGTCGACAACACTTGTTATTTACACATTCATTGTGGGGTTTTTTAAACCAAAATAATACAACAGCACACAAGCGAAATGTTGCACTTGCGAACTTATGTTTATGGAACCTTCTGTCCTGTTTTTTTTTATCTGTGACTTTTAGACCTTAAGACAAATTAGTACCCTGTTTTAATAAGCAATATGTAGTAAAAACAACAGACGTGATTAGCTTACCTCTGCACCTCGATGAACAACGATGCCGGAGAAAAAATTTTCAAAAACGCAATTTTCTAGAAGAATTTTTGTACCACTTTTCACAACGATCCCTTGTGTTAAATCCGTCTGAAAATTAAATAATGTATTAAGCAATTTTTCTTTCAGATATCATAAAACGTTCATTCTCTGTACATGACATGATTTCGTTAGAAAAACAGAGATAGAACATGTGTATTGTTAACGAAATTGAAGAAATTCTCTCTTTTAAATAAAATAGTGTAACGGTTTAAAACGCGATATATATTAGTTAAACTTATTTGCGTCTCTTTGTGACCACAGCTGCTGCAAAGCATCCGAAACGTTGGGCCAAAGTTAAAAGTAGTTAATAAAGCGGCCCGGCCTTTTAGCTGTGTCCCCAATAGAAAAAAAGAATAAATGATTATGATAGAAATAGGTGAGTTTTGATACTTACCCGTTGTTTGTTGATAAGAAAACAATCAGTCATATGCAATGTACCAGCTCGCATGACGATAACTGTTGATACATGTTCGCAGTCTAACGTTAGCTGCTTTAGTTTGCACGTCTCGCTCAAGACAAGAAGGTACGCACGCATATCGTCCGCTTTAAGTGTTGCCCCTACAAATATATTTTGTTAAAGAAAATTGAAATACAACTATTTTAAGATTGATAGATTGCAGTACAGTGCAGGACTCGAACCCGGCTCGACGTTTGATATAGCGGCGTTATTCATGTTCATTCTTTCCTACTTTTAATGATAAAAAAAAGTTCTGGAAGTATTACCGCGTTCTGGCTTCGAGCCGGTGTAATATAACAGTAGATTCTGTTAGCAGGAAAAACTTACATTATTTATATACATACATACATATGTGTTATGTGCCGACCCTAAGCTGCACTCTGATAGTGCGCGTATTCGATACCCGCGATCGGTATGTGACGCTAATGTTGCCGTAACCATTTTAGTATACGAAATTAATTAGAATTATCGTAAGCGTCGAACTGATGCATCGTGCACAGAGACACATATTATTTATTAAATGTAGTATTTTTATATCAAATAATAATTAAGTGAATGAGCTTTTTTACAACCACGGGTGGCGACTAACATAATTTATGTAAAAATAAATGTATATTATTATATACATTTATTTTTGATTATAAAAATAAAATTAAATAAATCTAACCTTTCCAACTGCACATGGAGACCTTTGATAATTGTATTTCAGGTATTTCACAGACGTCTGTACATATTATGACCTCATCTGGTTCTCGGGAGAAGCCGTCTTCAGCTGTAGGCGTTATTGTCAGCAGGTGCTCATTTGTGAGGTGTGATTGGAAGACATTTGACATATTTTGGAACTCAGAGCTTGGACCACCTGGCCATATAGCTATACACTGAAAAAATATTTTAAGGCTATGTTATATTATTATCAATATTAATTCAATAGTAATGGGCAGTAGTTAAAATAGCATTTAAATAAGTTTAACTAATATATTTTGGGTTTATTTTAATTGCGTTAGTGTTTTAATAGTAATGGTTTCTTTAAAATACTATTTTAAACAAAATTGTAATGTGAGATGATTATTAAAAGTTTGTCCATATAATACCTACAATGCTACATTGCAAAAAAAACAACTGCTGCCATACTAGATTGGTAATGTAAACAATTACATTTAAAACAACCAGGCCAAAGTTGATGGTAATAAAAATTATGTCATTTTAATTTAATTTTACTTTAAAATAATGTTAAGATATGGAATGAAGCTTGATTAAATGACTTATGACTAAAAAAAGAGTATGTTAATAAATCACTTAATTGACACTGACTAACAAGATTACTATTCTGCTTATTAAAAAATTGAAAGCTAAAAACTACCTTTTATCTTTCTTTATCTAACTGTATCTATTTTATGAATCTCAATCTCTTTATGTCAAATCAAAATCCGTCTAAGTCATAAACTCTATAACTCGAATTTTTTGGCGTCTCCCTTGATGTTCGACTTCTAGAGGCTCTACTCTATCTACATGGTGCTAAAACGTTGGGGCCCAGGCTGGTCAAGACCTCCAAAACATCATATTTTGGAAAAGGTGCCTGCTGTTTCTAGCTTTTAAAATGCTAAGGTTTGACTTCATCTAGCTAACTTAATTTTGGCTTGCCACATCTCTGTCGACCGTCAGAGCTGCCATCTAGGAGTCTCTGGGGTAGGTGTGTTTGTTGTTCTCATCCATTAGAACAACAAACACACCTATTATAGCCAGAGAGTTCTTTACACTACCTTAATTTACTCAACTCTTAATTTTATAGTTTATAGTATATTACATTTTTTTTTTACTTACATTTATTTTACTCTTGTCCTTCTGCCATTTGTTTTTAGACTCTGCCAAATATTGCTCTCGTACAGATGGGTTTTCATACAAATTGCTCCATTGTGCCCGCAGTGACTCTAATTTAGCATTTAGTTCCGCACACAAGTATAACATATTGTCAGCTGGTAACATAGAATCTGAAATACATACACACTTTGTTGTTATAAATGTGAAATTAAACACTGATTAATGCGGCAGAAACATTTTTGAGCCTGTTACTATTTACTTAATCTAGAAAGTAGTTCAGACTTCTAAACACTACCATATCAGTGTTTTATTTAAATCATCCATAGTTATGTTGTCACTTCCCATATACATGTGTTTCAATTTTGTGTACATTGGCCATTCAGTAAGTAGATGAATATACTCTTTTAAAGTACATACTTACCATTTTCATCACTGTCCTCATTAAATAGAGATTCCAGCTCCAACAAATCTTCATGAGCCTTTATGGCACTTGTCCGTAGTAATTTGATAGATCTGGCAACTCTATTATTTATGATCCCATTGTGTATCTCACACCAGAGCTCCATGCGATCTTCAATTGTTTTTGATGTTAATATCATACCATCCTGGTCATCCCACGGCATCCATATGTTATTGTAAAAGAATCTGAATAAAGTAATAAATTGTATCACATGGAAGTATTAAGATTAAATTAGTAATCACAGATACATCAATCTCTTTCACTGCATTTACCTAGTTAAAGGGCTTAAATATAAAATTCAATTAACTTTTACTTTTAAATAAAACACTTTAACGGTTTAAAACGCGATATATTAGTTAAACTTATTTGAAAATGATTTTTAACTTCGGCCCGACGTTTCGGATGCTTTGCAGCAGCCGTGGTCACGGGGAGACATTTAACTTTTACTTGTTAAAAGAAAGCAAATTTTAAACTAACATAATTGCATAAAAAAACACTACATTATTCAAAGTTTTTTACAAACCTTAGAAGATCAATAAAGGCCGCTGTAGTGGCAGCATTGACATAATCCTCCCTCTGTTCGATTGTGGGCCAGAGTTCCATGAGTGGAACATCAGGTACTATTTCTGGTAAGCACATACTTTCGTGCTGAACACTTAACACTTCCACTGTGGCATATAGCTCTTCAAATAGAACTGATGTGATAGTAACATATGCGACACACGGAAATCTTAATTCTGAAATTGGACAATTTTTGTCATAATATGAAAGAATTTGTCATAAACATATAAACTAGACTTTTAACTCAACCACAATAATTGTTATATAAAAGGATTATATAATTTGTTATATAAATGATTGTTAGCATTAGTTTTGAGTGGAGTTGTACAATATTGAGTTTGGTGGTTGTCACTTCCATTTCAGTCTTATTTATTTAAATATTAAAGGTCTAAATGCTGTCTTTCAGGTTAAAGTTCAAAAATCATAAAATAGAATTGAATCGTGAACAGAAAAACAAATTGTTATTTAATTTAAATACAATAATGGGAACATCTTGTATTTGAAAAGTGTAAGGATGTCGTAGTGTTCAAGTATTGAGTTTCAACTTTTATGACTTTAGGAAAGGTCAGGTTTGTTTGTTGGACCCCTCAGAGAATCATAATATAAAATATACTGACTGTTCTTATAACTGACCAATTCTATACATATAAGTATAGATAGGAACAATATAATCTTTAACACCTACCGAATTTCTTGCAGTACTCCTTGGAAAGCTTCCACACCGCGTCACAGCCTGTTTCCACAAGGCATTCAGCAGCAATACTCCACTTCTCTTTGACCGAACCTCGACCAGACCCCAGCACCCTAAGAAGTTCTTGAAGTACCTCACTATCACTTCGTTTTAGAAATGTATACACTGCAGGCATCTACAAGCATAAGTAACAACATAAAGTACTAAAGATAGAATCAACTCAAACACTGTTTATTTGTGTGATCAGCTTTACAATCTTACCATGTTTTTACTTTTCGAATTTCCTCAAGAGGTCACTAATTTAACGGTTATATATTACGAGACTTAAGTTATCTGTGTAACACCACCTATTTGGTTTCTTAAACAAAACAACAATTCAAGTAAATATTTGTGAATCAGTTTAACAGTTGATTCGGCATCGACAGTTTGACACTCCCAAAAATTTGAATTGAAATATTTTCGTTAATATTCACAGCTAGGGTTGTGCCAGCATGTTGATTGGGTAGTACATGTTAGCTAGGTGAGTTTTAGGATAGTTGATAAATTTAATATAGTCTGCAACATATGTTCGAACATTGTCGATAGCTAATGAGAAAAACATAATAAATAATATATGATAAAATATGTTGATAAAACTGTCTTTCGTAAGAAAGTTAATTGAATATCAAGGAAAATATTATAGAAGCACAAACAAAAAAGACAATGACACCATAGATTTTTATTTACGTAGTTCAAAAAAATAAAAATTCATGTAACTTAATAAATATTTTATTAGGTGAGCACTCAGCTCTTTCAATTGAAAGAAAAATTAATTTTAAACTTTTATGCCAGTGTCGTGTTAAATCTATATCTTATCTTGAATTATCTCTTGTTCATGAATTTTAAAATTTTTAACGTTTCATTATCTGTATTGAAAATTCACTTTTAATAAATGTTTATTTTCTATTAAAATTTACATTCCTCTTTTAAATTCAAATAAAAAAAATAATAATAACAGAAGTCGAAGGTAATAATGAGAAATGCATTTAGCAGAGCCATCTAGCGGCCTTATCAGAACTACTAATTGATTACTATTTACTATTGAAAACTTTAATATTTTAAAATAATATGGCACATGATGGCAAAGAGCGAAATATATATATATAGGAGTACGGAAGATTGTGGATGCCGATTCATGTCCTGCCCGTGTTGTATTTTTTTAAATCTAAAATACGTTTTCATTTACTATTTAAAAGAGTCCTTTGAAAAACAAAATATCCGTATCATATTCATCCCTTCTGTAGCTAGTTCTAGTTTAAGCGGTACTATCATGGTACAACCAGCCTAAAATCAGTGGTGATAACGTGCTCTTTTAGGCATGGGAGTTATGACTGAAATTTTCTTGGAAAAATTCCGAATAACCGTTTCGCCCGTCTCAGAAATCGAATCCTAAATCCTGGCTAAAAAGATAAACACATACCTCCGAATTACCAAAGTCGTTTTTTTTTAAATTTAGTTTAATGAAATTGAAAATTATGAAAAAATCCAGTTTCGTTAAAAATGTCCTTTGGTTACTCTATTACCTACTCGCTTGCTATACATCAGTCACCATTAATACCTAAACGATCGTTTGAAATGTATTCGTGAAATTTGAAATACGTTTGTACCTCGCATTTCATGATTTATGAGAAATATTTTTCGATTTAGAAGAGCGTTACAACTACACTTGTCACTCCTCGACAGTCAGTTTGGACTTGGCTGCACCCTGCGTGTCTAGATATCGTATATTTTGTGCAAAAAGTACGGTTATTACTTTAGTTTTCTGAACATCGCAAGTTTCATTATCTTCCGCAGTCCTTAGATGCGAGTCACCAAAGCGCTCTCACAAAAACTGCAAACAAAAACGCTTAAAATATTCAAAACGCAATTATAAAAGGTCATACGAGAGAATAGGGAACTTGATTCATTATACGTATTTACGTTATTTTTGTTATAAAGTTATGTCATTAATAACTAATTAAAAGAATGATAAAGTGAAGGGTTCCGAATGTTTGCTTGCCAGAACATTATATTATGGCGTCATTAGGTTGGCTGAGAGTACTGCCAACGTTCAATGGGGTATTTGACAATGCTGTATAGTGTCAATTACTGTTATAAGTGTTAGTTTAGAAATAGTAATTCGACGGGCTCGTTGGTCTAACGGTGATGAATGGCTAATGGTCAACGGGTCGCGGGTTCGATCCCCACCAGGCCCAACATGTTTTTAATTGTTCAATTTATGTTTTTTGTTAAACATAACTTCGTCTGGAAATCTGGATATTATATGGGTGGTAGGAATATATAAATTCCGTCCGGGTCACGAACCGAAAATAATTCCGATTTTCGAATAATTTCCGAAAGCTAAAATAGGCCGATAGCTCATCTTATTTAGATGATATAGGCTAGGGTATATCACTTACCTTACCATTTCCTCCTCTATCACTATAAAAAAAAAGTAAAACAGTCACATTATGATAAAAATGATAATTTATTTATCATAATATCCTACTGTTTCTTCGCTTTTATTAGTCGCAGCGTACTGTTTCTCAGCCAAAAGCCTTCCTCGATAAATGGCCTAAATAAAAGTAAATTGAATTCCAACTAGTATTGACAGAGGTATGCGCGTTTAAACAAACTCTTCAGCTTTATTATTATAATAACTAATATTTTAGTATAGAGTGAACATCAAGCATTCAGCATGCTGCTAACAACTTAAGTTTTTAAGTAATTGCTAAGACTGAAAAAACTTGATGGCCAATTTGTCAACTTTAATTTAATAAAAAATCGCTTTAGAAAAAAGACAAAGTTATCGGACTTATTATTATAATTTATAATACGTTTGATTTTTACAAGGCCGGTCTAAAAATAATATTAAAAAAAATTACGTCCTAATATACTAATGAAAAGTATCGGTATTTCTTACTAGAGAATAAAATATAAGATACTGTCTGTAGTTTACGCGAGTATTACACATTTAAATAAATCACTTTTAACGGTTTAAGACACGAACGTCGGGCTTTAGTATGTCATTGTTAAATAAATTTAACGAATGTATTTTGCGTTATTAACCGTCGAAGCGTATCTAGCGCAGATGTGATAAATAATATTTTAATTATATGTATTAAAAACTAAATAATAAATGTAAATTTCGAAATATTTTTTAATTTAATATCTTGAAAGCTTTGCATCTTAAATGTATTCGGTTGCAACGCCGTGATTCTTACATTTTCCTTTGTTTCGTTACATAGTTACAACTACCTAGCCCGAGTTCGGTAAGTTCTTTACAGTTTTAATCGAATGTATATTTATTATAAATAAGCATTGAAGTAAGTACGAAAAGTTCTATTATATACGCTAGTTAATACTTGTTACCAAAACTACTCATTACTTAACATATAAAAAGATTATAATTATAGTTTTTATAATAAAAAGCGATAACATGTGTTATAATATTCTTGTGTTTCTTGGCTGGTGGTAGCGTCTTGTCCATCTTCTGTAAATTGAATCAAATGTAAGTAGATAAACAAAACAATTTCCAATTAATATTTATAATTGTAATATATTGCATTAATTAATTTCTTTTATTAATAAGTGATGTGTGCCTATGATATGCATATAATGTTTTTTTGCGGCAATAATAATATAACATTAGTAGTTCGGAATATTATACAAACACATTCATATTAAAAAAGTAAAATATAAAAGTATGTTGCCTAAAATTGTATTAAATACGAAAACAATAAAGCTATTTTTTTACAATACTTAAGAGTAAATGCAAGAATGAGAATTAGTTTCCCGCGTCCTTTAAAAAACTTTTTAATCGAATTGCACGCGAATTTTATTTTGCCAGCCAGTAACTTTTATCATAAAAGTAAACTTTTATATAATATTTTTAATCGTATGATGTTGTGATATTAAAATCAATATATGTATATATTTTTAGTTCATATTTCATTATAAGTATGCCTAACACTACAGAAAATAAGTATCTTTTTTAAAGGACAATAAAATAGTAAATTACATTTATTACAGAATCATGAACTCTATGATAAGCGTGTCCATTTTTGTGCTAATATCAAGTATTTTGTATTGGTTGTACTGGCGCTTGACTAATAGGCGAATTTTGCTGGTGGCAAAGCAGCTTGCTGGGCCACCTCCTCTTCCGATTTTGGGAAATGCTTTAACTTTCATGATGATGAAACCAGAAGGTAATTATTATTATTGTTTCCTTTTGGGTTCACCCGTAGAAGGCCGGCTGATTAGTCCATATTATTTGCTTTCCTCTTTTTTAAGGCTTATACTCAAATAATGATATAAAATTGCTAATTATAAGGCGCAAACTTACTTATGCTTCAGAACAATTTAAGAAAATCGGAAAGCTGATAGAACAATACGGTGACTACACGAAGTTTTGGCTGGGACCACAACTCATTATATGTATCAAAGATCCTCATGATATAAAGGTATTATTACTATGATAATAATATTAAAACTCTTTATTGCACAAACATGTTCACATCGGAGTATGACATAGACGCTTTAAAATTGTTATATAGAAATAACAATGTTTGTGCAAAGGGGGCCTTATCGGCTATGTCTAATTCTGTAAGGCAATCCTTGCATGTAGAAAGAAAAACAAAATTACAGTAAAGAAGCAAATTTCAACAAGGAAAATGAAAACACGCAATAAAATCAACATTTAAACTAGAAATTTAACAATAACTCACTTAAGCTAATACACACATACTACTATAAAAGGAGGCGAGTTTGTTTGTTTGTTTGAACGCGCTAATCTCAGGTACGAGTTTGAAATGAAAAAATCTTTTTGTGTTAGAACCTTTATCGAAGAAGGCTATAGGCTATAAAACATCTTGCTCAAAATTGCTTGCATTACATTTTTTTTTGTGTTCGTCAGAGCATTTATCTAGGCTATAAGAGATCGCGCTGTGTCGGGAAATGTAAACAAAACGGGGGAAAATTTTCATCTCTGTGGAATTCCGACGTGTACGCTGCGAGAATGGTTCAAGATACCAAAAAAATATGTATAGAAGAAAAATTCCTTTTAAATGATCTCAAAAAATGTCGGCAACGCTATGTGTCTGTCTTTGAAGATTAACTTGCAAGGATCCGAACGACGTGACGCGTCCGATGTCGATGTCAGATAGCAGTTTAAATTTATAACGATGAAGAGCAGGTTTGCAAAAACAAATTAGGATGCCCAAAGTAACTATTCTATGCGGACGAAGTCGCTGACACAGCTAGTATATAATAACAAGCTTAATACCTAGAGAAGGAAAAGAAGGTATATACCTATACTGATCTATCAGCAGTAATTTTTACCTTCTTAAATGTATAAAAGCGTTTTATTTCCTTGATTCTTATTAATCGTCTAATATTCGTTCCAACTTTTCCACAATATTTTTTTTGGATCTCCTTGTTACTGAAAATCAGCGCTTAGCAAGCCTTGCTGAGCACATGCTGAGTCTTGATGCCTTTTAGCACAAAGTTAAAATTCTACTTCTGTATTCTTTTATTTGTAAGTTTTCTGTTTTAATATTACTTATTTTAGTTGTAAATTGTGTGCTGTGTGATATTAAACGGATTATTTATTTATTTTTATTAAGTCTTGTACATACTGTCTATAGTTTACGCGAGTAGTACACATTTTTACGCGTTTTAAACCGTTAAAGTGTATTATTTAAAAATCTTGTTCATACGAACGTACTTTTGATACTTTTCACATGATGGGCACGGTAACTCAATTGTTTAGAGCAGATTTTTTTAATCTAAATAGATTTTTAATTTACATACGTACTTATTATGTTATAATATAAACATATTTGGTATATATTCCAAGCGTACACATTCATAGTTTAAACTTTAAATCCTACCTGTTTGATAGAATTATTTAATTTTATTTTACAGCATCTTCTTACAAGCAATAAGGTGAACAAAAAAGGTCCTTCATACGAATTTATGGTACCATTTATGGGGAGAGGTATTTTAATTGGAGGTAAATTTTACTCAGCGGTATATTTTTTATTATTTATTGAAGAACGTCAATCTTTTCTGAACTTCTAAAGCCGATAGATTTTATAACGCTGCGATATTTCATCTTCTATCAAATGAACCCTAATATTTCTTTCCTAGTATTAAAAAAATTAGGGGCGGTCAATAGGGTAAACACACACAGGACTAGACACAAAAATGTACCACATTTTTTCTGTCCATTAATATATTTACGTTTACTTTATGAGCGTTCAAATTTAAATGTTTGACTCAATCACCTCTATGGCTCCTTCAATCTGATTTAGATTACTTCAGATCTTAGGTTAGAAATTGGGGAACATAGTTTTGGCTGGGTCTTGAACCTGCAAAAACAAACGATCACTTAAACGCACGCAAGTAGAATTTGCCAATTTACTAATTTAGGAGAAAATATTAAGTCTCACAAAGGGCTCAGTTATAGCGCGTCTTTTTTCTGTTCTTTTCAAAAAAGCAATTAATCTGCACTAATTCCGATTTTCCATTACAGGGCCAAACTTCCGCGCGTTTAGGAAAATTCTCAATCCGTCGTACACTAAGAAATCTGTGGACGCGTATAAAGTAATTTTTAACGAAGAGACAGAGAGATTCGCGACTCTTTTGACACAAAAAGACACAAAACCGTTTGACGTATACCAAGACGCGGTGCAATGTACAACAAAGGCGGTTTGTAGTAAGTACTCTCTTTTTATACATGTTATTGCACATGAAGGCACTATACAATTTAAAAATCGAAAATAAATTGAAAAATGACTCGGTAGCTCAATTGGTAGAGCAACAGCACGGAACGCTAACGATTCCGGTTCAAGTCCTGCCCGAGTCGAAATTTTTTTCAATTTATTTTCGATTTTTAAGATACTATCTTCTTCAGTTCTTTATGAGATAGAATAGCTGGGACTCTTGCCCAAAAAGGTACTAGCAGATGTTCACAATTTTTTCTAAAGAAAATTAAGGCATTGCGTGAGAGATGCATGTATCAATGTTGAAAAAATTCGACGATGACGTGTAGAACACGTTAGCTCAATTGGTTAGAACCAGCACGGAACGCTGTGGATGCCCGTTCCGGACCTGCCCGTGTCGTATTTTTGTCAATTTGGAATCAATTTTAAAGCGTAGTGTTAGTTAGGAACATCGGATTCGACATTCAAAATTACTTTAATGGTAAAACGAAAGACCATATACCAATTCGACTTTAGACGGTTTAAACAAATGTTTTTTTATGTTTCAAGGAACACTTATGACTATATCAGAAGACGAGATATCGGAAATAAGATGCCTGAAAGAAGTTGTCCGACATACTCAAGGGTAAGTTGAGATCATTTTCAGCCTAAATGGTCATGATCTTCTCAAGAGAGAGGTTACAAAGGTGTGCCTTGATCCTCTTAATCAGTCAGAACCTGCAAGGAAACAACAAGTCACAACAATGATACACAAACAAAGCTCGCGTTAATTCGCAATTTGGCTCTACGATTATATTACTTTGAATCTAAATTAATATGATTTAAGCTTTTTTTTCATTTCGTTTAATAAGAAAACCTTAATCGCAAAAACATTTCTTACATTCGGAATATTAAGTACTACCAAAGTTTCGTATTCGTTCACATTTTTTATACAGTTGCTAAGAATTTAAATTAAACACTTTAACGGTTTAAAACCCGACGTTTCGGATGCTTTGCAGCAGCTGTGGTCACGGGGAGACTGCTGCTGTAAAGCATCCGAAACGTCGGGCCGAAGTTAAAAATCATTTTCAAATAAGTTTAACTAATATATCGCGTTTGAAACCGTTAAAGTGTTTTATTTAAATCTTTTGCGATGTATAATTTTTGCGTCGTTTTTTATTACCAGATTAATTTCTATCAAACTCACAAGCCAATTTTCTGTACTAGAATACAATGCGTACTGATCAACGATATTTAAAATATTTCAGCATCTACTCACTGATATTTTCCAAGATAAGTCTGTGGTGGCTTCAAATATCTCTAATTTTCCGTCTAAGTGGATATTATAAGAAGGAAAAATACTACTTGAGGATTATAGACGAAATGGTGTCGGATATTATAGAAAGACGACGTCAAGCGTTGAATGACGCCGATGAAACAATTGAAACTGAAGTAATGGGCGTTATTGATAGATTTCTTGTTAACGGATATTCTGCGGACGAGATAAAATTCCAAGTGTTCACGTTATTTAGTAGTGTAAGTATGCTTTTGGTTTCAAAAATATATTTATTTAAAGAAATTCTTGGTGCTAACAGTACATTTGTTTTTTAACTATCCAAGTGACAAGATTCTGCGAATTATATATATTCATAACTTAGTATCTATTTAGTTAATAAAACAAGAATTGAATTGAAGCCGTATCCTATAATATTTAATAAGGATGAGGGTGTGTTTTTGTATGTGTGTGTGAGTTATATTATTGTTGTTGTATAAATGAAATAAAAAAAAAACGTAACACAGTTAAAAAATCATATCTTAATAAATATTTATCAAATTATAGTACTTGGAGTTGGAACTCGCGCGAAGAAGTAAAATTATGTAATATTTTAAGTGAAATTAAACTTGGTAAGAAAGGAGAGGCGACGAGATTCTTGTCAGTTTATCCCATTCGTACTACGCCCTTCGTGCTATCTTACAGTAATTTAAATAAAACACATTAACGGTTTAAATAGCGATATTTTTTAATTTAACTTATGTGGTAATTATTGTAACAACGACGTTTAGGTTGCTTTACAGCATTTCTCCTTTGTCTCCCCGTGACAATTAATTTCCAAAAAGTGAAGTAAGTTTTAATAACTTGTATCGCGTTTTAAACGGTTAAAGTGTTTCATTTCAAAGTTTTATAATGTATTTCAGGGTCAAGAGCCGTCAGCAAAGATAGCATCGAGTGTTCTTTTAATTTTGGCACATTTACCGGAGTGGCAGGTAAGAAAATTTCCTGCATTAATAGTTTAGTGGTAACACTTGCATACCACATAACCAGAACCCTGTTGGACGAGATAGTTTATCTGGAACTAGCTGTGCCAGCGGTTTCTTCCGCGTAGTCAAATATTTTGGGCGTCAAAATTTGTTTTGGCGATCTCATCTTAATAAATGATAGCTGCTACCCTCGTTCGCGTCCCATCGTTCTTGCAACTTAATCTCTGAATGAGGAATCATTCGTTTATATGTTTTAGGTATCTTGAACCGTTTCGGAAGCGCACGCAAAGGAAACTCTCAAAGATTCATAATCTTCCCGTTTGTTCCATTTTCCCCACTGTTTTTCGCTTCTATTGGTATAGCCTAAAACAACACAAAAAATATTTTTTCAATTTAAACCAGCACTTCCTGAGATTAGCGCGTTCAAACGGTCAAACCTTTAAGCTTTATAAAATTTAGAATGATTTCTAAGAGAATTCCCAGTGCCAAATATATATTTTTTTACTGCTGTAGTCGGTAAATATTTGTTTTTTTTAAAGGATAAAGTGTATAAAGAAATCATGCAAGTCATAGGAGATAGCGACGAGTGTCTTACTAGAGAACACTTCAAGAAAATGCCATACCTGGACATGGTTTTTAAGGAGACGATAAGATACTTTTCGATTGGGCCATTTATTCAAAGAAGGGTTCAAGAGGACGTTACTATTAAAAATGGTTGGTTCTGTCGAGCTGTATACTGTCGCGTTAAGGCAAATTATAAATCTATTTGAGAAATACTGTCTATAGTTTACGCAAGTAGTACACATTTAAATAAAACAATTTAACGGTTTAAAACGCAATATATGTATATCTAAGATAAACGTGAATGATGCACAAAAGCATCCGAAACGTTGGACCCTAGTTAAAATCCAAGTGGAACTAATATAAATCGCGTTTTAAACCGTTATAGTGTTTTATTTAAAGGTGTCCATATGTTTCATATGTTCGATCGACGTTTCTAGATTAACTAAAATGATTTCAGGTGAAATAACCATACCAGCCGGTGCTGTGATTCTATTACCGATACATGAGGTTCATAGAGATCCGAGATATTGGGACGAACCAAACAAAATCAAACCAGAGAGATTCTCACCTGACAACAAAATAGAACATAAGGCCTTTCTGCCTTTTAGCTTAGGAGCAATGGATTGTTTGGGTACATTGTTTTTATTACTATGCCTGATTTAGAAATCTTGGTGGCGTCCGCGTCGTCTCAATTACGTTCATCCATTATACTCCACTATATTATGTTTCCTGTGATGTAGATAATGTTTAAATAATACTGTCCTTCTTCACTTGGTGAGAAGTGAACTGACTGAAGACTGAAGTCGAAGTTATGTTTCAGACAAATTAAAATTTAGATACTTATTGGAGCAGATGGGGATCCAACCCACGACATGCTGATTATGGATTAGAGTAACTGGCCCGTCAGAATTAAGTCAAATTTAATTTTGTTTAGTGTTTGAAGACTAATATTAGGCACATAATTGCCCTATATAAATAAAAAATACGACACGGGCACGACTTGAACCGGCGTGCACTGCATTCCGTGCTGTCGTTCTACCCATTGAGCTACCGTTTCCCTACACGTCACTTGCCAGATTAGTGTTTCATAAATAAAACCTGAAGGTTTACTATTTACGGCTTGGAACTGTTATCAGGCCTGTGCGTTTTAAAACGATTGTTCTTGTCGCAGGCAGAGTCTTCGGAATCGCCTTGATAAAGACCTTAGTTGTCAAAGTGCTCAGACAAGTGGAATTGAGCGCTAAAGGAAGAATTGAGGACTTAGATCTTCACGCAGCTATATCGGTGGAAGTAACAGAAGGTTATAATGTGTCAGTTCGTCCTAGGTATTAATCGTCGTTGAAAATAAAACATTTGATTCCAAATTCGGAGTCTTTAATTGTCACCCGATGTATTTATTTAGCGTTTCAAAATATATATATGTCCCAGTGCTGGGCGCAAGTGTCCTCTCGAAAGGGTTAAGAGATATTTCCCTATTTTAGAATTATTCTTTTTATTCTTCGTTTATTCGGCGAGAATTAAATATTAATTTTAAGGCATGAACGTTTGCATTGTCTTTCGAGTTTTCCGGGAATACTGCGGAGTACAGTCAAATAAATGTGTTCATGTAAATCGATACAAGAATAGGGAAGGTTAACGCTAACAATCAGTAACAGTTTGTCGCCATTGTAAACAATAGTTATCAGTCAAAGTGTTATTGAAACGTTTAAGTTCTGTTTTGTATGAAGTAAATCAATGATAAGAAGTTATCCCTCTCGACAGTCAGTTGCAGCCAATTGTTGAAATGTCAATCTATCTGTGAATATTGAAAAGCAAAACTTCAGGAATTTTAACTCTCAGTTACGATTGTCACTTCTAGTTAAATGTTAGTTGAATATTGAGACCGGTCATAAGAGTTCACATAGGTCTGTTTAAATTTCGTTAGACGTCAAGACAATAACGTAAACTTACTGGATTTTCATAAATAAAGATTAATAAAGAATTCCCACGAGACACAGCTGCTGCAAACCAGAAGAAAAAAAAACAAGTCAATCTATACTAATATATAAAGCTGAAGAGTTTGTTTGTTTTAACGCGCTAATCTCGAAAACTACTGGTTCGAATTGAAAAAGGTGAAAAGTAAAGGTTAGAGAACATATTTTATCGAGGAAGGTTTTAATAGGCTGTAAAACATCGAAATGTGACTAACACGAGCGCAGAAACAACGGGAAGCGTTGCGTACGCTGCGAAAAAGGTTCAAGATACCCAAGAAATATGCCAGAAATAATGCTTCCTCTTTAAATGATCTAAAAAAAGCTGGCAGTATGTGTCTATCTTTTAAGATAAACTTGCAAGAAATTAAAACTATCTAAAATACATCCATTTTTTTTGTTTTGCCACATTTAACAATGAAACATAAAAAAAAACCTGTTTAAATTATTGGAATTCTTACTAGAATTTTAAAAACGGAAACCGCAATGGAAAATTACTATATCAATTAAAAAATTACAGATGACGCAGGCGCATAATTACTGTTAAGTTGTGTGTAACTTATTTAAAACGAGGCTTCACTGAAGCGGATGTTTAAAAACAGAAAAACAGCATGACAGTGTTTTAGAAAGAGATCTTGACGAAAATACAAGTTTTCACAGACCCTTGAAATATTTATTAACTAATAGCGATCGCGTTTAAACCAGTTTTAAGAGATTTATTTTTATGTGTACAACTCGAGTAAACTACTAATTCCCATTGTTTTGTTTTCTGTATTTTTAGAGCTTCTAAGCCTAAGTAACCGAACTTTTAACTAACTCTTTGCTAAAAAACGACAAATTGTTTGCTAGCTAAGGTCGCGTAGCAAGAACAAACAAACAGCATTTTGCAGCATTCGTATGTTGATTATATTGTTTATTTTTGTTTTTTATTGTTTGTATGTTGAAAATAGTATTTTCTTTCTAAAAACTACAATATTATAAGATACTATCATGCGAGTAGTACACATTTAAATAAAACACTTTAACAGCTTGAAACACGATATATAAGTTAAACTTATTTGAATCTCATGATGATGATCTCATGATCTCACAATGATTTTAATTAATATATCGCGTTTTAAACCGTTAAAGTGTGTTATTTAACTTATTATAAGATTCTTTTTCTCCAATTAAATACAGCATAATAGTTGGATGGAATGAATCTTAACTCCTAAAAATGTACTCTTAGCTACTCGCAGGTTTTACAGGGCTTTTAAAATAATCTGGGGTAGGAAGTTTTTATATTAAACACATACAAGAAACTACGGAAAATTCATAACTTTTCACCTAACTTATATGAAGGTACTACATATTGAGCGTGTTTATTCACTTGAATATTAACGGTTTAAAACGCTAAATATATTAGTAAACTTATTTATATACATATATACATATTATTTTAACTATGACCTGACGTTTAGAATGCTTTGCAACACCCATGATCACGTAACTATTAATATTTCACGTTTTAAACCTTTAAAAGTTTTTATTTTATATACTACTAGCGTAAACTACAGACTATATTTAAAAATGCCTGTCGCATAATATTTAGAGACTAAACAACGTCTAAAGCTACACGAACGGCATTCAAGGCGATAGAAGTGGGCAAGGAGTGTAATAAGTACACTCGGTTCAGTTTCTTAATAATAATCTAACACAGTAGTTACTTCTAAGACTACATCGGTGTCTTGAACTCTACATTTCTAGATTTGAGTTTTATAATATAATTTTATCCTTATTTATGTGAGTGTTAAAAATGTTATATGTACTATATATGAAGGCGTTATTTATTACTTAGTGAAAATTGGAAATGCAGTTATCTAGTGACGATCTAAATAATTAAATTTAATGTGGCGGTTGTCGACATTTTAATTGTTTTAAATTATATTATTATTTTTTAGACTAATTACTCACAGTTGGTTTTGTAAATATTTTCACATATGTTAAAACGAAGTTAAGCACGGTGAGTATTTATTTAATTGATAAAACAATTACTTTTGCGACACAAATAGAACTTGTAATTTAAACTGTGTTCGATAAACAACTTGTCAATTCCGTTTTGTCTTATATCAACGAATATGTTTTAATGATAGTGGAGGACAGCTGAGCATGAGGTCCACTTGATGGAAGGTGACCTAGACATATAACATCTGAAGAAGATGCCTTTGGACGTCCCGAAATTCACAGACTAAAATAAAAACGCGTTTATAATTGAAAGGCTTTTTCAACTGTAGACGGTTCGTTACCCGGACGGAATTTCGATATTCTTACCATCCTTTTGATATTCAGATGTCCAGATGAAGTCCACTTAGTTTTGGTAGAATTATAAATTGATTACAAACATGTTGGACCCGTTGAGGATTCAACTCACGACCCATTGACTACATTGCTATGGTTCAACGACCTAAATTTGCCATATGTATGTATTTTGAGGAAAACTAGTTGTTTGTACTATGTCTTTGGAATTTTAAAAATCTGTTTTATATGTGTAAAGCACAAACTTGCTTATATATGGTGCGTAATTAGTCATTTATGAAGCAGTTTCTATGTACGCAATTATACTATACTTAAAAATAATTATATTGGTATGACATAACATCCACTTGGAGAAATATGTCATTCAATATATAAAGCTGAAGTGTTTGTCTGTTTGTATGATTGAACGTGCTAAGTTCGAATAAAAATAAGCCATTCTGATGATCAAAATTTGTTGTTGCAAAACTACTCTTCATATTTTTAAATTTGACCCACGACGACGGTCGCGTCCCTTCCCGTCGTTCTTGCAGGTTTATCTTAAAAGATAGACCTATAGCGTCGCCAACTTTTTTTTAGATCATTCATATATTCATGCATATTTTTTTTCACACTTTTTCCACATTACCCGCTGTTTCTTCGCTCCTATTAGTCATATCGCGATGTGTTATAGCCTATAGCCTTCCTTAATAAATGATCTAAGCAACACAAAAATCATTTTTTAATTCGAACCAGTAGTTCCTGAGATTAGCGCGTTCAAACAAACTCTTCAGGTTCATACATATAACAGCTGCGTCAGCGGCTTTGTCCGCTAAGAATATTTATTTTTTATAAATTTGTTTTTTTAAACTTACGCTGTCAGTCACGTCCCTTTCCGTGGTTCTTACAAGTTAAACTTATAATAGATATTTGGATAGTGGATTCGGTAAAGGATTCAATTTCCGAATAGAAAAAAAGGCTTCATTTAATTCCTCCCGTTATTTCAGAAACATGACACTACTAACCGTCTGTATTCTTGCATTGGTGCCTGCGGTTATGTATTGGCTATATTGGCGTTGGACTCACAGGCATATGCTGTTATTAGCTGACCAGGTGCCTGGACCGCCAGCTTTACCGATATTAGGCAACGCCCTTACATTTATGATCAAGCCTGAAGGTAATCAGATTTAGACCTAAGTACGAACTTAGTAAGTACCTGTGAATAGTAGCGAAGCTAGGTGAGTTAGGGTCTCACTCAGAATGAGGGGAGGGCCCTCCTCCCCTCATTCTAAGTGGCTGGATCTTATATAAGCCTCCAAAATTATAAATTCTGATCTATTAAGTTCATTTAAAAACGTTAGCTTTATTAATTTTCTTTTATCCTTAACAAAATTTTGGATTCTTAATGACAAAAGTTTAATTTAATCTTATATGGCTTAGTTTTGAATTAGTAAATGATAGCCCAACTGGACACGAAAGGTTAATTTACTTTTTAAAAGTAAAACCTATTATTGAAACACAAAAATGTGTCTGACGTCCAAGACTGTCGCTAATGCTAAAATAAAAACTAGAAAAGTCTGAAATCACATTCTTGTTAATTAGCATTATTTAAGACGGTTACTTAAGTGGTTTTTTTTATCTTAATTTTAATTTCAGAGCAATTAAAGAAAATCGCAGCCCTGATTGAACAATATGGCGACTACACAAAATTCTGGCTTGGCCCCGAACTCATTATTAGTGTTAAGGATCCAAATGACATACGGGTATAACATAAATATAAAAAAAACTTTTTTAACGTATACAAAAAATGTAATCTAAATAAATTTATTTATAAGAAAGTAGTTTAGTTTCTACTTATTTGTAAAAAAATGATAAGTTTTAAATGAAATACTTTTAATCGTTTAAAATAGCGAGTGTCCTTAATGTCTGGGGACATCTTCCATCTTCAGTGCTGTCCATGACCATTGCTGCAAAGCATCCGAATCGTGCAGGCGTAGTTATAAATTTTAAATATGTTAACAAGTATATTTTAGGTCTTAAACCGTTAAAAGTGTTTTATTTAAATGTTTTCTACTCGCGTAAACTATACTACTTTAACAGGTTTCACGCTATACGCAAGCAAGTACTAATATTTAATTAAGCTTTTTGCGTTACAGCAACTCCTCACGAGCAATAAGGTAAACCAAAAAGGTCCAGCTTATGACTTCATGACACCTTTTATTGGCAAGGGCATCTTAACTGGAGGTTACTGTCACAATCATTATTATTATACGTTATAGGATGTTGGAAGTGTGAAGTCGAAATAAAGATAAACATATAGTAGTTGTAGAATAAAATTAAAGATTCAGGACTCACGATGTTTTTGATGGCTAACCTTAGAGGGTTAAAAACAAATTGTAATTTTTATTATAGAGGAGGACAGACAAGCTTGAGATTGACTATAGAAGGTGAAAACCCCCAGCATATACATCTCACAAGATATGCTGTCGGCCTATTTTGGCTTCGGATATTCGAAGATCCACAGACTAAAAACCGAAACACGAAACTTTACAGATTTTTATTCTGTCATAGCCCGGGCGGAATAGCGATATTCCTACCTCCCATTTAATATCCGGATTTCCAACATTTTTCAATAAAATTATAAGTTGATTAGAAATATGTTGGACCCGATGGGGATCGGCCCTACGACTCGTTGTTTATATTGTTGTTGCCATTCGACCAACGAGCCCGTCAAATTTTTATTATTATGTATCCGATTATTTCGTTTATCAAACTACACTTCTAATATTTCAGGGCCAAAATGGCGCATCTATAGAAAAATTGCTAATCCTGCTTACAGTAAAAAATCGATAGAAAAATTTGAGGATGTTTTCAACGAGGAGACAGAAATATTGGGGAAAATTTTAAATGTAAAAGATGAGAAAATGTTTGATGTATATTTCGATGTATTGCAATGTACGACGCGTTCTGTTTGTAGTGAGTATACTTAAGTTATAATTTCATTCGAGCATAATTAATTATAAAATAAAAATCTGTATTTTTTTGTAAAGGAACGCTTATGGATTTATCGGCAGACGACATTTTGAAGATTCGCCATCTGAATCACGTTGCACGGGAGACGCAAAAGTAAGTCTAATTTTCATCATGTTAGACGAAAGAAATAATGTTATGTCTGTAATTTAGGCACACAGTACACATTTAAATAAAACACTTATAACGGTTTAAAACGCGAAGTGTATTAGTTAAACTTATTTACAAATTATTTTGACTACAATCCGACGTTATACGACTACAGTGTGTGTGACTAGTGTCAAAGTAAAATAAAATGGGCCGTAGTTAAAATAATTTGTAAATAAGTTTAACAAACACATTTTGCGTTTTGCACCGTTAAAAGTGTTCCATTTAAACATGTAAGAGTGCAAAGTTAAACATTTTTGGTTTAAAATGATTATTTCTAAGCTTTACCCTTCAGCCTTCGAAATTTAAATTTCACAATATTTCAGCATATACGGCCTCATGTTTTCAAAAATGACTCGCTGGTGGTTGCAAATACCGTTTGTCTACTGGCTAAGCGGTCATTATAGGAGACAAAAGTATTACTTGAACATTGTGAATGAAATGATTTCCGATATTATTGAAATACGACGGAAGAAAATATCTAAGGGAGTGGAAAATGACGTCATGGGGGTTGTCGACCGATTTATTGTAAACGGTTTGTCAGAGACCGAGTTAAAATTCGAAACATTCGCTTTATTTACTACTGTAAGTAATTAAATATTCTTAATTGTGACAATTTCATATTTCTTTAAACCTTGAAGTTGGTAAATTAGTATGTTTCTTTTAACCTGCTGTTAGACGTGTACTATACAAATTTTACCTCCAAATTGTATCACAATTATAATCTATTATATAAATCTGAAGATTATTTTCGAGTTGGTTAGAGTATTTATTGAGGTAGGCTTTAAACTATAAAAAAGGCACGGAAACGGCCGTTAAAATGTTTTATTTAATTTATAAAGAACTTAATAGTTGGTTTTATCCGAGGTATTTGAAAATATTTTAATTATTTTTTTAACTTTTTCAGAGCCAAGAAGCATCAGCGAAGATAGCCTCTGGTGTTCTACTATTTTTAGCTCATTTGCCAGAGTGGCAGGTAAAGAAAAAGAAATTAAAAACCTTATCTTTTGCACAACTTTAACATCTTTTTATAGATTTATTTGCGTGCGCCACCATTTATTTAAATTATATAATTGTTCTTAAACCCTTTTTTAGTTTTTTTTTGTAGTCTACTTTCCACCGAATAGCTCTGAGATTTTTCGTGAATCTGAATAAATTTTTATTCCGTGTATTACAATAGTTTGTATTAAGTAAAAATATTTGTGTTTATAGTGTGTAACTTGTTTCAAAAACATCATTGTTATTATGAAGTTCAAGAAATACAATATATATGGCTTTTATTAAAGAACTGTATTCTCATCTTTTGACTAATTATAATGTAACAAGAATGGTAACTATGGCAACGACATATCTTAAGAACATTTAACCGGTACACAACGGAGTATTTATAACAATCATTTCATGTATGTTATGACTTTGTAAAATGTTACTGTAACTTTCTATCGCATTATTACCCTGTAAAAATTAGAATATGTATTTTAATAAATAAATATATTTCAAGGATAGAGTGTATAACGAAATAATGGAAGTCGTTGGGAGCGAGCAGTATGTTACCGAAGAACATTTTAAGAAGTTGACAAATTTGGATTTGGTGTACAAAGAAGTCTTGAGGTACTTATCTATCGCCCCGCTCATACAAAGGACTGTTGAAGAGGACATCACTATTAATAATGGTGAGTTAATAATGTTTAAATAAAACACTTTAACGGTTTAAAACGCGATATATTAGTTAAACTTATTTGAAAATGATTTTTAACTTCGGCCCAACGATTCGGATGCTTTGCAGCAGTTTCACTAATATATCGCGTTTTAAACCGTTAAAGTGTTTTATTTAAATGTGTACTACTCGCGTAAACTATAGACAGTAATTAATTAACGAGTTAATAATGTATTAAATTATTAATCTGTGGACAGCGACTTAAAAAATAATGAGAATTAAAAATTGAGCTACGGAGTGCTAGAGTTTAGAGCAACAGCACGGAACGCTGACGATGCCGGTTACTATATTAAAAGCTGTTTTCAAATATTGAGACTGTAAAGTATTTATGCTATAGGTAGGTACGTGACTAGATTTACGAGGAGTATATAAAAATATATTTTAATTGTACAAAAACATATTATATAAAGTGTGTGAGGTATATATATTATTTCCATACCTTAGTATAAGAGTCTTAGTATGAGAATTATGGCGAAGTTGTAGTCCCTTATTATAAATTTTAGCTGTTCTATTATAAGTGAAATCCTATATTTTCACGAACGAGAAGTTAAGTACTGTAGTTTACGCGAGTACACATTTAAATAGATTACCACCAACTATACCATGTTCACTATAGCATGGTGTGACAGTTTCAGTAACGTTTCGTTTCATTCTTATAAGTTGTTGCCATTTACAATTATTACTTTTTATCTTTAATTGTATATTGACGCTGATGGACGTCATAAGTCAAAAATAAATGAAGACTTATATAATTTCAGGCAAAATAACACTGCCAGCAGGCTCTGTGGTCGTAATACCGATACACGAAGTGCACAGGGATCCAAGATATTGGGACGAGCCTCTCAAAATCAAACCAGAACGGTTCTCACCAGATAACAAGAGGGATCAGAACGCCTTCATACCATTCAGTTTAGGATTAATGGATTGTTTAGGTAAATTATAATCCTGGTGCTTCTTATTCGGCACTTTGTCGAAACTTCGTAAACAAATGATTGACTCAAATAATTCGTGTTTTGAGCCGTTAAGTATTTTATTTAATGCCGAGCCCACGACTCCGTTTTGCGTGATAATCTTAAAAGATAGACATACTTTTTAAATCCGGGATTTTTTTTAATAATTTGAAGAAAAATCATTCCTTTTACATATTTTTTGGGTTCTTGAACCGTTTTCGCAAGGCACGTAATGGCCTCCATTACGTGCCTTGCGAAAACGGTTCAAGATGTGAATAATTTTGTTTTATTTGTTCGCTCTTATTTGGGTACAGAGTAATGTTATATAGCCTTCCTCGGTAAATGGTCTATCTAACACAAATATTATTTTTCAATTCGAACCAGTAGTTACTGAGAATAGCGTCTTCAACTTTATAGTATTATTATAGATTTACCAGATTGACTACAGATGAATTATATAACATTTTCCGGTACGTTACAGGCAGAGTCTACGCAACAGCTTTGATCAAGACCCTGGTTGTCAAGGTGTTAAGACAAGTGGAATTAACAGCGACAGGAAAACTCGAAGATCTAGATCTGAACGTGGCCATATCTGTGGAAATAATTCAGGGTTACAATCTATCTGTGCGTCCTAGAAACAGAAGTCTTGTTTTGCTCAAATAAATATAATTTTTATGTAGTAAGTTGGTTTTATTTTGCAACTTTAGTCACACGCAATATTTAATTAAGTAGTTTAAGCGAGTAGCACAGATTTAAATGAAACACTTTAACGGTTTAAAACTGGTGTACTAAATATGCCAAATACCAACTGCGGCTGCTGCAACAGATGCGCTAGCGTAGCAGTTTTTACTTTGACATTAGAGAAACTCTCCATCTTTAGTCTCCCCGTGGCCACGGGTGCTGCAAAGAATCCGAAACGTCGGGCCGTAGGTAAATAATTTTGAAATAAGTTTAAGTAATATATTTTGTGTTTAAACTGTTGTTTTCTTTAAATGTATGGGTACTACTCGCGTACACTATGGACAGTTTATATACATATCGATTAATATATACAGAAAATTCGGTTTTAATGTTAGGCTTTGTGGATCGTGGGAGAAAAGCCTAAACGTAACATAACCTTACATACTGCTATGGAATTCCCGTAATTACTTCCTTGGGCTTTTCCATCTGTAAATTCAAGGTCCAAACAACATACAAACATAGGCATATATTTTGTATTGAAAAGGTTTAGCTAGATTTCTAAAATGATCAGATCATTCCTCAGTTAATTGGTCGTTTTAATTGCTGCGACTGCAAAAATGACATAAAACATGGAGAATGTTAGTTCATTTATTTTTAACTACGACTTGACGTTTTGGATCATTGGCAGCATAAGAGTGGAGGGCATGTTTTAAACAGTTGAAAAGCGCTTAAACATTTATTATTTTGACATGTTGTATCGATTTACCAATTGGTAAAAGCAATAGCACGCAGCCAGGATGTAAAAATATATTTTTAATGTATTTACAAAGTGTTTTTATTTTAAGTATGCATGTCTAATTTTTAATTTATACTAGACGGGACCGATATCGTGACAGCCTAAATTTATAAAGATGAAGAACAGGTTTACAAATAACAAATTTGGATGCCCAATATAACTATTCCACGCGGACAAAGTCGCTGACGCAGGTAGTAAATAAATGAAAATTTATTGTGTGTTACACAATTGCGTAAGCTACAAACTTACATTAGTACACTATTTTAACTTGCCTAAAATAAACATTTGTATTTTCAAATACTAAAACGTGCTTAGACTGTGAACTGCATACTTTTAAACTTTATATAAGGAAATATTTTATTGCACCTACTTTTGACATATACTACAATTGACCTCCTAAACAGGCCGAATACTAAAATAGTCACGAATGTAAGGTCAAAATGTTTACAAATATAAAACTTAGAGGAAAAACGTTGTTTACTGACATCTTAGTATTGCGACATTTAGGTTGCTATCTAGATCTGGGGGGCAATTCTCAACAAATAGTAGACATTACACAAAAAAGACGCAGGCACTTGAAATATTATTAGATATGAAATTATAATCTATACTAATAAATGAGGCGAAGAGTTTGTTTATTTGTTTGCACGCGCATATCTCAGGAACTACACGTTCGAATTGAAAAAAATATATAGCCTACCTACCTTCCTCGATAAATGCTCCAACCAACACAAAACAATTCGAACCAGTACTTCCTGAAATAAGCGCGTTCCAAAAAACCTTGTCATAAGATGTGCATCGGTGTATTTTGTATTTACTATTCTTAACCTTAGTTTGGTTCAATTGCCAGATTTTAGGTGCGTTCGTCGATTTTCACCAAACCACCTTTTGAACAGAACTAGACGCAAAAGACGTTGACTATCAATGACTTATGTGGGCGGTGATCTAATGTCACCGAGATGAGGATTGCCCCCTTGCGTGACTTATAAACAGAATTACGTGAATGGATTTTTATCTAAAAAATAGAACTTTAGAATTACGAATGTTGTCTGTTATTTTGTTATTCAATGTTAACGTATCAAAATTAAACGACTATGAGGTTGTTTAATCATAAAACCAAAATCTAACATTAAAGCGATTTACGTACACTTCAATTTACATTAATGTATGTCTCTGTCATTCAAATCATGCACACACTCAGAAACATTTGAGTCATACAACTTCGGATTTGAATATCAATATATTGTAAATATGATAAAATAATTCAACTGTTGTTAATGTAAGGGCATCCCATAACGAGGGAGAAGGGGGACTAGGACGCTAAGAAACAAACAATAAAACAATATTTACATAAAACACTTTTTAGCCCAAAATGCATTTAAGTACAAAATGTATTTGTTAACTTTTTTACAATTTATTTTAACTACCGCCCAAGCAGCTATGAATATAGGGGGACTGAAGATCGAGGGTGTTTTTAATGTTAATTTTTCTACGCTGCTAGCGCCATCTATGTCCTCGTAGTTGGTATTTGGGAAAAATAGTTGAGTCATTACAGAACTGACTCACCGTGTCGTTTTGTTCGGTACGCCGCTGTTCGGGTCTAGCGTTTGTATTCCTCGCGTAAACTACACACAATACTAATAAGCATGAACTATTCTGAATAACCAGTAGTAATAAATAGAGAATACTCCTTTATCCAAACTGATCGGTATTATTTACAAAAGTAGTTGATGCAGCTTCTACTTTCTGCCAGGCCGAAACAATGTAATGTTTTTCCGGGATTCGAACCCAGGAATTCTCCTACTTAACGCGATGTTAGGCAACACGTTCGCTACAGAGGTGGCCAACGTTAAAAGACCCGTGCTTGTCTTTTGTAAAATTATTATTAAATAATAGAGAGACAATTAAAAGACTATTATACTATTCTATTATAGGTTGCCGTGTTATGTTAACTTGGCGTACGACATCCTACAAGTTAATCACACACTCCATATGCTAGTCGCAGTCAAACACAATAACTTTATAAGGAAAGTAGTGTTGTAACTTGTCTATTATTTATTTAAAAACAAAAGAGGTAAGTTTTTATTGACCTAACTTTTATGTAATGGAATACAAAGTTAAATTTGTTGTAGACTGCAGTAAAGTATTATAGCTGAATAAAATAGTGTCCCTTCATTTTTACCATTAAATCATATTTTTAAATTTAATTGATATATTTTAGACTACTATTTATTAATATAGTTTTATTATAGATCAAGTAGAAGTAGTTATTATGTTGTTGTTAGTTAACTGTCAGACAGTTTTCACAGGCGCCTTGGTATAATAGTAGCAATGTATAATCTACGAGTCCCGATCCCCACCCGGCCCTCACTGTACTAACCATTTAAATAAATCACTTTAACGGTTTAAAACGCGATATATTAGTTAAACTAATTTGAAAATGATATTTAACTTCGGCCCGACGTTTCGAATTATATATATTAGTTAAACTAATTTGAAATATCATTTTCAAATTAGTTTAACTAATATATCGCGTTTTAAACCGTTAAAGTGATTTATTTAAATGTGAACTACTCGCGTAAACTATAGACAGTATTGTATTAACCAATTTATGATTTTCTGATAGAATTCGTTTAGCAATCTGGATATTATTATCATTCCTATCACCCATTTATATGGGTGATAGGAATATCGAAATTCCATTTAGGACAAGAGCCACCAATCTCGTTTGGGTTTCAATCTGTGGATTTCTCAATATCCAAAGCCAAAGTAGATGAACAGCGTATCTTGTTTAGATGTTATATGGCTGGGGTATCTCCCCCTCTAATATAAACAAAACTGTGAGATAGCGATTAGTACATAACCCCGAGGTCCCCAGTGGAAGTCATTAATAGTCATCTTGTACATTATTTCCAGAAATGTATCTCGACTTTAGTTATGCTAAATTATGTTTCCTATCCATTGCAATGGCAGTAGGGATCTGGTGCCACTGGCGCTTTAAGAATAGAAAACTTATAAGTATGGCAAGCAAAATTCCAGGCCCACCTGTGGTACCGCTCTTTGGGAATGCCCTTATGTTCATGGCCAAACCGGAAGGTAAAAATCTTAATTTTTATCAGTAATTAAGCACAGAAGATGCATCGGGGGCGACCCTGTTAGGGTTTTTTGTGGACTATGGGATAAATTCATAAATTACCTCATAAGCCAAGCTTTAAAAACTAATTGTAGGTATGTATATTATAAGTACATAAATGGTTTATAGATCTATTCTTTTCATAAATTTAAAACTTATTTAAGTTTAAAATCGCCTCATTTTTTAAGGTACTGATTACGAGTTCTTCTTATTCCTCAGAATCTTTATCGAATAGTTATAAGAATAAGTTTATTTAATTTTGGAATATCAATAATAATTATTAAATCCGATGTCGAAACACTAACCTATTAAATTATTGTGCATCACAGTTTTCTATTTCCTGTGATCGATAGATGCTCTTAGAATTAAGAACTTATCAATATTAAGTAGTTTGTTTTACCATTTACTTTGCTTAAACGATGACTTAGTTCATTAGTTATGTGTACGATACGATCTTGGTAAATACCATTTTACAAATTCCTTTTCAAGTACAAGTCGGCGGCTAGTCGTTTTTGTTTAATTGTAATAATTACTTGTAATTTTTATGGCAATAGTTAACACATTCAAACTTTGATGTAACGATTTTAAATTTCGTATAAATTATTTTTTATTTCGTAAAAATGAGACACATTTTTAATTATCTTAAGAAAAAAAGCTTTAAAAATATGGAAATTGATATTATAAATAATAATAATAAAATATTTAATTATGGTATTACGCTAAATGACGTATAGTACGTATCTATTCTAATATTTAAATCTGAAGAGTTTGTTTGTTTGTTCGTCACAAAAATTCTCTTTGTGTCGGTTAAAATATTTACCGAGGAAACCTATAGGCTATAAAACATTGCCCTGTGACTAATACGCGCGAAGCTACAGCAGGAAATGTGAAATTTTTTGGGATAATTATTCATTATTATGGGTTTCCGCGGCGGCAAAAACGGTTCAAGATACCCAAAAAATATGTACGAGAGATTGGTTCCTCTTTAAAGGATCTAAAAAAAAACCACGCTATATGTCTATCTTTTAAGATTAACTTGCACGAACAACGGGAAGGGACGCGACCGACGTCGTGTGTAACAGTTTAAGTTTATAAAGAAGTAGGAGTTTGCAAAAATGAATTTGGATGCCCAAAATGAATATTCTTAGCGTACGAAGTCGCTGGCACAGCTAGTTAGTTTATAAGACGTTTAAAAAAGCCGGACTAAGTTTCGTGGGTGTTCTTCTCGGTCACGTCACTCTTTGGAACACTCTGTAGAATCACGACAGACAGAAAGATAAAAAATTTTTGACGAATCTAAATAATGTTTGAAATTTTAAAGAGAATGAAACATATTTTTTTACGTTGAGAGATAAAAGAAATACTTGTCAAATAGAAAAGTACTCTGCTTATTCTTCACCATCTAAAAGACTGGTGTTGAAGCATACAGACAGTTTTAGTATCTCCTGTGTGGTAAGGAGTGACTATAAAGCCTAAAGATAGAAGGTAGACCCTTCCATCTTAATTTATACACATAACATAACCGTGCAAATCTAAATAAAACAAAATAGAAAGCAAATAATATAAAAAGTTATAAATTACTTTGAAAATTAATTTTTTTTATATGGCCATATATACAACACGTACAGTTATTAATAATTCGTAGGTACTAAAAACAATATCTATCAGACAAGGAAACATATTGTTAATTTAAAATGATATAGTAGATATAGTAATTTGTTATATAGTAATATGTATAGGATAACACTTATAATATTTATATAATAATAACAAATCGATATTTATAATTATCATTCGAGGTAATTAGGTACAGCTTGAGCAACCGTGCCCTACTACAAAATTATGTCTTTGATATAATTGTAGACACTTATGCAAATACAAAACCTTTAACCCGGAAAAATAAAATATTAATTATATTTCCAATAAACCATAACAGAGGAAAATATATTTTAACTACACACAGCTCTTCGGCCTCCGCGCAATATATTATGATAGAAAAAAATGCACAACTAAGTACTTTCTTTACTACCAAAAGACATCAACGCGCTTTGCGTTAATGTAAGGCATATTTTTTTACGTCAGTTAAATTATTTAGACATTTAAGACACTTTAACATTTTTACATATAATAAGACAGTAATAGATACCTCCGAGCGCTTATTATTACGATTCTATTAAATATCTCAAAAAAGTCCTTTCCATTGACGTCAAAATCAATTATCTTAATAAAACAGTTGTTTGACATGATCTAAATAAGTATGAACTTTTGTGTAGTCTACACAAATAAACATTGAATTAAATACTTTAAATGTGAAATATAGTAATTCCTGTATTATAATATAAACGGCTTGTGAAATATCGCATTGAAGTTAAAAATAAAATAATGAATAGGAATTGCTCGTACTTATGTTATACTTTAACTTGAATTTAAGTTCTACGTATTTATAAATAACTCTAAATTAAACTTAAAATATGTTATTTTTCTTATATTAAACAAAGCTTTTAATTAATTTAATTATATTTAGATACGAATACCAACATCTCAAAATGTCATTTGGTGTAGAATCCGCATCTTAATGCAATTTAAGATTGCATTAAAAGTTATTTTTGAAAGCACGTAAGCATAGCTTAAGCTTAGAAGTTTAATTTTAAGTTAAAAAATAAATAAAAATTAGCCACTAATCCATTTTTTATTTATTCATTTTTCTCTTTCCAGAAATGATCTCGATAATAGAAAAAATATTACAAGATTACGCTGGCACATTAAAGTTTTGGTTGGGACCAGATCTAAATATAATTGTCAGTAACCCCGAAGATATAAAGGTATTATATATACGGAAAATTATATAAGAAAAATAATAAGCTTTAATTTTTTTTAACTAGCACTTGATTGTTTAAGAAAGATGTAAAAAAATCAAAAATGGCGCGAATGGCAATCGAATCCTCGACAACCGGCGTTTGTTTGTATTTTTGTTCTTTTAAGCACAGTTTGGTATAAATAAAAAAAAATTAAAAGTGTATATGATAACTCAATTAGCATAGGTATACAATTTATATATGATGTGAAAATTATGATTAAAATTATGAAAAAATAATGATCAACACTAACTAGACTGGTCTAGATAGAAGGAAAACTTAAATATATATATTTTAAATTCAGACTTTACTTACGAGTCCAAAAACTAGTAAAAAAGGTCCGCAGTATAAATACATGGCGGACATTTTGGGAGGAGGCATTCTTAGTGGTTCAGGTAACTAACTCATATATATAACAACAATTAATGTGTTGCAGACCCATAGTAGATAAACAATAAGAATACTCCTACCATAATTTGTCTTCCTTAAATATTAGAAAGCCTAGGAAGCGATAAAATGTTTAGGAGCATTGGCATTGTTTAGGAGCCTGTTCAGCTTTCTATGCCCTGCCAAACCGAAATAACTTATATGTAATTATAATCGATCAGTGAAACGGACATAGAAATATGTTCGCCCGTAGGACAAAACTGGTTTTCACTACAATATATTTTTACCCCCTGATGTTTATTTCATACGCCTTTGAAGTATCCCTTTGAGATTATTTACTAAATATATACTAATATACAAAGAGTTTGTTTGTTGTTTTATCTATCCTTTAAGATTATCTTGCAAGAACGATGGGCGGCGGACAACGTCGTGGATAACAGCTTAGATTTATAGAGCTGAACACGAGGTTTGCAAAGACAAATTTCGATGCCGAAAATAACTATTCCACACGGACAAAATCGCAGACACCGCTATTACCTGATAAGATATCATGTCTCGCTGGCTGCCACAACTGGCTTGCAATGCCAAGAAATTAAAGTTGCCCAACTCCTTTGTGACCAAAAGAGTTTTTAGTAAATTTACATATATATTACAGGAAATGTCTGGCGGAGACACCGCAAAATTGCCATTCCAAACTATACAAAACGGGCTGTCGAAGACTACACGTCGATATTCAATGAAGAAAGCAATATTTTAATAAAACAGCTTAAGAAAGTGCCTGACGGAAAGGAAATAAACATTTACAAATATATTATTCAATGTACTACGTTTGCTGTATGCCGTAATGTATCTCATTGTCTTATATAACTGTTAGGGACTATTCTATGCTTACCAATTTGGTTTATGACTATTTTTTACACCAGGGCAGGACGGACTCCATGTTTTAGTTCACTCGATGTAAGGTATAACACCCATATCTTTTCGTATATTCCATCTTAACAAGTCTTTGTTGTCTATCGTTTGACCTTTAAATATCCAAAAATCCACGGACTAAAACGTAGATTTACACTAACAGAACTATCACATTTTATAAGATAACGTCTAACATGTTGCAGGAGAATTATCAAATTATTTTAGTAATATCCCGATGGGAATCGTATCTACGACCTATCGATTAGCCAATTAACCAACGAGCCCGTTACAAAAATTTGCGATGAAGAAAATATAGTTTATGTAACACTAAAGTTTATTAATATGCACAATAATGTAAAAAAAAATACCAATATCAATGTCTAATCGCAATTACCATTCACATGAACACAAGACATCAACCTCACAGTTGGCCGGATTAAAATAATGTCATTACTTTTTAATGAAATCGACTCTAATACTACTTATTTTAAGACTTTAGGAGCGCCGTTTTTGTTATTCTTTCTTACCCTATTATTATATTATTTTTAGAGACTATAATGGGATTGAGCAAAGACGAATCGGTCGTCATACCGCATCTTCAAGAAATTATTGACGTAAGCCCAAGGTGAGTTAAACCTAAAACTATATTTGGTTTCATCCCGGAATTATATGATTCGTTATTTCCTGACTCAACACTCAGGTAGAGAAGCCTTTATTTACCCAACTTTCAATATATTTTATTTTTGAATTAAATTTTTCTTTCTTTAAATTCTTAAAAAGTTTACAATAGAGTTTGCCCGTTTTCCCCGCGTGGGGCATGGGGCGAACACATTTCTGTGTCCGTTTCACTGATCCGTTCTTTTAACGGGCAAGTAGTTGATCAGACCCCTGTGCAATACCTGACCGAAACAATTGTATGTTTCCCTGAGATTCGAACCCAGGACCACTCGCACTTAACGCAATGCCAAGCAATACGTTTAACTATTACATTATACATATATACATTTGGCTACAGACCGCCTCTGTAGCCAAATGGTTAAAAAATACTATATGATATAATAATTTTACAGTATGTACAAAATCATATTCGAGAGAATGACGAAATGGTACCTACAAATTGACCCCGTTTTCTGGCTAACAGAGTCCTATAGAACACAAAGACGTTTTATCAAGATAATATCTGACTTTGGCCAGTATGTCATAGATGCTAGAAGATCTAGATTGGCAGCCATGAATATTGACAAGCGTTTATTACATTCGAAGGAAGAGAAAACTACAGACTTAAGTATAATCGATCGATTTATATTATCGGAAGAGCTAAGCACAGTGGAATTGATAAACGAAATAATGACTCTCTTTACTGCCGTGAGTAAGAAATTAGTAATTTAAAAATCTGTTTAGATTTAAAAAAATGATGACACGGGCGGGGCTTGAACCATCATCGTCAAACCGTCAATGTGATTTCTACTTTAAGGCTTACGTATTGGGACGACGACTACGTGTGAGATTGTAGCTCTATTGGTTCGAGTATCAACACGGATCGGTGTAGATGCCGGTTCATATCCCGTCCGTATCTTTATTTTTTTTTATCCAAATAGATTTTAATTTATGTAAAGTCACCACGTCCAAAATAACATAAAAGAATAATAGCGTTAATAATTTTTCGCAAGCTTTATTTTGTGTTAATTTTATGTATATCTAGAGTCAAGAAGCGTCTGGAAAAATATGTTCGTATTTACTCTTGATGCTGGCGTACCATCCACAATATCAGGTAGGTGGATAACTATAAATGTATAATTTAAGTTTGAAAACTTTATTATTTCTTAGGTACATGCACATGAAGGCACTATATAATTTAAAAATCGAAAATAAATTAAAAAGATTTTTCGACTCGGGCAGGACTTGAACCGGCATCGTCAGCGTTCCGAGCTGCTCTACCTACTTACCTGTTGACTCGGTAGCTCATTTGGTAGAGCAACAGCAAGTTTTCAAACATAAATTATTCAATCAAACTATCATATTACCTTTGTCTTTAAATTAGCACAGAAAATTAGACTTTATATATATGGGATAAAGCTTGTTTTGTGTGGGATGAACCTTCTTTGTATAGTCAAACCATACTATATCTCAATCTTCCATTCTGTGTGGCTCACCGGCAGATCGTAGTTTATTCTAAGCTAGTACCTAGGCTTGTAATAGGTATTTAAGGACTCATAAAAAAGATCAATTTGTCTATGAATGATCCAGGCTGTGTGTGATGAACAAATAGGAAATTATATATATACGTTTTTGTAAGCAATAATTTACGGAACATTCCATTATTTATTAATTGCAGGAAAAACTGTATTCCGAAATCAATAAGGTTATCGGCGATGAGACAAGAGCAGTAACAGAGAACGATTTCAAACAGATGCCGTATTTAGACATGGTTTATAAAGAAGTTGTCAGGCTGTTTCCTATTGGTGCAATGATTCAAAGAACTGTTCGAGAGGATATTGAAATAAGTAAACACCCTGTATTTAACTCGGCAATTCCACAAATCTATTAGTACTCAAAACAACTATGAATATCGTATTAAACTTAGGGCTTTTAAGTCAGTTAAACATAGAATTATAGTTATATTTTTTTGTTCGAATTCAGATTATGAGACAGTTATTGTTATTACAAAAAATATTTTATTTGTTTTAGTATATTTAGTATCTATAAGGTTAAGTACTGCCTCTGTATCCAAATGGTTTAACGCCTAGTATTGAATTACGCGCGAGAGGTTCTGGGTTCGAGTCCCAGGGAAACAAAAATGTGTCGGTCGGTCAGGGCACAGAATTCTGATCGTTTATAACTTGCCTGTTAAAAACGGATCAATGCAACGGACACAGAATCGTGTTCGCCCCATGCCCCACGATGGGGAAACGGGATTTCACACACATAAGGTTAAGGTTTGTTCCTTATTAGACGGATGCAAAAAAATATATGTAATTATTATCTAGGAAAACTTAAGGAATCACATACAAATTCAATTTTTGTAAATAAATATTTTCTTTTCAATTTTTAAGGCACGTGCACATTACCAAAAGGCTCATCACTAGTAATACCAATATACCATATCCAACGAGACAAACGGTTCTGGGTTAACCCGAATGACTTTGATCCAGAAAGATTTAGCCCAGAAAACTCGCGCTTACGACATCCATGCTGCTACATACCATTTAGTTTGGGCCCAATGGATTGTTTAGGTAAATTTTTAATAATAAAATACTGTATGCTTAACGTTTATTTGCTTGATCAAATTAAAATTCTTACAGGAAGGTATTTTGGGACAAAATTAATCAAGACTATTGCGGTAAAAGTTATTCAAGAATACAGCTTGACGTCGCTGAGTTCATACAAGGATCTAAGATTAGCCATAAGAATTTCAGTTTTCTCTTTGAACGGGTATCCAGTTATTCTTACACCTAGAAAAGAATCGACAACATAATATTTAAGATATTGTTAAAGTAATGTAATAATATCTTTGTTCTACGTTTATGTACAGACTAACCCCATTGCTGGTTATTAAAAATAAAATGTATTTTTTTGTTTAATAATTATGCCCTTAACGAAGAAACACATATAAACTACTTATTACAAAATTCATAGACTACCCAGTTATGAATAATATAGTACATACCTAACTTTGTACTATAAATTTCTATATTTTGTTTTACAAAATGTCAATGTCAAATATTCGCAATCATATTGATGGATGGTTGACAATTGACTTAACTATTCGCGGTGATGTCAATGAACCTTGTATTTCTAACGTATAGTCGAAATCGGAAATAGTTTTAAATTATTTACAAATTGTAAATGAGGTTTTCTAGATAGAATAATTCATTCGCAATGGCCACTATATCAAGGTTCCACAAAATTGCTTTAATAAGTTTAGGGGCTGTTGGCGGTGGTCTTGCTTATTATCATATCGGTAAAAGTGATAAAAAATTTGATGTCCAAAACTCCTGGACGACCAACTATAATCCAAGTGTTAAATGGGAGAAGAATTGGGACCAGTAAGTACCATTTTCACATAACGTTTAATAGAAATAATTTCTTGTTCTACATTGCACGTGTCTGAAATTGTACATTTCCTAGTGTCCTAGAATTAGCGGGTGTCCAATGACCTACTTTACAAAAATTATGTACATACCTAGTTAGAATACTATATAAATATAATAATTAAAATTATTGGACTGTGGTGCATTTAAGCAGTCATAGTCATTGAGATTTTTAAATTTGTTGAAGTTTGTATATTAATGGCCTAACTTCTAAATGTTTCAGCCGAGAACCAGAATCAATAGTCAAACCGGCCAAAGTTGACAAACCGGAAGACGAAAACAGATTTAATGAACAAATTGAAAAGGCTAAAAGCAAAGCAGTCAGGCATTTATTTTTAATTAGACATGGCCAGTACAATGTTAATGGCGAAACAGATAAGGAAAGAATTTTAACAGAATTAGGTAAGTAAGACTTTAGACTTTGTTTGGGGCTTAGTCACTTTAAACCACTGAGTAATTGTATGTAGGGTGGTGGATGTCATAAGCCTAAGGTTCACTATAATACCACCAATATTTAGCAAGCCTCATATTGTGAAGTGTAATAATTGTTGTATTAACAGAAACTATGGTTATTGGGAATCCAGAAATTAAAAATAAAGGACTGAAGGAGGAAGGAAGAATCATGTTTGTTTAAAGCCAAAATCAAAAATCATTTATCTATATAGGTAACTGTACCAAATTTTTTATTAACATTTAGGTAGACAGCAAGCTGATTTAACAGGAAAGAGACTAGCAGAACTTAATATAAAATGGGACTTACTTGTACGGTCTACTATGGCAAGAGCACAGGAAACAGCAAAGATTATCGCCAAGCACTTACCTAGTGACATAGAAGTAAAAGATTGTCAGTTATTAGAAGAGGGTGCGCCCATTCCGCCCGAACCACCTGTGGGGCATTGGAGACCAGAACCTAAAGTAAGTAATACTTAAAGTTGTCACAGTAGAATTCCCACACTAAAATTAGATTATTGCACTTTGTATATTAGGTTATTGCATAAACTTGACTATATGTAAAGAATTCAAAGTATATAAATCTAACATTAAATAATTCTGCAATAGTAGTGTCACATTTGGGCGGGACTATTGTGACATAAACTTTGTAACTCAATTATTTTTATCTATATTATGAACTACTTTTTCATAGTAACCATCATGTGTGTGTGTTATTTTCATACCTTACTTATGTTGTGTTTGTATTGTTTATTAATGTTATAACATACTGTATTTGCAACTGACCAGTTTTGCATTATAGTCATAAAAAAATGTAATTAATCATTATTTCCTAGGAAATGTTATGTGTAATACATCATAATATAGTCTAACATTTATATAGTCTATTATAGTCATTTGTCTTATTCAATCTATATAACCATCCCTTAATTATAATAACATTGAACTGTCTGATGCATCTGCATGGCATTTTTGCTCTATAAATCGATTATTGTTTATATTTCTCAAAATGTTAATATTGAAATATGTTTAATATAAAAAAGGAAATTCCAAATCCCAAAAGATCGACTAAAACCTTAAAACACATTAGCTATCAGTCTCACTCCAAAAATACTTTTTTACTGATTTTATTCTATAAAGCAACACTGGGCAGTATAGTAATGCAGTATGGTTTCGCATGTGTAGCAGTTCTTCCAGGATAGTGCCCGGATTGAGGCAGCGTTTAGACGGTACTTCCACAGGGCATCCCCGGAACAAACTCAAGATACTTACACTCTACTTGTGTGCCACGCAAATGTAATACGATTCTTTGTATGCAAGTAAGTAACCAAATTTGACAGTTTGACAACTGTCTTAAAAACGCCGTAATAAAAATAAAAAGTCTAAATAAATAGGAATATAAAAATTATACCGATAAAAAAAATCGAAGTTCATTTAGAACAATGAATACATTCGCTTCCTTAAGCGAAATTATTTATCCGTAAATTTTCAATGCAAGTAAATGTTAAGAACTTTTTAATTCAATTTTTATAAGGTTAAAAGAGAAGAGTGAGATATACACTTGTATTTCTACCCCATAATCATGTGATCATGTTAGTGAATGACTCCAAAAATTATTACTAATTAAATTTAAATGCATCTTCCAGAGCCCTCCAGTTCCCGCCAGAGGGATGGCTCAGGATATCTTTGAACCACGCCTCAATAACGTGGCTCTCAATCCTACCAAATGGCAACGTAGTGTTGCGCTCATTGAGCGACACTGGTCACATGGAACCTAAATACATCACCAGCCGGTAAATAAGGTCCTATATGTTTTTGGTTTGGTTATTAATTAAATTAGTAAGTTTAGGCAAAATTCAGATTCTCCTTTGAGAACTATCTAAATTCTTACTGGGAAGTAAAGAACGTGTGTTGTTTAGTAAAGACTAGTCGATTGTAGCGCTACAGTATAACTAACTTAACGGGCAAAACCAAAAATCACACAAAATTTGTTTAAAAATAAGTCAGAAATGGTTACTTTTGTTATTTGTTCCTTCTCCTACTCTTGTAATGGTTCAAAGGCCCTATTCCTTTAAAAACATGAATAACTACTTAAAAAGCAGTTATGATCCTACATCTGAAAACATATTTCAGGAGTAAGGAATCTTAGCGTTTTGTATAGACTAAAGTGTCAAATACGGTTAATTAGTTTAGTTATACAAACTAAGCTAAACTAGCTTAGTATAATTGACAGTTAGCTTATAAGGTTTTTTGCAATTGCTTTTAAAAAGGCATTTTACATTTTCTCATCTTCATTTTCCTAGACTTACAGATTTTCTTTTATGTATGATACTTAAATGAGTCGCAGAAACATTTGAATTCTTTTTAATAATGTTAAAATGTCAACAGGAATACTGAACCAATAAGAGACTTATGATTAGAGAAACAATTAAAAATTTCCAAGTCTTTCAGGAATGGAAGTAAAGTTATACATATTCCTTCTACTAGTTGTTAGATATTAAGTTCAATGTGACTTTCTTTCTCTTATCAAAATAAACATTAGATCACTGCCATTTTTAACATGTTAGGGAAACATCTTGCTATCATTCGCCTAGCATTACATACCTATATACCTCAAAATGTAATCAGCTACATGTAAGTGTAAATATGTAATAAGCAATTAAAGATTTGATTACTTATATGTAGTTTAATTTGTTTTACTTAGATGATGCATCGAAAAGTAGAGCCAATAAAATTATCTTTTAGTATTCCATGTAGATGTTAATACATGAATAAAAATAGATCCATTTTGGTCGATGATTTATTTACATAAAATATAATTTTAAAAGATATGTATAAGCACAAGTTAAGTAAGAGAGGTAATATTTTATATATAGTAAAAGATATAATTTCTCTTAAATTTAAACATGCATTCGTTGTTATAATTTTAAATAGAAGTTGAAGATAGAAGTAGAAGTTTTCTATCATCGTTTTAGAAGCTTCAAGTTTATAATTAGCCATATTTGGTAATATATTTTTTCTTTATTGGAATGCCTAGGATCTTTAGAGTATATATATTGTAAGTGTTATGTTTGCATTAAACCGTAGACTATTGAAAATAGATTTGAAAAATAGTTGCAAAAGTCACAACCGTTTCACAACTATTCTTATATGAATTAAATACGATGAATAGTATGAAGGTAATCAGTAATATTTATATAGAAAATGTCTTACATCTAAATAGCGAAGAACTGAGGAAGCATATAATTGAATTACTTGAGTACGTCACAAAATTAAGTTTTAAAAACTACAAAAATTTTGCAAAGACAATTTCTATTAGAGTGTGTATTTAGAAAATAGAATTGTATTGTTAGATCAATATAAATAGGTCTCATGTCGGAATAAAACACTTTTAACGGTTTAATAAATGAAACTTATTAGTAAAAATGATGTCGGGTCGTACTTAAGATAATTTGTAAATGAGTTAACTGATATATTTTAAACCGTTAAAAGTGTTTTATTTAAATTTCTACTACTCCCGTTACTACAGACAGGCTTTATTAGCCACAAAGTTTGTCGGGATGATTACTTTTTTTGTACTTTATACTAAAACACGATTAGATGTAAATAATATGTATGTGTGTCTGTTTGGTCATGACTATTAAATTATTTGGTTCATTATTATGATAAGAGATTTATCAAAAATTTAAATGGATTTTAAAATGTTTAAATGCTAAAAATTACGACGCTAGAACCGATCTTTGGGAGATAAAGTCGTTTCCATCAAGAATGTCTTCGTCTTCGTCATCGTCACACGCGTCTTCCGGTTCACCCAAGGCTCTTACGAATTCTGTAAAACACCATTTATCAACTACCATAAACGCTATTTAGAAAGCTTGTAAGAACAGGTGTAAGTTTGCCTTCTTTACTTTGTTCTTGACTTGACTTGGTGCTTCTTGGCATCGACTTTTTGGCAAATGGAAAATTTTCTGTTCTTTTATCGATTCTTAAGGTCGGTGCTTATTCCAATAGATATAGCCTACTTTGTAACTGTACGTTGTTTGTTGTTGTCTTTTATTATATTTATTACGAATTAAGAAAAAAAGAATCGTAACCCCCACATAAATTGTGTAAGGCTTTCACGGCCATCGTTCAGCATTTGTCTTTCGGGCTGTTCGGCCGACGTGAGCGTAGAGGTTCTCGACGTTTCGCCATCACGTACGGACGTCATCATCAGGAGATGTTAACTCCTCGATTGCTCAAAGAATTAATTCTAGATATGGTAAACCCCACAGTTACGCACTTACCTAAGAAGTCAATACGACCATCGCCATCTGAGTCCACTTCCTTTATCATATCTTCAACTGGAAAGAATTTAAATTTGTTGTATTTTTTTAAACTTAAAGTATTATATTTTATTACCTACCTATAAACATACTTATATCGACAAGTATGTTTACGGTTTAAAATGCAATATAGGTATGTACGTATACGACTTCTTTGATAAATAGTAGATACTAACTCTCCTCCTCCGATAAGTCTTCTCCAAGACATTGCAGTACGGCCCTCAAGTCAGAAGCGCAGATATAACCCCTATTATGCTTGTCAAAGACTCGAAAAGCGTCTCTTAGCTCGCGCTCCTCTTGCTCCGCTGAGCTGGTATTCCCTCCACTGCCAGACATGGATTTCGATAGAATGTTCACAAACTCCTCGAAGCTTACGTTGCCATCACCTAAATCACAAATATTTACTTAAAACCACCCAGGTAAGACATATATCCATAAAAACATTATTTGCAATATTAGGCCGCTACAGCCAGGGTAGCCTAACTGCAAACATCATGACTTGACCTATTTGTATTTTTATAGTCTAAAAATGTTAATCTACAAGAGCACAGTGGTTGGAAAACAAACCATACACAAATAATGGTATAAATTCATTTTCGCCTAAGTTAATTGAGTATTTTCCCTTCTTATTGTCCATGTTTTTTTGTTATTAGGCCACTCTGGGTCTAGCAAACTGAAATTTGCCTGAATGTTGCTCCAACTATATGTAATTAAGTATCTATTATCTATTTATCTACATCTTAAAATACAAATTTGCAACTAGTTCAAAATCAATTGTTTGGTAGTGTATTATTAAAAATGTTTGTATTCAAAATAAAGCAGAGAACTATATTTTGTAACCAATTATAATTCTGAATACGTACCTAGCTACTCGCATGTACAATATATGTTTAGAGAGTTCTTGCGTAAATAAATGTCTTAAAAAAAATATGGTAATTTCCCACAGTTACGAAGATGTTTTAAATTTTATTACTTCCCAACATTTACATTACGCTTGGGGTTTCAACCTAACAGTATTACGAAACGGTTCTCAACGTTTCGCCATCACTACTGAATGGCATCTGCTGAAGATGTAGATCGTCGACTAAGCGACGAATAAACGATGGGAGAAATGTGAACTTCTACCTACCATCACTATCCACCTCTTGGAGCATGTCCTGCAACTCTTCTACTCTAGCGAATTGACCCAAACTCCTCATGACACGACCCAATTCTTCCTTGGTTATTGTTCCATCTCCATCCTTGTCGAATAATCGAAAGGCCTCGCGGAATTCTGATAAAAATATAATATGGTAATTATTAAAGGGTTCAAGATACCTACCAAAAAACCATACTCAAATAAAATGATTCCTCTTCAAACAATCTAAAATATGTCCGAGACAATATGTGTTTAATCTTTTAAGGTTAATTTGGAAGAGCGACACGTCGTAACAACTATTTTTCGCGAATAATGTCGCAGGCACAGCTAGTATAGATGCGGGTGCAAGTTATAAGCGGAAAATAAAATAAGAAGGTAAGATGTAAAGTTCATACTTGGACATTAGTCTAACTACCTGCAGTTTTTTTTTCACGAGAAACATGGCGTACCTTTCATTTGCGTTCGAGTGATCCCAGTAGTCTCATCTATGATAGAGGCTTTTCGATCAAGTGCGGTGTTAGCAGCTGGCTTCAAAAAACTCACTTGACGTTGAGAAGGCGGCGTGATCGACCGTTCAGATAGATGGCTGTAGAAATTTGTAAGTTTAACCTATACAGAGTAAACTAAGGAATCTTTCTCTACAGAAATGTATTTTTAAAATTTGGTCTTAAATGACTCTGGAATTATGTTAACAATTTTCGGTCACTGTGCTCTTGTAGATAACATTTTTAGACTATGAAAATAGAGATTAGTCAAGTCATAAAATTGAAGTTAGGCTGCTCTGCATTTAGTGGTCTCATATATTGATATCTTTAAAATAGCCATAGAACAACGTTGTGGGCTTTCTTTAAAGGAAAGAGCCCCTTAAACCATGCTGAGGGACATAATAATTTCATAAGAAGATTTAAATCTATTGCTATTAAAACGGTACTTTTTGTCTCATAGTAAATTTAGAAGAGTTTTGCCAGATATTTAAGTTGGTATTTATTATTATTCCAAATGTATATTATTTATTTATTTCACACTTAGGTACACCAAACAGAACATACATATATATTACTAGAGTTAAACCAAAAAATGCTACTATATACCTATATAGTAGCAATAACAATATTAAACTCACCTGTTTGAAGGACTTATAGCCAGATTGACAAGAGGAGGGCCTCGGTTTTCATCTGGAGGACCTGGTTCAGTATTGCTAGTCTGGCGAGTCTAATAATAACAAAATATTGTAAAACATAGGAATCCTTTAAGCATGTGACTTATTGAGTAGGTAAGGAAGCCGTTTTTTTTAAAGGAATGTAGCTAATCGTCGGATTTCAGTCTATTGCTAATAAGCTAATGAGCAATGGGTGGTTGGTTCATCATGTTTATAATGTAAAAAAAAATCTGAAACATGTTGGATTACGTTTGGAAAACTGAATAAATATTAAATGGGCGGTAGGAATATGGAAATAACGTCCGTGTCACGTCAAATACAAATGCCGTGAAGTATAAGCTCAGTCTGAGGATTTCCAAATATCTAAATCCAAAATATAAATAGGTCGATAGCTCATCTTGTCACGATGTTTTATGACAAGGGTTTTCAGCATCAAGTTTGCCCTATCCTTGTATCATAAAAATCGAATAAAAACGATTTCACGTTCAAAGTAAGGCTAGGTTTGCATTTTTCTCGTATTAGTAAAAACATTGTTTACCATAATGCCTTTGAGCTGATTCACCAAAGGCGAATCAGCGAAGAAGTTGTTCACTGCGGAGAATATGTTTGCACTCTTGCTTAACGATTCACAGCAGGCGCTTCTCCGCCCGCCCAATGTTTCTTTGAAAGCAATCAGATATAATTTAATTAATGAATATAATATGGTTCAACATTATTGAAAATAATATTGTGTATAATCGGGTTTCCTTATTCTTATATTCTACTCTTTATAATTGTTTAAAAAAAATAAGCTCTTCCTGAAATTTTAATTAATTTTATAGGCAATTAATGCCGAGCAAATTGCACTCACAATACGTAATAACGTATTGCTTTGTAAGCGACAACAAACAAAGCGAGGTACTGTTATTATAATATATATATTTATTATTCATATGTGTGTGAAAACTTTAACATTTTTCACATGTTATTGCACATGATCGCACTATATGAATTAAAAGTCGACTATATATTTTTTTTAATTTATAATCGATTTTTAATTCACATATTACGTTTTACAAAGTCAAAAACATTGCAGTACAAAGATTTGCAAATATTATTTAACGAAAAAGTATAATCGAAATTTCTTAACGTGCTCATGATGTCCCTTTTATTACTTAGTAAGAGTACTCTTTTGTTATGTAGGTGGTTCAGTTTAAATTGCACTAATATTCAAGATTTCAATATGTATGGACGACGAAGCATACAACATTTAAGTGTTTATTTATCTTTAAATATTAACACTTACCTGTTGGTATGGATATATAAGATATGGGTGGTTTCTTGTTATTTCTCGTGCACATCTATCCAAGACGGGATGCCAAGGGAACTAAAGTCCCAGAATTTCCAGATAGTGATATAAGTACAACAGCGCATGCGGTTTAATGCTAAGCGATCGACTGAATTTTTATCTTATTGTGAAATAAATAGTGGGAAAGTTTGACCTAATAACTATTAATTTAGGTAGGTTATACCTGTATTGCAACCTTTTTCATTGTAATTAAATTAAACTTAAATAACAACGTGGTATAACTCTTAAGATAACTACTTAGGGCCAATATTTCATTTAATATTATAGATCGGCTTAAATTGTAGTAAAATAGATTCTTTATTTAAGGACCCTCTAATGAGGGTCCTTAAATAAAGGGTTTCCTAATGGAAATACCAAGATTTTTGGTCGTTAAAAAAATTACTTGTTCTTTTCGTATAATTATTTTTTTACAGAACTGGACAATATTATGCTTTAAAATCAATGTAAAGTTTAGTATGTGTGCGCGTTTATTAATGATCTCGACAAAAATAAACTTGTTATACTTGAAAAAAATAATAGCATAAAAAAATAGTAGTAATAGTAACCTCGGCATTTATAACTCAAATATTTTAATAAAATTTTTAAATTTTTCAGTTTCACAACAAAACTAATTATTGTCTGTAGAAATAACCATAGATAATTTACCAAATTTACATGAAATGTCATCAACGCCCTAATCTGTGACTGCCACAATAATACACGTCAGTGTTAAATCGTATATTGCTACAATAAGAAATTTCGCAAAAGTCAGGCGAAATTAATGTTATGAAAATTTACAACTAGTACTTATATAAAGGATAAAGAGTGGATTCATTTAAAGAAACATTAGATTTATCAATTGATATAATATTGATGATTAATATACAAAAATTATTACTTATAGGGTTTTACAAGAGAAGTAAAATTATTTTAAATTTCAGTAGAATTTGTGACATCAAGGATTTGATGATGGTATCATTATCATTTTTTTTTCAGTTGTTCGACGAATATCGGTGGAAATATAGTGTTTTGTGTGTGAAAATAGTTTATTTAGATTCCGTATGTAGTAAAAATTCTGTAATCATAAGAAAAAGCTATAAATTAAAAAGTCCTCTAAATTTCTGCATTTATTTGGTTAATGTGAGTACATTTTTGTTATTATTTTTATTTTGATAGGTTAGAAATTGCATCAATATATGCTGACTGTTACGAATGAAATTACTAATTTATTGGTGCTTATTTAATTGGGGCTGTCAGCGGCTTTTTATAGTACTTGCTGATTTATCACTGACATTTATGTTCTCCTAGTTTACTATCTAAATACCTAAACGAGACACTTCGCTGAATTAAGTCGAAAATCGATATTCTAACGAGGTACCAATAACTATTTGTTTGGTTGCGGTCTGTGTTTTTTAAATAATCGAACTCTTTTTCGTGGTTCAAAGACTAAGAATGGTGATATCTTGTTTGTCATAAAATGATTTTGCTGCGATAATTGAATCCCACATTAGGAGTGTAGTAAACGACATAATGAAGATGATAAAATAGCCTAAATACGTGGAACATTCAAAGGAATAATGACAAAACTAGCCAGCACACGACGTGCTCGTAATCAAGCTGCATCTCTGACCATTCCGCGCCAAAACTCTGTCTCCGAAAATGGAAAGGTACGCCAGACCCTCAGCCCAGAAGCGCTGGCTTCAATGAGTAAAGAGCAATTGAGAGCGGAATGCAGGAAACGTGGCCAACGGACATCGGGCAACAAAAATGAGCTGGTACATTACTAGTTGTATGTTGATGTGTGACTTTTGGATTTGCCAGACATTTTGTTTTGCTTTATGCAAGTTATTGCTAATCACAGCGTGTTACTTATAAACATGTTAACTACAAACTATTCAGCAAGTAAAGTGACAGTGCAGTTCAGCTGCACTGTATGTAGTGTGTTTATAAGTAAAGCAGTTAGTTTTTGAGTAGAGATAGAAAGGGCATACACCGCTTTTGAGATTCAGAGAGGAATGTCTCTATGTCAAAGAAAATTAATTTCTTGATAACTATAATAACAATGTTGAATTTATTTCATGTATTCATATTCTTAATTTAATGTGTCCAAAAAGAATAGCATGAAATGGCTATGTGTGCCCATAAGTAGAGTAAATATTAAACATGTACATTAAAATTAAAATTTGACACTGTTCATATTATTAATAACTGTTTTTTATTTTATTTTTTCACACCTCATAAGAATCACTTTTTCTTTAATTATAACTGCTAGTCTTTACTTTGTAAGATCAGTTCGTTACCTAGCTATCTAATCCCCTCTTGTTCCAATTACCAAAATATGTTTTACTCCTTAAAAATAATAATAATACTCTCCTCTTCTGCTTAATGTAAGAATGCGTTAAAGATTTAACAATCTACCTATATTTATAATTTGTTTATTAGAAATTCACAGGTAATTCTGCTAGTTGATTTTATGCATGTTGGTAGGCAATTTAGTGATTATGTTGAAACTTCATTAACATCTTGAACAGAGTAATTATCTTCATTTCTAGCCAGAAGAACAAGAACTTCTGATTAATTGTGGTCCGATGTATACTCTTATCTCATAACTTTAAAAAGCAAAACCTATACAACATTGATCTGAAAAGATATATATTAATAGGTCCTTGATTGGAATCCCAGGGTAACAACGGTTTTGTTTGGGCAGTAGTTAGAAGTCAGCTCAACTACCATGTAAATTGAATTGATTAGTGAAACACATGCACAAATTATGTCTCCCCCATGCCCCAAATAGGAGAACACTATTTTTAAAATCGAAAATAAATTGAAAATATTTTCGACTCGGGCAGGACTTGAACCGGCATCGTCAGCGTTCCGTGCTGTTGCTGTACCAATTGAGCTACTGAGTCTTACACCTCATCGGCATGTTAAAAGCAGTTTAAAAAGCAATCCAGTGCCTAATTCACTAGCTTGGTTCTGCTCTAGACTTTGTTATACAGACTGCAAGTCATATATTTAGTATTCTCTTAATAAGGTAATAATAATAGCCTTTATTTACCGAATGTTTACATTGTTAAAAATGTATAAAATATCTGTAATGTTGGTGTGTCTTCAGACATAGGCCTCCTCCAAGTATCTTTTCTAGTGATTTTTCTAATTTCATTTAGCTATCCTCTGTTAGGGTATTTACTGTTACAATTTTGATTGTTGTCTGATTCTTCGTAGAGGGAGAGTGAAGTAGTAGCAAATTATAAAACTTCAAAGATTCTCTCCATTATGCATCTATCTATGATGCAGCCCCTTAGTCTGTTCAAGCATAGACTTCCAAAGTGGGTGGTTTTCTGGCCTTCCTAAGGTCCTGCTCGACATCATCATCATCGTCTATTTTATTAAAGTAGAACCATCAATTGTCTCTTTCATAATTCACGTTACCTATACAATTGCATAAAACGCTTTGTGAATCAGTAACTTGGCACAGCCACGTTGTTGATCAGGTCAATGTTTTGTGTCCTTACTTTTTTACAAACGCGACATGTTAATTTTAGCCCGCTTGAAATATGTATATTTAATTGCGAATCAAATTGTATTAAGAGTTTTCTTGTTGAATTTGTTGAGCCATATATATATTCACTAGCTGTGCCCGCGACTTCGTCCGCGTGGAATAGTGGAATGGTATGCGATGAAAGGCATGTTATGGGTAATTTTTTACACCTCCCATTGCTTTTAATAGAAATTTATAAAGATTTCTGTCTTAATCTTGTAGTAAGTATAGTCTATTTTACTCAGTGATAATGTATTTGCTTTCTAATGAAAAAAGAATGATTAAAATCGGTCCAGTACTTTTTGAGTTTATCCGTTCCACACAAAAATTCCTCTTTATAATATTAGTGTAGATAGTTGTAGCCCACGATATTCGTATCCCGTCGTACGCGTCCTGTCGTTCGGGTCGTTCTTGCAAGTTAATCTTAAAAGATAGATATAAGGCGTCGCGGACTTTTTTAGATCATTTGAAGGGAAATCATTCCTTAATACACAATTTTAAGGTATCTTGAACCGTTTTCGAAGCGTACGCATCTGAAACCTACAGAGATGAAGAATTTCCCCCGTTTTGTTCACATATCTCGATGTATCTTCGCTCCTATTAGTCACATAGCAATGTTTTATATTCCTCGATAAATTCTCTAACCAATACAAAAATAATTTTTCAATTCGAACCCGTACTGCCTGAGATTAGCGCGTTCAAACAAACAAACGAACTCTTCAGCTTTATATAGATGAGCTAGTGAGTAAACAAATTTTATCTGGATCTTCTCTTTAGTGTAGTGGTTAGATGGGTTTTGGAGTAATTGTGATAGCGTATTTGGTTCTCGGTTGGAATCCTGAGGTTTCATGAACTATCTGTTTCGAAAACTATAAACCTTTGATTTCGATGAGGGAAAAGGAGATAGATATGTGACTTTTCTATGGTCTACAGAGAAAACGTCCTACCTATCACATACCAATTTGATCCCACTTAAAAGTAATTTAAAAATTCTACACCTATCACAATAAATTCGTATTCCTTTTTAGTTTTGTTATTGAATAAATAACAAATAAATTTAATTAAACATTTTATGATTGGATTGGGGCTATGAGGCCATGGGGGTTGAGCGTCGGGAAAACTTAATTAAATGCTTCGTTGGGTACGGCATAAGTCCGACCAGTTGCTTATAGAATATTTACATATAAAAGAGTTATGTAAGTTATGATTTTAATAGCCTCTTGAAGAACACAGATATGACTTGAGCCGGCGACTGATAGCGTATTGTATTGGTTTGCTACTGAGAAATATGGTAATATTTCTCCTATGAAAATTTAACTTTCTTAATTAATTTAAAAATATATGTTTTTTTAAATCGGGTTAGATGTAAGACAATCTTTGTGAGTTGTGTTTTTAGGGTTCTGTAGCCAAAAGCAATAAAAAATCCCTATTATAAGATTTCACTGTGAACTGTTCACAAGGCTTGGCGTTGAAATTTGCATAAAAAAGAATATGACATTTTTGTACTTATCCAATCGTACGGAACCCCTTCGGACTCGATCAGGCTCGCACTTGCCTGTTTTTTTGGTTTGCTTTGATCTCACTCCGATCACTATTTTACATCGTATTAGTGATGCGGTCTAATAACTCGCGCGTCAGTTTCGTCACCTTTTTAACCGAAGTCTGCTTATAGTTAATTAGATGTGGAATTAATTAAATTGCTTTCATTCCTACATCGCTGCTTTGCTGTTCTGTTTCAAGTGAGTTTTATGGTTTGAAATAGTAGTTATAAACAGTTGTTTACTACGTAGACTTAACTTTACTTGCGGTTAAAAGTCCTGGACTCGAATTCTTGAGTATCATCTATATCAATATATAGAGCTGAAAAGTTCGTTTGTTTGTTTGAACGCGCTAATCTCAGGAACTACTGGTTCGAATAGAAAAAATATGTTTGTGTTGGTTAGAGCATTTACATTTACCGAGGAAGGTTTAGAGAAAGGCTGTAAAACATCGCGCTGTGACTAATAGCAGCGAAGAAACAGCGGGAAATGTGTATAGAAACGGGGAGAATGATTTATGCTTGTGGGTTTCCGTTGCGTACGCTGCGAAAACGGTTCAAAATGCCCAAAAAAAATGTAAAAATGGTTCTTATTTAATGATCTAAAAAAATAGTCCGCGACAGTAAATGTCTATCTTTTAAGATTAACTTACACGAACGACGGGACGCGGACTAAGTCGTGGGTAATAGCTTAAATTTATAGAGTTGAACCGGAAGTTTGCGAAAACAAACTCGATGCCCGAAATAACTATTGTACGCGGACTGAATTGAATTAAAATTAATATTTAAGATAGGGTATATAATGATTCTTACTACATATAAGCGATAAGCCATGTTTTTGTTTAGTCTGATATTGTCAATTTAGTACCATCCTCGGTTATAATAGGAAAAAAGAAAATGACCCACATCCCTTAAAAGAACGTTCACGTATTAAACTAATTGTCTATTCTTTTAAATCACAATTCTAAGTAACTACTTACTTAGCAGTAACGAGTATCGTCGCAATAAAAGGCGATATTGTGTAATGTTTATTTCACTGCCTAAAAGGAAAGTGATTCTGAAGGTGAAAGTTGACGCGTTAACAAAATACTGTAGCTCTGAAGCGTGCAGTTATAATTTGTACTTTGAAACTACGTAATTGTCTCTCTTATATAATACGAATATAATTATTTATATAGCAGTGTAATGCGTCTGTTCGCCGTAAAGAATCGTCAATTGTAAGCAATTTTTGACGACTAGACTAGAAGAAACTAAACGAAGACAAATCTTCATTATAAATTAGAGAAGAAATTCAGTCAACCGATTTCGCAATTATGATTTTAACGAACTTGTGTGTCCCTCTTTACCTTCCCTAACTTCCTGTCATCGAAACCCAGACAACTGAAACAATGTCCCTAATCATTAAGCTACGGAAGCGAATCTTAATACGTCACCGGTTGCTCTCCCCTTTGTATTACAATTTACGGGGTCACTGCCGCATCGCACCAATACGCTGACGATAAGGTGCGCACGCGTCGATCACGCCACTTCGTTCATACGTTGGCCCGGGGATTTACTCGCGCATCTAAATTCTAAAGTACGTGTCTGAGTTTGTTTATACTGTTTTAAGAATTAAAATGATATTGTGATTGTTGATTAAAATCATTTATCTATTAATGCATTGATTGAATATTTAAAAAGTTCTTAAAAAATTGTCTATGTACTAAAAAATAGTTTTTATTAACACGGACTCATTGTAAGCTGTATATAAAATAAATTTCGTTATTTGTATGTACAATATACATGCGAATCAACGTTCGAGTTATTAATAGTAAAAATGATTCACTTTGTGATTAAAACAAAGCATATGACGTATACTGCAAGATACCTTGTAATATTCAAACCGTGATTTTTCTGAACTCTTGAGAAACGTTTAGATAAGTATCTTGCTGATAATACTTTCCTTCTACGCCTGACTTTTAAGTAGGTCAATTGAGTGCATGTAATCATATTGTATATTAATGATTGGTTGATTACTTTTCATTATCACGAGTACTTCGTACTTTTATAAGTATTAATACGTACGTTGTCGTTGGATTACTGCCACGGCTATCAGCTGTTCGTAGTATGTTAATTGCTTCGAAATTATACTGTCTTTGTTTTAGACTGGCTCAAAATAAAGTAAGATTATTTTAAACGCAAATTGAGTTCAGTGTCCTCCTTAAAATCTTCAGTCTAAAAAAAAGCCTGTCGAGTCGAATTTTTATGCTAGTGTAATAGTAGCAATTACACTAGCTAATATAATTCAGTGGGTCCTGGGTTCGATCCCCACCGGGGCCAACGTTTTTCTAATTAATTTATAATTTTTCTAAAACATGCTGGATTTCGTCTGGAAATCTGGATATTAAATGGCTGGTAGGAATGTCGAAATTCCATCCGGGTCGCGAACCATCGTCCAAGCCGGGAAGTTTAATGGCGATTCGGTTTCAGTCTGTGTTTCCAAACATCCAAAACCAAAAAATGTCATCTTGTTAGGATTTTAAATGGCTGTGGTATTTCAGCTATCATCAAACTCATGTTGGACTGTCTGTCGTCTGTCATAAAAATATTTATTTCATAATTGAAGTTGAATTTGACAAGGCTTTACAATTAAATATTAAATAAACATAAGAATAATCTTTCTTACCACAGAGTAAAAATAGTTTTTACTTATAATAGTAGCAAGTACAGTACGCTCAAAAATAGACGTACATACCTAAATGAGAGTGCGACGAGAGAGTGATAGTGTATTAGATGGTGTAATTTGGAAAGTGAATTGTCAATTTGTATTCTTGTGGTGTCGCGAGTCGCAGACCAGTCCACAGAATCGTTTGATCAGCGGATTTGAGCTCACGTAGCCAATTATAAACTGATAACATTAGATTTCTTTGAATCTAACTAGTGCTAGTGTAAATGTGATGTGAGTTTTGTATATATTTTTATATATGGGCTTGAATTGAGAAGGTAAAACGCCTGTGTGTGTGTTGTATTTTTCTCAACATTTATGTAGATTAATTTAAAAAAAAATATTTTTTATTTAACTTGAACAGCAAAGTATATAAAGTGTATTATGCAGTAAGGTCTTTTGTTATACATATGTAGTGTCAATACGACAGTTCATTTAAATCTAATTAAATTAAATATTTAAGTATATATATCGAGCAGGCTTTGATCAATTAACATCCAGTAAATAAGACATTTTAAATTTGATTGTTTGTTATTTTGCACTTTAAAAATTAAACAAGTAACAAATATTATCGGTCAATTACAACGTGTTTGGTTGTAAATAAAAACTCAAGTATTCTAAAATAATAACCAACTTAAATAAAACGCATTAAACTGTTTAAAATGCAAAATATATTAGTCAACTTATTTGTTGTTTATTCTAATTATGGCCCGACGTATCAGATGCAGCAGCCGTAGTCACGGCGGGATGTTCCTAATCTATAAGTACACGTTGACTAATATATTTCACGTTTTAAACCGTAAACTACAGAAATACTGTACCCTTTACCATAACCAAAGGTCCGACTTGTCGATTTACGATGTATTTTTAAAGCACAAAGTTTGAGCTTGTCCATGTCACTCGTTATTATTTCTTTGTAGTGCATGAACTCGAAGTTTTGTTCGTACACAGGTAGCAATATCCAATTTTACAATTGAGGTGTCGTAAGTAATCGCCCATTTGCATGGAGTTCAATTATATCGTAGTATTTGTAAATCTATATCTAACGATATGCGTTGTAAACGTTGTTTTGATAATTACCTTATCACAAGTTATCAATATTTCATTTGCTTATGCCACGACCTTATTAAAAACCTTTTAACTAATATTTTTATCTTTTACAAATTAAGTTTGATTAAGAGACATGATAAGATAGCTGTTACTAACGGAATACGACATAAGAAAAAAACAAAACATACATAATATCATACAGGGGACGAAAAATTTAACAAAACACCCAGATTGAGAAATTCAATATTTGGAGACGTGACACAATAGCTCGATTGTTATATCAATTCAAGCTGCTGGGTTCGACTCCCGTTTGTGGCATCGTTTTATATTTCTATCTAAACTTATTTATAACAATTATACTAGAGAACTTTTACAAAGCCAAGTTTTTAAAATGGATTCAATGTTAAAGGACTTTCTTCTTTGAAATTTATATGTACGCTGATGACTGGATATTTTGGTTTTACAGCTCGCCCGCTTAGGGTATTACAAGCTGGCGGCTGCAGTGCAAACTGACACAGAACAGTTGCAGCGCCCGCGCAACGGGCTGCACCATACGCACCCTAAGGAGACAAAGTAAGTTATAAAATGGAAGACATTTAAAAATCACAATTTCAGGCCAGAAGTCGATAGTGCTTTTGAAAACATATTGGTTCTGAGAATTTGCATGTACGGAAATGGGTACATAGTTAAATTCAAAATCAATTAACATTGAAAATGATGCCATCCAGTGCAAATAACACGTGTTCAAACGGATATGTTTGTGAACATTAAAAATGCTCTTTATTTAATAACAATCTTGATTAAAATTTAATTACCGTATTTGAAAAATGAAATAATTTCGCAATTTTTCGGCGTGCGTCTTCTCACACAATAAATGAAAACAAAAATGATTAAGCTAAAAACAAGTACAGGGACGGAATATAGATTTAAAGTTACGTTTTTAAAATGTAGACGTAATTTTTACGTGGTGGATTATATAAAAACATTTTTCTGTTGTAAATTTAAGAAACGACTAGCATATGTTTGAAAAGCTGTCGGGCGTTTAGTGATTATAGTATTTTATGTGTTTGGCTAAACTAATGTTAACTCATAAAGTGCATACAATAGTGTCTGTTCTGAATTTGGTTCTTTCTTAGAACAAAACAATACTAATATCTAAGACTGTTTGGGCATCCAGTTAAGTTTAATTCCCCTTAATTACTACACGTCGACCTACAGTGAATGTAGGTCGACTATACTATAATCGTACAATAATTAATAAAACACTTAACGGTTTAAAACTCGAATTACAGATAGTTCGTATTTGATGTGAGAAGTCGGGGGGACAATTAACTAAGTTTTAAACGTATAAAAATTTTACCAGTCGCTTTAACTACCTCGTTGATTTAGGTCGAAGCCTGGACTAACAAAATGTCACTTCAGGTTGTTAGAAATAAAAAAAAATTATAACCGGGCGATTAAAATTAGGTTTCCCTCGATGAATCACAACCACTTGTGACCAATAATTTTGTGGTGATAGTTAAAGCCCACTAACCTGCTCTGGAACAGTATTGTGGGTCTAAAAACACGAGAAGAGACCTGTGCTGTCGCTTTGTAACGAATTTCCCTTTAACCACAGACAATACGTAATCTCCAAGTACATACTAATCCCTAGGGAAATAACATATAACTACTGAGACTTCAACATTCATACAACGACATCCATTTTGTTCGCTAGACCAAATTGGGAACGCGTTCTTAATTGGCTCCCGCTCGACGAACAATGTTCGCGAAAATTTTGTATGGCCAGTTGTTAGAAACAGTTGTGTTTGTTTGTAATCTTATGAATTTGTAATCCAGTTTTGGAATACGTTGTTATCCATTTATAGTACATACACGATTATGCTAACTGTAGTCTTGTTATTAACTATATATAAAGTCGAAGCGTTTTATTTCTTTCTAGATGATTCTCAATTCGACTCGATTAATATGTTTTTTTTTTTTTATGTTTGCGATTGCAAACATAAAAAAAAACATAACTTTGTCACTTATAAATTTATTTTCTATGGGAAAGTAGAGTTTCAAGGCCAAGAGAAATTATGGGAAGCTTTTAAAAATCGTGGGCACATCGTAACGACTTTTTATTTACTTTAAATCTGTTTCAAATCAAATCATTTAATCCACACATACAAAAAATACAATAACAAATAATAATAGATGTAGAAGGGAAGAACACCACTTAGCTTTTGTTGTAGTACCTGTAAGTAGGTAGGCACAATGCCGATATTCTGTTTTAATCTCAAATAACATTTAGATCTTAATATAACCAGCAACATTACATATCTCATTTATAGCTCAAGTAGCTCGCATCTAGTGTTTGTCCTGAGAGTTCGAAAATATTTTATTTGAAATAAAGAAAAAGAATAAAATGTTTTTATAAAAATTGCATGAATTGATTGAAATGATTAAGTTACTTTCAAATGATGTTACAATATTACCAAAAGAAAACTAAAGAAATATTAATTAATAAAGCTAATTATGATGATTAAAACAATATTTTGTTTGTAATTGTTTCAGGATTAAAACAGCACCAATGGACACCGAGAGTCTCGTGCTATGGAGGAGACCATTCACAACGCTCGAATACTTCTTCCGAGAGCTTCTTATATTGTGCTCAACGGGATTGCGAAGGTAAATGTTAAAGTATAATATTTTATTGGTTGGTAAAAAATGTATTTCTTATAGACTAGCAAAACTATAGTATATACTACAGAATTCTAACAAAATCTAAATGTATCTATAGACTTACTTAACAAGTTTCACTAAAGCATTGTGAGATATAAATTTAAAAAAATGTTTTAAGGAGGTATAGTATCTTATAGAATTCAAAAAAAAAAGTTTTAAAAGAGGATGATGAAAATTTGATTCGTTAAAAACTTTATCTCTTACCGTTTAATAATATGTATAGTTAAAAAGATTTTTAAAGCAAACTAGGCTATAGCCCATCTTGTTTAGATGTTCTGTGACTGGAATCAGTAAATGAACCACATGCTTCTGTCTTTTCTCATCAGATCAGACACTCGTGCTCGACCGAAACTATTAAGGTTTTCCCCTTGAAACACAGATGCGGTATTAAATAAGATAATATAGATTCTTTTTTTTTTTCAGAATGCTAGCGTACAAGGCATTAGCTGTATCGATAATTGTTCTAGTCAGCGGCGTTTCCGCTTCATATTATATTAACGGACCTCACCAACGCTTCGTGCAGGTATTTTATAATTTTTAATTCATTCATATTACACAACCTGATCAAGCTTAACACTTTTTACAATCGAACCTGTAGCCTATAAATATTTTAGTTACTCAGGATGGATTTATCAGTTCTACTTCAAAGGTTTTTAATCACAAGAATGTGTTAATTGTATAAATAAATAAATATGAAAAAAAAACTCGCGCTTGTGTTAGCTCGGCCTCCGGGGCCACAGAATCAGTGTTTGAATGTTACTTAGCTAAGTGTCATCCTTTTCAGAAGCACCCAATTAAATATTGGTGTATTTATTTAAAATTATTTAAATTTGTATTAACTTCTCGCTATATTATGTTTGTTAGTTGTGTTTTGAATAAACACATTTATATTTTATTCTAAAACTATTAAAAACTTTATTATTTTCATATGTTATTACATAATATCATGGTTCTATATAAAGTAAACATTTATTTTAAATGCAAGGAATCGAAATAATGCCGGTTCAATTTCCGCCCATGTAATCAATATAAAATGGATTTTATTTATTTTACAGGAGGTAGTCTTGACACTGGCGTGGTGGGGATGGTGGGTGATTTTGGGCGTGTGCAGCTCGGTGGGCCTCGGGACGGGGCTACATACGTTTCTCCTGTACCTCGGCCCGCATATAGCACGCGTTACACTAGCGGCCTATGAGTGCGGCGGACTGAACTTTCCTTCACCGCCATATCCTAACGAGTATGGCATTTTTATTCATGAAACTTTTTTCTTTCTTTCAATTGTTTTTTTGCAATTGCCTTCTGATATTGGGACGTTCTATACGTCGATAAAATGTTTATGAAATTATTAAATAAGGTTACTGCAAAATACGATAATAATTATATATTCGAAATAGCAAAGATTAAAAAATGATACACGATTTCTTTTCAGCATTATATGTCCTGCCGAAATCGACCCGCAGAATACGGTGTCGATATGGAATATCATGGCCAAAGTCCGCATCGAGTCAATGATGTGGGGAATGGGTACAGCGTTGGGAGAACTCCCCCCATATTTCATGGCTCGAGCCGCGCGTCTCTCGGGCGGTGGGGTCGCAGAACTCACAGCTAACGACGATTCAAAGACTGGCAGGTATGTACAAGGCTGTAATCCAATAATTTTTTTAAAATCAATAAGCTATCAAACATATTCCGCATTTTAAACCGTCAAAAGACTCGCATAAAATTCAGACTATTTTAAAATGGGTTTTCGAGTTGCTCTAAAATCGTAATTGATGGAAATATTTTTTTATTGTGACTTGCGATAGCACTATATGGTCAGTTACTGTATATTGTTCATTTAAAAATATATATTAAAGGAAGACTGAAAAATGTAATTGTCATGTGTTTCTGTGCATTTAATAAGTTTCAGTCTTTAAACAAATTGTATACAATATTACCAAGAAAATTCAAGCAATATTGTTTTATGAACTGTATTTTCTTTTTCCAGGGCAAAGGTAATGATCCAAAACTTGGTGCAAAGAGTCGGTTTTGCTGGAATCCTTGCGTGTGCGTCGATTCCAAATCCTCTTTTCGACTTAGCCGGTCTCACTTGCGGCCACTTCCTCGTGCCTTTTTGGACATTCTTCGGCGCGACGTTACTCGGAAAAGCTGTTATCAAGATGCATATACAGAAGATGTTTGTTATAATCGCTTTTAATGAAACACTTGTTGGGTAAGTCGAAATCATTTACGTTATTTTTAATACACCGTAGCTGTAGTATGTGATAGCCTAGAACGCAATTTCTCTATTGCTCTTCTTATTTAATGAACGAGGGGGGTAAACAGGCATGAAGTTTACTTGTATCTCTCTATTTTCGTCTATGGTAGATGGTTTGTGACCGGAAAAGAATAAAGATTTCATACGATTAATGTAATATCCAGATTTTCCACCCGAAGCCCAACATGTTGGATTCGATAGTCTAACCCAAAACTACATGTTGATTGTTACTTAGCACAATTTTTTTTATAGACAAGTCCTTCAATGGGTTGAAAGAGTCCCATACATCGGACCGAAACTAGAGGCGCCTCTACTGGAATTTCTGCGCAACCAGAAAGCGAAACTGCACAAAAACGCGCCCCCAACAGACAATCAGGGCTCCGTTCTGTCGAGTCTCTTAGAGAAGTTTGTGCTGGCAATGGTCCTGTACTTTGTGGTGTCGATAGTGAATGCGCTCGCGCAGAACTACAGCAAACGCTCGGGCAAGAAAAAGGGGAAGAAGAAGGATTAGGGGTCGAAAGCGCCGGCCGAGGCGGTCGGTCATGGTGGGTTTATAATAAAAATATACATTTTTGCTTTTTCTCAATTTTTATCTTTTTCTTTAATCTAAAACTCTTGAGTACAGTGGTTTTATTGTATCTATATTTACTAGTCTGAGCAAAAACAATTTGGATGTATTTAAATGTGTAAAGTGTATGTTAAGTATTCTAAGATGATTTAAAGATCGAAAATAAATTGAAAAAATTCTCGATTCGGGCAGGACTTGAACCGACATCGTCAGCTTTCCACGGCAACAGCACGGAGTCCTGCCCGAGTCGAGAATTTTTTTCAATTTATTTTCGATCTTTAAATTATATAGTGCCTTCATGTGCAATAACATGTGAAAAATATTCATGTTTTCAAATATTCTAAGATGCTTAACATACTGCACAGAAGTACACTGACAGACGTCGTATCTTACCGTTTTATCAAAGTTTTAGTACAAAAAAATACAATATTTAGTATTGGTTCCGATTTGTAATTTAAAGTAGACTTTCGGTTTATGCAATTAAAAAGTTACCAGAAGTGGTGCCTTTTAACCTCCATTTGAAGAACATACCTAAAAAACTAATTATTTCTTTCAGCCCGGCGAAGAACAGATAAACCTCGTCGACCTCGGTAGTATTCGCGTAGCACATACGCTGTGGTGCGTTATTATCTATGATGAATGCTAACACCATAGACTAAAGCAAGTATAGACTATTAGCTATTTATAATATGGACATGCTTACAATGGCATAAGAAGGGTAACAGAATAGTTAAACTGTCTAATAACTCAATTTGGGGATTTAAATTATTATTTTTTTCATCATTTAAGGTAACTTTTTTTTTGTTCTGTTTCTCTAAAATGTCAAAATTATTTTGATTACACTTTTAAGCTGTCCAAAATGTATGTCTATATAGTATTCGATTTATACATTTATCGCAATTAACTATCTATGGAGTTACCTTTTTTTATTACGCAATCGTATAAACGTTGTTGATAAGTCAAAAAAATTAACGGTTATTTTATAATGCTAGATTGATTATATGACCGTTTGTGAATATGTTTAATTTTCGATTCGGCTTCAGTCTATGGTTGTTTTGGCTAAGGCTTATGTGGAGCTACACCTCATTTATATTATTATTATTTACCCCGTATTTTGAACACGCTTATCAAAACGATAGTGGTAATTTAACAGTTTTAAATTACCACTATCGTTTTGATTTCCATTATTTACCGAAATGCGAAAAAGAGTATTTTTTGTGCAATGGTGTGGGCTGTAGTTTAAAAGCAGCTGATGCACGACAGATTATATCTTGCCCGGTTATTAACCGCAGTAGTGTTAGTAGATTCGAATTTATGAATAGTTAAGTTGCATTAGAGGTGAATAGAAAATATTTTTCCAACAATTGTGAAGATTAATAGGATAAATTTTACGTCCAATGTGAAAGGGATCGGATATGAAACGTTAGTTATGTCGTAAAAATAATCGTACTTATAATGTTCATATAAGCTTTGTAAGGCTTGCTTTGTTTGTCCTTCTGGAAAAGTTAATCTCTAGCTTAGTACATTTTTTCGAGAAACAGACTTTCAAAGGCATACTCTAAAAAAATATCCCTTTAAAAAACTTAAAAAAACGCACAATGCGGTAGGATATTTATTTACCGTATAGAAATATATTATGTACGATAATTTTCTGTTTAAAAGCATAGTGACAAATTAATGAATTAATTTTCATTAGCCTCAAGTGTGTAGTTCTAAATAGCACCGTATCTTAAGAGCGTTATAAGTTATATTCCTTGTTCGAAGTTTCTTCACCAATTAAGTAATTAAGCAAACTATATTCCACAGCTCATTAATTATTTTATTATAATTTATAAGCAATATGTAGTCAACAATGAATAAGAAACTAAACCAAATGGTAAACTTAATTGTGTTGTATCACACTCTTGGTATAATATTTTATTTTATAATTATCGTAAAAGACATTATTGAGTATGACTACTGTATCTTAAGTAAATATGATGTGTTACCATTACAAATGTAACAGTCAAAACTATTCTAGTTTATTTAGGATTAAGTTGTATTTAAATTATACAATTAGTAGTTAATTATTTACGATTAAGGCTATTAACGATTTCTTTGTTTTTCGGAACTGTCGTTAATTATTATTTCGTGTGTTATTGTTATAAAAATTAAAAGTTGCTAAAACACAAAAGTACAGTGCCAAAAATATTGGATTAATATTGGTCACAATAATATGCCCCATATTCATACACAATTTTGATGTTATGATAAAAAAAAAAAGTATTAAGTAAACATTACACCACCTGTAGTTACAGTTTGCCTTAGCGCAAGATTTACACGTTACATTTTATCTAGCTAAACCTTTTCAATGTCTAAATTATAAACAAGTAATTATTCTTAACCTTTCTTTGTTTTAGCATTCCTTCTTATAAGCACTTATTTATTTGTAAAAATTAAATAATAACTTAGTTATCTTCGCAAAATATGTCTAAAATAAATAAATAACAGTGTTCACATAGGTATAATTAGTTTATATAAATATTAACATGTTTCTACATTCCATGAAACATTTTATTGCTATAACATATAATCGTAAATAATACTTTACTTATAAACGTTAATGTCAAGTTTAAAATATTCTAATTAATTTATTGTAAGAATCACAATATAGTTTCATTGTCATATTGCAATACTATTCACATTTTTTCTATATTCACGATATTGATGTAATAAATTCTCTAAAACGAGTTAATAGTGGAGAAGACAATAGAACGTTATTGGCAGAACAGATGGCGCTTCTTGATTGCGCCCTTAGTTTATTTGACGCCTACTGACGAGGACCCTAACTATTGTGTGTCCTTGTTCTTTGTAGTGGTTGGTGGAAAAGAGAAAACAATATATTAACTCGTTTTAGTGATTGGTTTATTAAGGAAAAATTTCCAAGGTAAGCTGTGCCGCATTCTATGCGTATTTAAAGCATATACATTAACTTGAGTGCATGTTTCATTGTGATCATAAACGGATAGGCGACTAGTTTTAAGATGTGTGCTAGCTTTGACACTTGCATTGATTTTATACAATGACATTTTAATAAATTACCAAAATCTTTTTCTAATAATTATTATTTAAAATTGTGAATTTCTCATATTATGAAAATCAATGGAAGTGTTACAACTCTCCGATAACGGAAAATTCTAAGTTATTTTTATGTAGCCTGTCAATGAGTTAATTTTTAAGTGCAAATTTAATTTGCTTCCTAAATGTTATTTTTGCATGGTGTATTGCATATTATGGATTGTTTATTTTTTATTGAATGTTACTATGTTATTAGAAATCAGAAGCAAAAGAGTTTTTGAGTGATGAGTTAGTTATTCTTAATGTGAGTGGTACGTTTAGTACAAAATCGGCTAAGTATTGTAAGTTTGTGGCTGTATCATCGCAAAAGCAATAAAAGAGTGGTTATAACTTTCATGATTTTCTTTCTCACCCCGATCAGAAATAAAAATAAACGCTAAAATAAGTAATATTTAAATCTTAGTTTGTGTCAAGCCAGATATTTTTACATATAAAAAAAGCTATACATAATTTATATATATCAGATTAGAGGTAGTCTGTGATTCTTCTCAAAGTTGTTCTACTCTGTTAACGTAGTCAATTGTCATGTATCTGAGTAAAAAAGTTAAAATATCTATTTGCTTAAAGCTGTCTTAAATATTATGAAAACAATAATATTCAATTAAAGCGTACCATTTTATCGTAAATATTTCTTCATAATGTTAAGGCGCTTCACTTCACTCGTTATCCAAAATCGTGGCATTAAACAACAAGTAGACATAAAGTGGGTCCGGCCAGATTATGTGCCAGCTTATAAACCAGAAAGATCGGGAGATTTAGAAGGTCTTCCTAAAGATACGGTTAAGTTTACTGCCCTAGATTTTAGTCTTAGTGACGAAATTAAAGAGTAAGTAATATATCCACCCTAATAATTTAAAAAGTTAGGTTATGTTTATCATAAATTGAATATGCAACTATTAATGCTGAAACTAGGTGGAATCTTAAGTTTAAGCAACTTATTTAGTAGAAAAATAAAGTAGAGGCTCTGTGCAATAATAGTGTTACATCGAACTTGGTTAAAACAAAATTTGAATTTGATTGATTGTTTATAGTGCTCCAGAAGCTGTGAAAAAAATCTTCTCTGTGGCACACCTAGGAAGAAAAGAGTACAGAACTCTGGTCCAAAAAGACTTAATAGACAGAGTAAGACGGCACAAATATGATGAAAATACATCTGAAACGAGAAGTATGTATCGCAATATATCTAGTCAAATCCTTCTGTTCAAGTATCTTCATTCATCATTATTTATAATACATTCCTTATTATGTAACACTTGAAAAAAGCATGTTTGATGCGTCATCTTCTTAATATACTTTCATATTACTATAATTGCAACAATTTTTAAATGACCAAGTCAATAACAATAATATAATGAAGTTATAATTTGCAGTTGCTAGAATAACTGGGCATATAAGATGTCTCCAGGAAACAATGGAGTTACATCCCAAAAATGTCAACACAAAGGTATGTTTAATGTTTAAAAATCCTATTTGACGACTAAACAGCTCTAAATCTAAGTTGGTTTGTTATAATTTTTCATTTGCAGAAATTAGTTCAAGAATTAATAGACAGAAGAAAGAAGCTTCTGAAATTCTTAAGACAGTATGATTACAAGAAGTTTGAATGGCTGCTGGAGAAATTAAATATTGAATACAAAGGACATCCCGAGTGAGTTATTATTCTACTCTATTCATACTGTGTAGTATGAATATACTACACAGTAATAGTAACTTTGATCACCAATGCGACAATAACTTGCAAAATGTGATTTTACACACAATAAATTTTGATTTCTTTTTCCTAACAATATTTTCTAAGTTATTATTTTCTATTGGGGGACAATAATCGACATTTGCCTTTTTAAGTATATAGTGTGTAAAAAAAACCGTAACTTATTTGTTACAATTTACATACATAATGTCTCATTTTATGTTTTAGGACATATCACAAACTTACGCGAAAGGAATCTCTTAGGAAACTGACTGAAATGCACTGTGACGATATCCGTAATAAGAAACTTTCAGATTATAGAAACCTATTAGAGAGTCAGCAGGGACCTTTCCTTCAAGAGAAATTGAACACCCTCAAATTTATAAGGAGCGAACAAATTGAACTACAATTACCAATAACTGTCAACGAACAAGATATTGCGAAGGTTGAACAGCAGTTACAGGAATGGAAATTAAGAGACAAACAAAAGCAACAAGCTAAACAAAAGAAGAAAAATATCTTATTGGATTAGATTGGTTGTGGTTTTAAATTTACTGTAGATTAAAACTTGTGTTTTATTTATGATTTTTCTTAATATTCGGACCAGAAGTACCAGAACAAACAGATTAGCACAACAAAAAAAAAATGCATTTTAAAAGGATATAAGTTTTCTTCTGTATTTTACCTTAAAGAAGAAAAATAAATATAATATAATAAATAAAAAAACAGGTGATTTTAAAAATATATTTATTAAAAACTAATAGAAAATGGGAAGCGCAGTTACAATTTGGACGGACAACACCTAAATGCAAATTTTAACAACCTTTAAGTTATAACTATATTTAAAAATATACAATTTAAATTAGAATATGGCCTTGATCAGCTAAAATATAAGCAGTACAACTATAATAAAAAAAATATATCTACAATGAGATTCAAAAAGTAGTCAATAAATTTAGTGGCAAGATATTTGTTTTTCTTATTAAATAAGAGTATAATACACAGAAAAATCTTAGCTAAGTTAAAAATGACAATATTGTTGAACAAGGATCCGTCGAGTTTTTAGTTAAAGTGACGTAGTATGCGGCGCACGCGCATATGCAGTGGGGATGAAACCGGATCTCCGGGATTTGGGTGCGTGGGCCCATAGCCACCCCTCCACCGTTTGCTGAGTGAGGTCTGCGTAGACCCATTCACCGCGTTTCACTGATAAGTCATCTGGAGCTTGAGCCTGGAATAATTATTAAAGCAATATATAAAAGGAAGAAATCAATTTTTATTATGTTAAACTTATACTTTCATAATCTATATTATAAAGCTGAGTGTTTGTTTGTTCGAACGCGCTAAGCTCAAGAACTGCTGGTTAGAATTGAAAAATTATTTTTGTGTTGGTTAACCCAATTATTCCTCGGCTTTAGGCTATAATATAACAGACTGCGACCAAAAGGAGCCAAGAAACACTAAAAACGGGGAATATCTTTGAGGACTGCCCTGGTGTGCGCTGCGAAATAGCTCAAAAAATATGTATGAAAGGATACCTATTCTTTAAATGATATAAAAACTTCAACGACGGAACGCGCACGAAGTTGTGTGCAATAGTTTTTTTAAGCTGGGGAATTTGCTTGCATAAATAAATAATATGGTGCCCAAAACAACTTTTTCACCAGGACAAAGTGACGGGGCACAGCAAGTATACAATAAAATTAAACATCTCAAGAGGGGCTCCGGGGCAAAAAATGTAACATTTGGCATTTTTGCTTAGAATCAATGAATGGTATCAAATAAAAGCGTACAATATGAAAGTTGTATAATGTTTGATAGTAATTCTGTATGTTATAGAGATATACCTTATAATCATAGAGCATAACTAGTTCTGTGCCATGATATCGACCATCGTTATCCTGCTGAGTTGTGTTATTGTGACTTGAGCTATTCGTCATACTGTTGTTTGCCTTGACTTGTGTTACATGGGTCGCTGTAGGTTCATGTTGTGCAGCTAAAATGAAATTCATTATTAGGGTTACTAATTATATTAAGGGTTCAATACAAGAAGCTTAACAAAAAGGAGTGTAAGCCTTTTACACTCCTTTTTGCTTTTAGCTTCGCTGCCTAATTAAGTAAGCTTAAGATGGTTTTAAAAATATTTATTATTAAAAAAATCTTACTATCAATATCAAATTATATAATTATTATTTGTATATATGTTCTTATGTATGCAATTACTAAATGGAAACTTTTATCTAGTCACAATATTACCTTGTACAACTGCAGGATACACAAAACCAGATGGAATGAATCCCTCTTGTCCATCACTTCGAACAATCCAATACCAGTCTGGGTCTTCTCTATTCAAAACTGAAAATAGCGAAAAAACATGGATAACAAAAAAATCATATTATACCTACTATGAATATTTAAAATTTCATGTGAGATTTGACTATGCAATGGTACATTGATGTTTTGATTTTTTTTGTATGTACTATATTAACATAAGGAAAGTGATAACAAATTCAAATTCTCTTTATACTAGAGGAGGATGGACAAGCACGGTTTTCACTTGATGGAAGGCAAAGTAGATAGTAGTCTTTGGATATTCGGAGATACTTTAGCCACTACAATTTACTTACTTACACTTTAGCCTAGTAAAAGTCTTCGCCCCTACTTTATTATATACCTAGGTTGTATGGGAAGTTTTTGGGGAGAGCCTATGTCCAGCAGTGGACACTATAAATTATAGGCTATTTAAGAATCCGGTAATCAGCACATAAATGAATAAGCAAACCTGTGACAAATTCACCCCTCTCGACATCAACATCATTTTCATCCCTTGCAGTAAAAGTATAGAGCACAACATATCTCCCCGAGGGATCCTTAGAGAATGGACAGGCATCTCCTTCGCTGCCTAATTCAGAGTGGCCGTCATTTGTTGCTCCATCTGATAGGGATAATCTAAAAATGGTAATTAATGTATTTAAAAATAATAAATTAACTTAATAGTAGTATCGAGATTTAAAGCTTAGTTGTGAGAAACAAGAACAAAATTCTTTGGAAGCATATTTGTTTTGCATCCCTTTTAAATTTATTTATAATCCTTTTATCAGTAGTACAATTCAATTGATTAAATTAAATTTATGTTTTTAAACAAAACTCAACAAAAATATAGGAAAAGTCAAAAATAACCTGATAAAATAAGGATACTCGAATACTAGTAATTAAATAATAAGGTTTAAACTAAAGTCTGTTTGAAGGCAAGGATGTTTATAATGCAAAGGTCTTACTGTGAAACATCCCTGTTTGCCAAGTCAGTTGGTGACCGACTCCTGGGAAGCTTCTTCTTTAAGTCATGATGTTCACAAGGTGCACAATAAGAGTGTGGAATAAAACCTTCTCTTCGAGACTCAGCAACTATTACATATACCCAATCATTCTCTCGATACAATACATTAACGATTTGGCCTCTTTTTACCTGCAATATAAATTGTTATTGATGTGTCTTCATGAGCGTGAAATATTTAATTAACTTCAAACAACTCAAAGATTAGCAAGGGACAAATACCTATTTTTTGCCTAATAAAATGGATGTGGTTTATATAAAACAACTAGCAAGTCCTCTTTAAGCACAATTATGTCAATAACTAGTAAATTATAAGAGAAGTGTTAATTTCCGTTTTTATACTTAATATTCACATTACCTCAAGTTCATCATCAACACACGGAGCAAAATCATGAAGGACCACCATTTTTGAGTCTGGACTAAGCCCATGTTCTTTTTCAATGCCAACTCTCACTAATGTTTCTATACTCGCTGAGCCCGTAATTCTACCCATACCGGGACTTAACCCGGAACCAGGCCTGGAGAGATCTTTCTCTGAATCTCCACTGCTTGCTACAAAATTATAATTGTTGCCCACAATTAATTAAGTAAATTTTTGAAACACACTTTTGAAATTTGAAATGAAATTTATGCATGAGAATTATAACTTTAGTCCAACTTAAAATAAGTTTTTTAAGGAATATTATAACAGGTTTTAAGTAAGTTAGCTTAACGCATGTTTAGTAATCATTTGGCCAAAAGGTTCAATTTAGAGAAGAAATACCTATTACTTAAGTTTATTAATTATGATACAAAACTAAGGAAAGTTTGAGGTCATTGACATTTGCAGTTTTTCCACAGAAAGTTCGTCGCGTTAAAGTTTTAACTTACATTTTTTCTTTTTTCCACGGCGAATTCGTACGGGACATAAGAATGCCATTTTTAATAGATCTTTAGTACATTTTTTTATTCACTACTCAGTTAATTATCATTCTTTTCAGTAACATTATCAACGAGTTTTCATTTTATCGTTCATTATCAGGTTTTCACATAAACTTGAAAGTTGAAACTATTGCAAAGTACTGAGAATAGAGTAGTACAAACTTAAGTTAGGCTCAACTTTTAAGTAACCTATGGCTTGTATACTCTGTAGTTTTGACAGCCAGTGTTGCCAAAAGTCATAATTCGCGTATTAGTTTAAGCTTCCCTTTGGGTTCGTTCATATAATATTAACTTCTAGTTTTAGAAACACGAGGAATACAATAATACGAATAATTGCGCTCTCCATGATTAAAATAGTATTATATTTTATTTAAGTAGTAGTAAGTAGGTATATTTTATAATTATTTAAAAATACATCCTTTTCACTGTAGATCTCAATTCTTACCATTTCAAACCATATATTCACAATTATGGCTGTCTAAATATATATGATATTATTGATAATTAAATTGTTATGTAACAAATAATTAATACATAGTTTCCTGGGTCATATGTTATTAATATTAAATATAAAACAATGTAATTGTATTTTTATTGTTTTAAAAAAGAAACACAAATTGGGCTAAAATTTAATAAAAGTAAAGGTTGAAGACATTATTTGTTCAAGATGTAACGATCCCAAAAATAGGGGTGATTTATGTAAAAGCTAATATAAATGTAAAAATTTAATTTGGCACATATATGACGTTATTAATGTTTATACGAAGTACTAAGAATTATTATAAAAATATAGAACTATGTATCTATATAGTTTTTTAAATATGGTAAATCTCCTATACACATCATATCATAAGCAAGGCGATGGTAGGGGTCTTTAGAAGCGGAAGTATCTAATAACTTGACGGGCTTTTTGCTTTAATGGCGATGTATCGTTAATAATTAACGGGTCGTGGTACCGATTTCTGTATCTAACACATTAAATTTATAATTTGACACATCTGCAAAAGTTTAATATTTAATGGGTGGTAGAAATATTTAATTTCAGTCCGGTTGACAAACCACCACAAGGCCGTGAAGTTCAAACGCGTTTCAGTTTCAGTATGCCCAAAGCCAACAATGAACATTTCATCAAGTGAGTTTTAACTAGTCAGTCGTCTGCCATTAAAAACGCTACGAGTTAGCTAGCTAGCTAGTTTAACAAAATATGTAATCAGTTGTAAAGGAAGAAGGTCAAACATTTTCTAGTTCCAGTGATGGATGTCCCGCAATTACATAATGTTTATTTAAATATGCTGTGTATCTGTCAAAGAGTGCCATTGTTCATGACGATGATCAGGAAACTTGATGCAATCCATCCAGTGCTTCAATCTTCTGCCCTTACTGCTGGAACCCAACACCAAAGATCCGAGGAAGTCGTTCGGTTTGCCATAATCCTTATCCCAAACAGTTAATGTTAAATTCTGTCGCGACAACTCCGTCAGGCGCGTTTCAAAGAAGAATCCTTCATTCCAAATTGGATTCAAGTTACGCCATTTAATTGAAGTTTTGTGCTTCTTGTGGTACGGGTCTGGATCCAGATGTCTGAAGAAAATTGTCGGGGTTTAATGATCTTTTTAATGTTATTATTAATTAAGAAGATGTAATAATTAGATTTTGGGTTCACGTCACGCTGCCACTCATAGGAGCGAAGAAACAGATGGAAAAATGAAAAGAACGAGGAAAATTACTAATTTTGATGGATTTTCGTTGCGTACGCTGCGAAAACTATTTAGGATACGCAAACATATTTATAAAAGATCTTTTTAATTTATTCATCTTTAAAGACAACACAAGAACGGTTTTTTTTTTTAAATCAAATTATGTTGTAATATTATGGTCATATAGCAAAAGAACTTTGGCCCGGTCAACTAGCTATGTATAAAGCTTTACAATCAAAAACCATTATTTTTCTTTATATAAAAGTTCTGGACTTACATCTTGACAAACGGGTCGGAGTACCCGTTACTATCTTGCGGTGGTAACTCAGCGGCTCTACAAACGGTAACAGCCAGCGCTCTTCTCTTGGTGTTATAGCACAGAGCCAATAGAAGCCTTGGACCACTCGGTTCTGTACCAGAAGGTCCTGCTAATGCTAAACGCAGCTGCGCTGGAGATTTGGAACATTCACGCAGCGCTACCGTTGCGGAACCCATTTCATCGCAACCGTATCTAGGAGAGGAGAGAAATTGTTTTATTAAAAAAACTTATAAATATTAAAATAAAACACTTTAACGGTTTCAAACGCGATATATTAGTCTCCCCGTGACCACGGCTGCTGCAAAGCATCCGAAACGTCGGGCCGAATTTAAAAATCATTTTCAAATAAGTTTAACTAATATATCGCGTTTTAAACCGTTAAAGTGTTTTATTTAAATGTGTACTACTCGCGTAAACTATAGACAGTATTTTATAAATATTAATAAATATAAGACGGCCTTATCGCTATCAATAGGGAGAGAGTTCTAGAGAGATGGCTTAAATAGTAAAAGAGTAGTTAAAAAGGAAGGATTAGTATAGTAGAATGTTGAGGTTACATAACTATAAGAGTTTAAATTAAAAAAAAAAATAAAAAAATTACGTCACGGGCAGGCCTTTACCGGCATCCACAGCGTTCCGTGTTGTTGTTCTAACCAATTGAGTTACCGTGTCTACAAGAGTGTACTTATAAGAGACCAATAATAATATTAAAAGTACGAGTGCTTTAATTTGAAATATACTAATAACTAGTAAAGGTTTTTACAGGTTTTCTTTTAAAATATATAAAATGCAACTAAAATATAATGTATACCTGTCATCATCGAAAACAACAATCTCCAATGATTTGGTATTAAGATCGGATTCCGTGATACCGAAGAAGTGAAGGGTTTCATTAAATTCTGGATTCTTAGTTTTGTGCACAGTCTTCGTCCTTAATCTATTTGAATACGTTCCCTCTACAATCAAACGATCCATTATTAATACAAACCTTTATGGAAATACAAATGAGTCTGCTAGAGGCAAGATGGCGTAGTAACAAAAAACATGATTTTTAATAAGGAGGAAAATAATAATGTGCAATTAACCTCGGCGAAAATACATTTATTTGTGTAAGAATTCTATGAACAATTTTCGGTCACTGTGCTATTGTAAATTTACTGAGATACTCTGCCTCTACTGAATGTGAACGAATAAGTAACTAGATACTGATATAACTAACATTCATTGATGTTTGTAATATTAAATCTTTCCCTTACCGTCCTTTATATAAATCTACTCACCTGTAGGTAACACTTCTAATCTACAAAACGGGTCAGACAGCCCAGTCATATCCATGCCAATCAGACCTCTGGCTCTCAAAACACAGACCGCAAGAGACGACGTCCCATTTTCATAAGCGAGCCTAATCTCCAAAGTTCCGAAACCCGCATCTGGGATTACTGGTGGTCTTTCAACCTGTGTCGGTTTTGGTGGATCCTTTCTTGTACTCCGCAGACTGTAGGCGCTGCCTTTACTCCCTGTGCGTTTCAGACCAAACGACCGTTGGCTGAAGCTATCTGTTCTATGGAGACTCAACCCGCTGACGCCGTGCGTAAGGTTTTCAGTTTCACCATCACAATGCGCGTCCTGAAAAGACATTTATTAGAGAGGGATAGAAAGAAAGGTAAGTACACACTACAAACATTGTTAACAACATGTTTTTTATAAGTTACTGTAACGTAACACTAATTTGAAGATTTCTTAAAAGCCTCTGTGGTCAATAACCATGCAATTAATTGAATACAGAATTACTATAGTCCTTTTCAAATATAATCTCAACGACTTGTAAATCATTGTGTTAATCGCGAGAGGTCCTTGGGGAGGGTTTGGATCCCTGGAAACATAATAGATAAATTAAAACTCACTCGGACTCAATTTGTTAACAGCACGGAACGCTGTGGATGCCGAGTCTGCTCGAGTCGAACATTTTTCAATTTATAATTTATTTATTTATTCATATAGAAAAAGATTAAAGTTTTCAACACAATAGATTTGGGCGGGTCAGGGCAAAATATCTGAACGATTTCTTGCCTGTAATTATACATACTAACTATATGAGTACCTGAGTACATTATATAAGTAATATAAAAATTTAAAACTCCTAGTAAACATTTTCGCATTAAAATACGACCTGTGACGAACTTTTCCACTAAGCATTGCAGTTTCAAAGCACTTCTATCTAAAAGTTTCAAATAGCTTGCAAATTTTCAGAGTTTCATTTTGAAGTTCTAGATTTTCCGGCCTCCGCACAAAAGTGAAAGAGTACGTAGTTATTTCAGTTTGGACATAAATTTTAAAAATAGTATGACACAAGAACGAGTATCATGGTAATTGTATATATGTAATTAAATAAAACATTCTTAACGATTTAAGAGAAGAAATGTTTCAGTATCTTATTTTTTACTATAGCACGAACTTTTGAATACTGTTAGATGTTACCGTTTGATCCGAACCAATATATTTTGCGGTTTACATCGACAAAAGCGTTAAAAAATGTAAACGATAATATTATATTCTCAGAATTCACACCCAACAGTTGAAAATATTTTATAATAAGTAGTTAGAATAATAATAATTATAAATATTTTTAGTCATTTATATATTAAATGAAAGTTCCAAAGTATATAATCACAAAGTATAATTGTTTTATCGTCAAGTGAAGACTACATTAATCAAGAAAATAGATTATTTCAACCGAACGTTAATATTTAACAAAAAATGTCAGTATTACAATATTTCTTTCGTTATAAATAAAAGAAAAACAGACATATAAATATGTCACAAATGTAGGTATAACAATATAAAAGATTAAACCCTTTTTGTAGTTCAAAACAGACGCCTAAGTCTATAGATAGAATAAGATAGAAGTCAAGGGATAGATAGAAGGGTTCCGAAGTAATCTCCCAATGTAAACAAAAAACGGTTCTCTAATTCCAAAAGTGATAGACTTATACAAAATGGATTTTAATAGAAATCAGGCAGCGCTTAGTCAGTAAAGTAAAGTCGTTTATGTACTGTTTTATTTTGGTGGTAATTAAGAGATAAATAAGTACATATTTCCCTTCATCTATTTTTTTAAAGAGGAGTACAGAATTTCGATATTACTACCGACACTTTAATATCCAGATTTCCAGACTAAGTCAAAAATATTTATAGATACAAAAATAGTTTTTCAATTTAAATCGGGCATTAAGGCAAGTGTACATTTTATTTTTATTTACGCTTTGTAGTTAAGAATTTATTAAAGAATAGTACAAACCAATTGACCTACCGTGGTTAGAGCAACAGCTCGGAACGTAAGACCCGTGTCGATATTTTTTAAGTTATAATCAATTTTTAATTTAGTGCCATTATAAATTGTATAAAACAAATATCGTTAGAAAAACAACTTTTAGGGTTTAAAACGCGATATATATTAGTTAAACTCAATTGAAATTTATTTTAACTATGACTCGTCTTTTACGGGTGCTTTGCAGCAGCCGTGGTCACGGGGAGGCAGCCTAAACTACAGACACGAATATCGTTATGAAACCGTGTCTCAATAAATGATACAATTTGGAGCGAACAATAAACTACTTGAGAGGAAGTTTTATTGATTTATCTTCGCTTAATTGAGGGTGGCCTGTGCGGATGAAGGGTGATACGTGACGTCAACTCGTAATAAAATTACGTATTTCTTCACTCTGTGCCATTTATTTATAGAACACTAAGTGGTAACTTAAACCTCCTTGGGATTCAGTTTTTCCCTTTACTATACTCATTTATACTAATATATAAAGCTGAAGAGTTTGTTTGTTTGAACGTGTTAATCTCAGAAATTACTGGTTCGAATTGATTTGTTTGTTTGTTTTGGTAAGAGTATTTATTGAGGAAGGCTGAGATACGATGAGAGCAATAGAAGCGATATACAGTGGGAAGTGTGGAAAAAACCGGGTAATTTTCCAGAAAGCTAGTTCAGTAAACGGGTCAAGAAACCCATAAAAATATGAATAAAAGAATGATTACTCCTTAAATGATCTAAATAATGTCCGCGACGGTATTTGTCTATCTTTTAAGATTAACTTGCAAAAACGATGGGATGCGGACGGTCTCTTTCTTTCTCTTACAAAGAACAAAGACGTAAATAGTCACTGGTGCTATATTAAATCATTTCAGTGAGTACACAATGACACTATACTGACGCACATACGAATACGTTAAAACCACTATTACTGTTTGACTCTTCCCAGTAGCAATTAAATTAACAGCTACAAGCTTTATTAGAGTCAATTTTTATAGCGCCCTACATCAGTGATAAAGTTTAATTACTTTTCTGGCTTCAGCCTTCAATATTGAACATTGCTCTTAGTTTACCGTAAAGCTTTATTTTGTTTTGCCTAAAGATATTGCCTTTTGAAAATTGAAGCTTTGATAAAAGCAATATTTTCTTTCATGGTAGACGAGCCAGACAAGCAATACCTATTTTGGCTTTATATATTCGCGATAGAACTAGGCTTTTTATCTGTGGACGGAAGTTCGTGAGACGACGACGAATTTCGATATTCCTACCACCCATTTACTTTGAAAGTTTCAGAAAAATATAAATTGGAAAGAAAAATGTTGGACCCGATGCGAATCGAATCCACGACCCGTTGATTAGTAGCCATTGATCTTATTTCACTAATGAGCCCGGCAACATGTAATGTTTAGTTTCTCATATTAATGTTTTATTTTTATATAAATATTTATGTATGCGTGATTTGGAGCATTGCTCATGCAAAACTGAAAACTTTTTTCACTAATAACTCAAGTTGATGACTTTTATCCTTTGCCCCACGATATATGACACTAAAGCATTTGATCATTCCACCACTGATGCATGTTTCATACTAAATTTATTCTGATTTAAAAATAGTTGAGTTCGCGTCATTGAACATATACGTGGCTATTAAAAAGTTCTCTATGAAATTTTATAATCTGCGAAAAGATAAAAATGTTCATTCCACAGAAAGTGAGGAAACAAGCATCCATCTGCTCACTGAATGCTCTGCATACTCGAGACTGAGACAAACACATATGGGTTCGGACGAAGTTACAGAAGATGAGATTAAAGAATTACAGATGGAAAAAATAATAAGATTCTGCAAGCAAACCGGAAGGTTTGAAGGGGACACGGGGAGAGTTGGATGACCCAAAACCTCTACAAGGAGGAAATGGGGAAATGGGTGAAATGGTCAGCTGATAACGTGGACTGATCACCCGTCCTACCACAGGTGTCCCCGAAAGAAAATAATAATAATAAAATTCCACATTACAAGACTGATGTTTCCAAAATAAATATGAATATAGCCAAAGGTAAAATCCATTTGAATTAGAAAATAGATGCTCGGAAAATGGGGTCAACGATAGATAAAACGATAAATTCGTAAGTTGTAATCGAAATCCATTTTCGCCGTTGCTAAACTTTCCCCTATCGCAAATTGTAAATGTTATTTGTGACATTTATAAATGTTTTTAAACGTTGTTTGATTGTTTTAATGACAGACAATCGTGATATTTACTTGTTAGAAGGCGAAATACTCCAGCTATAGACATCTTGACAAATGCGCTGTTGGCCTATTTTTCTTTGGATAGTCAAAAAGACACAGACTGGAACCGAAACGCGATTATTCTTTACGGTTTGTATCTGTGGATGGTGGTTTGTGACCAGGACGGAAATGTCGATATTCCTACCACCCATTTACAATCCAGATTGCCAGATGAAGTCCAACATATTTCAGAAGCACTATAAATTGATTAGAAAAATATTGGTTCCGGTGAAAATCGAACCCTCGGCCTGTGGATTATTAGCCATACATTGCCATTGGCAGACACTGGAATCAAGTGAAAGGTTTCGTAATTAAACTGACGTATACAATGTTTCTTGATCGTTCTTTTGAATGTAAATTGCCTTTTACAGCTGAAATTGAAAGAGACAGCAGATACGCCTACAAATAGACGAAGCCTTGACCTAAAGCTTCAGAGTTATTTCCACTGGCATTTACATAAGGACGATCTGATTTACTATCTGACACCGTACAGACGGAACCATTTGATATCTCAATCAAATAAGTTTTATTCACTCGTCAATTCGTTTTATTAGTCAGTTAAAGATATATTTTTGTCGGTGTAGCCTTTTTCATTTCAATTTATTCTACGAATTGAATACTCAATAAATCCACTTTTAACGGTTAAAAATAATATTTCTAAACGTCGTGCTCTAGTTCAAAATAATTTCAAGTTTAGAAGTATATTAATATTCTTCGCGTTTTACTTTGGACAATCGGAATATCCTTAGGGAATATTACTACCCACACTAATAGTAAAAAACTAAAGAGTTTGTTTGTTTCAACGCGCTTATCTCAGTAACTGGTTGTAATTGTTTTTGTGTTAGATAGACCATCTATTAATGAAGGCTGTAACATCTTGTTGCCAATAGGAGCGACGAAACGATGTAAATGTGAAAAAAGAAATTATTAGTTGAGACGCCCTCAAAGGCTTCCGTTGTGTGTGCGAAACCGGTTCAACAAATAAAATAATATTAAGGAATGTTCCCTTTGTATGTATATCTTTTATAATTAATTCGCAAGAGGGCTGTTAAATGTGGTTTAAATTAATGCAGTTAAAGTAAATCAAAAAAAAAAAGTAATCTATTTCCTAATCTGCCTAATAGTTCCTAGTGTTTTTATTGTTATTTACATTTGAGTCATTTTTTTTAAATGTCAATTAAATGATTTGAATATAGGTCAATATTAAATTAAGGAATTTAAAAATGAAAAAATCAATACATTATTACCGATTATTTGCTTGTATAAAAATAACAATATAATTTTTGCAAACAACAAAACAACGTTTGCCGGATCCGGAAAGACACTTACTTGCGATATACTGACAGATCGCCTGCTATCCGTACTGCTCGGCTGTCTTGAGAACATCGGTGGGTGGAGGCTTAAAGGCGAGCTTGGCTCAGAATCTGATTTCCCCTCGTTGCTGCTGTTACCCGCTTCCTATAGAAAAATAAAAGAAATAATTTAGCGATTTTAGATTAAATAAATTTTGCAGGCAGGATTTAAAATGGCATCTACAGCGTTCCGTGTTGTTGCTCTAACCAATTGAAGTACCGTCCTACCCGATAACGTCGGTTTTGTGGCATCTCGGGATCCTAACTCAATTGAATGCACGAAGGGAATCGAACAGCTGTTTTTCAATCTGTTCCCACGGCCGAAGTTCTCAAAGGTGCAATACAAAACTAATATAAATTGTAAAATGTTATTGATCAATTATTTACATATCTATAAAAGCATTCAACACAAAATCACTATCTATGTGAGTTTAGTTGTATGTATCCAAGTGTTATTATTATACATTTAAAATTGTCTATTGTTTAGGCGAGTAGTACAAATTTAAATAAAACACTCTGAACGGGTTTTATTTTCAAAATTAAAATTGGATTTTAAATTTATCAAATAGTACGAAATACTGTGATCCTGACTGTCAGTCCCACTCGTATCATATATTTATAATTTACACGAATACTTTTCATTTGTTTCAGCTTAATGACGTTTCATTTCTTTGATAGACGAACAGTTTTTGGTATAAAGATCTTAAAATTGTCTCCTAGGTTTTTCATTTTAATCATATCTTCTAAATAACACACCAAGTGGAATGACTTTGATCCTCCGTCTTGTAGGAACAAATGAAACGCGATATTACATTATCCTAAAAGCAATTGAGTATTTGGGTGGATGGAAATAATTCCCTTCGTAATTGCTGTGAGATTTTCCCGGTTCGTTACCCCTGATATTTGAGTTCATTAGCAGTAGGTAGTATAATATATCTATGTACTTGGGTACTTCTGACATCCTAATAGCTAAATAATATTTACGAGTATAACTATTACTTTTATATGGATTTTATTATTTAGGGGCATGTAATCATAGTGTAATCACCAATAAAAATAATGTCAGTTTTTTATTTAATCCAGACTAAGAATTTATTTTGGGTTTCAAGGCCACGGCTGCTGCAAAGCATCCGAAACGTCGGGCCGAAGTTAAAAATCATTTCCAAATAAGTTTAACTAATATATCGCGTTTTAAACTGTTAAAGTGTTTTATTTAAATGTGTACTACTCGCGTAAACTATAGACAGTATTTAAGAAGCCAATTACTATATCAATTAAAAATCGATTATAAATTGAAACGAACTTAAGACACGGCAAGATTCGAACGGCATCAAAGCGTTGCGTACCAATTGAGCTACATATTTTTCAAACTATTGGCACTTGCACTGAGTAATTTTAAAGAACTGAGATTGTTAGAGAGTTAAGAAATAAGAATGTATATAAAAATAACTAACCTGTAGAGATCTAGAAAATTCCGTATCATTATACTTCGTCTTTCTTTCTGGTAAGACATATTTGGGTAGCGATTTGAAGAACCAGGCTCCAGACTTCTTCCACATCTCTCGAGTTTCAGCACAGAGGTTACACATATACTGTTCTCGAGCATATAAATGCGATCTATGGGACAAATACATTAGTAATAAAATCGTGTATTGAAAATAGATGATACTAGCGGGACTCGAGCGTACGACCACTGCACCACATGGGTTTCCGTGACCCGCTCGTCATTAACAAATTTTAATGAGCTGATGTAATATTAATCAAGATATTTTCTACTGTAATGTGTAAAAATGTCTGTTAACTAGCTGTGTCAGCGACTTCAGCATAGTATAGTTATTAGAGGAATCATTTTTTCATATATGTATATTTTTTGGGTATCTTGAATACTTGACGCAACTGACTTCGGAAACCCACAGAGATTAATGTTTTTCTCCGTTTTTCTACATTTCTCTCTATTTCTTCGTTCCTATTAGTGACAGTGCGATGTTTTATAGCCTATAACCTTCCTCGATAAATGTTCTAACTAACACAAAAGTTGCTGAGCATACAACGTTCAAACAAACAAACTCTTCAGCTTTATATATTTGTATAGATATACAGACTTTCATTACCTCCTAAGGCTGCCTTTGACAATTAGATTTTAAAAATATTAAATACTTGCTTGTGTGGCGGTGTCTCAATGATACATTTTGGACAAGCTGAGTTCCTGCACATGAAGCAAACCCGTAGAGGGGCCAATAGCCTGGAAGTTTCTCCGCACAGGACACAGCTCCTTGGCGTCGGGCCTTGAGCCGAACGGCGCATTCCTGATAACATTACTTGAAATAGTAGAGTCAATAAGAAAATAAAAAGTAGTAGTATTTAAATAACACAATTGTAACGGGTAAAACGGGAAATATATTATTCAAGCTTAATTACAAGTTATTTTAACTACGGCCCGACATTTTGGATGATTTGCTGCAGCCGTAGTCACCATAGGACTGCATGGGGTAGGGGTGGGGGTATTTCCTAATGTAAAGTTCATCTAATATATTTCGCATTTTAAACCGTTAAAAGTGTTTTATTTAAATGTGTACTATTCATGTAAACCACAGACAGCACTTAAAAGTAAGCAGTAGTTATAATATATGTTTTTCTAAGCTACATTAAATTTTGGATCTTTCTTTATTAACAGATTATTTTTTGGTCGAACTGCGGATTCAATTACCGCAACTATCAAGACTTTAAAAGACACGATTTTTAAAGTATTAGATATTTTTAAAATGCATAAAAAATATATTATAGTACATAACCAACATAAAATTCACTAACTTGATTCCGTTGAAAATAGTTATAACTGACGGATTTCTTTGATCCAGTTTGTAGCCGAGCTAACGCGAGCGACACGGTTTTTTCAGTTTTATTTTAAGTACCTTCAAGTCGGGCGACCAGTCGGCCGATCCGTCGTGCTTCAGTCTCCTCCACCTTTTCAGCACGCTTGACAACATCAGCGATGGCCTCACGCTCCGCTGAAGTCAGCGGGGGTTCGCTGCGGGCAGCGCTCCAGCCCGTACGAAGCCTGGGTCATATTTTATGGATATAAACATTGACCTCCAAATCTACATGTAAGTACTAGAAACTACAGTTTATAATAATCTATACTGATATTATAAAGCTGAAGAGTTCGTTTGTTTAAACGCGCTGATCTCAACTAACACTAAATTATTATTTTTGTGTTAGAGCATTTATCGAGGAAGTCTTTAGGTAATAAAACATCGCGCTGTGACTAATAGGAGCGATGTAACAGAGGGAAATATGGAAGTATCCGGGAAAAATATTATTTTTTTAGTGTTTCTGTTTTATTTAAATAATTTAAAAAATGCGCCAATATCTCTTATACGATTAATATTATTGTCTATATACTTCATTTGACAAATGATCGTGGGAACAATAGATTGTGTAGTAAATATTTTTCAATATGAATAGATTTTTAACTTATCAATACACATCTAAGTTGAATTAAATATTAATATTAAATATGTTTCATCAGACATATTTCAATATCCGTATTGTATCAACGCCCATATATGTATCTGTATTTATAAAAAAGTCAGTAACAACTTGAGCTTATGATTACCTCAATCTTTGTCAAAAAAGGCCCAAAAAGGTTGCCATATTCAATTACCATAGGAATTCTAAATTGTGTATTATCAATCGAGAATGATTCACATAAAAATGTTAGCACGATCCATGTATGAGCTTATAAATACGATATCAATAACATGACATATTTCATATCACATTACACATACAATGCAGACTTATCGTGGACCTTGTCACAAGATGTCTAGGGGTATTTCTTGAATATCAGATTTTTCTACAAGTATAGTAAAAGACAATGATTTATTTCAATTTCAGAAAACGGCTAAGGAAGGAAGGAATAATAGGTTGGTTATATTGTAATGGTAATAATGTATATCTAATAGTAAACAGGTCGTGGGTTCGTTCTCTACCAGTCCAACATGTTTCTAAACAAATTAAAGTTTATCAAACAAGTGTTGGATTTCGTCTGGATATCTGGATTTTGGATTGAACGGGCGGTAGTAAATCTGAAGTTCCGTCCGGATTACGGATCACCGTCCATAGATGAAGCCGTGAAATTTAATTTTTCGGGATGCAGGGATTTTATAACAGACTATGATTTTAGAATATTTAAAGCAAAAATAGGTCGACAGAGTGTTTTATTGAGACGCGAAATGCTTCCATCCAGTGAACTCTATCCTTGTAAGTCTTCCTTTACATAATATGTGTTTTCCTCTATAATGAAAAAAATGTATTTTTCGCAAATTCAAGTATTTTGTCAATTGTTAAAGCGTTAAAAGTTACTTAAGGAAGCAATGAACTTTCATTCTATAATCATTTATTCTATAATCTATAATCATCAGAAAAAAATAACTTTATTAAATCCAGAACTCTTTGTCCATTAAAATTAACTAAAAATGCTCTTAGCTAAATGGATTCCATGCTTAATTATATATAATTTGGCAACCCTTTGCTCACTTAACTCTACCTCTGCCCGAGAACTCTGACGGGATTGTCGTAATACAATCATGAAAAGGACTGCTGTACTAGATGTAAAAAGACGAGTTATGCTTTCGAATGTTATACCTCGTATTAGGAAATTGATCTTTGCCATGTGACAAAAAATATTTTATTCCACGAATTCCAACCTTGGACCGGCGTTTAATGTTATAGATTTCAGAGTGGATTTTGTAACTATAAGTTATCGCTAAAGTCGACTATGCCATTTTAATAATATCTACATATTTGTGTTGTTGATTAGAATGATTATAATACAAATATTTTTACTATTAACCGTTAAAAATGATGTAAGTACATGCATTCTAGGAACCTCGTAGATTCCTAACCATAATAAATAATGATTGTAAACACAAAAAGTTGTCAGCGGGTCAATCTTATAAAAAGGTAAAAAGAGAAGATATTTTAATTACCGCTTACTAACAAGTAAAACAATATTAAAACCAAAGTTCAAACTTTTGAACTTATTCAAGTATTGTTTGAGTTTGAATAGCTTGTTACATCTACATAATTGAAACATCTTTTAGTCTTGTCTTAAGTACACATTATCAAGATTCAATTAATAGTCAAGAGATTTCACTTACGAGTCTCACGTTTAATCTTATATTTTAATGAATTAATTATATTACAAAAGAATATTTATATCTGCGGCATAAAACTGACTTTTTAGTTACACGTAAAAGTTATATAAAACTACTATGCGATGAGACTATCTAGGAAAGAATGCTTTTTATCCAAAGCAAGTCAATCACTAACAAAATTAGATTGAGATACGTCTCCATCATCATCATTCAGAGATAAAAAAGAATATAAATCGTTAAAGTAAAATAAAAATATGTCGATTATAAAATCATGCATATTTCTCCTTTAATTCTATTTTCTTATTTCAACGTTATGCTATATTTGAAAACTTTAATACTTTTATATTTTATTGCACCTATATTATGTATCTATTGTAAAACCCCGTTTTCCCGTGTAAGGGACAGACAAAAAGACAGGCCATTAGTTAGTCAGATTTCTGTGCCCTGCCCAACCAAAACTCAATGTACCCGGGGTTCAAAAAACCTTTAGTGTTTACCGTAGTGCTAGTGCATTTAGCTATACTATAATGCTATGGGGCGGTTCAAAGCTATCATGTCGGTCGATAAAATTACAATGTAACGATGATAAGCTAACGATAGTGGAGGGTTCGTGGGGGGGATTATCGCTGTTGACAGAATATATTGGTGTTATCCAGGCGATTACTTTAAACCCGGAGTCATTAATGACGCGAGAATCGGAACACATGAGTATAGAGACATAGGGCTGTCTCCATCAATCCGAGCGTGGGTTCGATCCCCACCGGGTTATTTTTCTAATTAATTCATCAAAAATTAATGAATTCTATTGTCTGGAAAGTGGAATAATAAATGGGCGGTAGGAATATCAAAATTCCGCGATTTAAATTTAGTCTGTGGATTTCTGAATATCCAAGTATCTTGTCTAGATGTTATAGCTGGGGTATTTCACTTATCATCAAGCAAAATCCTGTCTATCATTTAAAAAAAAAAGTAATTATCAAAAAGACAAAAGACTACATCCACTCAAATTTATAACGTAGCAAGAAAAGAACTGACACAAAACATATATATATATATATATATATGTTTTGTGTCATATATATATATATATATTATAAAAAGTTTTATTTCAGAAAAGTCCTACAAGCAGGCAGCAAACAATTAGTTAATTTAAAACAAAACAAATAGGAAGCGGATGTTACACGATAGTAGTGCCTGTGCAAGGTCCCGTACATATGTATATTGACAATGGCGCCCTTGGTTTATTTTTAGAAAATCAAATTTACATGAACTTCTTTCCCAACGACAGGCTACAGGACATTAGCGGATGTATCATTTCATATCCGGTAATATGTTTAGAGAGATAAAACGAGTTATAAATAATAGTAAGTCTATACGTTCTATTGACGAAATAATATTAAAAGTATACTTATCAATTCTACTAATTACTTATTTAAATACGTAATATAAATAGAAACATGTTACTTTATACTTAAATTATAAATCACTAAATCAACTCACAATAACATTGTGCAAAAATTTTCATGGAAATTTGTTATAAAAATTCAAATCAAAACAACAAATGTAAGTGATATTTATAAACACAAAAGCTATATTATTTATGTAAAAGACATACTAAAGCATCACCATATCGTACCGTTAAGATGCAAATTGAAGACAACATATTGTCCCTTAATAATTAAAATATTGAAAATAGGTACTTATTAAACAAATTATCAGAAATGCCCAATTTTTTGGAAAGCCTTTATAGTTCATAGTTTTTAACGTCATTATTTAAAAAAAAATACAAAAAGTTTCAGCTGAGCGCTTTAAAAATAACAGCTGATTGAAAAGTGAATAAAAAATTAATATAAAAACTTACTTAGCCCGCAAAGAAAGTTGTCGATCGTTGGGACACACATACTTGTTAGCTTTACTTTGAAAGTTCATCGTGTGAAAGAAAAATGATTTCCCGGGAAGGCCCGCTCGCGCCGGCTTCTCCCGCCTGTTGATAGCACCCAACTGTTGCTTCGCGCGTGGCGAATACAAAACAATCGATATTATAACAACGCTCTTTTAAAGACATAGAAGAAAGATTACACGTTTAGTATGTATCATCACTAACTCTAACGTATTAGACTCGTACACCTAGGACTTATTTATCATTTTTTGGCTACATTGGATTTACTACATTAATAGCTTTTATGTAAAACTTAATTCTACATAATATTACAGGTATAGTATTAAACAAACGAAATAATTGACTTGGAAAAAGTTATGTTTCTTTTAAAAAGATAAGTTACAATAACCTTTTTTAAATTTGAAATAATGCTATACATATATAATGTAGTACATATGTATATTTGAAATAATACAATATAAATATGTACTACAAATTGATTTAAGCAAAAAACATTTTTTTTATTACAAATCGTCTTGAAATTACATTAAGAATGTATACATTTAATGTCTTAAATTCTGCCGCCTATTTCATTTCCATAGGCGCGTTCTTACGCATAGATTAGCAGATTACCACACTAAAAATAAACAAAATGATTATACGAACAATGTTATCATACATTTAACATAATATATATTCAATCTAATCATCAATTACAAAACTAACTCATTTTCTTATCATATGCTAATTGTTACTTTCGCTATTTCATCTCATTGCTTTCAAGATACTAGAAAAAAAGTAATTGAAATCAGAATTACAACTGTCACTATGTGGCTGACAGTTGACAGTGACAGTTCAGGTAAAGTGACAATTCGCAATGTCACAATATTTCTTTTTTCAGTAATGATGGCGCACTTGCGAAAGGAAGACAGTTTGTTGTAAGAAAGGAGCGTTTATTTTGTGTGCAGAGTGAATAATTGGTTTTATTAATGCCGTACCGCAGGCGTTTCTCCCCCAAAATGCCGGATTACGATGACGATGTGACCGTCGTTGATGTGTACGATTTAGCTTCGGACATTGGAAAGGAATGTGAAATAATTATCGAGAAGTACGGCCCTGAGGCTGTGACTGCACTGCTACCGAAGGTGATTAATGCTCTAGAACTGCTCGAGAACTTGGCAGTTCGCAATGAGAAGGAGAACCAAGCGTTTCATGAATTGACAGCGAAGATATCCCAGTTAGAGAACGATAAGATTGAGAAGGCAGAATACAGGCAAAGATTCGAAAAGGTAAGCGCTAAAGGTCATTGTTATTTGGCGTTTGAATAAATGCGTACTTCAACACGAAATAGTGCTCGTAGTTTCAACATCCTGCAGTGTATTGACCATTTGCACTCACCATTTTGCAAATCCTACAGCTGCCTATTGCGCGACATTCGTCCGAATGTACTGAGGCATGTAATAATTAAATTAGGTAATAAAATATATGTTTACATGTTATGCACACAATTAAGCTGTTGTATTGTGTTTTGCTAGTTTTTCATGTAAACCTTATTACATTGTGTGTTGATTAAATTTGAATACATATCATTTGATTCTTAACTAGTAATACCTATTCATGTTTATAGGAGTTGTTTATTTAAAATAATAAAGCTTTACATTTGAAATAATAACCTCAAAAGAATAGAGATATTATTGCATATAATTTTCAGTTCAATATTTAAAAATCACAACAACTGTAATTTGATTTTAGAGATTTATATGCATAGCTAAGCAAAGCTATAATTTACAAGATTGGTCTATTAGGTAAGATTATGTATGTTGAGTCTAATTATTTGATAAGGTTGTATTAATTTCTATTTAAGATACAATTCTTTATTTATCTTATATTTCAGGTGTTTCTGATATTTATTAGCTAACTATGTACCAAACCCAATAATCAGTATTATTTTTCAAATTCATTGTAGTCCTATAAGTTACATAAACTAAAACCTCCATGTTATGTTGTAATTTATTAAATCACCTCTTATTTTCACTAGAGAAACATATAAGGTAAATAGATAAACAATCCTTTATAAAAAAGGAGAAGTGTTTATTTTTGTTTATATATTATAATTACGTAGGTCCATAATTTTCTTATTTTAATTTTATCTTTATCTTTGCTTAATATGTAATATCAGAATGACTTGTAGCAAATGCATTGCAAACTATTGATTACTAGGAGTTAAAATAAATATAATTTATAACACCACAATCAAGATACTTTAAATAAGTAAATAACCATGTTGAATATTTGTAATTTTCACATGTTATTTGACTTAAAAACATTATGCTATTTGAAAAGTATTTAAAAGAGATTGAAAACTATACAGACATTCAGGCTCTTACATATTTATTCATTACTTCTCTATAATACTTAATCAATTACATTGCAGCAATCTGTAACGTTCATGAAACATGTTCTCAGGAAATAGAAGCAATTGAAGAACAATGGCGAACAGAATCAGCCGAGTTGGTTACAGCAGTGGGAAGACTACAAGAAGAAAACAAGAGACTGAGGAGAACTGTCAACTCGCCTGGGGACGGTGAGTTTCGATGTATGTAGTTTTTTATTATTTTCAATTTTTTCGCTATGTTAATCATGCACTCCTGTACTTTTAAGTACTGTTTGTTGTATGGCATTGGCTTAACCAACTAACTGACTGAAAATCTCATTTAATGTTCCAATAGGTTAACTAATAACTCTTACTTATGAATATTATTTTAATTACCACCTGTGAACTTTATCAGCTGTGCCGGCAAAGCATTGAGTTAATTATGAGAGGTTCCAGGTTCAGCTTTTAAGGAAACGTCTTCCATTGGACACAGAAGACTGATCAACTTGTTGTATGTTTAAATTAAAAACATGGTAGTACAATTGCTTTTGATGCTGGTTAAGTCCTGCCCGTAATTTTTTATTAAATTTAAATATGTATAATGCCATCATGTGAAAGATATTAGTTTCCAATTATTGGTCACAAAAAAAATAATGGGGTTTTGTATGTTAAGTAATGATTTGCTATGGCATCACATGTTAATTTAAATTAAGAATAACTTACATAACCACGTATCAAACGTAACTAATACAGAGTACTGATCCAATAGAGAACAATAAAATAGACAAAATTTTAATTATAGTTCTTTTTAAGTAGTGAATATTTAAATGTATTAATTTTACAAATTCATGTATGTATAATTTACTTGCTCTGTAGAGTTGTGTTGCAGCATTATCTTTTGTTCTCTTTCCCCACTTTTTGTTGATAACAAATGAGGTTGTTGTAGGCAACTACATGCTTATCAGTATTACCTTAAATGAGTTTGCTTTCATGCATATTTCTGATTCATAGATCTGATTCCTTATGCAGCATCAGATAATCATGCTCCGCTATGGCAATGTGATTTTAATATATTTGGCTTCTTCTGGGTTTGTTGGATAAACTATCCAGGCCAGAAAATATTTAATTTTGGTTTGGCAGGCCATAGAAGGACACAAAGCTATAAATAGAACATTCAAACAGTAACATGCGCATACCCCATTCTCCGTATTGGGGTATTGGGATTCCACTAAATTAACCTAAGTTTCCCATTAAAAAAAGAAGTACTATGCAGGCGATAGGTTAACTTGAAAATCGTGTTCTTGGCAGCTTTCTAGCGCTAACGATATGGTTGTAGCAAGCTGTTTCTAATGATTATTATCTGTTGTTGAAGTTTTGTACAAATAACAAAATATGAAATAGCCATAAGTATTTTTGTCAGTATCTCTGTCTCTGTTTTATAAACAACACCAACAACATATGGTACGATGGAAACGTAGTTGACATAATCATATAATATATCGTTATAAATAGTCTATAGTTTACGCAAGTAGTACACATTTAAATAAAACACTTTAACGGTTTAAAGTATCCGAAACGTCGGGCAGCGGTTAAAAATCATATTTCAAATAAGTTTAAGTTAAGTTAAAGTGTTTTATTTAAATATCGTTATAGGCCTAACTAAAGGTTCTAGATTCTCAACGAATTGTCTGTTACTTCCGTTTGAAACTTTTATTTTACTTATTCTAATGTTATATATTCATTAAACAATTAGTACCTATTTTACAAAAACATTTGCTCGTGGAACTTTAAGACTTGTATTTGTAGTGAAAGTAACTACGGAGTATTATAAACATGTTAATAGGTACAAGTGCGCCACCGTCGCCTGCGCGTGAGCACGACCAAGAGGTGCTATCCCGACTGAGCAGTACTGCCGAGAAACAGAGGGCGACGCTACGCCACCAAGAGCTGCAACTGCAAGAGAAGCAGCAACTTATTGAAAGTGTAAGTACATACGTAGAGTTATATTTTCGCCAATTATACATAAAGAATAAGAGATTTTATTTGGACTAGCTGTACCTGCAACTTCGGCTGCATGGAATAGTTATTTTGGGCGTCATATTAGATTTTAGCAAACAACCTTCTCATATTTTTAGATTATATCGAATTCATCTACACATATTGTGGCGTACATTTTTTTAGATCACTTAAAGGGTAATCATTCTATCATACATATTTTTTGACATCTTGAACAGTTTTCGCAGTAAACACAACGGAAGCCCTCAAAGATGAATAATTTTCACGTTTTTTTTTTTACATTTTTCTTAATGTAAAAATGCTTTGTTCCTATTTGTCGCAGCCTGAAGTTTTATAGTCTAAAGCCTTCCTTGTAAATGGTCAAACACGATTGTTATTCAAATCAAACCACTAGTTCTTGAAATTAGCTCGTTTAAAATTTTTTTAATTTTATAATATCAGTATAGATTGAAAAATCGATGACGCGGCGGGTGAAATATTATAGAATTTGTTAATTTATATCTCCTATTATGATCTGTGACTTCATAAATAATCAACTATTTAAGTTAAAATGCCAAATGCTTCATAACATCTGGCATATTTACTAATGCGTAATAGCAGGTGAAACGAATATTCAAATAGAACTTAAAATACGTTTTTTGCTTCGATATTTCTGGAATCCGGATGAAAAACAGCTTTTCCATATATGGAAGGCGGCTGGGCGGAATTTCGATACTTTTGCAACCCGTTTTATTAATTCATTTTCGATTTATTTGTTCCTTACATATTAACAAAAAGGGTATGAGTAAAGACAGCGAAGAAACATCTTTTAAATTTCGTATTCTGTTTTAATTATAATTAAATAAATAATTCAAACAGAATACTTATGTTATTTAACAAATTAAAAAAAAATGGTTCAAAATTTGAAGATTGATTTCAGTTCTTAACGGTTATATTTTATTGAGTGCACTTCTAGCCTGTATCAGACCGCAATGCAGGGCTGATTGCGGTGATATCTTCAATGCTACAGATGTCTGTGGTGTATTTTTTCTAACTAAGTATTTTTTGGTAAACAAATATATATTTTCTTATATGAAATCGTGATTTTTTCACAATATATTCATTTACACCTTAGATTATATAATAAACGATGACGTAATAAACGACATGAAATTCACGTAGTAAAAACCTTAATTTCACGCTAATTTGATCGATGTTTCCTTATCGTGTTATCTGTGGCTGCAACTTTACTCTATAAAAGATCACTATCACTACTACACTATGGTTTGAAAGCGGCCTTATTTGTTGTGTTTTTTTTTATGGTTAGAAAAATACTCTATAAATATAATTAAAAAAGGTTGTATAGTAAAAATTTCATAGTAGCATAGTATATAATTTTCGTCGGGTAATTGAATTTCTGAGCTGTTAGTTACTTCTACTTAAATCATGATTTGGTATATTAAAACCTAAATTACATTAAACTAAAGCAATAATTTTGATTATTCAGCTGTGCATATTCAAAGAGAACATTCTGTAGAAGTCTGTCATTGATCTTTAAGTACAAAATAGAATTAAAACGTAATCTTCGCTGTATTAAATAGATTACGTCACGCAACTACCTTGCGTCGTCAACATACAAATACTTAGCCCCTTTCACTCACTCGTGTGAAATTACTGTTTGTCTATTTTATAATTACGTTCGAGAGTCTGTTATAACATATTTTATTATAAATGGGAGTTAAAAACCGTTTTGCTTCTACCGAAGATTAAAACTGCAGTATAAAGAGAAAATAACCATTTAAATAAAACATTTGAACGGTCTAAACCGCGAATTATTAGTTAAACTTCTTACAAATTGTTTTAACTACGGCCCGATGTTTCGTTACAGTTTTAAGAGAAATATTATTTTTCACGATGATGACACATGCAGTAGGTGTCTTTAGATTGCCAAAAGCGATAGTACGGGCAAGACTGGAATCTACGACCGCAGCGTACTGTTGTTTTTACTAAGCTATCGTTACTCAAGTTGGTTAAGTCGTATAGAGTATAGTAGTATATATTTTGATTGATTATTCTATCAACTAACACTATAATTGGAATAATGTTATTGAAATTATTTCCTATTGGTTTATGTGGCCTATATAAGCATATGAAACCACAGCATAATTGAGGCAATGTTAAATAAACACTATAAATCAAGGAAAATAGAAGCGAAGGTAATGTCGTGCAAATATTACTCATCGCTTAACTTAAACTGTTTTCGACTCAGATATTTTAATATAAAATTAAGTAGGTACGCTACTCGTATAATCTTAAATAATATTATGAAATAATCTAGATATTATGTAGTAATCAATATTTAAGTGACATTTCACATTCTGTGGTAAACCAAAATGTGTTGTTTTATAATTTTTAGTAATCGGCACTTAAAATTATACGCTTGGTCTTTACGTGACCGCGATCGCGTTTCATACCGTTAAAAGTGTTTTATTTAATTGTCTTCTGCCCGCTTAAACTACAGGCAAGCCGCAGTACTTAATATATGTTTGACTAGCTGTGTCAGCGACTTGGTTCGCGTAGAGTAGTTATTTTGAGCATGAACATGGCCCACGACCCATGACGTCGCTCGCGTCCCGTCGTTGTTGCAAGTTAATCTTAAGAGATAGACATATGGTGTCGTGGACATTTTTTAGATCTTTTAAAGAGGAATTCTTTAATACATATTTTTGGGTATCTTGTACCGTTTTCGTAGCGTACGCAACGGAAGCCTACGAAGATAAATATTTTACCGTTTTTACTTTGTTTTAATCAACACAAAAGGAATTTTGTAATTCGACCATTAGATCCTGAAATTATGGCGTTCATACAAACAAATAAACTCTTCAGCTTTATTTATTACTATAAATTAAGTCAAGTAGATTCGGTCGAACAGGGCACATAATACAGGGCAATACTTAACTAAACTTGAATAAATAAATAGTTCCATTCCAAAAGTAGGAAAGGGGAATACAACAAACTATTATACTACCTTTGCGTTAAGCACGAGAGTTCCTGGATTCGAATCCCGGTGAAGCAATAAATTTTCTAGAGCACAGGAAGTCTTATCAACTATTTGCCTGTTTATGAAACTCATGCCTCCGAGGGGAAACGGCATTTCACATATTGATAAATTAAGACATCGATGTAGTAACGTGTTCGTAATTATTATTAAGATTGATCTGATACAACAAGTTTTTTTCAAGTTCACGTACTCATTGAAGCTTTGTTTTTATTGTACAAGAGGAAGTACGAATTTTGTAATACTACGCATAATATTGCATAACTTATGTAATATAGTTAAAAAGGCACTTTGCGTCCGTGGGAACGAAATCTACTCGAGATCTTTTTGTGCTGTGACCCGGAAATATTTTTTAATTAGACGCAAACAGAACACGCGGTAAGGGTGTTTGCTTTACTTTTTAATCTGCAATCAAATTTAATCAGGGATGGGAGTATTTTTAGCGAGAAGAAATTAATAATTCAACTTTATTTACGTTCATTTCATTTTAAGTTTAGTGTGCCTTGGCAAAAGGAACAATTAAGAACGACGGGATGCGGACGGCGTCGTGGGTAACTGATAGAATTTATAAAACTAAGTAGGTTGTTTGCATAAATAAATAATATGATGGGAAAAATACCTATTCCACGCGGGCATAGCTAGTATACAAATATTTCAGATAAGCTTTCAATATGTAATTCTTTGCCTATTTTTATGCACATCAATTCGGACATTTTATATAATACCTAGGGCTCTGTACGTCTGAGTGTAAAGAACTTTATTCCTGAGTATAACCAACTTTTTTCGGTAACTTGCTTCCTTGTTTGACTTTGGACTTTACTCCAAATAATGCATTCCCGACTTTTCATGTTACGTGATCTTTCAAAATTACTCCGTTCATTCACTATTATAAAAGTGAATGGAGAACCTGTAATTACCAATAATAATAACTTCATTCAGCGAAAGTACGCTACATAATACATTGTAGCGATATTGTCTATAACTAATCTTATCTAAAGTTGTAAATGCGAAAGTTTGAACTCATAGACAACTATACTATAATATGAACGACGAGCTGGAGTTAAATTTATTACAAAATAAGTTAATACATTTCGCGTTTTAAACAGTTAGAAGTGTTTTATTCAAATCGACGACGAGCTGGAGTTAAAACATATTAAAAATAAGTTAATATATTTCGCGTTTTAAACAGTTAGAAGTATTTTATTTAAATCAACAACAAATTCCACGATTACTACGTTTTTAAGTGTAGGTACATTTTCAAAATGATTATAGGTTTAAAGCGTACAATATCTGGAAACGCGTATACGCGTAAAATACATTTAATTATAAGTTAAAAAATAAGAATGTTCAAGACTTTTAAAGACAGTTTTTTTATTGTATCTTTATGTCTATTTATTTTGGAAAGCCTGGGATCTTGAGCTCTTCAACGTAATTATACGAGTAACGTATTCTCACATAAAAATCTACATTTTATATGACAAGACCTTTTTTAATGCAAAAAATTAGGCAATTTTAGGACCTATAGCTTTCTGGGTTACGAACACAATGTTGGCCTTTTACCCGGCTAATAAAGCCTGACATTAGGGAGCAATAAAGCTTAGGCGTGATGTAACCCAAAAGGTCACTCAGATGACGTTAATGATATTTATCCACAAAAAGTTCAAATGAGCGACAAAAATGTGCCCGGTTTCTGCTTTGAGAAAAACAGCGTTTTTTTATAAACGCCAAACCTGAAGTTCTTAACTAACACTCGACGATATTGCGTTTAATAAGATTTTATTAAATGCAAAATTACGATTAATTAATTAAAATAACTAAAGTATGAATAAAGATGTTAGAATTTAATAAGTCTTTAAAATAAGGAATGGTTCTTAACGTACGGTCAATAAACGATTATTTTACTAGATTAATTTGATAAAATTAATGTATTTATATAAAACACTTTAACGTTTAATTATTTAAACTACGGCCCGACATTTCCGATGCTTTACAGCGGCCGTGGTCACGGGGAGACGAAACGTCGGGTCGTAGTTATAATAATTTTCAAACAAGTTTAACTTATATATATATATCGCGTTTTAAACCGTTAAAGTGATTTATTTCAATATGTACTACTTGCGTAAACAGACAGTATACAATTCATGTAGTTAATACCCAGGACTGATCCCAATATACTTACTTTTCACACGAAAACAATGCGCTCGCGCATACATACATCCTCTTAATGTGTATAGAATTCTATATAGCCATAAAAGCATATTCTTGTAGAGCAAGACTTCGTCAGATGTTTATAAGTAGTTAATATCAGTAATCAGATTGTAAAAAAAATATTTATCGCACAACAAATTCACTGGGCGTTAAGCCTTAGTGGAATATATCTAGAGACGCAATTTCATCTTATTTGATGTTTGATCAAATTACATTGACGATATCTTTTTCCCTTTATTCTGCGACGCATTTTGGATAAGATAGGAAATCCTTTCTGAGCGAAAGAGGCTGTATCAAATAAAGACAATCAAGTGATAAAACTATTTCTCACCTTGTTTTTGAATAATGTTATCTATACTAATATTATAAAGCTGAAGAGTTTGTTTATTTGAAAGCAAACTCAGATACTACTAGTTCGAATTGAAAAATTACTGTGTGTTATTTTTGTGTGGGATAGACCATTTATTAAGTAGGCTATGTATCATCATGCTTGACGTCATGAGTATCTATATCTGTATATATATATATATATTAAAGCCGTCAAGTGGAATTCAAAGAATTTCTCGTCTTTTACAGTATACAGCCTTCAAAGACATTTTTCACAATAAGCGGATTATTCATTTATCTGGCGCTTCTATAAAGAACAATTTGTATAATCTCATTATGAACAGCTGCTTCATTACCTTCTCTTTCTATATTAGTAGGTTCGAAAGAGATGGCATCATGTTGTTAGCGTCATCTCATAAGTTATAGTCGAGTAGTGAGTATATATAGGTCAAATAACATTTTACCGTCGTTTCCCCAGGGGAAAACGCTGGGGTTACTGAAATAGCATATAAATATAAAAATTTTTAGTTGAATACTATTCACGTGACCTAAATTACAAGTTCTTTAGATCAAAGCAAAATAGTTGATTCGTAAAAATTCTGACTGTAACTCCATTTGTATAGAATGCTATAACTGGTAAAAGCAATACCACGGAATGCTAAGCCAAGCTATGCCAAGTCCCGCTCGTGCGTATTTTTTTTTTCAATCTAAAATGCATTTTTAACTTTAATTCAATCTGAATATTAATTTCATACTCTCTCTAATGTTGCAACAATCATAGTGGCTATTAAGACAAAAAAACTTTTTGAAAAGCCTTGTTTTAGGAACCCTGAAAAAGATAACTACATAGAAAAGAGCTGTGATGACCTATAAAGACCTAGTACTTCAAAAAGTTTACTGCGACTTATTGATAGATTTCATTTATCAAAACACTTTTATAACTAACTATAATTATGCCGATTCTGAAAGTAAAATCTCAGATATGTATTTCAATTGAATAAATTATCTATAGATTTATATGCTGATTGGAATTGGCAGATACATGTATCGTTTTGATAATATTACTGTAGATTGTTAGATTAGTGAAACATTCCATTCTTTGGTACATGTACGATTTGTTACTCTACTATTTTTAATCTTTGCTATAATTGTAGTATGGAGTGATAAGAAAAAATCTCAGAAGTTATTAGCTAATCTAAATTAAAAGTATTGTAGTGTAATTTATTTTAAACATCGTTAAATTCAGTTTTAAGTTGCAAATTCCATGATTACTAGTGATGCGCCGAATAACACTTTTGCCGAGTCGTTACTCGGCTCAATTTTCTTTTAACCGAGTACTCGGCCGAGTAATCAAATCCCCATTTCGCGCGCGTAAATAAGTACAGAGGTTTGCGCCGGTCTAGACGTCGGATCGCTCTCATTTTCTCGTAGTTTTGTCTGGTTACTCATTTATTAGCATAGTTTTGATTTTGTTAATTGAGATTTTCAAAGTTTTCCAAATGACTAATAAATACTTTTTGATTAACACTACTGTTCTAATTATATCTACCCAAAATATAAATATATAGCTTTCAAACTCAAACCATTTATAAAAAAAGAGAAAGAAGAAAAACAAATAAATAGAAACTTGGAAGAGTGCTTGTGAAATGGGAAAAAGCACTCGGCATGTGCTTCACCACCCAGAGTAGAGGGGAAGCGCCGGTTTTCAGTGCCCCCATTTCCTTTAGTATACTTTCCTTAAACAAAGTATAGTCGTTATCAAATAACCGAGTTATTTGGCCGAGCACGAGTATCAAAAAACCCGCCGAGTATCAACCGAGTACTCGGCCCATCTCTAATAATTACTTAGTTTGTGCTACTTGCAACGGTTTAGCTTATCTCAAAATTTCTCTATCCTATATATCCTTCGTGATGAATACATATAGAAGAGTAGATTATATAGCTCTTCGTTTATTACCTACTTTTTTGAGGACTTGAAACATTCTAATGCCTTCTATGTGCAATTGTTACCGCAAGTTAGGCACGGCATCTTTATGTTAGGTACGATTCCTCAAATCCCGGTAAAACATTTACATATGATAGAGGAGGATAGACAAAAATAAGATTCACTTGATATACCCAACCATAATATCTAAACAAGATGCTCTGTCGACGTATTTTAGCTTTGGATATTCGGAAATCCATGGAGCGAAGCCGAAACGCGGTTAAACTTGACGGCTTTTTCATCTTTGGTGTACATACGTGACTCGGAATATCTAGCGGATACTTTCGGAAAAAAAAATGATTACCAACATGTTGGACACGATGGGGATCGAACTCACGCCATTTTGATTGCCTTTCCTTACATTGCTACCGGTACATCAACCCGTTCTATCAAATCTCATCAACAGCCTGAAAGTCGAATTGTAAAACAGCTTATAGGCTAGCCTCGTGTCCCTCATCGAAAAAGATTCTCGTTTTTACCATCAAAATTCACGTCTATAGTACTTAATGGTATGTATAAACTCCTCCAGTATTGTTTGGGCATTCCATCAATTGAGACCAAAGAAGAATCTTTTCATTTGCAATCTCCACTTGCACCAACAAAGCCTTAATTGGCGCGTCGCAGTCGAACGAAGGGCCTATGAATTACCATTAGTTAGAGTTGTGTATCGCTGGAATGCAGGTTAAGTAGAGGCTTTTGACTTGCAAAGTTATTTCGCAAACTACGAGATTGTTCGCCAGCGGGGCGCAAGTATTTAATTTTGCTTCAAACATTCGCGTCTTCGCAAACAACTTTCTTTCACTATCTCAGATGTTTATCTTTCAGATAGAGTTTTAGGTGAGATTTCTTTTGTTCTATCAATACCAAGATATTTTTATCAATTTATTTGCTCCTCAAATCACAGTTTAACGCTATGTCAATATTTACTTTCAAGTATTTTGGATACACAGTGGAAATATCTGTTTCAGCCACATTACGGTTAAACCACGCCAATAAATTTTAATTTCAGGTCACTAGTTGATCAGATTTCCCTCACTCGAATGTAATTATTGTTTCACATGTATTCAAACCTAGGAACTTTCGCTTAAATACAATAATTAAATGTACGGTGAACCCTTTAGGGTCGAATATTCTGAATTCATTTTTGAATTATTTAAAAACTCAGAACGTATATCGTTTACTGCAACACATCATACGAATATCTAATGCTAAAATAGATCGACACTATATATCAGACGATACATACACTATATATTCACACAAGTAGGTAAACATTACATCGTTCTTACAGCGTTTTGACAATGGAGTAATATAGCCAACACACACCAACGCTATCCATTACTTGAATGCAATTATTATGCAACGGGCGTCTCATGCATATTCATGCATATGCTGTAAACGAGCGATGCCGTCCATGTGTGAATTCTGATTTGATCATTTCTTGTAAATAGAATCTGTAACGTTAACTTCTAAATAAAGCTTTTAGTATGTTTAACGATGCGTCTCAGCGATTTTAAATCACAATAATTTAATATTAAGTATTGTCTGTAGTTTACGGAAGAAGTACACATTTAAATACGCGTGAAAACGCAAATAGATGGCGCTGACGTAGCAAATTCTTGACTTTAACATTAGGGATATCCTTCAGCTTCTGTACCCCAGTAACCACGGCTGATGCAGACAATACGAAACGTCAGGCCATAGTTAAAATATGTTAATTCATATATTTCGCGTTTTAAACGGTTAAAAGCGTCGTGAATTGTATATAATGTATGTATTATACATTGAGTTGTTATATCGATTTTATAATGTTAACTGTGATTTCAGTATTTCGTCTTACACTGTCTCATATACTATTTAATCTCAAATAATATTGTAACATCGACCTTGTATTTTGACTTTGACCTCTACATGAATACCGAATAGTGAAAACAGTTTTTAACTGGGTTTTACGTGAAGTACTCGTAGGTAACGTTTTCCTTTATCTTCGCTTAATACTATCCAGTCGTTTCAACCTATTTATGTCCTCATAGTAGAGAGGATTTAAGAGCTTTACCCTATAAGCTGTTTCAGTGAGGATTGGCATGCTACCGTCACTAAATTGGTGATGGTAATGGGGACCGAAGACTGGTCGATCTGGTCGACTCTCACCTTTGGTAGGGTTGGTACTGTCAGCTCGACTAAAGATCGTGAAGTCCGATTTACCACACTCCCCACATCACACAAGCCCGACGTGGGCCTGTATTATTTCACAGAATCAGAAAAAATGGGATTCAAAGCCGGAACCTCTTATTTTTCTATAATAGAGGAGGACAGAACCCGGTCAGTTGATTATTCGCCCGTCAAAAGGCGTCTACATTCTCTAGATCTAAAAATTGTAGAATGATATTACGACAGACATGGCATCAAATGTTCGATTTTAACTCAACCGCGAGTTATATTCACAACGAAAATGTTGAAATTATTCATGCAAATGCAAATTTCTGTTTTTTACTTCGATGCTTGAGAATCTCATTATTTTCAATTCGGCGTCTGTTAGCTTCATTTTATGTAGTATAATGGTGCTTGCTGTTTATAACTGGACTGTTTTATTAAATGGGGGTTTGTTTGCTTATATATGTATAGACAAAGTGGGACTTTTTATATAATGCCGTCATATGATAAATATTAGCTATCAAACGTTAAACTCTGTAATTTAATCTTCAATGATTTCTTAAGCTGCCAAGCATAAGACATTGAACCTCAATATGTTAAAGAGATACATGCATTAATAGGTTGAAAAAATACGACGATGAGCTCATTTGGTCATGCCATCATGTGCAAATTGTTAAAGATTCTCAAAGGAGGATAGATAAGTTTGGGATTTGATGGACGATAACATTATGCCTTGCAAACATGATTAAGAACTGATAGCATTATGCGCACAGAAGTTTTGAGCTAAAATAATTCACAGTAGGACATTACCAGCTTAAAATACAGTTGTGATATATCTAATTACTCAAAGAATCTGTTAACTTTTTTTTTAATGAAGCTTGTAACCAATTGGACACGAGTTAAGGCGAAGTATAAAATCAATTCACCTCACGCTGGAATTAATTACGCAAAAAGAGTTCGGTCCGCTGTGACAAAATTGTTTGTTAAATATAAATTAATTATGGTGTAACGCACTTTAACCAGAGCGAAACAGTTGTAAGCGGCAAATTGAGATGTTTTAAGTGACCTTCACTTACGTAAGGAAATGTGGTGGTTTTTTACTGTTATGAAATTGATTTGCTCCGGGGTCTGAAGCTTAAATGCCTCCGAGGATTATAAGATGATTATTAGATAATTCAAAATCTATCTAGATTGAATAAACATTACCCAACTGGCAAGACTTGAACTTACATCCACCGTGCCACTGATTGAGCTACCGTGTCCTACAACTTCTGACACGGTAGCTCAATTTTTTAGAGCAGCAGCACGGAACGCTTTGGATGCCGGTTCGTGTGCCGCCTGTCTCATAATTGTTGAATCCATATAGATTTTTAATTTACATTACGCCATTATGTGCAATAACATGTGAAAAATATAAAAGTTTTCATATGAGATATATTATACAGGATATTGGGATTTGGATAAGTAGAAGCCTTCATTCGCTTCCACTCTGTTCTGTCTTTTGTTCTTCCTTACCATTCTCCAACTGCCTTATTTAACATGTCCTGGCATCTCTTGTATCTTGCTTTCACCTTTCTACTAGTGGAGTCCAGCTTGAGATATGCGAGGATTAACTTATAGGAGGATTAATTTAGACATGGTGCTATGTTTACGGTCAAAGAAAATAATAAAAGAGATAAATATTTCAATATCTTTGCTGTCGAAAACTTAAGTTAGTAGAATTTATAGATTGTCCTCCGACCAATTTACAAGCATCTTTTCTGGTATCATTTTAAGTGTTCACTTATGACCATACCACATGCTCATTTTTAAAATGTTCAAAAAAAACCATGTGTAATAGGAAAAATTACGTGTAAATTTTCTTCACACGAAGCGTTGTGTAAAGAGAGTTTTCCACATGAGAAACTTTAAGAAATGGCAGCATAAGGTATTAATATTATCTCGCCTGGAACAAGCATCTGAAGCGATGTCGAATACTTGCTTATTTTTATTTTTGATCTACCTACGCGTGACCCAGATTTTGCCTTTAGTGTGTTAAATAGCGCTATTTTTAAAGCTTTTTTACACTTTTCATACGGTCATATTTGCAAGCTTAGCTGACCTTTTTGAAGTATATTACATTCTAGATGGTTACATTTATGCTAAATGCCTACTTAGAATTTAATTTATACTCTACTAATCCACGGGGATTAGTAGAGTATAAATTAAATTCTAAGTAGTTCATTAACATTTTTACAATTGTTATGTTATGCTAAGTAATCGTGGTAAATACAGTGACATTTTTTCACACAACAAACAAACATCTTACGAGCGATGATAGAAGACGAGGATGTTATATCATGGAAGGAAGAGAGACCTGAAATGGTTAGAGTTACTGGAGTAGTATGTTCTTCGGTCCCTTCCGATGTGGCGGATTATCGACTTCTGCAAGAAGAAGAAAAGGTTCATGAACCATGGTAGATAGGGACGCCTAAGAGAGAGAGAGATCTCTAACGCGACAGCTTCTAGCTGTGGTGTATTAATACTTTAGATCAATCATGGTGCTATGTTTCTAGCACTAGGAAAATGCACTAATGCTTATTTTATGCTCTCAAAAAACCAACAATACCGTGCTCTGACTTTTTCGCCTATGTTTTGAAGTTTTGGATTATTTGTAATCTTATCTCGTTGCAAGTGCCAGTCAACTGTTAGGTGGCTTATCGCAAATTTGGGCATTGGTTTAAGATAATATTGAACGGCTGTACTCAAAAATAGTCTTAGTTTCGTATCTGGCACGTGTTCTATGCCATATATTCTTTATGTAATATAGGTTCGTGAAATATTTTTTAAAATATGGCAATTTTGGATACGTTACAGTTGACGAATCAAGTAGAGAAATTGGCGCAGGTCAGCCGAGATCTTCGACGGAAGCATAAGCAGCTACAAAATCAAGTAAGTGGGGCTGATTATAATAAAAGTAATAAACGCCAAAGAACGGATGCGGCAACAACAGTAAGAAACATGTTTGACCTTTGGGAATAAAACTCGCGACCAATCGAATATTAGTCACACATTACTAGCATTAGAACAACAAGCAAAATAAAGTATTTTTAAGGGGAACACCCGAAAGATATATATTTATATAGTCTTTTAATAAACTACCCGCCTCTGTAGCTAAATGGTTAAAAGTGTCGCCTAGCATTGCGTTAAGCGTGAATGATCCTGGGTTCACATCCCAGGAAAACATTATAGGAATAATTGTGTCTTAGGAATTCACGAAGAAAAAAAAATATTCAAATGTATCACCTATGTACTTCAGATGCGCTTAGTATGTGAGGAGAGAACGGAATTGTCGGCCATAGTCCAGTCCCAACAGAGAGATATATCCGCACTACAGCAATCAGACGCACAGAACAAGGTATATTCATTCATTTTCTATATTTTATGAACTTACTATTTTTTAAATTATCTATTTACCAAAAATTTATTTGGTTGCTTTGAATAAGCTAAATTAAGTATTGATAAATTGATGGATTTACGAAATAAATTTTACACGCAAGAGAAAAATATATATATTAATTTTAAAACGTACTTCTCTAGACAAAAACTATATTTTTGCTTTTATAAAAACTAGATTACTCAACAATTACTCAAATACTCTCTGTAGTATACGCGAGTAGTATACATTTAAATGAAAGACTTAAACGGTTTAAAACGCGATGTATATTATTGAAATATACATCGTATATAATATACATTAAATATAAAATGGAAATTATTTTAACTACGGCCCTACGTTTCGGACTAGCCCTGGTCACGGGGAGACTAAAGATGGAGGGTATCTGTTATCTCAGAGTAGAAACTGCTCCTCTAACGCCATCTATTCCGTTGTTGGTATTTGGCGAAACGTCGTTGAGTTGACGACGTCTTGGTCTATTATTTCTTTATTTACATAATCTCTCATGTATATTAATGATAATTATAATTGTAGTGCCTTTATAATGCAATCTCACTGGCTCGGCAACTCACTGTGTGCGCAGGCGACACGTCCGCTCTCGCCCCTTGGCTCTCGCTGCAATGACCGCGCACCCCGCCACACAGTAGGCACGAGACAGTGTCATACGTACTAAGGACTGTAGGTTCTACTCAAACACTACATCTCTTTCTTATCAAAAACTTTTTTAATCATTTGATACAATTGCCCTTGATTACTCTTAATAGTATATAAGTTAACAATTTACTGTAACTCACTGTTTTTTTTTATTTCTACTGTTGTTTGTCAGATTAGGTTCTTAAATATCTTGCATTGATATCCACTCGCCTTCTACTCTCTTTAAAGGTAATATGTTTCTCCTCAGAGTCTGTCATGTATGTGTGGTGCTGGGTTATAATTTGGGGCAAGCTTGTGACATTTGGTTTACATAAACTCTGTCTCCTCCGCTCAAATCCACATTCTGTGCCTTTCTTCTTTTGTCTCCGTGTTCTTTTCCTCTCTCTTTTTGTTCTTTATTTTTGCCTCTAAGTTCTGTCTTTTGTAAAACAATTTTGTTGGTGTTTTCCCTGTTACAGAGTGAGGTGTTGAATTATACATCTTGAGGAAGTCATTCAAGCTATCTTGTAAATCTTTTTTCTCAATACTTTTGTTTTGTCTCTCTACTTCGCCATTTTGTTGAGGCCAGTAGGCACTGTACTAAAAAGTTTTATATTACATTCGTTGCAAAAATCTTTAAATTTTGCACTCACAAACTGTCGGCCGTTATCTGCCGTTATTGATGATGGATAACCTAGGCTGCCAAATATTTCTTTCAATAGCTTGATTATTACAACTAGTAATGGTCTTCGTTATCTTCACTTCCTTGTGACGGCTATAATAATCTACTACGACTAATAAATAATCATTGCTGGGTAATGGCCCTAGTAAATCCATTGCTATATCCACCCAAGGTGCATCTAGGAGTTCCCGACGTTTCATAGGAGCTGGCGGAATTGGTAATTCTACTGAAGTACAGCCCTTACAACTCTATACCAGGCATCCAGAATCCTTGTCTGTTTTGGCCTCCATACTTTGGTCCGTAACCGTCATTTCATGCCGACAATCCCAGGGTGACCTTCGTGTGCAGCGTCTAGAACTCTTTTCCGAAATACGGATGCTATAACTATTCTATTTCTTCTTAGGAGTATATCACCGAAAAAGTACAATTAATTTTCGAAGATCTTATATCCTATGACATTATCTTCTTAGTTCTTGTCGTAGATACCTTGCCTTACTTAACGTATTTCCGAATCTTGCTCTGAATGCATTTTAATTTCGGTCAAAGAAATTGCGCATGGTTTAGCATTTTCTACAATCTGGTTGACATGTTCGTCGTCATTGGTCTTTTTGCAATCTGAGATTATGCACAGTCGTGATAATGGATCTGCGATGTTCATCTTTCCAGGCTTGTATATGATGTTATACCAATACGCCTGTAAACGTAGTACCCACCTCTCTATCCTAGCACAACGTTTTGACCTCACTCCAAACAAAACCTCTAAGGGTGTATGATCAGTGATTAAATCGAACTCCTTGCCGAATAGAAATATATTATAATGCTCTATAGCCCAAACCAAAACCAAAGCCTCTTTTCAGTTTGGCTGTATCTACGCTCGCATTCGGTTAATGTGCAATTCCCAAAAGCAATAATTCGGGGTCTGTTGGCATCAATTTGAACCAAAACTGCGCCTAATCCGACAGGGCTGGCATCAGCAATAACCTGGGTTTTGTCGTTTATGTCGTAGTATCCAAGGTTTTGAATTTTGGTCAGAGATTATTTATTTTTAAGTTCTCAAAAGCCTGATTCTGTTCTTGGGTCCATAACTCCTCGATATTAGCATTTTTGCCAAATTTCTTCCTAAATAATTGTTTCAATGGCTCTGTCGTCGTTGTTAAGAAGCCCAAAAAGCTTTGCAACTCATTTCTTTTTTAAAGCTTTTGTTGTGCAATGCATATTTTGTCAGTGACTAGGTTATATTTAGATCCGGAATCAATCAACATTTTAGTTTTTTTATACCCACATCACGTTCTATATTTGCATCATTATTGATTTTAAAAACATAATCGACTTCATCATCTGTTATATTTTTTAAACTTTACCTTGATTCTAGGCTGGGATATTTACTAGGTTTTTCCATCGCTTCCTATCAGTTCCTTCCAATTTCCTTTTTCTGAATACCTGTCTTGTAATACTGCTTGCCTATTTTTCCACATGCATAGCATACTTTGCCTAACGCCGGGCAGTTTTTAACATGACAAGTGTCTCGAATTTCCACATCTGCCACACCCTTTATTTGAATTTGACCTGGACCTACTCCTGCTAAATCTTCCTTTATTTTTCGAAGACTCCGCTGCATGCACCTCTGTTCATTTATTTAGCTGACCATATTCTTCCAATTTACGTTTTACAACTTCTAGAGTATTAGCCTCTGTGATTATCTTGTCTAAATGTTACACTATCTCGTATTGTCAAAATTTTCTTTCACAAACCAACAGAGAGGCACTTCTCTATTATTTGATCGATTAGGTGATCGTCCGGCTTATCAAATTGGCATTTTTCAGCTTGATTCCGCAGCCTTACTAAGAACTTATCGAATATTTTACCTTCGTCTTGTCTTATTAAACGATACAAATGTCTTTCATAAATTTTGCTTTGCTTTAGAGTGAAATAATCGTCGAGTCTCTGAATAGCTATGTCAAAAACATTATTATCACCAGAGGGTGTAGCATTGGCACCCGGGAAACTATAGAAAATTTCTTGAAGGCCCGATCCACCAAGAAGTAGAAGTGTCGCCCTTTTTTCATCGGTGTTGTTATATCTGTAGCCTCTTAGTATATATTTAATGAACGTTTCCACTTTTTCCAAATGGCCTAATGACTATCTCCCTCCAAATCCAACTTTTCCAATGTAGGTAGATTTGTCATGAGCTGAAAGGCGCGACATAAAAAATAATAAAACCTTTCGCGATTTTGTTTGTAAATTTCCAATTTAATGGTGGTACTTCTATGCCAGATGCCTAATTTAATGGAGGTATAAACTACCATGTATTTCCAATTTAATGGTGGTACTTATGTCCCAGATTCCCAATTTAATGGAGGTATAAACTACCATGTTTTCCAATTTAATGGTGGTACTTATGTGCCAGATTCCCAATTTAATGGAGGTATAAACTACCATGTTTTCCAATTTAATGGTGGTACTTATGTGCCAGATTCCCAATTTAATGGAGGTATAAACTACCATGTTTTCCAATTTAATGGTGGTACTTATGTGTCAGATTCCCAATTTAATGGAGGTATAAACTACCATGTATTTCCAATTTAATGGTGGTACTTACGTGCCAGATTCCCAATTTAATGGAGGTATAAACTACCATGTTTTCCAATTTAATGGTGGTATAAACTACCATGTTTTCCAATTTAATGGTGGTATTTTATACCATTGACTCCCAATTGAATGGAGGTGTAATTAACCACAAATTTCCAATTTAATGGTGGTATTTTATACCATTGACTCCCAATTTACTGGAGGTGTAATTAACCACAAATTTCCAATTGAATGGGGGTATTTTATACCATTGATTTCCAATTTAATGGAGGTATCACTGTACCACTTATTTCCAATCGAATGGGGGTATCATTGTACCATTTTTTTGGAGTTAACTAGCTATACATGAGTATGCACAAAATTATAGAAGTGGGCGATGTAACATTTTACACTAGTAGATTTATATAAAAACGTCTGCAATTCCATTTTAAGTTGATATAGTGGGTACTTATATACGCCAAAATATATAACAATATACCAAAATAAAATTAAACAAATAAACTCCTACAAATTATTTAAACAAAAAATAAAAGAACATTTACTAAAAAACATGTAAATTAAATTTATTATAATTAACAAGTAAATTTCGCACACAGATACAACCTACAACAAATAAAAAATATATCTCAAGCAAAAACAGAAAATACTATAAGTAAATCAAATTCATGAAACTATAAAACTAGATGTTTCTGTCTAGAAATAATACAGAAAAATAATAAACTTAATGTGATGTGCGAATGCACCATCTGGTATCGCTTATCTTTGTATGTTTACTCGATCAGCTGCGTTCGCGCCGACGACGTCAAAGCTAGATAATAATACCAAGACATACTGTTCAACTACCTCCTTCTTATAGTTGTGTTAAATAACAATACTGTCCAAATTTGAATGTAATATTTAGTTAACCTAGTAATGAGTGAATGTGTACATTTTTTAATAAATGTCTAAAACCACTTGTAACATTTTAGAGGGTACGTAATTAATATAACTTAAGGTATAATTGTAATAAACATAAATAGTAACTATATTGTATACCGACCCATAGACTTTGCTTTCCACGCCATCATCCGCAAGCGTGTAGCTTCCCTCATGTATCGAGTTCGACAAAGCACCATAAGCATTCTGGAGGCAGTGTGTGAAAAGTATACGGTGCTGCTAAAACGATGGAGTGACGTCCATGCTCCCCCTTAGCGCCTAGCACCTATTCTATGTATTCTGTCTACTTAATTTTAGTGACTAACACATTCTAATATACATTTTAAGTTATAATTGTTACTAACCCAACTAACGCACATTAGAATTAATTAAATTAATGTATGGATTTATGGTCCGACAAATAAATTATTATTATTATAGAAACACAATAAAAACTTTTATCGGGTCCGCACTTACATTGAATAATAATTATGAACATCTGCACCCGCACTATGTTGTTTAGAAGTTGCAGCGAACCGGCGGGTAGTTATTTATTCGGAGTCTAAAACTAAAATTTGTAACAACCTGTTTGCGACACCAGCGATAAGGACACTATTATGCCAATATAGGCAGTAGCTACTTAAATTCGACAACTATAAACAACAATGAGCGATATTAACATAGTTTTAATAAAACGAGTCACGAATGAAATAAACAAATGCACTTGTACTCTTGAGCGGTTGTAATTGCCTGTAGGTAATTTCACAATGGTTTGAGTGTTCATGATTTTATCATTATTATTTCTTTTTTTTTTAGTACATTGACCCCTTTTATTTTATTTCAATTTGAATTATATAAATTAAATAGTCTGACCTTTGTCCTCGTCGCCACTTGTAGTGCCTTTATAATGCAATCTCACTGGCTCGGCAACTCACTGTGTGCGCAGGCGACACGTCCGCTCTCGCCCCTTGGCTCTCGCTGCAATGACCGCGCACCCCGCCACACAGTAGGCACGAGACAGTGTCATACGTACTAAGGACTGTAGGTTCTACTCAAACACTACAATAATAATTCAAGTTCGATCTTTTCGCCAGAAGTGTGCATCATGTGGCGTGTCGTTCCCGGAGGGCACGGACGACGAAGACCAATCTTCGAAACCCACTTTCAGCGTGCGAGAGCTGCGCGCGATTCTACAAGAACGGAACGACCTCAAGCTCAAGCTGAACAGGGCGGAGGAGCAACTGCAGGCGTTGCAGGCGGAGCCGCAACCGGATAGGTGATATATAACGTTTCAATCAACATTTAATTAAAACACTTTTAACTGTTTGAAACGCGAAATATATCGTTTACAGAATTAAAACTATCGTGTGAGGTTTTAGATGCTTTGCACCTGCCATGGTTACGAGGGGACTGAATATGTTAATGTCCACGTCAAATTTGCTACGCTAGCGCCACCTGTTTTACGGATAATTTCTACTTTTCGCGTTACAGAAACTACTTAAATTTTTTTATAAGAAATTAATGATATTCGATTTACTGGATACCGAAAGGGCGTATTGGTTTTTAAATCTTCTAATCTCTAAATCTTATTTTATAATATCTCTTCAAGTGAAAGGTCTTTAATGTATGTAGGTGAAATGTTGGAGAAAATACAGATATTATTTTTAGCAATAGAAAAGGATTTATGACACAAACATTTAAAGCGATTAAGCAGTTTCAATACTCGGACAAATACAAGGAAAAATCCATCGCACTACACTAAAAAATCCCTTTAATAAAAAATTGATCGAAGCAGTAACGAGTTCTTAATTTATTCTGCCAACATATAAATGTGTTATGGAATACGTGTCAGAAGAAAGCTTTCATTATTAAACAGAAATAATGAGAAGTTACATCGCAAGTGGTACTAAATACGTTCGAGGTCCTAATAGTAATATTTTTATCTCGTTTTATCATTATGTAATTGTAGCTTGTAAGTTGTTTCAAAACCAAATCGATGTTCCTTATTTGCGGGAGGCTTTCTGTCGACTCTTTGTCCCGAACAAATATGGTCGCGCTAGAAGACACGATCTCTTGGACATCCCGAGAGGTCGCTCCTCTGCCCGCGCGATTTTCCTCCCTCGCGAATTGCCCGACCGGATTACTGGGATCACCAGGCAAGAGGGGTCGTTATCAACTTTACGTTACGTTACTGTAGTTATCAACTAATGTCTTCCAGCAGCAGCTCGGATACATCGCCATCGCTCAGCAGTACAGTCGTAGAGGAGGAAGAAGCCCCAGTTCAAGGCCCATTACCGGCGGAGCCGGATGACGCACCCTGGAAACGAAACAGCGGCATCAGGAAGTTGTGAGTATTGCACCTCTATAACCCCAAACGGTATGGAAACATGAAGAGCTCGATACCGGTTTTTATCTATTTTATCGTTTAAATAAATCACTTTAACGTTTTAAAACGCGATATATTAGTTAAACTTATTTTGAAATGATTTTTAACTTCGGCCCGACGTTTCGGATGGTTTGCAGCAGCCGTGGTCACGGGGAGTCTGTTTTATCGTTGTAAAGTATCAATAAATAACAAAATTAAACACAATTTGTGACCGATAAGAGTAATAAAACACATTTTCACGATATTACGCAATTGCGTTAAAATGTGTAAAATTTACTTATCTGAAGATAAGTAACAATATATTACGTTTTGTAAACTGTTAGAAGCGTTTTGTTTAAATGCTTACTATTCGAGTAATCTTAAAAAAAATACTTATTAAACATATTTTTTTGCAAAAGAGCATATGCTCCAGATTACAGAAACATTTATGAATAGAATACGGAAGCAAACTATTAACTGGTTCAAATAAAACACTTCAACGGTTTAAAACGCGATATATTAGTTGAACTTATTTACTGGTATTCGAGCTCTTCATAAGCATACATAAAAACAAGACTGAAACATCTATCTGCAAAATGTCTGTGGTCAGAGCTTATTTCCTACTGCATAAATAGTCTGTAGGTACCTCCTCGCTTATACGATTAAATATAAATGAAAACCTCTTTCACTACACATTAAGGCTGCTAGATACAGAGCGGCCTAATAACAAAAACATGATTTTTAGTAAGGAAGAACATAAAAATGCCCAATTAACTTAGGCGAAATTAATTTGTCCTATTCCTTGTGTAAGAATTATGTTAAAAATTTTCAGTCACTGTGCAACATTTTTAGACTATGAAAACATAAATAAGTCAAGTCATAAAATTGCAGTTAGGCTACTCTGCCTCTAGCGGCCGCAATTATTAACAAGAGTATTTATTTCTTTATGGCTTCATTTTCTAAATGAGTAGTTCAGACTACAGACTTGCGTAACGCATGTTGCATGTCATTTTATCCATTGCTTTCATGTTATAGGGACTGTGCATGACTGGGGAGGGCTGTTAACTATTCTTAATTAGATAATGTTCTATGGAATTTTACTTGCTCTAACTAAATAGAAAATTTTTATATTCAATGCCAATTAGATATATATTATAAGATAGTAGAATAGTATACAGTCCTCTACTTCATATCTTCTTCATCCACTTGCCTTAAAGCTTTCCTAACAAACCCTAACAATTCTATAGGTATAAAGTTAATTCAAATAAGTTAAAATATATTTAGGAAAAAATGTATGGACATTTTTATTTTACATATAGATTAGTGATTTGCAATAAATATCCAATAACGACACAAATAATAGTTTCTTATATTTTGCTTTTTGTGTTTTTTATTTATGTTACACGTTGCTGCCGCTTTAACTTTGCAAACGACAAACATTTTATATGTATGGGAATTTCTTTGGCCTTGTTTTTAACAACCACATCTCGTGTGCGTCACATGTCAAAACTAAATGCCACTATCGCGTTTCCCTCTTACTCATTCTAGACTGTGTTTTGTCTCATCTTGTTTGGTATAAATAGAAAGAAACAAAACACACGAGTAAGGGAGAAAGCTATACACAAGCGCGGGTTTATTTGGTTCTGGTACATTTTTCTTTTGATTGGTTGTAATGTTTAGGCATGAATAAATTTAAGTTTCAAGTGGTTTATAGCTTCTATGTATATTGGATTTTAATTGCACTTTTGTCAAATTTATTTAGGTAGACATAGAATTAGTTCCCGATTTTCATTTTGTATATTGTTATAATAAGATTAAAATCCGACTTACAAATTCGCTATAGCCGTTTCATATTTGGCCATAAATTGATCGAAATTTTGACTTATATTTTAGGTTTTATTATTATGTGGAAAATGAGACCAGGGCCGAAAGAGATCTTACACGGATACATCGCAACACTAGCACGGCCGCACGGAATCGCACGGACGTATACACCTACGCTTGTCGCTTATTCACAGATCCTTATTCATACATTTGTAATCTAACAATACTAAATAGCGCGTCAATTGTCCAACAATCAGGTTAGGAGGTTTCACATTTTGATACCAGGGTCCAGTAAAAGATTCTAAAATTTACAATACCATTAGGAAGTTCGAATAAATAAGTAGGATATGTACTCCGGTTTTATTAGTTAATTATTTAAAAAAAAACTACTTTATATATAGTACTAGCTGACCCGGCAAACGTTGTTTTGCCATATAAATAATTTATAACTAATTAAATGATGATTGATCAGTTTTCGACCGGAAAGAAAAAATGATTACATTACTAAAATGGCTATTAAAAAAATAAGGGTTGACCGTAGAAGGGTGATAATTGAGGTTTGTATGTATTTTTGTATAGAAGAGAGAATAGAAATTAAAAAAATATATTTAGGGGTATGAAAAATAGTTGTTGGCCGATTCTCATAGATACCGGATAAGCACAAAGAATTTCATCAAAATCGGTCAAGCCGTTTAGGAGGAGTATGGCAACGAAAACTGTGACACGAGAATTTTATATATTAGATGAATTCTAATTTTTAATATTTGGTTCGAATCTTAAATTGAAAAAAAAAATAATAGTTGATGATCACGGTGATAAAAAAGTAAAGATTTGCAGTTCTCGTCGAAGTTCTCCATAATTGTCTTTATGTATACAGTATGAGTTCCGCTGTTTTTTTTTATGGACAGATTAAGTTAAGACAACTGTCACTGTAATCCGCCATATTTATCCACTTCACACCTCATCTCATTGTTTATAACCCATACTTTAGTTAACGATACTCCAGTTTTGTGTTTTCGCTATTATTTTGCTGTTTTATTTATCCCGCCCCTACATCCGTGATGGATAGGTTCTGGTTGGCGACTTGGCGCGCTGAGGGCAGACGGTCTCCGCCTCCGAGGATCTCTTTCGGCCCGTGGTATTAGACATTAAAGGTATCGCTATCGTTTCGAGCACCGCATTAATAGAATAGGGAGCTTAGTGTGCGTTTCGTAGTTGACAGAAAAGTCCGCATTTTTTCACAAGATTCGTGGATTGTATAAGGCCAGTTTTCAAAGGAGTTCTAATCTCGACAACAAAGAGATAATGCCACCTGTTCGTGATGGCAAAACCACGATAGTCATTGCTAGATTGCCATCACCGACACCTCAAATACCTAGTAGTAGGACACGGTAGCTCAATTGGTTAGAGTAACAGTCTCACTCAAAACGTAATTTTTAATTTACTTCACCGTTTCCTGAAATTAAAAAATATGTTGCCGCGGACTTTTAATAATGTTCGAAAACAGAATTTCAATATTTTGTCTACCTAATAAACCTCTGTTGTGATTTTTTAAATATCTCTTTATAAAATAATTATTCCCTTTTTTATACTTTAAGTAGAAATACTACAGAATATTAAATTTCTACTAAATGGCGTAATTCGTCAGCTATCAGACTCATACTAAGGCTTCTATTTTATATAGATATTTTTTTTGTATTTTCTTCTTTATTATTATATAAGGATGATAATTTTTTATAGATGCCTTAACATTTACACGTTAATACGGTGCTTTCTTCTTGATCAATTGTAAGCAATCACCTAAGCATAGTAGTTGCACAATATATTTAGAATAAGTGATGACTGATTATTCCTTATCTATGATATTTTATTGAATATTGTTTCTCTATTTTTATTATATCTACATTTGAAAATCTTAGTGTACTTGCTAGAGTTTTTAAATCTGTGGGGTCACTAATGGCACTAAATTTTAAGACCTACACTTAGTTTAAATTTCTTTACACCATTGGTTGACGTCACGTTGTATGGCTTGCTATCTAAGGGCTAGTAAGGAATAGGCGGGTTCGTAAAATTGGTTTTCTAAACATAATACAGGTCACGGATCTTGGTACCTTGGTCAAAGTGGGGGTTACAATGAGCTTATTGTATGATGAATACATTTTCACGTTTAATTTTTCAACATTGGTGAATTGATGGTGACGCACATTTTTTTTAGATATATAACATCTAAACACGATGCGCTGTCGCCTTATTTCACTTGTGAATATTTATCATTACATGTACTTTAGTTTCCTGATAAATAAATATTTACTTATGATTAAAATCATACAGATCATTCAGATGCTCTTAGACCAAGATCCCTATCCCTTGTCACTGGTTACGATCTCGGCTAGTTCATAGATAGCAAGCCGATACGAGCTATGTAGAACGGGTGTGTATTGAGAGGATTGTATCGTCCCACAGTTTTCGCAAGCTCTTTGCTGAGTCTGATATCGCCGTGGGCCCGTTCCCCCGCCGGGCGCGCTCGCTTGGCGGCAAGCTATCCGCGGCCCCCGGTGCCGCCTCCGCCCCCGCGTAGATACTCCGATCCCACACGCTCTCACACCGACACACACAAACACAGGCGCCACTCTGAGATCAAACACACACACACCGACCTGAGACAGGAGCTCGTTACTAACCTCAACAGCCGCGAGGTAGACACGTGGCTGGGGAAATTCGAAGAGAAAGAGGACGAAATAGAAGAAGTAGACTTTAGATTTAGCCACGATATCCCTCTACAGAGATCCATATCGTTGGACCGCGGTTTAGATATAGTCAATTACTTACAAGCGTTAGGCTCCGATTGGTCGGAAAGCGAGAGTTCTACTACATCGATGTGGTCGCTGGCGTCCGCTGGACGGTCTGACTTGCGACTTGAACAATATAGGAGTTTCGAGGACATACCGGCACCCCCCAAGACCAGAAACAGGCATGTATCTTTGGATGTTACGAATTCGCCTCTCGGAAATAATCTAGCTCTATCCGTATTGCGGGAGAGCTACAAGGGCGTGGACGTAGAGAAGAACAGTGGCAATGTTTCGCCACAAGTTAAGAAGTTACAAAAGACCTTCTCGTTCAAGAACTTTGAGGACTACAAAGATTCCGCTAAAAACTCAGTGGAAAATTTGGAGGAGAACAACGAGGGTGTAGGATTGAGGATGTCCTCATGCAGTGCTAGAAGTGCAGACGTAGAGATTGAAAGCAGAAATGTCCGCCAGAGACGACTCGGCGTCACCACCAATGTATGGCAACAGAAGTCGAGCAGCGATTTAAGGAGACTGGTTTTGATTCAGCAGAATTTGTCGCACGTTAGAAGTTGTGATGATATATTTGAGAAGAATAAAAAGAAACCACCTCGATGCAGCTCGTCGGAGATGTTAGGTGCGCAAGAGTTTGTACCGTTGAAGGTTAGTTACGAGAATGCGAGTGACATATCAAACGAACGAAAATTGAAGGTTAGCTTCTCTTCATTAACGCGTAGATTTTCGAAAATTAAAGACCTGAAGACATTGGATACCGAAACACCGATCTTTAATTTCAACGTTGTAGAGAACTGCAACTGCCAAATATGTTGTGAACGCGACATTAGGAAGCCCTTTTTGGGGACTAGCATTAACAAGTTGTTCGTTAAAGTTGTATATTACATGGAATGCGCTAGGCAATTCACTTTCTGGGATGAGAATAATAATTTAACTGAGAACGAGATGTGTACATGTATCATGCATCTTTTGAGATTGCTCTTCGGTCTATGGTTAAGGCATTTGGATCACAGTCCAAGAGTATAACGTTATATGTATTCATAGCTTTATCGTGTTTGTTAAATATATAGGTGAGAACGCCCTCTTCCGTGTGATTTGGGCGACTTTTTTGTTTCATATTGTCTATGGTATCTAAATGGTTATGTTAAATCAGACAAAACTAACTTTACACTAAGGCGTTTAGTCTTTGAAGATGATTATACAATTTACATTATATTATCTTACTGGACCATGAAATATCAGCTTGATATTTTTTTATATTATTTGTAGTTTACACTGAAGTGTCCATAATATTCAAAACACTTTGAGCGATATATAATGCGATTATACCGTTCAATGTTGTAAGGGAAAGAGCTCCTGTCTTCTTGAGTTTTTTTTAGTATATTATTACACACAGTAGGTATTATACTTACAAGATAAAAATGTGTATATGACAGTTACTTCCAAAATTAATGGACCATCTAAGTTATAAATTCTATTAAGAGATTCAACTAAACTCTAACCTTCAGACGATACAGTTTTTTCAAAAGAAACTAAGCTAAAGTGAAGCTAACTAGCATGACGTGCGATGTAACATAAATAAAAAATATATAAATATTTGGTACATGAATGGAAATGGGCGGAATTTGTATAACAGATATCTACGTTCTGATATGTTCTGTTCAGATTTTTTGTCAACTAGTTTCACCAACTCGTTGGTCCAAACATAGTTGGAGCCGAAGTTTGTTTTATAAATGTCGAATACATTTGGTATTTTACTTTCCGAATGACTTGACTGTCTTTTGTTGAAAAAAAAAAAAAAAAAACAATTTTAAAAGATCAGAACGTATATATTTGTCTAGTTGGTCTGTAGGTGATAAGGTATGAGGTATAGCGCATGAAAAACATTTTTTTTTTCACATAAACAACATGCACAATCTTTACAGATGGCATAAATTGCTGAACAACTGTATTTTCTTGAATCCCACTTGGAATCGATTTGAGGGCTAATTTCGTCTTATTAATTTTACACCCATTGCATAGTGAATATTCGTATGGGTGCTAACTAAGAATTTTGGACTTATAAACGCGTGCCCTCAATTGCTTTTGAAAATATTTTAAATCACGATATACAATTAATGCGTAATAATTTATTAATATGATTGAATCAAATATATTTATTATGGCCTAATAAATGTGAATTCTTAAGTTTTTTATAATTTGACCTCTGTTACATCGGTTTCCAGCCACTTTAAGATGCTCTATTTATTGTTTAAATATAACATTTCCTGTCATTCACATTCGTGTATAGCCATCGCTTATAATTTGTCTCGTTCTCGCGAACAGGATGAAATATAATAGAAAGAGATGAATATATATAGCTATATCGCGATTGTGAGAATTAATTCCTTCATAAAACTACTAGCTACTAGAACATTATAGCCGAACGGTTCTTCCACATAACTAGAATTTAGATGTAAAATTGTGTCACAAACGAACAAAATAATATTTGTTTTTAATAGAAAATCGACTAGACCACGTGCCTCATACGATTTGTTATCACATTTTAATCTAGTGTTTGGTAGAATTTTGTTTAGGATAAGATTACAATTAATTATTGCGCGGCCCATAATGCCAGCTATGTAAGGATATATGCATTGATATTTGCTAGTTTTATTTGTCTGTCTGTCGTGAAGTACATGTGTTCATTTTTATTAAAGCTCGAGTATAGTTTTTGCATAAATTGAAGAAGTTTCCATACTTAAATCAAATAACTAAACACTGCTATAGATAAACTTGCTTACAAATTATTTTTAACTAATATATTTCGCGTTTTAAACCGTTTTAGCGTTTTATTTAATTGTGTACTACCCGCGTAAACTACAGACAGTATGGAGACGTTTTATCAGTATATGAATACTACAGTCAGTGGGATTACAAAATACATTTTTTTAATTAAATATTTAAAGATGGCGACAGACGGTGATTTAAAACAGCAATATTACTATTATGTATTGTAAATGACAGTTATTTCAATGTCATTCATGCTAGTCACAGTACTGCTGGGTACTAAATGTAAGAATGTTTATTATGGCGATTTTTATGTGTCTTTTATACGCTAGAGGGAGCAATTACAATACCAAAAGAGGAACATGGGCATACTCGCCATAATTTTTATTTATTATCACAATATTGGGTATGGGAAAGCTCCACAACCTATCATTCCACTATTCTTTTAAATGTTTATTGAACTTAGGATAAATGTTAAGACTATGTATTGGTACCTAATTGTGATTATGTTGACGGTGTCAAAATTAAAATATGTTTATATTGATATCTGTGTTTCAATTTATCCCTTATAATTCTTATGTTCGATGCGGACAGAGGAGTATGACATTTGATGGGAGGTGGTATACCTAGTCGTATAACATCTGAACAAGATACGCTGTCGACTTTGATTTACTAGTGCTAGTGTAATCCCGTTTCCCCCTGTGGGGCATGGGGCGAACACATATCTGCATTTGCTTCACTGATTGACCGATTCTTTTGCAAGTTGATCAGACTTCTGTGCGCAACCGAGACAATTCAACGTTTTCCGGGATTCGAAGCCAGGAATTCTCGCGCTTAATGCTAGGCAACACGTTTCACAATTTAGGTACAGAGGCCGCTTGTATTTTGATATCGATATTTGGAAATCCTGACTGAAGCCGAAACGCGATTACACTTCGCGGCTTTTTTATCTGTGGACAGTGATTCCTGGCCTGGACCGAATTTTGATATTCCTACCACCCATTTATACCGAGATAAATTATTTATTCCTCTATATAAGATCCGTATGGACTATTGGATTCGATCTTAGTAAAGAAAAACATGAAAACACCGGAGTATCTAACTAATACACATTTATTTAGGGCGGTGTATACAATCGTATACAAGTATTGCCTGTAGTACACATTTAAATAAAATACTTAACGCTTTATCGGTGGTCTAGGAAATGTATATTTTTCATGGATACCGCTTTATTACAAAACTTTGCAATCACTAATCGGTTCCATTAGTTGCCAAATAGCATTTAAATAATTTGTAAATCAGTTTTGGCTAGATTGAATATTAAATTGTGAAATTGAACTATTATCCTGGTTTAGGAACATTAGCGTTTATGATAGTTTACTGACATTTTGCGATATATCGAAACACTGAATTTAAAATTAATCACCAGTCTTAAGCATAATTTGGCAATTCGGGTTGCATAAATGATTGACCTTGGATCTTACTGCTTATGATGCTGTACATTCTTCTACGAGAAATACTGCCTGTAGCAGAGGTCCTAAGTTCAAACTCTGCAGAAACCATAGTTCCTGTCAAGGCATAGAAGTGTGAGAAGTAAAATCGACCAGTGAAGCTCAAATATGTGTCTTGCACTGGCCCCATCACCCATGGCCTACGAACGAAAAAAGTCTGGTAAACTCAAAATTGGTAACGATTTCTCGTTTCTCCTAACTTTATAATAGGGGAGGCTGACAAGGTTCGGGTTAACTTGATGGTAGGTAAAAAACTTCACTCTATAGCATCTAAAGACGCGCTGTTGACCAACTTCGGCTTTGGATACTCGGAAATCCACTGACTGACACCAAAACGTGATTAAACTTCATGTTTTTTTCGTCTGTGGAATTCCGATATTCCTACCACCCATTTATATATTAAGATTTCCAGACGAAGTCGAACATTTATCAGAAGAATTACAAATTAATTAGAAAAATGTTCGACCCGTTAATTATTGCTGTACCCGTTGATTCGTACTGTACTGTACTGTGTGTATAGTAGCCCAAGTTTAATTAAGTGGATTATTGACTCAAATGCATAAATAGAACCAATTAAATAATTACTTGGAGGAGACAAGGAGACTAAGGGAAGCGAACGATAAAAGAAGGTGATAAGGCACTGCGACCGAATGCGCCTGTACTGCTAAATTTATAGGTTTGGATTCTGCAAAAAGGGCTACGTTATATTACATACTATAACCATGACAATTTTATGTAGATTAGTAGCTGTGTCCATGGCTTCACCTGCGTGGTATGTTTATTTTAGGCATTATATTATTATTTTTTTTAAATCTTTATAAATTATAGCCGATACCCACGGCGTCGTCCGCCTCCCGTCATTCTTGCGAGTGATTCTTAAAAGATAGACATACACTAATCTAAAAAAGATTAGTAAGATCATTCCATGAAGAATACTTTTTTCATACATTCTTTTTTAGATTCATGAACCGTTTTCGCAGAGAACGAAACGGAATCTCTCAAATCCTCTTGTTTAATAGCCTAAAGCCTTATCCAACACAAGGATTTTTTCAATTTGAACCAGTAGTTCCTTTAGCTTTATAATATTAGTATAGATCACCATTTTATGCCGAGTCGTACTTGGCTGGTGTTTTTACATCCTTGACAGGCCTGCTAGTAAAGAAGCGGAAGGTAAGTGGACACAATTACTAGTATCAAAAAAGGAGATTTAAAATTCTGAATCACTGTCAGATTTCTCAGCAGTTATTAGCATGAAGAAAGTTTCTCGGATGTGGGTCGCAACCTGTTGTACAATTCGGAACCGGTCTATCGAATATGTAAAAAATGACACCGCGGTCAATAATATTAATTTACAGTTTATAGGATTAAGAGATGTTTTCTAAAGAAGTATGGCCTGGAATTTATGCATAGTAGAAGTACATTTAAATGAAAGGCTTTTGACGGTTTAAAACGCGATACATATAAGTTTTTTCTAATTACGACCTGATTTAAATTATTTTTAAACGGAGATTTTCTACAAGGAAAGACGTAATTGGATTTGATTTTACGTAAGGGAAGATTAGATGCCTAAGTCCTATAAATTTGTTATTGTTATTGTCAAACCATACCATACTAATATTACTGTCTGTACTTTAATTTTTTTAATTTATTTAATTATTTAATTACCATACTAATATTACTGTCTGTACTTTAATCTGATGAAATTATAATTGCCAATCAAAATAAGATTCACTTTATCCTATTGGTCCAGTGGTTGCGTATAGTTATGGTCATAAGTTCAATTCATATTGGGTGCAATATGTTACTCGATTAGAAAATTATACTTCTAATCTAGTCTCTGTAAAATATATGTGTGGTAGGAGTATCGAAACTCCATCCGGGCATTGTTTATCATTTCCCAATCCATGCAACATTTACATTCCCCATTTATTAAACGGAAATATTCTTAAATTAAAGCCTGTTATAATATCATAAATAAAGATTGCTCCATAAAACATTAAAGAGCAGTATCACGTAATAAAATATTACCTCCGCGTGCTGTGGCTCAATTTTCCACCGACATCGACAAAAGGCTGGTACGCAACTATTTCAAAACTGTTAATGTCTTTTATAACTGAAGTTTCTATTCGTATTAGGCATACAGAATTATAGGCGTTTGATTTTTGTTTGACATGAAACATTTGAAGGTAGTTTTAAAGTTAATTACGAAATCAATGAATCGGTAAGAAGAATGATTCGTTAATTAGATATTGTCTGTAGTTTAATTAAGTTACTATTCATCACAAACATCGGGTCTTTGGCTAAAATAAGTTTGCTAATATATTTCGTGTTTTATTTTCAAGTAATCTATTTCCTAAAAATATTTTTAGACAATTGAAAGAGTACGCGAAAGGCTAAGAGAACTGCCAGACAGTTCTAAATAACTAGTTGTTATCATGAAATATATACTAAAATTTACACGCTCGACCCAACGATTAGTTGTATAGGATGGGTCAAGCACAGAATTACATACAATTACATACACAGATAAAAATCCGCGGAGTTTAATGGCGTTTCCTTTTCAGTGTGTGGATTTCCGAACATCCAAAGCTAATATGTCATCGAAATGGTATATAGCTGGGGTACTTCACCTTCTAGGCCCTCTACCCCTCCACCTCTAGGCCTAGGGGTTCAATTTCTTTCCACTAAACACACCACCAGTCCACTACAATGCTTTGAGGGACTACGTTTGTACGACTCCAAAACTACCCCTTTTTCCCTTTGTTGCTCTGCCTTTACTCAGTCGCTTAGGTCAAATTAGTAAAGTTACTAGTGCTCGTATAAATTGTAGGTAAACAGAGCAATTCATGGACACGTTCTGTAAATGAACGAACTCATTACAATTATCATAATTTGTAACGTGTCTTGCCTGCACCCAATTAGCCTCTCCATTATAACGCTAACATAAATTGCAATCACCTTGTCCAAAGAGAATATCTACTGCCATTTACGAATTGATATACGTTGGTTTCTATTTTTATTTATTTGTTTTTCAAGGTTCTCATTTCTTCACGCATGAGAAATTTATTTAGTAGACAGTTATCGTTGGGGAGAAGTTTCTATGATATTTTATCAAAAATTATTTTACGCGAACTAATAAAGAGGGCTATTTTTTATTATATACACACAATACAATATATTTCGTCAAGTAACCTGTATCTAATCGTATTTTTAATAAAAACCAACTTCACTAACAATGTTTGCTTAAAAGAATTTCTTAATTAAGCGTAATTCCTTAAAATTTCTTTCAACTCCCGTGATATTTATGCAATTTGTAAAATGCTACTTAAAGGTAGATGTTCTAAATGCCTTCGGACAGACGCATCTATGTGTCCCTTTGTCTGGTCGATGTATATGTGATGAATCTAACGAAATCACATTTTAAAATCCCACTAGGATTCGAAGCCAAGACTTGCGAGTAACGTACACTTTTTTATGATTCGTCGAAGGCCTGATCATATGCCTGTCTGTAGTTTACGCGAGTAGTACACATTAAAATAGAACTCTCTTAACGGTTTAAAACGCGAAATGGATTAGTTAAGCTTATTTTAACTACGGCCCGACGTTTCGCATACTTTACGGGGAAGCAATTTTCCCGTGACCACGTCTGGTCCGTCAATTTGTAATTGACTAATACATTTCGCAGTTTAAACAGTTAAAAGTGTTTTATTTAAATAACAACGAAGTATTATACAGCAAGTGACGAACTTGCCCCAAAATAATCAACCTGCCCCTAACTTGTCAAACGATTCTAGTGGAATGTATTAATGCGATAATGTGTAGTTGAGGCGTTAGGTGCCTTTGTGTGTGTACAATTGAACCGTGTACCTACGATGCCGAATATCGAGGCCGGACTGCAAGATGCCGATAAAGCACGATCTGATGTTTTTGATACTTTATTACAACACCGCCTGCAAGAGCTATAAATCTTAAGAAAATATCAAATGTCCTTTTGTTATATATCGACGTTATATTTACCATTATTGTAACAAATCATATTACGTTAAATTAATTAATATTAAAAATAAGTTATTATAAACTCATACCAGGTAGTAAGATTTATTTTCTGCACATAGCAATATGCACAAATAAACAATCAAAGAAACAATGAATTTTATCCTTGTCTCTCGATAGTTAAGGACAAAATAAATAACTATAAATGTGTTTTTTTTTAGATTATTAATACGTCGTATAACTAATTTAGACTCATAGCTTTAATATCCAATCAAATCAATCCAGCCAAAAGCCAATCTAAAACATTCGGGATTTAATTAGGTTAATATCATAAAGCCTGTTAGATTAAATACTGTAGTTGTTCGATTTTTAAAGTTATAATAAAGGTATCTTATAAAAAAATGTGCTACTATCAAAACTGCTAGGTCGCACAAGTAAATGTAAGCTCTGCGCGGGCGCACCGTGCGACGTGTCTCCACTTCTCTTCCTCTAGTAAATCGCAAGCAGTCGCGCGAGATTCACGTAAATACGGTAAACTTAACGTTAGTGTTAGCTATTACGCGGCGTTATAACGTTGATAATAAAACTATAAGGATATTGACAGTGAGGTTTTAGTGACATCTTTAAATCGTGAGTTTGGAAATTACTAACGGATCGATCGGTAAGTTTCTATTGTTAACTTTGGTCGCATGTAAAAGCCGGAGCCTTATAAAAAGTTATGTTGAAATCTTGCAAGTTTTTAACGGTTCCCGCAATGAGAATAGATATATTCTTAAGTGCTGTAGAAGGGAAATTGTGTTGTGTACAGCCTTCTGTGGGGTGTAAAAATAGCCCACAGACCACAGCGCGTTGACCTTTTCACTACCAATTTCCACAGCGCTGTATGACTAACTGTATCAAAGCCATACATGTTAGGTTATCGGTTGTGCTCGTGCGCATAATAATTGGCATAACATCAAAACTACGATGTTTATTAAAAATAAGGTAATCTAATAGAAAATCCAATTCCGCTAAAGTAATAGATTAAATAAGTATTTATAGGTTACACGAATAGTAAACTTTTAAATAAACACTTTAAATGATATTTAAACCCGGTCTAATTAAATTTAAGAAGTAGGTACCTACCTGATGTTCTAACGTCGCGATTCAAAATGTATAGGTATAAAATTGTCAGCTTTAAAACCTGCCTTAAGACTTAGTTCCCAAAATATTAAAAATTATAGAAGGCAAAGTAAAATTCTATCTATACAGAGACTAAAAAAATCCTAAAGATAAGCAATATTCATCATTTGTTGAAGTTCATTGGTTCGTAAATATATGCTCTTAATTTCATTTCAAAGCTCATTTAATTTCCGTACAGTGGTATGAAACTGAGTATAGAGGCCTACTTACCGTATAATTGTAAATACAAAATATAACATAACGTTGAAAAACACACTATGGATTGTATAGTTAATATCTAATGCTAGTTCTAAACCATATTCTTAACAAAATTTATCGTAGGAACATTACGTAATAACATTTTTAATATAACTGAGATCAAAACAGCCATAACTTGTGTGTGTACGTTCGCATTATGGTAAGTATCAACTATCAAGTTTAATCTGGAATCTGATACGTTATCGCGCTGTTTGTACAGATTACTTTTTGTAAATAAAAATAGGTGTGACGTTTTACGCAGACACGGTTCATTATTCCCAACTGTATTATTATTATAGTTTTCATCTTTCAAGCTTGCTAAGCAAATCTAACAATGTAACGTGATGACACACAAAACCTCCTTAGTTCGTTTCTTAAATCCGTTTAGTAAAAAAAACATAGATCCCCAAATTCCTTTTCTATATTTCTGAGGCTTCAAATAAAGCTGTGGCAAGTTGAATTGTATGTTTAGCTAAAATTATGGAAGCGGTGATTACGTGATCTACAAAGAACCTGATACGAGCAGTAAAATATTTAACTTTCTTTGATTAAATAAAATATACGTCAATCATCAAAAAAAAATTTTTTTTTGTGTGTCTGTTTGTCGTGATTCTATAGAATATTCAAAAGAGCAGCATAACCGAGAAGAACGCCCAAGAAACTCAGTCCGGCAGCCTTGTCATCAAAGAAATCGTTCATATGTCCATGCTATATCTGGTAAAAAATTCGACGAATGTAACCAATATCCATTCGGCTAGTGTCTCGTTAAGACCTACTTATACCCTATAAAAAGGTAACAGCAATGAGAACTAAAAATAAAACGCATAAAATCATTTTCAATAGCTGTCTAGGCCTCAATGTGCTGTGTATGCTGTTCCTTGTTTTGTTTCACACAACTTGGTTCACCTGTTACTATTTCCTGAAGAAATCTCAGAAATCCAAACAGAGTATCTCTTCACTAAACGTGTAAATATTAGTATCATGAATAACCAACATTAATTAAACACTTGAAAGAATGTTAACAATAATATCGTAATGTTTGTAAACACTGTTTAAAACAATATTTTAGTCATATTTGTGTGGGTATGCAACAAATTTATGTCAATGTGATTTTTGTGTTACCTACAGGTGAGTTAATCTGATTTTAATAGCATCGTAATTTATACCTGCTATTTAATTTTAATTTAAGTTTGTTCTCCCAATAAATTATACAGTTTTAGCCCGCTGTTTAAAACGCGCTTCTTAAAATATTTTGGGTTTGAATCCCGCTGAAGTGTTACAGACTGTAACGTGTATGTACTGCAAAGGCTGACACTTATATTGTCTGTACTACGCGAGCTGTGCTAAATGAAAACCTTATATTATTTAAAAAATCTAAAATAAATTGAAAAAATTTTCGATTTGGCAGGACTTGAACCGTCATCGTCTATTTTCGATTTTAAAATTATATAGTGCCATGTAAACATGAAAAATATTAAAGTTTTCAACCTTTTATCACTTAAACCATTGTAAAAAAATCATAAACGACGAATATTAGTTTCAAACAAATTTACTATTTCAATTGGGTTTTAAACCGTTAAAGTATTTTATTTAAAACAGTAACCATTCAGGAAAACAAATGTTGGATTTTCAAGAACAGTTGTTACAGTAATCAAACTGTATCTTAAAATAATTTAAATTTTAATAAAGCAATTGATGGACAAAAAAATATTACTATTTAGAAAATAAATGGTAATTACAAATCGATTTGAAAGTAGTGTCGCGGTATGAATTACGGATGCATGCGTCGCATACAAAAGACATCAACGCTCTACTAGAAAGTCTTTGAACGGAAATTAGTTTCACAGTGTTATTATTATTTGAAGTATATTTGTTAGTACTAGTACTGTGTTTCAATAGCATAACAGAGCAGAAGGCTTTGCTCGTGGTGTCCAGTGCAGCCGTGTCATATAATATTTTTTACATCTAAAATTATTTCAAAACTGTTACCAGGACTTATAAACATTAGAAGAAATATTTAAAATTTAACATTTACAAAATTATATATATTAGTTATATACATAATACATATATATAATATAATAATATTACAAGGCTATTTTTTAATTATTGTAAAAGCTTACCGATTAAAGATTATAAAAAGTAAACTTACAGCATATATATTTTTTAATATGATTAACTACCTCCATAAAAAACATGTTTAGGAAATAAGTAATAAGTGAAATTCCTCTAATTTTCCCAGAGAATTGTTAAAATATATATTTTTTTATTTACAGTACATTTATTGTGCATAAAGTATTTGGAAAGCAATTTACTGCCGAAACACGTACTACAAACTTCACGGGTTTTACATTTTTTTATTTGCACACAAATGTAATTTCATCACCTTTTTAACGATCAATTTAACCAAATTACGTCATTTGTAAAGGTGTTAAAGTTGCTAACTTATATATATATTTATTAAAAAACTTTGGCTAACAAGTATTATCAGAAAAGGACAAGAACAAGATCGCCTCTGTGGCCAAATGGTTAAACGTATTGTCGAGCATTGCGTTCAGCGGATTCGAATCCCAGGGTAACAAAAAATGTTTCGGTCGGGTAGGGCACAGAAGTCTGATCAACTACGAACTACTAACGAACACAAAAAAGTGTTCGCGCCATGCCCCTCGAGGAGGAAACGGAATTTCAATACTACAAGAACAAGAACAATCTAGTTAGTAATCAAATAAAAAACAAAAGAATCTTTCTTTTGTTTTTAATAAATAATGTCTTTCCAAATCATGTTTAATTGCTATTATTAACTTAATAAAGCAAATGATTATTTTTAATTCAACTTCACACATTCCACACTTAACTTTCCCACATAGAAGATAAAAAATTGTAGCCCGCGGCAGTCAGTCAAAAAGATTAGTTAATAACTTTCTAAAATATATCTTTGGGCTTATCGCTAAGAATTTTAATAGCAATCATATTTATATAACACTGGTCGAAACTTGTAATATCGTTTAAACCGTTTACTTTTAGTTTTAAACAAATAAATTTTTAGATAAGTTAAATAAAAGCATATTCTTACTTAACTACAATTTTTTCTTACTTTACTTTTTTTACAATGTAATGGTGACATTATTTACGAGTGACTCCCCGTGACCACGCCAAACGTGAATGATGCTGTAAAGCATCCGAAGATTAACAACTATATATCAGGTTTCACCGTTAGTGTTTTATTTAAATACATATATTAGTTAACTCATTTATAAGTACAATCAATTTGAATGCTTAACAGAAGACGTGGTCAAGGGGGGACTCGTCTCATTACAATAAATGATGAAAGGGGTCAGTTTGATGAACCACACTGTCGAAATTGGTATTACAGAAGTGCAATTCGAGTTTCATTCACAATAAATCGATTTGTGTTTTTTATAAAATATGAAGAATTTTACGAGGTCGATGGTGTAATAATAGCAACGTACGGCTAACAATCAACGGGTCGTGGATTCGATTTCAACCGGGTCCAACATGCTTCTAATAAATATAAATTCCTTGAATCTGTCTAGAAATCTGGATATTATAAGAATGGTCCGAATATCGAAAACTACTGTCGAGGTCACAAATCCTTATACTTCCATAGATAAAAAAACGTTCAAACCCCTCGAGTTCAGTTTGTGTATTTCCGAATATTCAAAGACAAAGTAGGTCAGCGCATCTAGTTTCAATATTATAAGCTGGGTCGTTTCACCTTTCATCGACTTCATGCTTTTCTGTCCTTCTCTATAATAAACAAATAGTTTTGAAATCCTAATAGTTTTAATTTCAAAGCTAAGTCTCTGTATCTATTCTACTGATCGATAATATCCACAAGTACTATACGCTCTTCTGTTTTAACCGATAGTGTTGTGTGCCACTTTGATGGCAGTTTTACAAGCGACTAGTTGATCAAAATTCTGTGCCCTGCCAGGTTGAAACAATCTGTTGTTGCTAAGAAGTCCAACGTGTTTAAAAAAACCACCAGTTGATTATATCTACATTACCTACTATCATTACACTAAAGACCCCGTCATACGATTTGAAAAAAATTACGAAAACACAATGAATTATTAATATTTTTTCACTAGATGTAGTGTAATATAAGTATTTCCTGACACGTTCACGACTACGGATACAGAAGACATGCAACAGGAATATTAAATATGCATTTTTCATCCGGTTGGGCTAAAAATTAGTTTGGTTTAAATCATTAATTAATGTATGAAATAGTATTCGCATAATTATTTTAGTGAATTTTACATTTAGTGCCACTATATTTATTAGTATATACCTACTTCATATTTATATTAGCTAATATGTATAGAGTAGTGAACACCTAAAATGTTTAAATACTGCATCTTTCTATCTACGCGTATTTTTATCGCCTTCTCGATTAAAATAGGGACATATGTTAGTTGTAGATTTAACAACTACCTCCAACATTTTGTCAAGCATTAAAAGTGTGGTATTTATTCTAAACGCGTAAACTGTAAGTCCCACTATGACATTGTTGAAATGACTACCTATCGTTTTGATCGTTATATCTCGAATATTCTACGAAAAAACAAACACGTGACATAAAACACTCCCACATTTACATAAGCAGGTGAGCACATCTTATTTATACACAAAAATGCCATCGCTTGAAAGGCTCTAAACGGTTTCGAAATTAAAGTAGGCCATTGGTGTCTGCTTAAAATGCATTCAGCACACATAATAATACAATTGTGTATAATGTCATATTAAAATGATTATGCAGTAATATAAATTGTTTATTTACCACATGTCGTTTTTGTCTGTCGGCATCACTTGCTTTTGATTAACAAATGACATTTGTGAAATGACAGGTAATATTGTCATTTTAATTCAAAATGGCAGAAGGCTCAAGATGGTGACGTAGTAAAGATAAGAGATTCTCTATGAAAATTATTATTTAGCAGTTAAATTATACATAGTGTCTGTAGTTTACGCGAGTAGTACACATTGAAATAAAACACTTTAACAGTTTAAAGCGTGAAATATATTTGTTGAACTTATTTATTATTTTTCCTACGGCCCAATTATTTGGATGCTTACAGTAGCCGTAGTCACAGGAAGTTGTCCCCGTTAAAATGTTTTATTTAAAAATTATAGTATTTAAAAAAAACCACTAAATATGTTGTACCTTTAGAACATTAAAAAAAACACGTTTATTATAGCGTTTCCGTTTTATTTCAGGTTTCCTGTGACATTCTTTGGAATCTTGATTGGTAAGTTTTGCGTCAATCCATGGTGACGATTTTATAAATGATTGCATAATGTTATGGGCATTTGACATTTACCGAAATTCATCTGTAATCAAGATGCTTATTTAAATTTAATACTGCTTAATTAAGTTTTATAATAAATCACGTAATTAAGGAAAAACCTGTTCTATAACATTTAACCTAGAAAAATCTGTAGCGTCTAATAAAACTTTGATTATTTACAAGAAATTAATTTGTGTTGGAAAAAATACTTTAAAAATATCCAACTATACTATAGTCTAATCATACAAAATGCTACAGTTACTTCAAATATGATAAAAGTTACGTCACTGCACAGTTACGTTACAAACAGTGTTAAAATAAAATTAACTCCATCAAGTTAGCAACAGTTCCCACAATAACACATATTATACAACTCGACGTACCTACAATCGAAAACGTTGAAACGTGTGAAATATAAACACGAGGGAAAGTGGCCATACGTGCGGTCAAAAATACCAGAATACCGTGTAATAGTCTATAAACCGTGGAATGGACACTTTCGATTTTCGAGGAGACAGATAATATGTTACTATTACGCTTTATATTGCACAGATAATGCAGCATTTCCACAGAGCAAACATAATTTAAAACTCTCGAGAAGTTATGTTTAAATGTCTCAGCGCACGTCAAAAAATACTTAATAAATCACTTTTTAATTTAAATTGCTTAAACTAATACAATGTATTAAATATATTTAAATTACTGTGTATACTTATTAATTTGAATAAGGTTGTTTCTTGGCACCGAGTTCAAAATTATACTACAAGTATTTTTTAATCGATTTCTTTTGAACTACATTAAAACATGTATTACTTTGTCCGAAGAATTCTTTTTTATTCTTTTTAATTTACTGTTTTTAGTCGATTCTTTCTGTTAAAAATTACACAATATTTATATATTTTGAAACACAAATATTGCTTATTTTTAATCATACAATATTTGCACATATCAATCAGATTGAAATATGAATAATGACTAATTTATTCCACACTTAATTAAATCGTGACTCCTAATATGCAGATCTAACTATTCAAGTTATTATGTTATACGGAAATCCTTTACTAACTAGTTAATTACATATAATTAAAAATTTGGGTATACACGTAAAATGCAACATTAATCGTATTTAATAGTACATTTGCCTAGCCATGGTTTATAAATCCATATCATCTGTTTTAAGACTTCATATTAAGAAGTACTAGTATAGTTGTTAAATATTTTTCCAGCTAATAATATATTGGGTCTCTGACGATGTTTGCAACATTTTATATGGCGTAGTTCTAACGGCTTCAATATTATAGGAGGCACTACTTTTATATATTTATTCAATAATAAATTTTTCATTTTCAAAAACTTGTTCTTGAGGTTTTTCCTCACAATTTAACTTTAAAGTTACAAAAAAATATATTGCATTTAAAAGTCAAGAATTAAGCAGTATAAGAAATTATAACTTTATTAGATCTATTTAATATAAAAAAATCAAGACATTATTAAAGTCGGGTAAACGTTATGTTAGGTACAGTAGTAGTATAGACTATAGAACTACGTAGCTTATCTGTGATATTAAAAAGCTTAAGAACAGTTTATATTTTTTTGACATCGTGTTTCGTACTGGCACGTTTCACGGAACAGGTAGGTGTGTCCGGCACGTTAATGGTGGAAGTTCGATATTCGATCGCGTGCCTCAGATTTTGTTATGGGGAACCTTTTTTATAACCTGTCTCGAGTTTTTACGTTGTAAATACTTTAATCTGTCCACATTGGAATCTCGACGAAAGAGGTTGTATACAGGTATTTGGAAGTAGACAGACTACTAGATAACTTTTAAAATGTAGGTCGGACTATTATAATCGATTATGTCTCATGAGTTATAGAAATAAATAGATAATTTATTACTAATTTAAAGGACACAGACTCGACAAAAAAGTAAGTATATTCTTACTATACCTAGTATCTAAAAAGTGAGAATATTCATATGTGTACAATAGCTCGTTTAAATTAATTACGCAAATACTGTTTTAATAAAACACTAACGGTTTAAAACGCGATATATACTAGTTATTTGTCCTCTGAAGCATCCGAAACGACGGGCCGCAGTGAAAATAATTTTCAAGTAGGCTTAAACTGTAACTAATATCTATCGCGTTTTAAACCGTTAAAGTGATTTAAATACTGTCTATAGTTTACGCGAGTAGTACACATTTAAATAAAACACTTTAACGGATGCTTTGGAGCAGCCGTGACCACAGCTGCTGCAAAGCATCCGAAACGTCGGGCCGAAGTTAAAAATCATTTTCAAATAAGTTTAACTAATATATCGCGTTTTAAACCGTTAAAGTGTTTTATTTAAATAAAGTGATTTATTTAAATTAATTACGCAATTTTATTTGGTTATAATTTATTTATTTCTGCATACGCTTCATTTGATTTTATAATTCAGCAAACGACAAGATCTTATCGTACAACTTATTATTTTCTATAAATTTCATCAAACCGCAACGCAACGAGCATTTAACCCCAAACACCATTGCTAAATTCGCCCAATTGACTGATTACTTGGCGACGTACGTGATCTTTAAAAGTAGCAGCAGACACGATTTCAATTTAAGTCTGTGGCCCATAATAAAGGCTTTGTCCGATTTGGCAAATGGCCGACTTACGGTATTGAGACGCCAATTAAAATCAATCGATTCTTCCGGAAAATCGATGTTGACGATTGCGTAACACTCCACTTATAACCCATTGACTTCTAAAAATAGTTTTATTTGGGAAAATAATTACGAGTTTTATATTCTATCTTTGAAATCCTTCGCCGTATTGGTAGGTATAGTAAAAGCAATGATATGCCGAACAGTGTCCATGAAAGCCTTACACAGTTTATTAAGATTATATTAGTTAAATAAATTTACCATTCATAATTCATCTACATACTTCCAAAACAAGAAATAAATGATTTTACGAGAGCATATTATATATAACTTACAATAATAAGGATTAAAATATCTATGAACACATACTACGATACTATGGTGGAGCAACACTACGAAGACGCTTCTTGCCGTGGGTTTGATTTTGCCTGTGTCATCTATTTCAATATTTAACTAAGTTTTAATAAATATAATTACAGATCCTCAACTTATTATGTCCAGTATAATAATTAAGCAGTTTTTATCATGTAGTCGCAAACACGATTTATAACATTGGTTATACCTATTTTAAGAAAGCCATGTTTTATGCTATTAGCATTAGAATGTGAAGTGATCGTATTCTTGTCATGAACGCACCGACCTTCAGTGACTTTTACCAATACATTTATGTTCAGTGAAACTAGAATGCGATACAATTTACAAGATTTATAACTACAAATATACGTAACGTTTCTCATTGTAAGGCCCATTAGATGTTATAGATTTTCGAATGTATCTCTATCTATCATTGTGATTCTATATGTCCTTGGATCGTTCGTCAAACACAGATCTCCTTTGAACCGTAGCCTACATATTTTAAGTTTTTGACTTTTAAAGTTCTGAGGCCCTGCTCGACGTCCTACATACAACCTAAGTAAAATGCATTTCAAATCAATCAATATTGGAAAATCATTTCACTATGGTTGGTAACGATGTAAATTTTGCCTCCTCCTGAGCGATCACACCCATAGGGATTAGATTTATTACTACACCTACCTTAACCAAGGACTCGAACGTTAACCCGTCGGTTATATTTGCTACAGCGTTTATAAAATATTATAAATGCCTACATACATCCTATTTTTCATTGTTAATAAAGAATCTTAAGTCTTATAAAAGCTCGGTACATGCTCTTCAAGATTAATACGACATCAGTAAAGTTAGTAAATAGACACGGATATTAATACACTCAGGTACACAACGCGTTTTATCACGGTCACGAAGCTGGAAAAGTCGATTAGCATCAATTTAATTTGAATTCTCTTTTCAGACTTCAAAGGTAAAATTATAATAATCTGTGAAATTATTAGCGGTAGTTGACGCGAGTAAAATCTTGATATGAAACAATTTTCTTAGTTTAAAACTCGAAATAAATTAGTTAACTTATTTTTATCACTACGCCCCGAAAAGCTACCGATATGTCGAGTCGTAGTTGAAATTAATTATAAATAAGTTTACATATACTTCGTGTTTTATACTCATAATAATAGCTCATTTAATGAAATTTACGTTCAACTGTTTTTTTCAAAACGTCTTAAGAAGAAATGCTAAGACGTCTGTCTTTTTTTACAGAAATATTTCAAAATTCATTAATACATTTTGCAATTTACTTAAACCTAAAGTAATCAAGTGCTTCTTAAAATTTTTCACAATTTAACAAATCTTAACAACTGTTCAAGCTTAATTACACTCTGTACATTTAATAATACGTTTATTAAACAACTTTCCATTTCATATGATCGAGGCAAGTACGCGCAGTGAAATGAAACCTTTGCAATTTCCCACTTGGCTTGACCCTCGAGAAAGCACAGCGCGGAGAGACACGTTTTATTGGCCATGCATTTAAATTCATTGTATACTTTGCGACTGTAATGTGGAAATATTGAAAGCATTGAATCGTAATTACTTCATTTGCACTTGGATTCTTTATGTAGAAATGTTTGATGTTCAAGGTTAAAGTACGAAGGTACGAAAGATTTCATCTGAAGCCATCGTGTTTTAAATCTATTGCGCGTACAATCGAATAAGTTGGCTCACCTTATTCGAACTTGCATTGATAATAATGTAATTGAAAATCGAAATTCATGTTCTAATACGCATAACAGTTATTGAATTCAATAATAATGCAATAAATGTAATCTCTATTTATCGTTAAAATCAATCCATCACACTTATCTTTCATAAGAGGATTGTCATTTTTCTTGAGCATAAACAAAGAGCATATCCAAAACTAAAATAGTTCGACGGCTCATCTTGTTAAGATGTTATACGGCTTGGAAATTTCACCTACTATCAAGTAAACCCGAAGCTTATCTGAGTCCAGTATCGTAAACAAACCTCCACTGTACTTTTGACATGTTATGAGGTCGGGATTTCGATTCTCTGTGGTGTACAACAATATGCTGAACGGTAAAATAGCGGAGTAGATTTTAATCTTTAGTGATTTTCTTAAACTGCAAAGCGAAGACACCGAAACTTAAAGGCCGTTGTTAGGGTTAAAATTAAATTGCGCGAGCGGTGCATCAATGGGTTGAAAAATTCGATGATGACGGTACACGGTAGCTCAATTGCAGTAACAGCACGGATGTGGATGCCGATTCAAGTCCTGCCCGTGGCATAAATTTTTTCCATCTAAAATCGATTTTTAATTTATATGCTAGATTAGGTCACGTTTTGGAGGAACGTTAGTTATGAGAAGCTTGTTGAATTTAAATAATAACTTAAAAGCTATGTTCGCTGCAATTACTTTGCCATCAGCGAATGGCAATAAAAGGATAATTGTCCTAACTTTCACGAATGGCTGAAGCCTCCACGCCAATTTCCAATTAACACAAGTTAAATCTTAATAATCCGTGTTACCTCGTGTTCCGCCCGCTATCTTTGTTTTCATGTGAAAGGAGACAAACCTGGCGAAAGTGTGACGATTGCGTATTCACGACGATTCTGGCTAAAACAAGTGACGATCTCTCGTATGATTAATCGATCGATTTGACGTTTGTACGAATTCCTGTTCTGTTTTCGAAATTATATGTTAGACAGCTTGGATAATGAATAAACTATAAATATAATATTTATACTTATATTATAAAGATGAAAGTTTGAACGCGGTAATCTGACAAAATACTGATAAGAGCATTTACCGAGAAAAGCTTTAGGCTTTAAAACGTCAACGCCAATAGGAGCGACGATACATTGGGACTTGTGGAACAAACAGGGAAAATTAGTCATTTTAAGAGATTTCGTTGCGCGCGCTGCAAAAACGGTTCAGGATACCCATATATGTAGAAACGAATGATTATTCTTTAAATCATCTAAAAAAAATCTCTGCAACACTATATATTTATCTTATAAGATTAACTTGCAAGTACGATGGAACGCGAACGTCATTGTGGGTAACTGTAATTTATAAAGATGAGGAGGTTTGTAAGAACAAAATTGAATCTACCAAAATCCGTAGAATTCTACGCGGACGAAGTCGCTGGCACAGCTAGTAAAGTATATAATAAATTAAGTATAGGTTGCCTTTAAAATAATGCCGCAATTAGCTGAAACAAATTATAATGTATTGATGTTTCTAATCAATTTTATGGCATTTAAAGAATTGGGTAACGAATTAAAAAAAAACAATAGTTACCTATAGGTTAGGCATATTGCGGTTTTTATAGTAGTTAAAACGTGTTCCTAGGGAGAACTATGTACTGTAAGTACCATAGTATGCACTTATGTTGTGGATTAGTAGTTCTAGTAACGCTTTTAATCAAATCGAAGCAGATTTTTAGGTATTTTGTAGTTTCCACCCTTAATAACCCGACGTGACGTATATTAATTGGTATGAAATTCAAATAAAACTTAAAATATTCTAGATAATGGAAAGACCAAAGTCATACTATATAATAATTCGTAGTGTTCTTATTTACATAAATACAATTTTAAATAAAGAATGAAATATTTAAAGTATTAAGGTCCATTTTGCCCTTATATTCGTGCGTAAAGTTACGTACGTGAATATGTATTTTGTACACTGTATGTAAAAATATGCATTTAACATTTTGCTCGGAAAAGAGAAACGTCGGCCATTACATTTTATCATCATTTTAAGGTAAACGACTACATATCAGACTAATAAAAAGGACACCGGACGCTGACTCATATTTAATTCATTCTTATCTTAGTTTTATTTTTTTAATTTAAAAGGCTAACACTCGGAATTAGATAAACATGCGTTATTAATATAATTACTGTATAATGATGGATTCTAGTTTATAAAAAGGCTAGACAGGTTTTTAATGATAGAAACGGACAGACTAACATGGGGGTGATGGTAGATTATATTCCCCAGCCGATAAACGCGATTCACCGTTGATCTATTTAGGCTTTTCGATATTCGGAAATCCACAGAGTGAAACCTAAACCCGATTAAGCTTCACGACCTTTTTTATCTGTGGACGGTGGTTTATATTCCTACCACCCACCTAATACTCAGATTCCCAAACGCAGTCAAACATTTTTTTAGAAAAATTATAAATTAAAAACTTACAAACACGTGGCGATCGAACCCACGACCCGTTATTAGCCATACATGTGATTTTCTATGCTAAGGCTTTAAGGGCTAAAAATGGAGTAGCGGTTAAACTTAAAACTGCGGTTGGTACACAGTATTGCCAGTTATTTAATATGGCACTAGGATCCATTGAGCTGTAGGCTCTATTAAACATGGCATTGTTAGTAAGCGGGCGCCCTCTGTCGGTCCAAGGTGAGGCAGTCGACTGGTCGCATTCCAATACACATCGACCAATTTTGCATTTTCTCCAATTCAATGTTTGTAAAGGTCACACGCAACAAAGTGATATATGCTATCTGTGGTACTCAATTAAACTCGTAATTTAAATTGAACGCGTTCGTAATTTGAATGAAACTTTTTAATAGCTTCGATTAATTGAACTTATTTGTGTTTTTAATTGCAGTTGTTCTTGATTTGAACAGTTTAAATTAAGTAATGTTTGTAGTTCACGCGAAAACTACTAATGCAATGAAATGAAACACTTTATACGGTTTAAAACGCGATATGTTTTAGTTAACTCATTCACAATTTATTTTAACTACAACTCGTAGTTTCGGATGTTTTGGAGCCATGGTTATGGGAGAACTGAACTGAAACTTGTTAAATTAATTGGAAGTATTATGTTTAAGTTATTAAGTAGTTTGAGATACATTGTATGTTTTTTCCTGAGTTCGAGTGAATATTTTTACTTCCATAATAAAGTAAACTTTTTAAAGCACAAATTATTATACTTGACGCTGTGAGCTTATATTTTAACATGTGAGCCATGCATTAATTTCACGAAAAGTGTACAAATACTTACTTTTTTTTTCGAAAGATTTAAGTATATATTTAAAGGAAAATCTATTATATATTAGATAAGTAATTGCTTTGTACTTTCACGCTACAAAGCTGTACTATGAATATTACCTTTCTCTTATCTATTTCTAAATATGTCAAACACTTTCGACAGGTTACAATGTTTGTATGCGTTAAAGATTGTAGTGTAATTATTCTATGATTTTAAATTCTGTTTGGTTGTCTTTTTGGATTACTATTTTATTATTGTTTCTGCATGATATGCCTTCCTTGGTCAAGTTTATTACCACACGAAAGAAAATAGCACAAGGTTGAGCATTTAGACCCAAATCATATAATGCTTTGAGTGAGCATACTGCTAAGTAAAACTAGTTGTCGTAGTAAAATCTGCCTTATTAAATGTAATAACTTCTAAATCGGCTAGCTCTTTTGATTTCTTATTTTTATTTTCCATGTGTTTAATATCTATTAAATTAATAACCGTTCAAGACGAAAGTAGTGAAGCATGAGCCGTTCAACGTTTATCAATTACTCGTACTTTGAAAGCCTCTCGTTATAACATGTTATAAATATTGCTTTAACTGAACGCAATTATTTCCCCATCTTTCACTTTCACGAGTTACAATAGAATTTCATCTTTGCTACATTCGGTGCAGCGATTCGAACAAATAAATAAAACTAAAGATACATTTAAAATCTATTTGTTATTTATATAAATTGAAAAGCTATTTGGATTAAAAAACAATTACGACACTCGCATTTAAAAATTACTATGAGCAACAGCGTCTTCTAGAATGAATGTTTCGCCTCAATTTGATCTTCCGAATGAACACATAATACAATGACACCTAATATTTATATTTCTAAGGTTGTAAAACCTTATTTTATTTTAAAAGGCTTCAAATCATACTCACATGAAATAAGGTACTTGTCTTTTAATTTTAGCTAGATAGGTGTGTTTACCTATCTAGCCGTGTATTCTATATTTGATAGATCTTCAAAACCAATAAATATATAATTGATAACACAACATCAATTAACCTAAATGAAGAATCTCTTTGGTTGCCGGTTCAAGTGACGGCTATGTCGAAATGATTTTTAAATCTAAATAGATTTTTTTTTAAATGTATATAGCCATTATGTACCGTATAACGTGAAATTCAAGCTATTAATTTAATTGTTAACAAAAGATTACACATACAACGTTACCTTCATATTGTAACAAATTTATGTATATTTATTTTGTGAATAAAAGTAAAGAATGTCGTCACAGTTAATTATTTAGTTAGATTGTGACAAGGTCGTATTAGGCTTTTAAATAATTGATTAACATCCGAACAAGAAACTATTCGAGATTTTCTCTCGCATGCCAACGCGCCGAGGTCATACCTAACTTTATCTTGGCTTAATGCAAATCTTGTATGACATAGTCTTCGGAGTATTCTCGCTAACGAGGACAAGTGTTTGGCATACTTTGATAATTATTTGAAATTACGAAAATCAACGTGATCTGGTTTCACTGTAGTAGTGAAAACCTGTTTACCCTCGTGGGGCATGGGGCGAACATATTTCTGTGTCCATTTTACTGATCGATTGTTTTTAGAGGAAAATAGTTTATTAAACTTTCTGCCCTGCCTGATCGAACCGATCTATTGTTTCCCGGGATTCGAACAAAGTACCTCTCGCGCTTTCGCACTGCTAGGCAACACGTTTAACCATTTAGCTACAGAGGCGGTCACACTACACCAACAATTTGTTTTCGGGTAAATATAAGACTTCCATCTACTGTAGACAGTGAAATCTTAGTTTTTCTTAACGGGACACGGAGCAAATATATTTCTGTGCTTTTTCTATAATAAAGGTTATTTACAGATATGTACTTGAGACTTCTGTGTAAAGCCAAATAACTGTTTATACTTTGGGATTCGATGCCAAGGCGCTTGATTAAGATAGTTATTGACTGTTAACGGAAAGTATTTTAACTTTCGGAAACTATTTAATTTTCAGAAATTTTATTTATTACATACATTAGATTTTTTAAATTAGACCGTTCTTTTATTCATAAATGGTTTAAGAACTAAAGATATTTATTTTGATTTTTAAATCATTTTCCTCACTGTTAAATTTTATACCTACGCTCGTTCGTGCGTAATAAAGACATCCATAATTTATATTAAATGTTCTAAGATATTGTAATTGCTTGTAAATTTATTCCGTTAATACGTAGTTAGATAAATCGTAACGTTATGCTGTGAATTATTAGGCATGCAAAATTTATTACCAAATACAATTTTGTTACAAAATTAGGTACCGGAATATTTTTATAAGAATATATGCTGCTAGTATTACTATTATTAAAGTACATATGTATGTTACTCAAAAACGTAATTGAAATATAAGATAAGAATATGAAATTTTTCTTCGTTTGCTTATTGGAAAAAATTAAATAAAAAACTTTTTTACGGCTTAAAACGCGACATATATTAGTTAAATAACTATGGCCCGACGTTTTGAATGCTTTGTAGTAATCGAGGTAATGGCTACAACCTGAGTGTTAAGTTTCATAGTTTTTCTTCACCATAGTTACCGAGAATCAAGTGAAGTATTTTATCCTAGGTGGCCTGAATGAGACACATTTTTGTGTTTGTTTCAATGATGGATCTCAGTATTGGTCGGTACCCTTTTTTTACTTATAACCATTGTTAATAGTATTTTTGTTGATCAATTCATAGTAAGTGTATAATAATCAGTTAACCCAGGTTAACAAAGGAATCTGTACTAAATCCTATCGTATCATAAAACATGAATTTATCTAAAGGGACATCTGAGAGTTGAGTTGAGATAAATAAGGAATGACGATAAAAGATCTAAGTCGGTGATTGATAAGACAAAAATGGCGCACAGAATGCAGCAGAAATGTTTCAGTATTATAATCTACTCGTAAATAGTATTTGAAAAATTATAAATAGTATATAAGATTTAAATAAAACACTTTAACGGTTTAAAACGCGATGTATTAGTTAAATTTATTTGAAAATGTTTTTGTTAAAGTGATTGTGAGTGAGAGAGCGAGTGATTGATGTTAAAGTGTTTTATTTAAATGCGTACTACTCGCGTAAATTATAGACAGTATTAGTATATATGATTGCATAAAATATTTTAATGAACTAGGTCTAGAAAGGTAATAATCAACGGGTCGTGGCTTTGATCGCTACCTGGCCCGACATTTTTCTAATCAATTTATATTTTTTCTAAAATATGTTTGCAAATCTAGAAATTAAATATGTAGTTAGAATTTTGAAATTTTATCCGGGTCACGAAGCACAGTTGGTAAAAAAAGCCGTGAAGTTTAATCGCGTTTCGGTATCAGTCTGGATTTCCGAAAAGCCATAATAAATATAAGAAACAACATTTTTGAATAAAGTCTTTAAACCTAAAATAGGTTGATAGCGCAACATGTTATATGGTTAGGATATTTCCGTGCTTGTCTATCCTCAATTGTAACTTCAAAATACATATTCACAAAGCGTTCAAGGTAAGATTGACAGTTCAGTAGTATAGGAGAGCGTTCGCCGTTCTGTTGTTAGTTTGATTTCCGATTTTCATGTTGATTAAGGCATTTAAATTTTCAGGTAATCTTATCCTAGCAAACTGTTTTAATTATATATTAAAGGGGGAGATAGAGAGGAAGAGTCAAACATGAGATTCACTTGATGGGGGTAAAATACCCCAGCCATATATGTACATCTAAAGAAGATGTGCTATCGACCTATTTGGGCTTAGGATATTCGTAATGTGAATTAACTGAAGAGCTTTGGGAAAGTCAGAGATTCTTGAAATATACAAACATTTAGTTCTTTGTTATGTCTCTATGAAAACAGTACTTATCGAAGGTACATTCGTGTCAAGGAACACAAATAAATATAACCTATTCGTTTGAACTGTTAGAGCAAATATTGACGTTTGCTCACAAGTTTGAGTTTGTACTTGTCAAGAACTTACCACTTCAGAAATAACGGTCAACAACTCGAACAGGTTGAAAATGTTCATTTAAAGATGTATTTTTCAATTCCTATTGCTTTACTTCAAGTAATATTGCGGCATTCCAGGCGTTACTAATTGTACTATGATATTGTAGTACATATTGTACTATATTTCGGATACTACAGTATAGTATTGTACTATACTGGTATAGCAGGCAAGATACTATATTTCCAACATCTAAATATAAGAAATTAATTCCTATATTATATGTATAATCTGAAACCGGCTAACTATATATGCTCGCTACAACCTCATGTTGTTTATGTACATATATTGTGCTTATCGGCCATTCACCCCTGGTGATAACTTAATGAGGCTAACCAGAACTTAGATTAAGTGTATGTAGGTCTAGATTGTAATATAATTTGCGTAAACAGGACAAATGCAGTAACGTTAATGTTTGTTTTAAAATCTGTTATTTACATTGCTCGATTTATATCTATACTAATATTGTAATGCTGAAGAGATTGTTTAATTGTTTGAACGTGCTTCTCAGGAACAACTGGTTCGAATTGTAAAATCTTTCGTTATTTAGGCTTTAGGTTATATAGCATCGCCGATAGAAGCAAAGAAACAGTGGCAAAGATGGAAAGAACGTAGAAACTTAATCATCTTTGAGGGTTTGAAAACTCAGTTCCTACTCAGAATATCCAAAAAATATGTTAGAAAGAATGTTCCTTTTTTAAATCAAAAACGAATAACCACGACAGTATATCTGTTAAGAATAACTTGCGAGAACGTTGATTTATAAAGATGAGAAGAAGGTTTGCAAAAATTAAATTTTGTTGCCCAAAATAAATCTGATAAATAGTAACGTATTTAAAAGGAGATTCTAACAATAATTATCGGTTGCAACAATTCTCATCCCATAGAAAAATGGTGTAACAGCTCAGATTTCCTCCTTAGAACTATAGTAGTAGAAAGTTTCTTTTATAAATTTGAACCCACCACGTGATATGGAGTTTGTATCGATCGATAAGATTGATAAGCGAAAGTTATACAATTCTTTAGCGACATACAAACATATATAAAGAAAAATGCAAAAAATACTCGCGGCGTGTTTGTCAATTTGGTGAAAGTACACAAGAAATCTAGAACTACAAAAATAAAGCTAAACTATATTTACAGTTATTTCTAGACAAACTATGAAAAACCTAAAAATTCTGTTTTTAGCCGGTTACACTGAATTATATGCCATTGGGCAAGAAATAATAACCATAAAATCTTATGAAAAACAACCAGAACTTATAGCCGCTTATTTGAAACGAACTGGAGCGGAAGTATAGTCATATTGATTTAAATAAAAAACGTTTAACGGCTTAAAACACGAAATTTATTAGTTTAACTTAATCACAAATTATTCTATTTTAGCTACGGCCTGACGTTTCATATGTTTTGCAGCAGCTGCGGTCAAGGGGAAAAATACGCGGTTTAAACTGTTAAAATTGTTTTATTTAAATGTCTATTAGTCGCGTAAACAACAGACAGTATCTAGTGATATTAAACTTTAGTACAAGAACCGTCTTCGTCTGCTAATCTCAAGATTAATTGAATCTACAAAGACAAGAAGTCTACAGTTCAAACTTCGATAGTTAATTTAATATTTTGGTCTTCGAACACCTGCGAAGCCGGTTTGTTTTACAACCGAAATTCTTGCATTGTTCTGCGTGGGAGGTCAATCAGTTACTACAGACTCATTATGTTGATATATTAATAACTAGCGACCCGACTTCGCGCAAGTGCAATACTAAATACACTACAAAAAAAACTGTAAATATTGTATATAAAAACCTTCTTTTTAAATCACTCTAGCTTTTTAAAAAACCGTATCAAAATCTGTTGCGTTTTAAAGATTTAAGCGAACAAAGTAACAGAAAAAGCGACTTTGTTTCATACTATGTAGTGATACCAATAGATAGAGGAAGATAAATCTGGACACGTTCAGTCTAGCAAAACAAAATGGCAGCGAAAGCCGTATTATGTATATTTTGATGATCGTGAGTGTTATTACCACCGGGTCCAAAACTTTATTAATCAATTAATAATGTTAAACATCTTTAACTTTGCCCTGAAAATATGGATTTTAAATAGAGGTGGGAATATCGAAACTCCATCCGGATCAAGATTGTCACGACGATAAAGAACCGTCAAGTTTCATCGCGCATCGGTTTCAGTCTGGATTTTTGAATATCCAATGCCAAAATAGTTCGACGGCGCATCTTTGCATCTTATATGTGAACCTCGTGCTTGTCCTCTATCATAGAAAAAACCAGCAAGCTACCACTCGTTCTGTAAAAGATTTATAAAATTCTAAGAGTTCTTATCTTCAGGTCTTGACGAGTTATCAGCGTCGCTATACGTTTATTACAATAGGTACACAATGCACAATTTATAGACTAGCTCGTTTCAAGGCTTTGTTTGAGAGTTTTTGGCAGATGACGTTAGGCAAGAGATAGAGGACTTTAAAGAACGATTATAAAACGTGTCTTTTTCTTTTCTTTGTTACAAGAACTAGAACAAATGCCCACCATTTGTCACAAAGTTTTGTGCCCGTTTTACTGATAGGTTTTATCGTCAGGCGATCAGAATTCTGTGCCCTGCCCAACGGACACCTTTTATTGTTTTGTCGTCGAACCCAGGACCTCTCGCGCTTAACACAATGCTAGGCAACACGTTTAACCGTTTAGCTATAAAGGTTGCCTAAAAGATGTAATTCGAGTATGTCTTTCCGAACATCGCGCCTAAAATGAATTGGTTTTACCAGTTAAAATGTTTAAAGAAAAAATTCACTAACTAGTTACCATTAGTAAAGGATAGATAAAAATTGTTACCATCGATTAAAATTAGCATACATTTGTACTTTTTACTCGTAGAACAGGTTTCAAATTGAAATCAAGTTTGTCTTGTCTTGTACAGCTATAATTTGGAATTATATTCGCGATGGAATGTTCTCATTCCAGTCAACAATTAGTGTCAGGTGTTTACAGTGTTATCTAATGAAAGGTTCGTACACTTCCTGTTAATAAAGCTAGCTTAGCTCTGACCGGTCCTAACGGGATTTCTTGCACTTGTATCTAGAAATATAGATTAGGTGGTGGCGTATATAATAAACCCACCAAGAACATAAGCCAAGCCAAGTTCAAGACAAAAACTATGCTTGTCTTTGAGCTTCGCCGAAAAAAATAATGGAGATCTAAATGTGAGTCAAGTTTTATACAAAATCCAATTATGTATAATATTATGAACTGGTATCAAATCTATTTTATCTATTTCTTTGTCTGGTTCTTTTAAAACTATTTAACTTCATATCTTTATAACCGTTTATAGAAGGGTAAAAGTGGCACCAAATGGTTCTTGTAAGTAATACACTGTAATGGTGCTTGTTAGCCAGTTTCATTACTTGAGTTTGGCTTGCCACACTGCCGCATCTCTAGGCACCTAAAGTAAGACAAATGCTAGTTAATTTTGCTAATAATGTTATATCTTATAGTGTATTGTACAGCGTACATACACCTGACTATTTGGGGATGGGGGAGGTCCACTGACCCCCCCTTTACATGCGTCACTGCATAACAGGTTATTTATTTACATAAGGCAAGTTCCATGCCCCACTAAAACAAACGTGATTTATCAGTAGATTTATTACAACTCGCGACTGTGGAAAGCGGAAAAAAATAATTATCTCTGATCGAAGATACACGAATCGAATCGAGACGAAAGCTTGCACCTTCAACCTACTTCCGGCGTAGGAAGTTATATAACATTGTATGCCAGTCGATAATTTCCTTCGGCTTGTTTGGTAATTCTTTATCGACCAACTATCACATTGACCCCATAACTTGTGCAATTAGATTTTAGTGTTGTTCCTTTCGAAATAAAAGCAATATCGAATTCTTACGTATATTATGTGACAGCCATCAGGTTTCTTCCCAGTTTAAAGTTCTTATAAGTAGTAATCCTAACGCGTGTGACGATTATCTGTTTCGTAGAATTTATAAGTAATTATTTTTTAAATTTAACACTTAACGATTTAAAACGCGATATATTAGTTAAACTTATTTGAAAATGATTTTTAACTTCGGCCCGACGTCTCCCCGTGACCACGGCTGCTGCAAAGCATCCGAAACGATGAACCTTATGGCCTACATAAACTTTCGCAAGCTTTAGCATCTCGCTGGCATTCCGAGTTTATGTAAGCTTAAATATTTAAGATACTGTAGATGGAATCTTCTCATTAAATTTTGTGACGTATGTTATATAATCGGTAGAATTTTAAAATAAATCGTACTAATTTAAGTGTTACAGCTTCCCTTCAACAGCTTTCTTGTCTTAGTACAAATGCCATGTTTATATTGCCTAAAAATTTAAATAACTAAACTTATTTTAATGATTACGTAATGCTTGATTATTTTGAAAATTATTTATCATTAGCTGTGCCAGCGACTTCGTTCGCTAAGAATATTTATTTTGGCCATCCAAATTATTATAAACTTAGGCTGTTACCCACAACGTCGGTCGCGTCCCTTCCCCTCGTTCTCACAAGTTAATCTTAAAAGATAGACATATAGCGTCGCGGACTTTTTTTAGATAATTTAAAAAGGAATCATTCTTTCATAGACATTTTTAGATATCTTGAACCGTCTTCGCAGCGTACGCATCTGAAACCTACAGAGATGAAAAATTTCCTCCGTTTTGTTCACATTTCCCGCTGTATCTGCTATACGTCACCGCGCGATGTTTTATAGCCTATAACATTCCTCGATAAATGCTCTAACCAGCACAAATAATTTTTCAATTTGAACTCGTAGTTCCTGAGATTAGCGCGTTCAAACAAACAAACAAACTCTTTGGCTTTATATATTAGTATAGATATAGACTACAATAATACTGTTTTTTAGAGTATGACAATTAAAACTTTTGTAATAAATAATTAATCTACTAAAATATAGAATTATGCAAAATTATGATTATTATTTACAATATAGTACCAAGTTTCATTATAAACAATCTTTTTTTATAAACTAATTAAAATGTTGTATGCTACCATTTTGTCCCTCACGAGTATTTAGTTTGTGGAATACAGACTAAAAACGTCTTACAGAAATTCAACGTACAAAGTATATACAAAAATTTATACAATGTCACAATGTAGAGAAAATGCATAATGATATCGTCGCATGATTTGACGTTAATTGTCGCAAGTTTTCCGTTTAATTTCCTACTTTCATTTATCGCTAAAAGGAACAAAAAGCCACTTCACTCGACTGTGACGATCTGTTTGATATCTATATTAAGAATGCAATGAATTATATTGATTTGCAATGTATCAGAAATTAGTATTGCATATCGACATATTATTTATTTAGTGATATGTGTGTGAAATCCCGTTTTCCCCTCGTGGGGCATGGGGCGAACAAATTTCTGTGTCCGTTTCATTGATCCGTTCTTTAACAGGCAAGTAGTTAATCAGACTTCTGTGCCTTGCCCAAACCGAAACGATTTTTGTTTCCCAGGGATTCGAACCCAGGACCTCTCGCACGTAACTCGATGCTAGGCAATATGTTTAACCATTTGGCTACAGATGCGGTCTTTTAGTAACAAATTTATACAAATTTAATAATTAATAGTAAACTTTTCGCTGGCTTTTTCACGTTTATACAATTTTTTTTTTTTTTTTTTAATACTGTCTGTAGTTTACGCGACTAGTAAACATTTACACACTTTAACGGTTTAAAATGCGAAATGTATACGTAAACTTCTTTACAAATTATTGTTAACTACCTCCCGACGTTTCGGATGATCTCTCCCCGTGGCCACGGCTGCTGTGAAGCGAGCAAGATGCTCTATTGATGTATTTCGATATTCGTAAATCCATAGAGTAAAAACATTATTAAACATGTCATAAAAATAATTGGTTAAATGTTTGGTGGGAATGTGTGGGTCGCGTCGTGGTTTTGACGCGTTAGTTATCAGCAATACCAAAAAGGTTGCCTGAAAGAAATCACCATAGGCGATAAGGCTGCCTTTGCACAAACATGTTTTATTTTGTATATATAATTCTAAGTATCTATGCACATGAAATCGAATCTAATATAAGCAAACACCTTATTAGTCTTGTAAAATAATTCAAGGCAATATGTTTCTATTTACCTTGCTAATACCAACTATAATTGAAAAACGTGTAGTATTAGGTACTATGGTGATAGAGAACAATACGCCATTATGAGGTGGATTGCGGACGGAAGAAAGATGAACCTACTTGGAAATTAACTGACAAAGACTAGACGCGTCCTATGTTATTTTCTTTTAATATCTGTGGAATAACTGCTATTAAAGAAGTGTGCATTGTTTTAGATGCTCTGTTGGATTGAATGTAAACAAGTATAAAGTGAATGCTATAAATTCTAAGACATAAGGAAGATTGTATGAAGCTGCTAGAGGCAGAGTGGCCTAATAACAAAAAATATGATTCTGTCTATAGTTTACGCGAGTAGTACACATTTAAATAAAACACTCTAACGGTGTACTACTCGCGTAAACTATAGACAGTATTCTGTAGGCTTTGTTTGTATTGTAAAGTTGATATTTTAATGTAGTAAAGAAGAATGCTACAAAGTTAGTTGGGAGATACAATATATTAAATGTAACATCATTACAATATATAAAACATCCTACTCTATTAAACAAAAGAGAAGGATACAAAATAACGTTTACAAGTACAAAAAGTTATTTACGTGATCGTTTATCTATCGCCATCTTATGTCTATAACGAACGTGTCTAATAAGATATACTTAGCTCATTTGAGTTTTACGCTTAACGAACCGTAGCGAATTATCTAATAGAAATCAGTGCGATTCCTTCCTCAAGTCCTATTAAATAACGTACACGCCACACAGTACTTAGGTTCAACGTTATGTAATATTACGGTAACGTTAACGGTGACAGTTGATCGCTAATTTGATGCCGTGAATGTACTGTACTGAGTACGGAACTAGTATTAATATCTACATATAATAGAAATCCAGGACCGCGTTAGTCTTTTGTAAGCTTCCGAATTACGTTCGTGAATTTGGCAGTTCGACTCTCGGTCGTGCACCAAATGTCTCTGTTTTATTCGAGGTCGGTGCTAAGGGAGAAATATTGTGAGAAAATCTCCATGTCTGTAGCTTACGCGAATAGTACACATTTAAATAAAACACATTAGTGATTTAATACGGGGAATATATTAGTTTAAATTGTTTACGAGTCTCCCACGTGACCACTTCTGCGAAGCATCCGAAACGTCGCACCGTAGTTAAAAATGATTTGTAAACGAGCTTAATAATATATTACGCGTTTAAAACCGTTACAGTGGTTTTTTTAAACCTGCACGTATTTTATTTCTTTTTTTAAACCCCCGTCATGTAATAATGATAATGAAATTCTAACTTTTCTGTCTATACTTATTCAGCGTATATAACCAAATAATTTTAAGCTAAATAAAGGAGCTCATTATAATAATATTTAATTCGAATTAGTGATTGGTGAATTTTTATCCGTCATAAATTAATTCTTAAGTACATATGTGTGAATCGTATTCCCAACATAAAGTAATAAAAAAAAGACTGTCTATGAATGAAGAAAATAATATCTTCAAATATTCTTAAAAGTATTCAATAGTAAGTTAGAAAAAACGACATATTTGATCTCCATTATCAAAGAAAAAACCTTTTTTTTTATTGTTTAATTAAAATACAGTAATAATTCGTTATACTTAACGCGTACCGTGGAAAAGTGAAGGTGCTAATACGAAGCATAAGTTTAACGAGGTAATAGAAAATATTTAAACAATGAGAGTCAACTTTCAAGATGTGTTGGGAACCTCCTAACCGAATGACCTAGATATTTGACAATCTCGCTTTTAGCCAACGTTTGGTATTGTTCCGTGGCCTTTTGTTTGCTTTACAATAATAATTACCTATTGGCTAGCTCTTAATATATCTCAATATAATACTATCGTATACATACTTATAGATTATAAGCTGAATCAATGGGAAAGTTTATTGTCTTATTTCTTTTAGTAATTATTGTTATTAAACGTTAAAGTGTTTAAATACAACACTTTAACGTTTTAAAACGCGATATATTAGTTAAACTTATTTAAATATATTTTCAAATAAGTTTGACTAATATATCGCGTTTTAAACCGTTAAAGTGTTTTATTTAAATGTGTACTACTCGCGTAAACTGTAGACAGTGTGTAGTTGTTCTTAAAATTTTACGAATACATTTTCAAAAAATGTGTTCTATTGTAGCCTGAAATGGCCACTATTTTATATCAAAAGTATATAAAATAATTAGTAGTAGTAGGCAGTAGGTAGTAAGTTTCTTTTTTAAATTATCCATCTGCAGCATATAAAATAATTGTTCATTTTAGGTTTATACAACCCTTTTAACGGTCTAAAACCATGTATAAAAAAGTTAATTGGCTTTTAACGACGACCCCATGATTCCGACGCTATTAAGAAGCTGTGGTTATTATAAGTTGTCACTGTTTAGTTTTTTCTTGAACAAAATCTGCTTTTGAAGAAGTATTGAAATCTTTGTATAATGCTTGTAAGAAATAATGTGTCTATTCAATTGTCCACTGTTGGTTAGGTGATTACTTAAAAATACAATTTACCAAATAACTTGAGGGAATCAGCCACCCAGTCAGGTGTGAATACGCATTTATGAAAACCAATGGTTTCCATTTAAGGACTCATAACAATGTCTCGCATTGAACCCGTGTGAAGAAGTGATGATAGAATTAAAATATAATTGACCATTGTTTTTCCATAAACAGTTGCAACACAAAAACACAATCGCATATTGTCGAATATATTAATTAACATAACAACTAAGTTTTTTTACATGTTATCGCACATGAAGGCACTGTATAATTTAACTATATATTTGCTCTACCAATTGAGCTACCGAGTCTGGTCGGCAAAAGCGCGGAACGCTGACAATGCCGGTTCAAGTCCTGCCCGAGTGGAATTTTTTTTCAATTTATTTTCGATTTTTTTTAAACTAAGTTTGTTTGTAGACATTTGGTTGTATGGCCGTAAAATAAGAATAATTTGACAAACTCATTGGTCTAATGGCAGCAAAGTACATTAAATAACCAACGGGACGCGGGTTCGATCCCCACCCAATTTTCCTAAAAACATATCTTCTAGGAATGTAGATATTAAATTGGTGGTAAGAATATCAAAAATTCTTCGCGGGGTAATGATTTTGTCAAGGTGTTATATGCTAGGGTATTTCATCTTCTATTGAGTAAACCTCATGTTTGTCAATCCCCTCTATATAAAAATATGTTATTATGTCTTAAATTAAAGACCGTTTTTCGAATTACATATGAATACATTTTATAAAGACTCGTCCAGCGAAGAAGCTATAAATTATTACTAACTATGCTGTTCCCCCCTTTTAATCGTAAGACAGTCTTTTTAAGGAATCTGTACTGTGCATTGTGTCTATAATTTCGAATTTGTGTTTGTAAAAAACGATAGTGGTATATGCCTATACTATTAAACTTATTTGAAAATTATTTTATCTACGGCCCCACGTTTCGGATGCTTTGCAGCAGCCGTAGTCACGGGAAGATACCCGTCTCATCAAATTTAACTAATATATATCGCGTTTTAAAACGTTAAAGTGTTTTATTTAAATGTATAATATTTCTAATTTTCCTTTACCGTTGCTCAAATAGCTCCCAATTCTGCATTGATGAAGACATGTTTTCAAATTTAATCTGATTTAGTAAAAATGAGTAAATTACACGGCATTAGTTTTATTTTTGCTTTAATTCGTTTTTATGAAAGTTAAAACTGTCTCTAGTTCGTCTTGCACCTTTTTGTTTGTGCCCCGCTTAAGATATTAATATTCGGAACATGAAGTTTTTCAGCAAACTAACGGCTCGATTGTGGACCGCTCTTAAAAATTTCTAACGGTCGCAAACTGCCCGAGGCAGTAATTTACAAATAAATATCTCCACACACGTTAAGCTTAACGTAATGAGTTATATATTACATTTAAGTTTTCTTGACAGTATATTATTATTATAGTATATTTTGAGATATTTCAACAAGAGATCCAACTTTAAAAGTCACTTTCTTTATTCAAGTAAAATTGAAAAATATATTCCCAATTCTTCTTATTTTGAATATAATTAAGCAAGTAGACGCATAGTGCATTTTTTTTTTATGTTCAGCTATTCTGAAAGAAATAATTTAAACTTGAATCTTTTATTATTACTTTATATATATTTATATATACATGTTTAAAATGTGTATATATAATTGATTGATTGATTTGCACGTAGTGGTGAATTTTTATCCAGGTTTTCGCCTCAATGATAATTTTAGTACTCCATTACCATTCATAATTTTGCATAATTTGCGATATTAAAGTGCATTACTTCGATCATATTTCGTCCTAAAAACAGCAATTTTCCACGATAACTCTTGGATATCCGTAATGCCTGAATAAATCATCTCTTTCGAAGTGCTAATATAGAGTTTTTATCGACGGAATCAGTTTCGTTTTTATATCGTATCTCAGTAATGGTTGCTCCGCCTCTTTGAAATGTAATTTGATCAAATTACTGCGAGGTTTTCTTGCTCAAGTACAGATGGCAAATAAGCTAGGTACTCACTCGCGTACCGTTACCGTGCCTTATACTAAAATCCTGTTTACCCTGTGGGTCATTGGGCGAATATTTCTGTGTTTCACTGATCGGTTTTGATTACAGGCAAGTAATTAATGATTAGACTTCTGTGCAATGCCCGATTGCAACATTCCATTGATTCCCCGCGATTCGAACCCTGACCACTCGCGCTTAACGCAATTCTAGACAACTCGTTTAACCATTTAGCCACCATGATGGAGTAGTAATATATATCGCTGCCTGTATCTACAAACAGCAGTCCTTAGCTTCTAAAAGCTGGCCTCACTGTGATATCCTTAGTTTGAATCTTGGGAAAACATAGTGTTGTAGTCAAATAATGCTAACCTCTACCTGTATATAACAGTCTATTTGTTACATAATAGAAGTATACTTTGAGTCTCTATTTGCAGTCCCAAAACATATAAATACTTTTTATTTTTATCGCCAGTTATACGATGGTTGCGACCAGCTGGTGAGTACCCAGCTTAAACAACTTTGGCAGATCGTTTTTTTGTAAGACTTACTTTTCTACGAGTTAAGATTAGTTTTATATTACGTCATATACGTCGCTTGCGTGGTGTTCTTTGATAATTTGTCTAACATAATGTGAATTGGTTTTGCTCGGATCAGCGGTTTTTATATTATTCTCGGTTTTACCTTTTTTGGAAACATTGAAATCTTTATTTTCTAAAATCGATTTTTAATTTATCCATATTTGTTTTAAACACTGGTTTTATAATTAAGCATTACACAATCTCTCGGTATTTGAACGCCCTTAGCACAACTTCAAACTCGCTATTATATAACATAGACGGGTGTTTATATGAATGTGTGTTGCCACACTATCACCGAAATTTATGGGCACTGCTGGCAGCTTTCGCGTAATCTAATCTTCATTAAGTGGCAAGTGGCAAAGCTTGATTGCGTAGATAACAACTGCGACGACATATAGTATTGTTTTTTAATGATCACTTGATAGTAGGTGAAATACCCCAGCCTATAGCATCTAATCACGATGCGCTGTCGCCCTATTTTGGCTTTGGATATTCGGAAATCCACAGACTGAAACCGAAACAAGATTAAACTTCACGGCTTCTTCAAATGTAAATATATTTGTTTCAGCTGTTTGTGTCAACTAAATCTAGTATACATTTTTGTAACGTGTTCATAACTTTTCTATTCTCTTTCTGCTTTCTTCTTTCTTTTAATAATCATTTTTATATGATTAGATTTCCAAGTACAAAAATTTTACAGTAAAGTGACTTGTTTGTAATGTACTACGTACTTTAACATCTACAAAATTTAAGCCCTTATCATTATAACCAAACGTTTGATATCGTTCATTGAAACCTGTTTAATATTTTAAGCTATAGAACATAACTAGACGAAACCATTACCCTTCCTTTTGCCTTCTCTGTCAGATAATAAGTGACATTAGGAAACGTAATTAAATAGATTTACATCGCATTGAGTTCACGTCACAATTAGCGGTTTTCAAGTGTTAATTCTGTTCAGGGCAATTAAGAAAAGAAGTCAAGGTTTGGGAACTAATGTAGTAACGAGTTGAAGCCGTGAGAGAATTGTTAATGCATTAAAATATGCAGATGTATATATGGCTGCTAGAGCCAGAGTGGCCTAATAACAAAATCATAATTTTCAATAAGTAGGAAAATAAAAATGCGCAATTATCTTAGGCGAAAATGATTTTGTACTATTTGCACAAGAATCATCTTAAGAAATTTCAGACACTATGCTCTTATAGATTAACATTTTTAGACTATAAAAATATACATAAGTCATAACTGCAGTTAGGCTACTTTGCCTCTAGGGGCCTCATATATGCCCTTGTTTCTTAAGAAGTTTTAAAAATATATTGGTTTATTTTTCCTTGTTAAAACTAAACATCAATATTCTAAAAGTACTACTTAAACCAAAATATCACTGAATAGAATTTAGGTGACAATTGACATAAAAGAAGCATATAACACATAGCTTAGAAGAGGGCATTTGTTTGAATTTACTTACGTAAATTGAATGCCTTCTACACTTTTTCTTAGACCTATGTCTTTATTCTCTCTTTTATGTAATGATGTGGCCTAGCTGTGGTTGATCTGATTTATAACCTAAATGTCCTTCTGCAGGTATCCAACGATGACATAGCATTCAAAAATGGCGCTACGACTCAAGAAAGACATAAAGAAAGCGTCGTATTACGTGTGGTTCTTGGGTGCGCAGGAGTCACGCGGTCTGCGCGGGGAGGAGTTTGCACTACCTGCCATACGGATACTGGAAGAAAGGGCTCGGGATTTAGAGCCATTTAAAGTCACGTTGCAGGTAAATATCATATAAATAACATCTTATAATGTTCACAACAATGTGTAAATGACAGTTTTTTTTATTTATTCTAAGAGAGCATGTTGTCAGTAATGCTGCACATTTGAGGTCTTTTGCCTTAATACTGTGCCTCTGTTTTCCATGTATCGCCAGCGCTTGTTGGGATATTGCGGGTTCGAGACCCGAATGACACATTCATTTAAATCGATAGATTTCTTAGACTCTCAATTAAATACTTTCTAAAGTTTACGCGACTAGGACACATTTAAATAAAACACTTTTAACCGTTTAAAAACATCAAAAAGTAGTTAAAAAATATTTTGTAAAATGTTACTAACACATTTCGAGTTCTAAATATGATAGATTAATCGATTCACGCTTTTAACTTGGCGATAAAAGGAGTAGCAGCGAGTTTTTTGCCAGTGCCTCTCATTCGTTCTGCGCCCTTAATTTGAGAACTGGTAGGAAATTTAGAGTCATTAGTTTTTACTGGTGTGACATGAGTGTTCACAACTGTACCTAGTTACCTACGTGAATAAAAGATTTTAGACTATGGCACAGCCTATTTTAAATTACCTTCTAATATAAAATTGTTCTTGTCTCCTTTGACATATAATATGTAGCATAAGTTAGAATAGGACAAAACATTGACATAATCATTATTACAGGTGTCGCACAAGGGCCTCAAGATCATACAAAATGTGACGAGTAAGGGAAAACAGCAGACGATCAAACACTTCATACCCCATGGAAGTATTACCAGCGCCGTGGTACAGGGAGACGTCGTCGCCTGTGTCTTGCTCCTGTATAATCCGATCACAGGCTGCCCTGTACACGTACACGCTTATCGGTAAGTTAATAGAACTAGAGATATAACCTCTAGGGTTTTCCCCGGATGGCGCTGTACCAAAAGGCAGTTCGTTGGAACTTGGTTGATCACAACTTACCCACTGTCTGGTATTGTGATCCAACAGCAGAAGAGGCTTAGTCTAATATTGTGAGGCAAAACCCATTACAACCTGACTTTAAAAAAATCCAAAGCAAATCTTACTTACTTAATCTGTTCGATTTCTCGGTTTATGTCTAAATTCAAAACGTAAAATACTCGTAAATAAACTCTATTTCTGACCAAGATTCAATCAGTTTTTAAGTAAAATTCAATCAGTTTAAAGTTTGAAAACATAGACAAAAAGTGCGATATTAAATAACTTACAACTTTTATGTTTTTCTAAAACGCAATCTTGTGATTCGTTCATTCGTTGGAGTTAAGCCACTATATAATATGTAGACATAATAATAGAACACTTTATTGCACAAATAAATAAAATACAAATAATTATTAAATTACCTTTTACAAAGTTATCGCACTGACGTGAACTTTGTATACAGAAAAGAGAAACCAAGTGAAAATAAATAGTCTGCAACGATAGGAGAAAATATGAAATAAAAACTTTTTGTTTAATACTTTTCATATGTACATGGTGGTTTATAAAAATTAACATTAGGTTTTCGAGTAAAAACAATTACGACAAGTGCTTGAACTGGCATCCATAGCGTTCCGTGCTATTGCTCTAACCAATTGACTAATTGCCTTTGGATTAATTAAATTTAGCATAGTAAATACGAACGTAACCGAATGTTCGGTAAAAGCCTTCGGTTTCGGTAAAAGCACATCTCTAATGTCAACAGAAAATTACCTCGCAACTCACTTGTCACAACAGCGCCATTTGGCTGCAATAAAATTACACCGGCATTATCTTCATGTGAAAACAAACTTACTCAATCCCGTCTGTGCCTTTCAAGTGAATGGACAGGAAATCGAACGGCGATAAAAAGATACGTTGATGTCCAATGCGTTTCTATTTGCATTAAAAGTCGTTATTAATATCACTTCTTGTATCATTGCTAATGAAATCGTAACGCGGACTTGCGATGGTATTTTCTCATTTAAAAGGAGATTTAGCGAGATAGTTTTCACTTCCTTTAAAGACTGATTCAATATTGAAGGTAAGTTACACAACATATCAATAGTTGAAAGTAGGAATGCTTATGTCTTAACATACTCGAGGGTAATAGTTTTTTTATGATAGAGGTGGAGAGATAAGCATGAAGATTCACTTTATGAAATACCCTACCCTACTCACATCGGCCGAACAGCCCGAAAGACAATGATATTATATTTATTAAACAAAACACTTTTATCTGTTTAAAACACAGAATATATTACTTAATTTATTTATAACTATGATCCAATGCGACAAAAACTTTCAGCAACCTTGGGTTTTTTAACATATGCTCGTGTAAGCTACAGACAAGATATTACGACATTATGTATTATTGAGTTACCTTTGTGTATTGCTGATCGCTTAAAAAATCAATGAGCGCTTGACATTTGTTGAGAACATAACCTTTTGATCTTCAACAATGCGCCAAGAAGGCAAAAGTATTAAACATTGTTCGCAATATTTAAACAATAATTTGTATGAAGGTAACAGTACCTTTATTTTGGATTTTGCTACCAACATACATAGTTCACTGTCATAAATCTATATTAATATTATAAAGCTGGAGTTTGTTTGTTGGAACGCGCTAATCTCAGGAACTACTGGTTCGAATTGAAAAAAATGAGTTTTTGTCAATTGGACCGTTGATCGAGGCAGGCAATTTACGCAGATGGAAAAAGTCCTGAACAGTGAATTTTCATTATGGTTTCTATCGATTACCGAATATCCAAAGCCATAGGTCATCGGCATATCTTAACTTGGGCTGCCGTTTTTTTAAGCTAATCATCTTATCCTCTGCTGTCAGAATAATAATAAGAATTTTTAAAGTTAAAATCGAATTGTCAAAGAATTCTTACGGTTTAAACCAATCAGCGTATTTGAATGGATTACATAAGAAATTACACATATAGCATATATACTTATGTATAATATGTTATGTTAACGATCACACGTGAAGGTATGTGATTACATAAGTACTCGACCGCTAGCCATGGGTCAACCACCTATAGTGGACATATACCACTTACTGTTGATGGGTGAACAAAGAGAGAGAACAAAGTGACATCCCGTTGTGAATGGGGCGAAAAAATTGTCACCCTGCCCGACTAAAACGACTAGTTTAGTCGGGCAGAGTGAAATTTGTAGTATATTTTAATAGGGGCAGACCAAATGCGAACTATAAAATGTATATAGGCACACTTTTATTACGAATCATTTGACAGATTGCCTACTGAAATCGGCTGGTTTGGAACATATATACATACATACATATACGTAAAAATCATTGCCCTTCCTTTTCTTTTATCTCTTCTTGCTTCGCTGTCGTCCTTTGTTTTGTAAAACTTACATAAATCTCTCGAACATTAAAAAAATATTGGACAGGTTAGGTATTATCTGTAGTTTACGTTCATAGAACACATAAATACAACAGTTTTAACGTTATAAAAAGCAAAATATATAAGTGAACTTATTTTTAATTTAACTACGGCCCGACGGCCCCTAATGTCAAAGTCAAATATGCTATGCCATCTGTTTCGTCATAGTAGGTATTAGGAGAAAATGTCTCTACATAATTGACTTCACCTCTCGTTCTCTGGTACCTATGCTGTTATTTGGGATCTAGAGTTTTTTATATCCCAGGCCCCATAATCCCAGGTGTTTGATATCTGGGGACCGTCCTTCTATTTAATTAAAAATAAGATCTAATTACATATTAAACTGAAACGAATTATAATACTTAACATTATTTGTGACACACATTTTTGTCATCTAGTAAACTACAAACTATTAAGCAATTAATGAACTTTATAAATTAAACAAGTTATCCACCATTACTTAGTGAATTCTTCGAATACTTAACAATGTAATTACCATGTAAATAGTACCAGAAGTGTCCTTTATCTATAAAATGCGAAAACGAAGCGTAAATATGATGACATTCAAAGTATTCAATACGAATGGCGCAACAAGTGCCGTAGCGGTACTTGTGCATCTTCATACTGAAGGCTATTCATATATAAACGATTCTAACCTTTAATCCGAGTCGCTTAAGGTTTATCTTAGCTTGAAAATAAATTGATACCAGTTGAATGCTTATTTATTGGCAATCTTGTAAGATGACGTGTAACATTTAAGAAAATTGTTGGAATTTATTATTGTACGAGATGTAACCGGTTTGTTTAATTTAATAATACCTTTTATCATGTTTACAAGTTCTTTGATATGAAAATCTATAAATGTTTTGATCAGACAATCTTTGTTGTTTTATTTTAGGTCACAGATTCCTAACAGTGACAAATACACCTTACTTGCAAGATATTTGAAAATTTGTTGAAAGGCAAATGTTTATTAAAACATACAACAACATACGAACAACAAATATGGCTAAATTATATACGCGTTACGGAAAGCTTTAGGGCTGATATACCTCAGGTCCAAACCCTTTGAAAACTGTCAATTTGTATCGCAAAGAATAAAAATTACTCATGATCTCCTAGACATCAGCCTTATGTATCTCTAAACAGGCGCAGAAATATGTCTGTTTTGTAGTAAGATACAAATGGAAGACCACTTAACGTTTAACAACTTTAACCTCAAAACAACTTGCAAATCAGATTAGAACCCAGTCAGAAGGTGCTGATAGCAGCATTCCTGTTTATACCAGTTTAATGGTGACCGTAAGATTAAGCTGTTAGAAAACAAAATTATTACCCTGCTACATTCGTGAAAGTACTGGAATAAATAATATTTTAATTAAAGTTTCTTTAATAGAAATTGGTACTTCAAATTAAATTAATTACCTAGTACTCCACGGTCATAGATTGGAACATACTGATGGTACTGGTATTGTGATGAGCAGTTTTTTTTTCATGATAGACGAGAACAGACAAACAAACAAAGCATGACGTTTACTTGATAGTCGCGCTGTCGGTTATTATGGCTTTGAATATTAGGAATCCACAGACTGGAACCCAAACGCGTTTAAACTTGACAGCTTTTTCATCTGTGCACTGCGGTTCCTGACATGGACGGAATCGGTAGTCGGAATATCAAGACTACCAATTTTATAGCCAGATTTCTAGACGAAGTCTAAAATGTTTTAGGAAAGTTATAATTAGTAGTATTAGGAACATGTTGGACCCGGTAGGGGTCGAACCAACGTCCCGTTGATTAAGAGCCAAAATGTGAGTATATGTACTCATGTTCTGTCACTAGACAGTGTCCACCAAAACATATTTTCTCAATCAAAACTCTAAATATTTACCTTCAATTCATAACCGCAACAAATAATTAAGGTAATTGACAAATAGTCAATCTATGTTACTTAATTAAGATTCCTTGACCAGTTACATTAAACTAAAATTTACCGAACTATGCGGTACGACATTCCGATTAAGTTATGTATGTCAAAGTTGTATCGATTTGAAACGTGGCTTTTAAACTTAGATACAAACTACTCACATAGACCCAGTGAATACTATTGTGTACTATACCCTGTGATATGTGTCTATTGTATAAAATTCAATTCACATGCATTAAAATAAATAATATATTTTTAATAATAAAGTTTTAACGTAAAATAACACCAAGACTTTGTCGATCCAATCAAGTAATAATTTTAATAAAACACTTTAACGGTTTAAAACGCGATATATACGTTTCTGATGCATCCGAAACTCGGTTTTATCCTTCCTCAATAAAGCTCTAACTAAAACAAAAATAATTTTAACTCCTCATTTTTATATAAATACATTTTAAGCTTTATATATATACAGCTTGTGCTTACACTACGCTATACTTTGTCAAATATATAATGACAAGTTTGATAACTCAAGCCTATAATATGTGGCAGTTTTTTTTTAATAAGGCAATTTTAAAACGTCAGAAATGGTCCGATGTGTGCTCACCGGTTTGAAATAATATGCAGTTTTCTACTATAACACCGCTTTTGAATTGGCACACTGTGTTCCGATTTCCTTGCGTATCGGAAAATTATTTCCACAGACGTATTATTACGCATCTTTCAAAGTAGAACGAGTATAATTTATATGGTTGTGACTCTGTGGCTTCGAAAGTTGCGACGAATAGTGTGGATTTTAATCAATTACTTCTTTATGCTTTATTAAATTAAATGATTAGCATTGGCATTGATAAACGAACATTGTAATTTATGTATGCGGTATACTAAATTAATATTCAAAATTGTAAATTAATTATTTTTTGCTTCGTTTAATGCTTGGTATTATATACGGTGACCTAACAACGAATTAACAGCAGTGCAGGCACAATATTTACTCTAAGAAAATTTGCATAAATTAAAAGACATACAAACAATACAAGAGATCCCTACATACAAATAGATAAAACAATTTAGTATTTATTATTTTATTAGTAGGTAAGTCTTCATTGTCAAGACCGTTACTAATATCGTAGAGCTGAAGTGATTGTTTGTTTGAATGTGCTAATTTTAAGAATTACTGGTTCGGTCTGCAAAATCCTTTTGGTCTTGGTTGGACCATTTATCGAGGAAGGCTTTATGGCTGTAAAACATCTGATTGCGTTGTGTTATACATCTATATTAATATTTAAAGCTGAAGAGTTTGTTTGTTTCTTTAAACGCGCTAATCTCAGGAACTACAAGTTCGAATTGAAAAAATATTTTTGTTTGGTTACATCATTTATAGAGGAAGACTATAGGCTAGAAAATATCCGCTGTGACTAAAAGAAGCGAAAATACAGCGGGAAATGTAAACAAAACAGGGGAAATTTTTCATCGTTATGGGTTTCCGAGGCGTACGCTACAAAAACGATACAAGATACCAAAAAAATATGTATGAAGGAACCTGGCCCAGCTAGTAAGATATAATGATAAAATGAATTATTTTAAAAGAAAAAACTTTTCTGATGAGTAATTATTAATGTAATTAAAAGTTAAATTGTTTGTGTTATCACGAAATAAAACTTTATTTACAGGGCAACTTAAATGATTTGTGATTTTACTTCACAATCCTTGCGAAAAGTTGTCTTATAAAACGACATTTATAGATGGTATACAAGAATAGAGATACATGTGCCTGTATCTAAGCCTTTCTAATTATATGCTGCTATATAAGCTGTTTATAACCTGGAGGTGAGCTAATGAACTCGCAAACGCTAGGTTAATTAAGTAGCTTTTTCTGTACCAAAGTTTCAAAGATACAAACTACTATTAAATACTGTCTGTAGTTTACGCGACTGGTGCACATTTAAATAAAACATCTTAACAGTTTAAAACGCGATATCTACTAGTTAAAGTTCTTTATTTTAACTACGGCACGACGTTTGTGATGATTTGCAGCAGCCGTGGTTACAGAGAGACTAAAGATGGAGGGTGTCTCTGACGTCAAAGTAAAAAATTGCTACGCTAGCGCCACCAGTTCCGTTGAAGTTGGTATTTGGCGAATGTGGCCGGGTTCTTGCAGAACTGCACCCGACTACTAATATATATCGCGTTTTAAACTGTTAAAGTATTTTGTTTAAATGCTAACGATTGTTATAGTTCCAGAAGTTTTGCAAGGTGTAAGCATGAAAAGCTTAGCTGCTGATATCAAGATAATTTAGTAAACGTCTCTGTCGAGATTGATACAATATATAACATATTAAAATACCTGTTAAAGTGTTTTATTTAAATAAAAAGCTTGACCGATAGCTGATACACAAGACAATTTTGAAGTCGAAAAAGGTCATTTTATATTACAGAGTTAATAATAGATACTGTCTGTAGTTTACGAGAGTAGTACATATTTAACTAAAAGACTTTTTAACGGTCTAAAACGCGACATACATTAGTTTAGTATATTAGTTATTAGTAATAAAACAATTTAAATGAGTACTACTCGCGTAAACTACAGACAGTACATATGGCACTCACTTAGTTGTAATCAAATTACTTATTTTTGCGTTCCTGACTCAACACGAAACAAGTACGGAAATCTTTAATCATAATAATATGTACATGTTACATTCTGTTCTATCGTCGTTTCAAGTCAAGGTTATCTATAAACCTGCGTATTTTAAATCATATATAAGCTATAACTTATTATTTAAATAAACATATTTGTCTATCAAAAGAAAGTTTCCTTCCTTTTCATTATATTTCGACTGAGCTTAGCTTTCACTAATCGTCGAACTGGTTTAGACTATTTCTAGAGGCGGCAGTGCAAAATATTTCCTTTTATTTGCTGATTTTTATTAAGAAATTTTAGAAAGCCACAGAGTTTTATAAAACGTCCTAATTTCGTAGCAGTTGTGTTTTTTTAAGATTTTCAGTTTCAATAAGTGAATTTGATGAAATTAGCAATACAGGCGAAGTTTCAATATTAACCGTTACGCACATTTGTGGGCTGCGTTATTTGCAATGTATATCTTTACTAATAATATATATAAAGCCGAATAGTTTCTTTGTTTGAACGCGCTAATCTCAGAAACTACTGGTTTGAATTGAAAAATTGAGGTTTACAAAAAACAAATTTGGACGCAAAATAACTAATCTACGCGGACGAAGTCCGCCCGCACAGCGAACTATTTATAAAACTATTAGTGCCTATATAGCTAGATTAAATTATGTCCTAAAGCAACTTCTAAGTCTTTTTCAACGTTGTATGTCTGAAAACGTCACATTACCAGGCGAAATGTGGAAAATGTCTACTCGATAGCGAGTTTTTTTAATGAAATTTAAGTTCTTAAGGTAACTTTCACTGGTGCCCCGCGGGTGCGAAATGAGTTTGGCCAAAATAAAATGACGAAAATATGATTGAATGGGCGGCGTTGACGGAGCGTGAAGTGAAAATTATTGTGACACCTTCCAATTGGATGCCTTAGTCAGTTCACAAGTTTTACGCAAAGCACGCGGCTAACATTTTATTCGGTATGTACTGAGTTTTTACGATATTTACAAACTCATTACAAATATTATTGATTTATTTATTTAGAAAGGTTTACCAACATTTACAAACTTATGAAAAGCGATTAAATGTTGTTGTTACTATTATTCTCTTACTATTACATTCCCGCGTATTACGAATAACAGACCCTATATTTTTTTATAAAATTATTACGAAACAATCGCTTAATACCGCATTATTAAGTATATAATAGAAGTAATAGTTTATATATTTTTTAGGTAGAATGTAGATTAATTATTAGACACATTTTTTATAGTTAAACGTAATTCTTATTTTTACTTGCATACGACTTGCATATGCACATTATATTTTTTTTATCAAAGTAGGTACTTATATTAAGGTCAGTATAAATGTAATGTATTTTTTATTTTACATCAAACTCGGGTTTAAAATAAGGCATAATGTTTTGTACCAAAATTTCTTACTTAATATTATAAATATTTTGAGTAAAAATATCGTTTATACTATATTTATTCATTGAATTACGTGTTAAAATAAGATTCGTCCGATTCTAAAAGAATAATTCGTCGTAATCTAAATCATTATAATTTTTGTTATTCATCTAATTTGCTGATTATAATAGATGCGTCATTATAACCTTTGAATCACAAGACCTGAATATCATCACATATTCAATGCATTTTTTACAATCATTAGCAATAAATACTCAGCCGTGTACCAGCAGACCTTGACATTAGGTGCCGTATTATTTTGAAAACGAGATATAACGCAAAAGAATCCACATAATTGCTCAAAAGTGTTTCTTGATAGTTAAGAACGTGTTTTTCGACTAAATTACCAATGCCATTTGTAAATTATATCATAATTTTATATCACAAGTGAAGGTGCAATATTAAGTACAGTCGTGTCTTTGTGATCAGCGGTAAGCATTGTTTTATTTTTATTATATATTATGTGTGTTTAAATTGTATTTCAATTACTTGTTTTAATTTTAAAATAAATTTGATTAGGTTTTATTTAAGTTGCGCGAAATGCTCAATTAGTGGAGCAACAGTACAGAATCTTAGTGGGTTTGAGTCCCGGCCTTGTCATAAAAACTATATACCATAGAGAAAAATTCTAATGATACAGCATTTCTTTTATCGTTTCTAAATCGCATGTCTAAATATCTGCCAATTGTTAAACGCGTTGCGTTTATTATATGTAGTATAAACGAAAAAAAATAATTAACGGTTTAAAACACGATGATTCACGACTTACTAACTACGTCCCGATGTTTCGGATGCTTTGCAGCAGCCGTGATCACAGGTAGACTAAAGATGAAGTGCCTTCAATGTCAAAATGAACACTTCAGCCCGTATTTAAATAAGTCGTGAATAAGTTTATACATTTCGCGTTTCAATCTGTTAAAAAGTGTTTTATTTAAAATTGTACTATACACACAGTATTTAGTGATATTATAACGACCTTGTTTGGCTACAGATCTAGCGCGTCTAACTATCGATCAAGTCGTTTCAGCGTAAAACAAAATTATCTTCTATACTTCGACTCGCATAAATATTAACTTTTATATATTCAGTGGTATATTATAACAACATCCAAAAAATAAATCACAAAATTTAGTAGGATTAAGATTCAACTTAAAAAATGTGATTCAAACTTGGTGAGGCTATGTCGTGATGAAATTTGGCCTTCAATTATTTTGCAAGATTCAGCTTACCTGTGAGATTTATAACCGTTTTCGTAACACCATAATACCATCTCTTATTTACTTCTACCAAACATTACTGCATTAAAGATACTTTATCCTCTATAAAATTAAATAAATCTCGTTTTATTTAAGCTATTGTATTATTTAAATACTGTCTATATATTTTACGCGAATAGTAGACATTTAAATAAAAACACTTAAACGGTTTAGGAACGAAACGTCGGGCCGAAGTTAAAAATCATTTTCAAATAAGTTTAACTAATATATCGCGTTTTAAACCGTTAAAGTGTTTTATTTAAATATTTTACTATTTACCTTTTAATACTTCGTTCTCTGTCTTTGATCACTACAGTATCTTAATCATCTATTATTTTCCTGTAATGTATACGATCATACAAACAGACACAACATTGTGCTCACCTTCTTTCCCGTCCGGAGGGCTAAAAATATTTTTTGGGATGATCTTACTGATCGATGCTCGGTTATGACATACAGAAGAACATGGTAGGGCAATGTTTATAGGTGTTAAACACTTGTGAATATGCAAGGGATCTTGTGAAAAGTTACATAAAAGTGTTTCAAGATCAAAACTAGATTGATGTAAAGAATCTGTTACCTAAATACTTTTTATTTTATTTATTAAAAGTGGTACAAAATGTAACAGCATATATATACTTAGTAAGTAGAGTCTACACAACACAAGCTGTGTTTTACATTCGAATTTCTTATTTTATACATTGAAATTCCGTGGCTAGATCAAACTTAAACTCCAGCGATGTGAGGCAAACTAATGGATATTGCTGTTAATTCGTAATGAGTAATTAATTGCATTGCGTGCACTCACGGAATTCTTGCCAAGATTTTGCTCAATTCTCCGTAAGCATAATTCACGTGAAATTCTTTGGTATTTACACGTGTTACAACCCTTTACCGTTCCTGCTTGGGAAAGATTAGGGATTTTTTATGAAACGAAAGATGACAAACATTTAGAACTTTAAAGGTGAATTTAGCATATAACTCGTTATCTAGATGTGTTGTCGGCCCATTTACGCTTTGATATTAGACAATCCACAGGCTGTAATTGAAACGCTAAGTAACACTTCACCTTTGCTTTATCATTGGTGGATGGTAGTTCCAGACTCGGACAACACTTCCATATTCTTACCATCCATTTAATATCCAGATTTTGAAACACGTTGGATAAAGTGGGTATTGATTCAGGACTCGTTGATTAGAAGCCATGTGAATTGTTACTTTTGGACTCATCGATGTTTGACAATATCCAAAATTAATAGTTAATATATTCCGATATTTAAATAAAACACTTAAACGGTTTAAAACCCGATGTCTATTATTTAACCTAATATAAATCGCGTTTTAAACAGTCAAAATGTTTATTTCAATGTGTACTACTTGCGTAAACCACAGACAATATTCTAATATACCGATTTTATTGCCTCCTTTTCTTAAAGCCGGTTAAGCATTCATATCTCACAGATAATAAATTATTTATCATTCACGTGTGGCCCCAAGAACCAGTTCACGAAACTAGAACTGTCAATCGTGTACCAAAACAATAATAATTCTAGTCTGTAGAATGCAACATTACATAATCCAGTCATGGTATTTCGTATAGTCCACGCCCATGTCTACGCATGTGTAAAATGTTGTAATCCATAGATTAACTTCGGTTCATTGAGTGTTTTGCAAGACTCGAGGCAGTACGGGAAACGGAAATTGGTGTTTTAGTGAACTATTGTCTTGTAAAATAGGAATATAGGATTACTTTATATAGACGTTGAGATATTCCATTAGGTTTTAGTACAAAGTTCGCTAAATTACTAAATCTATACTCATATGTAAAACTGAAGAGTTTGTTTGTTTGAACGCGCTAATCTCGCCGATTAGTGAAACGGACACAGAATTATCTTCGCGTTACGCCTTACGGGGAAACAAAATTGGACTTTTTATATAACTGCACAATACACTAATCTCGAGAAACAATAAATAATTTGGGTAAAACAGAGCACAGTTTTAGTATTTTTCTGCTCAACATCCACCACCACAGAAATATGTTCGTCCTTTAGATGTAATTAAACCATATGTTTTGATACTGGTAACCCAGTTGCCCGCATTGTCAGTTTTAACTATAAAGATAGATTGAAAATTTTGTCATTACCATTTCAAGTATTATGTTACTTGTAACTATTCCAGTTTTGTTACATAAGGTGGGTAAAAATACATTACATAGATATACTTATATAAGCAAACTAAATAAAGATCTCGCTAATCTCGTTACATGGTAATTCCTTTTATTACGTATAATTGCATGTGTCTTAATTATATAATGTCCTGTCTTAGCATATTTCATACTAGCTGTGTCTGCGACTTCGTCCACGTAGAATCATTATTATGGTCACCAAAATTTGTTTTTGCAAACCTTACATTTTATTATTAGTTATAGGTGTTGCCAACGACGTCTTCCGTGTACCGTCGTTTCTTTAATCTTAAAAGATAGACATAGTGTCGCGTGCATTTTTTAGATCATTGAAAAAGGAATCATTCTTTCATAAATATTTTGTGGGTATCTTGAACCGTGAAACCCACATGGATGAATATTTTTCACCGTTTCTTCAACATTTCCCACTGTGCCTTCGCTCATATTAGTCGCATTGTGATGTTTTATAACCTATAGTCTCCTCGGTAACTGCTCTAACCAAAACAAACGGAATTTTTCAAGTAAAAACCAACAGTTGAGATTAGCTCATTTAAACGAACAAACTCTGCAGCTTTATATATTAGTATAGATGCTAACCGCATGTTTACTACAACGTTTCGATTTGCATCAAAGTAACTGTCTGTTAATGAAATAACGTGTGATGAATGTTGTGACAAGGTGGGACCTTGGAGGTTCTCAACTCTGACATTAGAAGGCACATTCCTTTATCCCAACGTAATTCGATACGGTTTCGGTAATTGAGTGGTTTAATAGTACCAAAAGTAATGCGTTTGACGTGCTCGTTGGTCTAATGGTAGAAATGTGTGGCTAATCAACGGGTCGTGGGTTCGATCCCCACCAGATCCAACACGATTTAATATTCCAATTTATAATTTTTCTGAAACATGTTGGACTTTGGATGTTAAATGAGTGGTAGGAATATAGATATTCCGTCCGGGTCACGAACCACCTCCACAGATGAAAAAACCTTAATCGCATCTCGGATTCAGTCTGTGGATTTCCGAATATCCAAACTAAAGCTTTGTGCTAGGGTTGCAATTTTTACTTTTAAGGACACCCTCGATCTTCAGCTTCCATAACCACGACTGCTGCAAAGCATTCGAAACGTTTAACTAATTATACTTTTAAATGTCTTTTAGGTGAATAGAATGTGCAAATATTCAATAAAAGAAACTCACGCAAGTTACTCCTCAAGTGACAAGGGCGGGTAAATTTGACACGGGTTGGGCGGGTGATTTGAAAGGGCGGGTAGATTGCATATCATAGACCATAGACAATATGAACAAATCTATACTAATATTAATCTATACTAAAATAAAGTTAAAGAGTTTCTTTATTTCCTTATAACATCGAATGTACTAAATACTAATAACCTATTTTTATTATTTTACAATGCTTCAGTTGTCTGCAAAGGAAGGACAAACATTTTCACATTTACATAGCCAATGTGAATTACTATACATTGCATTCAATGGCGAAATCCATAAGAACGATAAGCCACGATCCGCTGTCCTCCAAAAGTTATCGTGTGTGCGGTTGTCCTAACGTACTGACACGTTTTCATAAAACGGTTAGCACTGAATGAGCCGGATTTGGTAAAGAATCTCGCAGGTTGCTCGGTCACTTGTGTTACGGTGTTTCCCTTATCTGGTGGTATAACCCAATTTGCAGAGCCTTAGAACATGTGTTACTCGCGGTTGTAATGCTGCATTTTTGCTGATAAACTTTCCGCTTAAATGCATAATATTTATCAGCATTACAGGATTTTTTAACTATGAGCCACTGCTGGGCTCCGAATTCCGATACACAGTTTACGGCTTAGGCCCACCTCACCAGTAATAACTTACTTTCCAAGATGGCGGAGATAACCCCTTTTGCTGTAAAACGTCAGGCTATGTAGATATTTTAATTCCCAATACAACACTTCAATTAGCCAACAGACTAACGAGGCAATTTCTAGAATATTCTCCCATATAGGTACGTTTGATATAAACTAGCTTTACGCAAAACATATATTATATGCTAAACAAAGTAGTCCATACAAATACGAATAAGTACTTAAAGATAAGACATTGTTTTTCTTCACTAAACTCGAAGTGAACAGTATGCTGTCGTTACGCATCATGTGATGATAATATGAAAATATTTTATCTTATGGGTAAGTTATTGTGCAGATGTGCAGAAAATATGTTGTCCTATGACGACAGCTACGGACATTTTGCCATCGTTCTAACTCGCTTAAAATTTCAAAATGAGATGAAAAATATTATTTACACGATCAAGATGACTGCCTCTCTATTTGATAAGAATAACGAACATTTTAATATTTCTTTATATACAAATAAAGCAACAATAACTTTATAATAAAATACAACACTTTTAGCGGTTTGAAACGCGAAACATATTAGTTAATCTATTTAATCTAATGTATTTTGAGTACGGCCCGATGTTTCTTACGCTTTGCAGCAGTCAATGTGTTGAATTATACTCTCAAGTGTAAAACGATGGCTTTAACGCTCTAAAAAAAGCATTATAAAACATTTACCATGGAAAAAATATACATGAGTCTCAAATCCTAATGTTAGTTCTCCCCTTTTTTATCACTAACTTTGCTATTTCAAATACAGTAAAAAATAGGATGATGCCACATAGCACTCAAATTTATGAAGTAATTCTAAATAACATCTCTTTCTTTGCAGATGTGACTCGGACCACACAGCGGAAATGCTATACACCCATCTCCTGGCACTAATAGAGAGACCAGAGAATCAGAAAAAGTTCGCGGACATCGAAAAGAAATTACAAATGAGGGGGGCATTGCCTAGCAGTAAGAAACCCCCAGATTCTTCACTGGGCAGTGAAGTATCGAGGGAATCTGACTCGGGCAGTAACGAAGACAGAAACGTGGCTAATCTGTACGACAGTTTGGCGGCAGAACTAAAGCAGAAGTTGTCTACAGGTAAAAAGGGAATAGGTCAGTCGAGTTTTTTTAATTTACAGTAGTTTGTCGGCTTTTGCGGATCACGTATTTATTGAAGCCTTGGTTTAATGTACATTGCTTGTAAATAGATGTAGTTCACACGAGTGGTACGCATTTATTTAAAACACTTTAACGGTTTAAAACGCGAAATATATTATTTAAACTTCAACAAATTACTTTTAACTACTTCCCGACGTTTCGGGTGCTTCGCAGCAGCCGTTGCAACTTTGCAACAACGTTTTAAACCGTTAAAGTGTTTTATTTATAACTTAGCTTGTAGTTTAGTAACACTTATAAGATATGGAAGAAAAAGAATTTCGCGATGGTAGTAAATGTAAACTTGATGTCTTGTTTTTTTACTGTATTTGACATTCATAAGTGTACCCTATCACCTACTTGAATTTAAGATAATTATTACGCGGAAATAAGTTTATATCTTTCTTAAAAGAACATAGTTTTTTGTATCAATATATATAATAATGTACCTATCTAATATATATATATATATTTATTTATTTATGTACACAAAGTAATTCTAAATAAACTACAATTCGTTATTTTATTTCCGTTAACTAATGTTGTTGAATATAGCTTTTACAACTATATATATTTATTGCACTGGTTATGCTTTGATGTTTTTATCGCTTGGAGTAGTAGAAGTAGTTATAGTAATAAGTTTCTTACAACAGACTAAAAGTTTTAAATATTAAACATCATTTCGAAAACTGTGGAAAATAAAAAGTCGTTTTACATCAACTACTTTACTTTTATATTATATTAAAATATTTCCATTTAAAATTTCCAGGAAAAAGTCCAATTCTGCTTCCACCCCGAGACTACGACACAGTGCATAGACAAAAGGGCAATTTGAGCAACATTGACACTCGCCGCTGTCTCAACCAGAGCATCGTTGGGGTTAACGAGAGACGCAAGCTGGAATCTTCGGGGGGTAGCTCGGGAATCGGTAGCGATTTGGCTCCATCCCCTGAGAGGAATGATTATAGACCGCATGACAACCATAGCACTAGTGGTAAGTTCTTGAAATATTTGATACGTCGCAGTAGGACGCAAAATGAAAACCATAGATTCTAGAAAAATTGTCGAAAATACTCTAATACACGCAATTATCTGGTATTAATTTAAATAAAACACATAAACCGTTTTGAAAAAATTACAACTAGTCAATTTTGGATCCGTATTTTAAAAAAATAACAACTAGTCAATTTCGGATTTATTTTTAAAGTTACTTAATTGAACTTTTTTTATAATTTAAACCGTCAAATACGTTAGGGATTTACTGTCTTACTTAACACATTCTCTATACGGGTTCGTAGTTTACAAACGATTAAGTAATGATGTTTGCCTCTTTAAATTTATACCAGCCGCCTATACTACAGATTTTACGAGCTTGTATGTGTGTACCACCGTTCACAGATGAAAAAGCCGTCAAGTTTAATCGCGTTTCGGGCTTAGTCTGTGGATTTCCGAATATCCAAAGCCAAAATAGTTCGACGGAGCATCTTATTAAGATGTTATATGGCTTGGGTCTTTCACCTACCATGAAGTAACCCTATGCTTGTAAAAATAGACAATAAGACTATTAGTATCTAATTTATATCTGTTGATTTCCGGTTATCCAAATTAAAATAGGCCAACAGCGCATCTTGTTGTCTAGTTGTATCGCGGGGTATTTCAGCTTGTTTGTCTTTCTCTATGATAAAAAATACAGCTTAAGAAATCATATCTACATCTATTTAGAGTATGTTATCAACATATTTCTTCCTATCTTATCGAACAAGCACTGAGAACAAACAGATTGGATTTTGTTTATTTTTAGCACGCTTTATAGCGTCATCGTTCGTGACCAGATTTTTAAACATACATAGCTATGATACTTGTTTAACAGCACTTTAATAACCAATTATATTGTTTTTTGTCTCGTCTCTTGCGCATCTACTACCGCGTCTTTGTTTAAAATCCGTTTACATTATGCCAATAAAAGGTAATTTACACACAATTACATTTACAGATTCTAGCCCTAGCCTCTGTAACGTGTTGCCTAGCATGGCGTTAAGAGGTCTTAGGTTCGAATCCCAGGGACAATAGATTGTTTCAGTTAGTTAGTAAAACTGATCAGCCAAACAGATACATAACTGTGTCTATAGTTTACGCGAGTAGTACACATTTAAATAAAACACTTTAACGGTTTAAAATGCGATATATTAGAGTCTCCCCGTGACCACGGCTGCTGCAAAGCATCCGAAACGTCGGGCCGAAGTTTAAAATCATTTCCAAATAAGTTTAACTAATATATCGCGGTTTAAACCGTTAAAGTGTTTTATTTAAAAGATACATAACTGTGTTCGCCCCACGCCTAATGCCCCACGGTGCAAACGGGATTATACTTTTTCATTCAAAGATTTATGTTACCACTTCTGTATATCGCTTATAATGACAATAATAATAATTTAAGTAACTTAATTTAAACAACACACATTAACAATTTTAAAACGCGCACTTAATTTAACTACGATCTGACGTTTCGGATGCTTTGCAGTAGCCGTGGTCATGGTACGCATCTGAAACCCACAGAGATGAAAAATTTCCCCCTTTTTGTTCACATTTTCCACTGTATCATCGCTTCTATTAGTCACAGTGCGATGTTTGATAGCCTTCCTCGATAAATGCTCTAACCAATATCAAATATAATTTTTCAATTCGAACCCGTAGTTCTTGAGATTAGCGCGTTCAAACAAACAAACTCTTAGGTTTTATATATTAGTATAGATTCGCGTTAAGGATTTTTCGTAGATTGTAGGTATATAGCTTTTTAAATTAAAGTTAATTAAATAAATGGTTATGGTTAGATAATTTTCAAAACTGGAACTCGCCGGAAACGTAAAAAATATTTAGAAAGTATTCTAAGCACAGTAGTTCACCTTTTTATCTATAAATGGCAAAATGACGCAACCTCCAGCAACATTCTATAAACTTCAATTTATGCGTTTTGTAAGAATGAGGAACCAATTTCAATGGTCAACAGCTCGGTATAAAAGTACTCTAGACATAAATATTACAGGTGATGTTACATGGCACGTTTTATCGATCGATATAAACTAAATAGGTGTCAATTTTCATAATATTCGAATAAACACGTAAAAATAACTCCCTCTCTTATTACTTAGAAAACTTATCTTGATCATAGTTATTTTAAGCCAAGCTAAGCTGACGAACTAACTTTGTCGGTGATTTAAAAATTGTGCATAAATTAAGCACTGTTTCTACATATTTAAATAAAATACTTTTAACTGTTTAAAACGCGAAATGTGGTCACGGAACTGCTTCACTGGCTAAACGATAACTCGATTATAGAGATTTCACTGTATTAACTATGGGAGTTAAATTACGTTCAAATTAATTTCATGTAGCTCAGTCTAAGATACTAAGCTAGCTTAAAATTATTCAGTACACGTTATTGCATTGACCCCAACAGTTTTGTCTCCCTCGCCAGTGGTTTAGCTACGCGTGACTTGAGTTTTTAATGACATACTTAATTCGTAAGTGTCTTCGTTCGCAGCAATTACCTAACTGTTAAAATTTAAGTATGCGCAAATTTTGTTGACCGGATTTAAACTTATTTTATAAACAAATGAAATAAAACAGTTGAACGAATATTGATGAAAGTAAATAATATATCATCTTAGACGCCATAATATCCAAAGCCAAAATAGGCGACAGCACATCTTAAAGAGTTAAGGGATATTTCACCTTATACAAATCTACTTTATAATAAAAATATATATTATATGAGTTTATAATAGAGTCATTGTAGAATTATTTAAATAAAAATTATATAAATAAAAAACTCAATATGTTTGTTAAATTTATTTAAAAATTATTTTAACTACGTTTTGGGTGCTTTGCAGCTGCCGTGGTCACAGGGAGTCTCCCCCTCGCAAACGCAAAACGCAATCTAATAATGTTTGAAAATAAGTTTAACCAATACAGATTGCGTTTTAAACCGTTAAAATTTTTAATTAAACAGAATACACAACGAGTTTTAAACCGTAAAAGTGTTTTATATAAGTGTGTACTACTCGCGTAAGCTACAGACAGTACTTGTAAGTAATAGTACGATTTTAATATGTTCTGAATGAGTTATGTTTTTTGCAGACCTTCAGCGGTAAGGTGAAACTTATATTGCTTGGTCAGTAATTAAGGATTAATTCATATAAATTTTAAAATCCAATTCGAATTCAATCTATACAAACAACACGCGATAATAATTGCTTTACAATAGAAATCTTTGCCTGGAAAAGATCACGTGGTATCAATAAAATCGTTCTGTTTGTATCTACTTTACACCAAAAAACTTTGACTTTAGTCTAAAAGATCCTCAATGTTCTAAGGTTTTAAAAACAATCCTTTTAACGGTTTATAATGCGAAATACATTGGAGAACTTATTCTTGATTATGACACGTTTTAAACCGGTAAGAAGGTTCTATTTAAATAAAATACTTGGACGGCTTACAACGTGATATACATATATTCCTGCCTAACAACGGCTGCTGCAAAGCATTCGAAACGCCGGGCCGTAGTTTAAATAATTTTGAAATAAGTTTAACTAAAATATATCGCGTTTTAAACCGTCTAATGTTTTATTTAAACGTTCAATTTAATTGTGTAAAGCTCCCGTAAACAACAGACCTAACTATCAAAATTAATTAAAATAACAAGAAAAGGGAAAGCTCATTAATTCCCACAATAAATCTTATCAACAATGAAAAGTGGCCAAACGACAGTGAAACCCGTATCTTCAATTTAACCAAGATTCCATTGATAGCGTCAAAAGATTGGCACGTGGGAGAAGCAGGTTCTATCTATGTCAATTCGTATTTTAGAAATGAGAAAAAACTTGTTCAAAGATGATATTCTGTACCGTTATATGTAAAAGTTGGCTTGACAATGCGTCGCATATATCAAGTATTGAATTGTACTAAGTAGGCTTTTGGGCCAGTAATTACGGGGATATAACACTTAATACTGCCTCCGTGGCGCGTTGATTAAATGCGAGAGTTAATGGTTTCGAATCCCAGAGCATTATTTCGTTCGACCACATTTTGTCTCTAAATTCAGTTAGTATAATCACTACTGTTACAATATGCAATCAAAATATAGCAAAATCTATTCGACTTTATACAAGTTGTTACATGAGTCTTTGCTCAAAGTTTACTCAACTTAACTTTGAGTAAAATATTTAGTATTTTAATTCACTTTAACGGTTTAGAACGCGATAGATAGTAGTTAAACTTGTTTGAAAAAATTTTAACAACGTCCTACGTTTCGGATGCTTTGCAAAATATTTAAAACAATTTTAATGACTACATGTTTTAAACCGTTAAAGTGTTTTATTTAAGTGTGTACTACTCGCGTAAACTACTGGCAGTATTATGTTAAAACTACTGTCTGTAGTTTAATTTAGTATCGTCTATAAGTGTCATTGCATTGGCTTCGTACATGATTTCCATAACAATAAATACACTATGTCTCGAACGAACAACTATTAAAAGAAGGTCAAAGACATATCCGCTCATATACTCTCTCTTAAAAAGTCTCTTTTAAATTTCAATATTCTTTTTCAGAAGAGGACTGGGCTGAAAGCACGGCCTACATGATGCACGAAGCCTTTGACGCGTCACCACCACGACGAGCACCTTCCCCACGACGGTCTTCACCTCCACGCCGCATGTCACCTTCTCGTCGTACTTCACCCCCACGCCGTACTTCACCCCCACGCCGTACTTCACCCCCACGCCGTACTTCGCCGCCTCGTCGCAATTCCTCCCCTCGTCGCACGTCACCCCCTCGCAGGACTCTATCTCCAAGGAATTACGACAGGTCATCCTATAACGATGACTTATCCGACCAATTTAGAGACTCACTCGCTCCCTTCCGCGAAGCCACTTTCGAAAGACGATTCCGACAAGAATCACTTGAACGCGCGAGTAAAGACAAAATAGAGAAATACCCAGAAGAAGTACCGAATTATAGGCGAAGATACGTCGCAGATACCAAACCATCAAACCGCAGCATGGATAGAGTCGATGGCAGATTTGGTAAGCTCCAAAGAGGCGCCAGCGAGGGGAGCTTGAAACTAGCGGATGCGTCACCAAAAGAACGATTCAACGTCGCTAAGGAAAAATTCAAGAATCTAGAGCGGGAGAGATTTAACCGTGAGTTAGAGGCGCATATGGCTATGAGACGGAGCATGCTGGAAGCTAGGAACAGTCGCTCGACTTCTTCTCCAGAGGAAGAACGACGGGACGAGCGTCAGGAGCGTCACAGAGAACCCTCTCGGAGAGAACAGGAGCGTTCTCATCGCGATGTGGATCGTTCTCTTAGGGAGCCGGAACGGCGTAAAGAGGAAAGAGTACGTGACCTGGTACCAGACATACACAGGGAAATGGAAAGACTCCCCCGCGTAGGCAGAAAGCGTGATGATTTAAAGCGATATGAATATGGTACGGAGGATTATCTGAACAGAAACGAACCTAAACCGCTACGTGAGGATTACGACAGGTACCGCGATAGAAGGGAATTGGACCGTCGTATCGATGAGGATGAAGTTATCGAGCCAATAATAGATGATAGGAGGAGAGACTGGAACGACAGGCAGCGGGCGTTCAGTCGCTCCCGTCTGTTGGACGAGCAGAGACAGTCCTACGCAGAGGGAGATAGAGATAGATTTTATGAAAGGGACTATAGAGACTTCCGCGATCTATCCGACCGACAACCGGCGAAGCTCCGCCATAGTTACGCGGAACCTATCTCTAGAGGTCGCCTCGGCACCGTAAGACCTTATTAAACTGCCATAATAGATAGTCTGACCATGTACATGTTCACATTGTAATCACAAATTATAACTACATTAGTATGTCTGTATAGAGCTTTATCGTTTTTAGTTGTCATGTAATAGGGACATCGAATTGTTATGATATAATAAGTACCAATTTTGAAATTAGCCTAGTCCATTGTCTAGAAAATATATACTCTTTTTAAATCTAAATTAAATATCTGGTTTTATAGATATAAAAAAAATAATAAAATTGAAATGGACGTCTGATTGGCAAATGCAAATATATAGATTGTTACTTTTTAAAATATTTATCTAGAACCAGAGCATATCGTTTTTTTAATTATGTTGATAAACATATGTTTACAGTCAAAATGATAGACGAATGTCGCCCAAAATGTTTAACTGTTTAAAAAATGTTTGTTTCGTAATTCAATACTTTTAACCCTTTAAACAGTACTTGTAAATATAAATTATATTTAACCTAATAAATCGTAAATATAAAATTTTATAAAACTGTACGTTCGTTTAAAATATCTACAGGAGAAATACAACGATCAGATAGAATATATTCTGTAAAGTTTTGTTACAAATAAACGAATATACTTATGTGGCTGTTTATTTTGTTATCCTATTTAATAAAAATAGAACAATACAGTAATCCATAGTTGTGTCTTGTACCTTTCTAATGTAGTACTAGGAAGTGGTTTTCACTGTCAAAGATTTAGGAACTCTTATAGATCACATATCACTCTATCAACTCCATTGCCAATTACATTTGCTGCATAAATAATAAAAAAAATGCATAAAATTAGCCGAGAGAAGTCTTTACTTCTTTCGGCTTATTTTAAACTCCTGTTTTAAGTAGCTGATAAATTCGTAGACACAGTTACAAATATACATTTGATAAAGACTGTAGATGACATTTTTCGAACCGCACATAGTTGGCTAAACACTAAAATAACACTACTTAATTACTCAAGGAACAAAAGAAAAAGCAATAAGAATTCACGGTTTATTTTCATAAGATCATTCGTTATTGCACACATTCAATATTGCACTATTATTGCACATATTATTGCACATATAATATAAAGTATATAAGTAATATTAATAATCAACCATACACATATTATTTACATTTACAAACGAGGATATTGCTTAAACAACACAAATAAGGTTTGCAACCGTATGAAACAGCTGAAAAAGTGTATTTTAATTAAAAATAAATTCAACTGTACATAGTGCTTATGTATTAGGCAATAAATACTTCGGAGATAACTTATTCTATATATACCTAAATACGTCCTTATCTTTAAATAAGGTGGTATATTGAGATACGTAAGGAAGTACCTTATTCAAACCGAAATAAGCTAAATATTAAGTACACTAAGTTATTAGATCTGTATATATTCGCTTCTTGAGAGACAATTTACATCTATATCAAGTTTCGGTACTTGGTACCTTCAAAATATAGATCATAAAATGTATAATAATTTCAAACCATGTTTTTTCTCTACTTGAAAAATCCTGTTTGTATAAAATGTTGGCCCTTGAGCTCTAGTCGTTTCCTATTGAAGACAGCCTAGCAGATCTTCACTCTAAGGAAAGTATCCCAAGGTATCTTCTAGGCACGCGTTTCTGCTGAGCGGCCGATGCTCAAACATCCTAGCGAGAGGTGGTACTCCGGAAAGTGGGAGGGCGGGTCGCGCACACCTTCCACCCATGAGGGAGCGTACATCGGTGCGTTGTGACAGCCGCACATCTGCGAAGAGGGCAGCCATTTCTGCGGACTTCTTCACACTCAGGGCATCGTGGGACCCGGCGCCAGTGCTGCGCACTGTAAATTTAAAATAATTGAGAAGATGCTCTAAAGAGCTTATAAGAATTACACTTATATTTTAGGTAGATTTTAAAATTCAATAACACAGCAATGCAACTAGCCCATTTTTTATGAAACAGGTTACAAGAGGATAAAGAAACTTTTATTTCATGGAAGGTGAATCATCCCTGCCAAAACAAACATTTTGGCTTTGGAAAACCGAAACGAGATTAAATTTCCCGGCTTTTTCGCCTTTGTTTAATGTTCCGTGAGCCGAACAGATTTTCGATATTTCTTCCACCCACGTCATATCCTGTTTTTTTTTCAGACCATGTTTCAGAAAATATAGATTTTGATTAGAAACATGGTAGAGGCACGTGACACGGAAGCTTTTAAAATTTCCTCTTTGCAGTAAATTGTAAATACGAACCGGTAAGTCTTTGCATATTCCTCGCTCTTGCGTCACGCGTCTTGTTCTGCAGCAGCAGCTCGTAATCCAATGCGACGCTGTCTGAACTGCGCGCGCGCCTTCGTTCTTCGCGTCGTCGGGATGATGCGCCAGACCTTTAATAGTTATTTAAATTATTAAACAAAAGTTATAACTTAGAAAATTTTGAGTTGTTGATGGTAATCTATACTACTATAAAGAGCTTACGAGTTTGTTCGTTTGTTTGAACGAGCTTATCACTTGAACAGCTGGTTCGGATTGAAAAATGTTTTTTTGTTGATTAGAACATTTACCGCTGTAGGCTGTATATGGGCTATACTCATAACATCGCGCTATGCATAATAACAGCGAAAATGTTTAAAATATGAAGAAAATTAGTCAGCTTTGTGGATTTCCGAAGCGTAGGTTGCGAAAATAGTTCAAGATACCCAAGCATTATGTATAAAATAATGATTGACAGTATATGTCTATCGTATTAACTTGTAAGAACGACGGGACGCGGACGGCGTCGTGAGTAACAGTATATAAAGATGAGGAGGCTGCAAAAACGAATTTGGATGCACAAAATAGCTATTCTACGCGGACGACGTTGCTGCCACGGCCTAATGTTATTGTTTTAAGATAAAAAGTCATTTTAAGTATTTTATATCACTTTTGTAACGGTTGTATAAGCAAATATTTCTAAGCGATTCTCAGAAAATTATTATTTAGGACCCCACCTGCTCCTCGGTTTTCCATCATGCTCGTCAAAGGCCCGTCTCAATTTCTCAGTGTACCGACGTGAACCCTGAAAATCCTGAGAGTTCTGTTCACTTCGTCTCGGACCGGGGCAGTAACATTTGTTGCTGTCTTCACAACTCTCTGAATCACAGGAGCAGTAACTATAATCGCCTTCATACACTTCCCTGGAAGGTAAACGTATGAAAAATCAACTTTAAATTAAATGGCTGTATATTTAGAATTTACCCACTCAACAAAATTAATTAATCTCTTATTATAATTCAAATTAAGTGTAATAATGTTAAAAGGATTTGTCTATATTAGGCCATAAATAATCTCTTTTATATTTTTAATGCATACGAATATATAGGAGCAAAGAACACAAACCGATGCTAATTTCAAAGTAAAAGGTGTAACACTCGCTCGAGTCAATTAAAAATTAACTTAATTATTTTGGGCACAACAGAAAGTAGCCAATAAAAGTAAAAATTCGTATGAGGAAAGTTCTATTAGAGATAATAAATTCGTAGCTAAGTAATTTTAATTCGGTTTAGTTACTCGTGAGGCGTCTCGAGCCAGACAAGGCACGCTCTGATTAACATTATACTTCTTCACTTAGAGAATCTAATAATGGACTATAAATAACTAATAAATAAAGCACGCATTCCTTTGAGATGGATACGAGTGAGTCTAATGTAATTAATTCTCCTCGCAAAGATGCACTCTTATTAGACTCAAATGATATATGATGTAAACGAAAGTAGAGAAATGCTGAAGTTGTTTAAACCAGTTTAAGGATATAAATCCAATTACGGATATCCATTTAAATATTGTTTATGCATCAACTTTCACCGCGTAAACGTTTAGTCTTAGATAAATTGATTCTTACACCAACTTATAAATATCATTAAACGTAACTTAACAAACGTCAAGCTTAGTAAATCAATCACTAGATCCATCGTGTAAAATGTTAAAAAAAGAATATAAACTGTCTTTAGGTTACGTGAGTAATACACATAAAAAACACTTAAACGTTTTAAAACTGGTTAACATTAGTAAAACTTATTTCAAATTTGAAGAACTACGGCGCGACGTATCGTATGCTTTGCAACAGACGTGGTTACGGGAAGACTGTCTTCCCTTAACGGTAAAGTGTTTTATTTAAAAGAAAGAAATAAACTATGTGTTTTCAGTATTCGTGTCGTATCCAATTAATGCGATCTAGATTACAAGCAAAATTAATTGTCATTGCTAGATAAGATTTTGTTATAAATGACCGAAATAGAAAGGGGGAGAAATAATGCGAGAAAGTCTGTAATTGTTAATGTACTTACTTTGAACATTCTTTGCAGTTCTTGCCCAGTAGTTTCGCCTTTGCTGAATCTTTTCCGTTGTCCAATGCAGAGCAATAGCACTTTGATTTACAGTCCGTTTTTATAGAACAATAGCATCTATCCATGCAGCTTTCAGATTCACATTCTGAACATGAAACGTAACCACTTGAACTATTCCTATTTTGGCCTCCCAATCTATTGCTGAGGGTTAAAAAATCGGAATCTTCAGACGACGTTCTCTCGCCAGGCCTCGATTTTCCCTTTCTACCTGATACCTGAATCTTATCAGACCTCCTCGAATTTCTCTTCACGTTTTGTCGTTTGGAAGTAATTATGGGAGGCTCTTTAGGCTTAAACTGCCTCAAATCATAACTGGACGTTGAAACGGAACTTTCAGAGACCGGCTCCTTTATATCTAAATTTTCGTTCACTTGTAGAGGCTGTATTTTCTTCTTTTCTTTCTTCTTACCGAAAGGAAACCTAAATACCGTTCTGAGACCACTCGAGCCTTTGAAAAAATTCTTTTTCTTAATCTGAAATTTACCGCTGCGTCTAAGAATTTTTTTCTTTTGCTTTTTCATAATCGCCTTACTGTGTTGAAATATTTCGTCCTTAGTTAGCGTTACGGATAATTTTAATAAGAACTCCTTGTAAATAGGTTTTAAGTCGTTGAATGACATTCCATCCGGATCAATTATAACGTTTAAAATTTCATCCATGGAATGTAGATTTTCTTGTACTTTAAATTCGTGGAATAATTCGTTAAAACCTAGTGGTGAACCTCCGCCTTTTTTACCGTTATTCCTGAAAAAAAGGCGTGTTAAATAATTACAACAGGTGTAAATATAACGTTGCAATTGGCACGCAATTGAAATGCTGAACAGATAGCTGTTATTTATTTTTTATCGTCCACAATTACCTAAATATTTTAGCAAGTCTTTAACAGTTCTATTGAATTGGAACAAGAATTTAAACTATTTTATAATTATAGAAAAGTACATAAGTGTTCTAATTGGCAATAAAAAGACGCAAATATTTTTAACAACACAAAGGAATCTTTCAGGATTTTGACTTACCTATGTCCGATAGATTTGTAACGTGTTAGTCCACCCGCATTTAGAAAGCTTCCAGATCTTGGAATGGCTACCTTCGTCAGTATATCGCCAGTTTCACCTAATAACTGTCTACCACTTTGAGTTCTTCTCAAAGGTTCTTTAGATTCATCTGTTGGCTTAGTGGGTATAGGAGGGGGCAAAGTCGGAGGGCGTTTTATGCTCTTCCGTCTTTCTAATTCACGAAATAATTCAATTTTTTCAGATACCTTGCTCCGCACGGTTGATTCACTACTGCTGTGATTTTGAGGTGCATTATTTGGTGAATTTGAGTTGGAATTGGGTATTGTTGGTTCTTTGATTTCTTTTGACTTCCTCGATTCGTTAGATCCTGATTCCTTACCTCTTTTGATTGAATCTAATTTCGCTTTAACTTCTTCAACTGTGATTCGTTTCGCATCTAGCGGCAGTACGGGTGGAGACGAAATCGATAACTCCTTGAAATGTTCTATTTTTGTATTCTCATGAAATGACTCACTCGCAGAGAATCCATCAGCTCTATCACTATCACCGCTGTAAGAAGATGTGCTCCGCTTTTTTCTTGGCGGTCTAATTGGTATATCGTTTGTGGGTAAACTGCTCGCGATACTCATACAACTGACTCCGTTTCGATTTTTGAATTTCTTGTTATCGGCGTGGCCTTGACGACTCATATGTGACATAAGGGATTTGTATAACGTGGCTGCTATCACGATAGCGTCCTCAGTCGTCTGACATACAAAACCATGACACTCGAGTTGTTTAGCAACCCCGATTTTCCTCATCACAACAGCGAAAAGTGGTGAATGTGTGTTCTCGCTATGGGAGAGGATATATTTCTTTTCCTGGCTCTCCAGGGGCTTAAATAAAGCATGGCGATCAATATTATCAGGGTCTGTTATCAGAGGTAGGAACGCGTAACTCGGTTCGCTGGATTCCTTTTCTGAACTTTGGACGACAAACTTCACAGCAGACCATACTGCTATCGTTGGGAATGGATTCAATTGCTCTAGATCCCCCTTTTCGCCTTTATATCTGACTTTTAGTCCGCTTTTTGATATTTCTAATCTGCCTGTAAACGTGTTTTTGTTTCGTAAATTTCTTCTATACGCAAAGTATAGGTCCTTGAGAGGTGTCTGAAGTCCAGAGAGACTCGTTACTTTGTTCTGCAGTGGTGTAGAACCCAGGTAATGCACGTTGAAAAGGTGCATCCCTATTTGGTCTTGTCTCGACTCTCCGGCCATGTCAGCGAACATTCTCTCTATTCGATCCTGGACTGAGCTATTGATCTTCTTAATTTTCGTGCCGCAATAATCATTTTCGTCCTCAGAAATCGTAGTCTTGCTGTCTCGCGTAACACTGATCTGAAAGAAAAAATAGTAAAGAAAAAGTTACGTATACAACATCGCTAGTATAAAAAGTTTCATGCAAACAGGAACTACTGGTTAAATTGAATGCAATAGAGTTATGTTCTCACATTTTTATAGCTAAGATAATGGTTATAATTTATCGATGTTCTCTAGCATCTTCCGTAAAGGTTTATACGGATTTAGACATTGTTTGTGAACGTCAAAAACTTTATTGGTATTAATATTTGTGAGAAATTTTATCGTTTTTGACTTCTATCGAGTTTCGGACCTAGTAGAACTTAATCAAAGCAAATTATATTGAAAAATTTACCTTACTATCTCGCCGGCCTATATCAGACATGGGTCCATATTGCTGGAGGCTGTTGACGGAGCGAGTGTCATCGAAGAGTGCGTCGATCTTCTGTTTGTAGAGCGAGATAGAAGATACGCTCGGAGCTCTCTGTCTCGCCCCGTCATCGTCACGACCGCCCAGGTGGAAGCCGCCGACAGATGTGTCGTTCTCGCACGTTACCATCTGAAAGATGCCAGTCCTTTCATTAGTTGAGCCTTATTGCGCTTCATAGTTGAATAATGTAAGTAGTTTTATGAAAATTGTAATACGATAATCAAATACGATATATTATGTTATTAAATGAAAGAGTAATATAACCAATTTAAACCACATTAAATGACGAAAAACGATACAATTTTAATACACATATTTGTATTCATACGGGCCGTACATAGTTAAAATAACTTGTAAATGAATTTAACTAATATTTTGCGTTTTAAACCGTTAAAGAGTTCTATTCAAATATTTTATAAACGCTCAAACTTGGCAAAGGCTAAACCTTCTAAACGAGATCTTGTTATGTTTTCAAGAACAATAAACTTGCCACTTGCTATTTAAGAATCGACATTATTTTAAGTACTTACGTTACTACGGACTAAGTATATACGTGTAACATAAAAGTGAAACTTTATTTCCAAAATTTTCACTCGACCATGATGTAACGGTGTTGTGATTTTACGCATTTTGTTAACTTACGTGAACGATTAAAAATCTTGACCGGTCAAGATACTTGTTAGACGGGAGAAATGTTATCGGCGATAGTTATACAGAAAATTTTTCGCGAGGTTTAAACTTATTTCGTAATAAAGAAATAACTTTCTTGTACTTAGTAAAATGTGATCTTAAAAGAAAGAAACAAGAAAATACTGGAGGTAGGCGTGAAGCGATAAGTGTCATTAAACTTTTAACAAAACTAAACTTTTAATAATAAACATTCGATGTTTCAAGTCATCACGCGTTAAATCATAGTAAAATGTATTTAGTTTGTATCTATCGCGTTTCAAACCGATAAATCTGTATTATTTGTAATGTGTAATGTATGCGGAGTGTGTAAAATTGGTTTCATTTAGTTTTTCACCATCGTATCGCGGTTCTTGAGAAACAACCTGGTGACAGATAGACGGTAACTCACCGTTTAACTGCTTTTTTAGTAGTTTTAGTTCTTATTAGAAACTTTAGGTAGTACCTACACTCTAAAAAGTGTGTGTGTAAAACAGTCGACATCGTAAGATCATAGTCGCCCCCTACAGTGCATAAGTATTTTATAAACGCTATACATAAAACTTTCACTTGTTTTGATTACTGAAATGAAAAAAGACGTGTTAAGGTCTTTACGCTTTTGTCAACTTTCACCGATGGCCGTTACTTTGTACGCAAACTAACTAATCATCGAAGCTAGATAACATACAATGCGTAATTTGGAACGCAACGACGTGTCAAGATCAGCTGTGTTGTACGAAAATTTTGAAGTCTGGGTCGCAATAAGCTACAAAAAGCCTTACCTTAAAGAACGGAAATATTATTTATTTAAGTTTATAAATTACTACCATACGTGCGAAGATTAGGATAATTCAGACATCAAAAAGGGCCTTAAGGTGCTACGCTGATTTTCTGGTGGAACCCGGCTGTTGACATGTGTTGCGATAAAAACATTATGTAGTATTATTATTATATCGCAGTGGCAACAAAACACGCAGTTACATCTTCAACTTCCTAATGACAAATACACACTGGTGCGTACGTTTTAGCAAAACATCTTTGGATGAAATAAATGAAAAGTAAATACTGTCTATAGTTTACGCGAGTACTGCTTTGCAGCAGCCCTGGTCTCTCCGTGACCACGAGTGCTGCAAAGCATCCGAAACTTCGGGCCGAAGTTAAAAATCATTTTCAAATAAGTTTAACTAATATATTGCCATATATTTTAATATGCTTGAAATAACTGTTGATTGGAATGTCAAAAAGTATATGTATATCAATAATGTTTAATATTTACCTCTTCAGCTGATCAAGGGCCTCAGGCCCTGTATGAACTAGCATTTTGTACTGGTACTCTCCACTACCCAGAAATACTGAAACAAAAAAAGGATAAACGATGGAGATACAAAGAATTACACTAAAATTAAACTAAGGACTATTAACTGTTTTACACACGAATAATTTAAGTAACTAAGTTTTTCATTCCTATTTACGTTTCGGATATTATACAGCCTATGGTCGTATAGTATTTCTTTTGAGTAAATTACAAATATTAAATAACCAGAGGTGGAAATTTCCAGAACAAACTTAGATAAGGTTATGCATACCCATAATGTTCAAATATTACATAATATTCTTATCCCCAAGTAAAATTTATAATTGGCGACGATTTATCAAATTTCATAGTTCATTATTTTGCTAATTGCCCTGTCGGATTAACAACAACACTTTTACTAAATAATTCTATCTATTATGCAAAAGTGAGAGCCGTACGAATGATACATTACCATTATCTTAAACTCTGGCCAAGACGTACATTTGTAGATCGGCAATTGTTTATTTTTAATTTTTTTTACTGTGATCGTACCCTTATATTATAAACGTGACCGAACTACTTCAAATTGAAAATTTCTCTGTGTTGGTTGAACCGTTTATCAAGAAAGGCTTAAGGCTATAAACATCAGGCTAAGGGACAGCCAATAGGAGCAAAGATATCTAAAAATATCCAGTGTGTTAGCGACTTTGTTATTTTGAGCATTCAAATTCGTTTTTTCAAACTCCTTTATCTTTATAAACTTAACGACGGCGATGCACACGACGTCGGTTGCGTCCCTGTTCTTGCAAGTTAATCTTAAAAGATAGACATAAAGCCTTCGGACTCTTTCTTAGATCATTTAAAGAAGAATCATTCTTTCATATATATATATATATATATATATATATATATATATTTGGTATCTTGAACCGTGTTTGCAACGTACCCCTTGAAAACCCATAGTGAAGAATAATTTTCCAATTTTTTACATTTCTCGCAGTATCTTCACTTGTAATTATCACAGAGCGATATTTTATAGCCTTTGTCGATAAATGCTTTAACGAACACAAAAATAATTGTTCAATTCGAATCCGTAGTTCCTGAGTTTAGCGCGTTCAAACATATAAACAAACAAACTCTTCAACTTTATATATTAGATAGATAGTATAGATATAGATATAGTATAGATATCTATAAATATGTATTCAGTATCCAGCATACGAAGAAAACTTTGCAAAAAGTAATTTATTAAGTGATAAAAGCATTATTAGTTACGAATGAAGCCCGTAACACTTATTACTTACAATTAATGATTTATGACCGATACACTTGCAGCCGCCGACATTCCGCAATCGCTTCATGAACGATGAATTAATGATTTTACGAATAATAATTAAGTGGATTATTTCTCTGCTTACATAAACATTTCCGCACTGTATTATCTGCGATTGTAGAGTTTTCCCAAGCACTGTATAAAGTTAAGCTTCACAATCTCTCAATAGCAGTAGGTTTTACGTACAAAGATTATCTACGTCGTCCTTTTTTAAAATTAGTCTTAGTCTGTAGTTTACGTGAGTAGTAAATATTTAATTAAAACACTTTAAACGATTAAAAATGTCGGGCTGTATTGAAAGTAGTTTGTAAATAAATCTAAGTATCAAATTTCGCGTTTTAAACCGTTAAAAGTGTTCTTATTGAAGAAAAATACTGTTTCATACTTTTCAATGCAGACAAAGAAAGTAGAAGAATCGGAAAATAAATAAATACGTAAATACAAACACAGCTAAAAACAATCGGTTACTAAGCTTTAAAACATATACCACCTATTCTAATATTGTTTCAAACTATTACTGTGCCAGGTGAGGGTTTATGAGCCGCTGAAAAGCATCTGGTACTTCGGGCTGTAGTTTGAATAATTATAAGAAAAGCTATTTCTTGCGAAGACACCGCTAGTAAATATACCAACTTCGACGGAACAGATGGCGCTAGCATAGCTATTTACCTTGACGTCAGAGACATCCTCCTTAGCTAAATGAGGACGTCAAGGACAAATCTAAGACTGAGACTGATCTCCCCGTGACCACGGCTGCTGCAAAGCATCCGAAACGTCGGCCGTAGTTAAAATAATTTTTAAATAAGTGTAAGTAATAAATCTCGCCTTTTAAACTGTTCACAATGATTTATTTAAATGTGTACTACTCGCGTAAGCTACAGACATTACTAACATAAAAGGACCCATCACGCCTTTCTAGTACGGATTGGTGGAGTTTAACGACTACCGCATTTGTAATGGTGACAACTGCGTCTGACAGCTATCCCCCGGCTCCTTATATCTGGCTATAGGTACATGGAAAATTCAAATAGCAAAATAATACAGTACGTTGCTTATACGATTTTATCTCCTAACCAATTATTTTAGATATCCTTTAGATAGTTCCGAGTCGCCACAGGCAATAAAATATCGTCGCGGTATTCGCATCTTAAAAATCCGACGAATTTCTTTAATCGAGAAATTCATTGCAATCAAATGGAATTAACTTTCTTTTGCGAGAATGAGTAGTTATAAGACATAATGTTGCTCTCGACCAGTTAAAGCATGTCAATATAAATAGAACCGCTTCGGGTGGTAACTTATAAGTGAAATCCCGTTTCCCCCTCGTGGGGTATGGGGCGGACACATCTGTGTCTGTTTCACTGATCCGTTCTTTAACAGGCAAGTAGTTAGCAAGCAAGCAAGTAGTTAGTTAGCAAGTTTAGATCAGACTTCTGTGCCCTACCCGACTGAAACCATTGGGCTACAGAGACGGTTATTTATAGTTTACGGTAAAGAAACATCGTGAAGAAAACGGGTTTTTTAGAATTTACACTAATATTCAAAAGCTGAAAAGTTTTGTTTGTTTGAATGCGTTAATCTCAGGAACTACTGGTTCGAATTGAAAAAAAAAACGTTTTGTGTTGGTTATTTCTCAAAAAGAGTGTTTGTGGAAATTAAATTTCACCAACGACAAATTGGACCAGATGGCGACTGAATCTACGATCTGTTTATGAACCCTGTGTTACCATTTACCATGTAAAATTTAGCAGAAAAATAACCACATACACTTTAGTAAGTTTACCACCAGAATAATATAAGGCAACAATGAACAAAATTTATTTACACTGTGGTTTAGAAATGGCACTTATGCTTAGTCATTGTTCTTGACTGTAAGGCAAAGTTTTGCTCTATTATGTGGTAGCTTTTCCCTGTGTTATTCAGAGGAGCAGTTATTCCTATGTAAATGGAATGTGAAGAGATGTAACGGACGTTAATATGTAATTTTTGAGCGGTCCAGAACTTTTATTTCGTAGTAAAGCTTTTCTTAGTAACCTGAGCTGGTCTATACTAATATTATAACGTTGAAGAGTTTGCTTAAAGCCGCTAGTTTCTAAAACTAATTATTCGAATAAATATATTTTTGTTTAAATAAAACACTTTAACGGTTTAAAACGCGATATATTAGTTAAACTTATTTGAAAATGATTTTTAACTTCGGCCCGACGTTTCGGATGCTTTGCAGCAGCCGTGGTCACGGGGAGACATATTTTTGTGTTAAATATACCATTTAGCGAAGAATATACCAGAACCAGAAGATATATACCATACACGGTGTGACTAATGAGCAAGGAAACAGCGGAGAGTGTGGAAAAAAAATGGGGAAAATTATTCATTTTTGCGGGCTTCCCTTGGGCGCGAAAACGGTTCAAACACAAAATATGTAGAAAAGAAATGATTTCTATTTAAAAATACCTTTTAATGTTTAAATTTTAAAATCACCACGCAAGAATCGTTTTAATGGTAATCAAATTTGGTCGAAATTGATGCATTACGAATTTGGCACTAGTATTGTTACCCCATAGTAAATAAGTTATTGACGTGAAGAATACAGATTTGATGCTAGTTGAAATACCTTATAACATCTCAACAAGATGTGCTGTCGAACCTATTTTGTCTTTCGATATTTTAATTCTTTGTTCGTTTGTTCTTACCTATAAGAATGATGCGCAGGCGTTTATCACGCGTCACGTATTGGCAGGCGTTACTGGCCTAGTTAGGCGTTAAATTTCGTGTTAAACTCACTCGAACTAGAATGTGCCGTTAGTAAGAATCTCTGCGTTGCGAAAACTCGAATCCCTAAATAGCGGACGTCAAACAGGTCGAAACAATTATATGAATTAGCCTCAATGTTATTTACGTAACTTGAACGTAACTATGTATTAACTAACGCGAACTTTTTTATATCAACTATGCGGTATTGTTTTGTAAGAGAGTGATAAATTAAAAAATTGTTTTATCTAAAATAACGATTTAAGTTCCGCCCGTGTCCTTGCCGTTTTATTTAAATAGATCTCTAATGCCATAATGTGAAAAATAGGAAAGTTTTCAAAGAGAGTGAAAAACAAAATAAAAAAACGTCAAATAGATAACTGCAGGGGGACAAATTGGTATTTCCCTTATTTATAAATTATCATTTTTATAAACCTATCGTATAATAATAAGTGAAGTGTTGTCTACAGTTTAAGTGAGTAGGCGACGGTGGTTCGTGGCCCGGACGAAATTTAGATATTTCACCCAATATGTTCAATGTGGCTAAGTTCAATATGTTTCAGAAAAATTACGAATTTATTAGTAACATGTTCAACCTAGTGTGGATCGCACCCATGAATGGTCTTTTAATTGTCTTGACTGATCTGAGGATGGGCTATTCGACAATGCGAAAATTATAGCGTCAATTACTGTTAACAGTATTAAGTATAAGTTCAGAAATAGTACAACAGTCACATGTTTAAAATAATCATTTAATAAAATAATAATAAAACCGCAAATAAAAATTAACTATTTAAACACTTGTCACGCGACACAAAACGCTCCTGATTGGTCGAGTGTATGACGACGTCACTTGCTTATAAACAGTGTTATTAACCACCGTGCTCCCTGAGTGTTATAACCGTTATATTAGTAAATAAGTTTGTTTTTACGAATATAACATTTTATTACTTTAATCGCTGTTGAAATGTAAATGTTTAAATAAAACACTTCAACGGCTTAAAACGCGAACTTATTAGAAAATTATGTTTAACTAATATATCGCGTTTTAAACCGTTAAAGTGTTTTATTTAGATGTGTACTACTCGCGTAAACTATAGACAGTATTTAATGTAAATGTTTGTTACAAATTAATGTAGAATGAAGATTATATGATCGACAGTCATCAATGGACAGTATAAGGTTCTGAGGTCTCTAGCCGCATTGCTACATTGTTTTAAAATTAGAATTTAGGCGCGGAATTTAAATGTTGGATTTTTAATTTTATAATCCAATCAATAGGACTCAGCGCGGAACGCTGTGGACCCGGTTCAAGTCCTGCCGTGACGTAATTTTTTTCATTCACTATCGATTTTTTATGCATATAGTGCCATGATGTGGCAAAATATTAAGTTTTCAAACGTCGAAGTATATTTTTAATTTGATGCAAAATTTTAATTCCGCGCCTAAATTCCTACTTTGAAATAACCCTACAATACGGCTTATCTATACTAATATATAAAGCTGAAGAGTTTGTTTGTTTGAACGCGCTAATCTCAGGAACTACGGGTTCAAATTTAACAAGTATTTTTGTGTTGGTTAGAACATTTATCGAGAAAGGCTATAGGCTATAAAACATAGCTCTGTGTCTAATACAAGCGAAGATACAGCGGGAACTGTGTAAAATTTTTGGGGAATTTTTTTATCATTGTGGGTTTCCGACGCGTACGCTGCAATTACGCAAAAAATATGTATTAGAGAATGATTTCTCTTCATATGATCTACAAAAAAAGTCCGCGACGCTATAATATGTCTTTTAATGATCCAAAATTTATATTCCGCGCCTAAATTCCAACTTTGAAATAACCCTACAATACGGCTTATACATACGGCGATATTTCACCAAACATGTATCATAATTCTAATATACTAAATAGCCCCTTGCCAATAAAAGAAAGGGTAATAATTACTCTCATTCGATAACAATCGATACCGCTAATCGATTCGACTAATCCGATGAACCAACGCGCAGATCCAATGAAAAGATATCATCGCAATATAACGGTGTCCGGACGGTAACTCATTGCCCTGCTACATCTCTTACAGACAGTTACACCGACTACCCCACTTACTAAGCAAGTGAATTTATTATGAAGTTTCACTGTCGCCTTATAGCCATTAAAATTCTCTCGTTTACCGTTCACGCTTGATAATTCTGGTTCGAGTTCTGGCTTTGAATTCGATTAATATAGCAATTAAACTCAGATATAATTATATGTACTCGATTTGCTTATTTGATTTTCTCTTTCGGCCTAAACATAAATACAGTTTACAGGATACCGGTAGACACATTTATGTGTCCGTTTCACTGATCGATTTCATAGGTAGTTAATTATACTGATTATCTATGGTTCTAGAGATTAGTAGAATATACTTTTGCGACACATATTTATAAATACTTTCTTATAAGAAATAATGTAAAAATTGGGCTATAACATTAATTGTTTTAAAACATATAAAATAAATAAAACTCACAAATACATTTTGTCTAAATAAATCTAAGCTTAGATCAAGTTTATAATTTCTGTGAGAAGTACACGTAATAAAACACTTTTAACGGTTTAAAAATCAAATATATTGTAAATAAATTTGATTTTTAAACCGTTAAAAGTTTTTTTAATTCTGTAGTCAAGTATTTAGTGAGATGTTCTTCGTACAATATGATCGTACGCACAATGTAATGTGTAAATATTTAAAGACAATTAACCTTTGTAAGGACAATGCTCTTTTAGGCTTTGCGGCGTTAAACTTTTAATAATATATTTTTTTTATTTTGCCTATTTAATAGTCTATATTATGAGTAGGAATACATTCCTAGTTCATTTTTACAATTAATCATCAAGATATCTTCGTGAATGTAAGAAAAGTTTTAATTTTATCCGTGCAATGTATACAACATTGCACGGATATAATATATGCCCGCTTCTATAGCTTAATATTAGCCAAAGTAGGTCAACAGGGCATCTTGTCAAGAATAGAAAAAGAAGTTTAGTTCTTTAAAAAACACTTTAACGGTTTAAAACGCGAAGTATTGTTACTTGTTTACGAGTTGTGGTCTCCCCGTAACCACGGCTGCTGCAAAACATCCAAAACGTCGGGCCGTAGTTAAAATAGTTATAGCGCGTCTTAAACCACTTAGTTAGTATTTTATTTAAATGTGTACAGACATTATTTCATCTTCTACCAAACAAGCCCCATAGTTGTCTGTCCTTCTCTATAATAAAAAAAACATCCTACTAAGATGGAAGCATCAGCATGTTTAATATTTACAAGTTTTCTCATCTCGTGACGTTTACGCGCTTTCACTGAGGGACGAAGAAGACCACGCACACTACTGAATGACGTATAAAAGAGTGATGGTTAGATACTGATTGGAATATGATTAGAATTATGGTAGCTTCGTTTATCATTGTACTTTGCATGCGATCGTTCAACGTGATTTCAAATTATCATACGAAATGGCGTAAATTAATTAATGACAATTAAAAAAGTATATCGTCCGCCATTATGGCTTTAACAAAACGAAATCTAGACTCAATCTTGTAAAACGTAAAAAAATAAATTATCCGTTTATTATCACAAAGTAAATAATTAATAAAATAAGTAATAAAAAAGAAACCTTACAATTAAAAGAATACAAAAAAGTATAATTTTATATTTGTGCTAAAAGGCATCAAGACTCAATATGTGCTCAGCAAGGCTTGCTGCGCTGATCTTCAGTCTGTCTACATCAGACAACAAGTAGTACCCAAAAATGTAAATATTGCGGTATGGTTGTAACGAACTTAAAAAATTATAATTATAACATATTTTAGTAGCAGCGCGAATGTAAAACTATTGCGTAAGTAAAAACTAAAGAGAATAAAAGATATTTTTAATGGTTTGTTGTAAAGGTCATACGTACTTAGTCGAGCTAATTTGGAATTTCATTAATATATCGCGGTACTTTTTTAAAAAGTACTTTTAACCGTGCATTTCCTTAGTGGAGGAGGTAGACTATTCCAAATTTTGCTCGCTTTTATAGAAAACGCCCCCGTAGTTAGCGGTTTACGGTCTGACGAAAATCACGCTAATTTTTTTACCAAATACAGAGGTCTTTTATAAGAGATAAGTTTATGCAGCATCGAAGCAAAACGTAGATCTTTTGGTTTTGGATATTCGAAATCCAAAGGACCCGGACAGAATTTCGATATGCCTTTAACCACACCCGTTTAACATAGAGATTTCCAGACGAAGTACAATATGTTTCAGAAAATGATCAGAAAAATGTACCGTAACTTTTTATTTAAACGATCTATATCCCGGAAAAGAAACCAAATAAGACCTCGTCTAGATTGATGATCATGATTCTAGATTCAGTATCATTCAGATCTCTTAACCATCAATCACAAAGTACCTTAATGTCAATAGTTCTCCCCTCGTATAACCAGAAATACTATAAACAATTTTGAAGGATCACTTATATGCTGTGTTGCATTTCTCGTAATATAAGTACCGGTAACAACGGAAGTATTGAACACAATTAAAAAAGTATTGTCTATAGTTTACGCGAATGGTACACATTTAAATAAAACCCCTTTTAACGGTTTACAACTTGAAATATATCAGGCAACTAATGATCCTACATATTTAAATTTTCATTTATTATTTAAATAGAACCCTTTATATAATCTTAACTAACTACCTACCTTAACTCCTTTATTATTTTACGTTTACAAACACAATTTAAAAGTCTACTGATAATTAGTATATTTTCTCTCTTTACTCCTAAGTAGACTATCAAGATGAATTTATGAAATGAAAATTAACAGTATTCCCGACCGCACGTATGATACTAAGCGTAAGACGACACAAAAATGTTTTAACATTTCAACGACTCGTCGTTACAAAATGAACATGCAGCGTCAGATAAATTATACTAAATTTATATCTATTAAATCTTCGAGACTCCTTGATAAAGTGATTTTAAAAATCATAATCAATAATTACAATATGTTGCAAGTAAAGCACTTAGGTCTTACAATGTGTTACGAAAAAGTTCAATTTCTTCATATCGAATTTATAACGTTACGATATAAATCGCCGTTATAAATGGACTGAGGCTTAGTAAGAGTTGCCAGATGTAGGTTTATAGGCTTGCTAGGCTTTAGCTCATTAATACGACCTACCATTACTACAACAGCATGCCTGCATGTGGTAATGGTGCATAATGTATACCATTTTGAATGTCTGGCTTAGAAGCTAAGATACCACTGTAAGGCAAATTGAATTTGCCACATATATACATAGTATTTTAGATTTTATTTGCCTTTTAATGCCATAAAAAAATTAAATACAAAACGATAAAACGGTAAAGAAAATACATTTAAATAATCGGTTTAAAACGAGAACGATAACTTTTGCAATTAAATTTAACTACGCTCCGACGTCTGTTGACAGTGTTTTATTGAAATAAAAAAATAAAAAAAAACACAGAACAAAATTTAATAACATGCATTAGAGCCGAAAAAATCGTTATTGGTCGTGGAGGATACACACTAAACTGCGTCCTAGCGACTTAAAATTAATATAAATTGTATTTATTTTCTTAAGTACTGCACACACAGTTTTTGCGAGTACACATCCAAAGAAAACACTGTAACGGTTTAAAACGCCATTATAACCCAGATAATTCCTCTAGTGACCATGGCTGCTGCAAAGCATCCAAAACGTCTGGCTTTATTTAAAAGACAAGACAGTTTTGCACCTGTTACAGCCTAATAGGTTCTGATCCCACCCAATCAATTGCCAAGTTTACCTGTGGTCAAATCCCGCGATTCGTTTAGATGTTAAAACGCCTTCGTAAAACCACATAAACCATAATTTTAGCGCAATAGAATTGGTTATTTTCCATTTGTTTATCGAAAGCAGAACGTGTATTCAAATGCATTAGAAATTATAAAATCTATCTGCGTATTATTATATCCGTGTGATTAACTTCTATAAGTCAATAACACACAATTAGAAACAGATTATTCAATAAATTATACAGCTCTGCTCGAATTACATTTTCATCGTATCCATTCGTAGAACCGGTACGTTATGCAAATGCACAGATTATAAAATTCATATTTTGATCTACGATTTTGAAGTAAAAGCTTTGGGCCATTAATCACGCTTATTAAAATTGTTCATAAATTTTGTGAAAGTGATGGCAATAGGTGAGTTAGATCATTCTTTAGTAATAGCCAATAGAAGGAATTTAGATAAGGAAATCTTGAAGGAATATTTACTTTAAAATCTCAGCGTACCTTCATTTTATTTACTGATGGTTCATTGGTGAAGTACCCCATCCATATCACATTTAAAAAGGACCTTTGGATATTCGGAAATCTACAGACTGAAGCTGTAGACGGTGGCTCGTGACCCGGATGGAATTTCGATAGTCCTATCACACATTTCATATCTAAATTTCCAGACGAAGTCACAAAATATTTCAGAAAAGTTATTAACTAATTTGAAACGTGTTGAAACCGGGATTCGAACCCACGACCCGTAAATTATTAGCAATGCTACCATTACGCAAATCTTTCATGTTTCTGTCACATTGATTGATTTAAGTAACTATGTAGATATGCACAGACTTAACTGATTCAAGAACTCATTGCATATACGCATTTATATCTAATTAATAACCACGTGTATTCCGGTCACTAAAATTTATTTAATTTATCAGTTCTGTAAGTCGTTCAAATTTCTAAAATAACCGTTTAAACTCGTCGCATAGCGTTACGGGCAGCGGATCGCGTAGGATACAGACTACATAGATTCTAGCTTGTAAATAACAATAATAAAAAATAACGGTATAAGAAACAAAAAAATATATATATAGAAGAATGATTCTTCTTTAAACGATCTAAAAAATGTCTGCGACAGTATACGTCTTGCAAGATTAACCCGCTAGGACGACGGGATGCGGACGACGTCGTAGGTTTAAGTTAGACTCTAACAATCTATTTGTATTGTTTGTAATAAGTGTTAAGTACTATACTAGTTAGACGCGCTAGAAATTACTGTACCCATGCATTTAAAACAGGAAATTACTAAGCGTAACAATCGGCAAACAATCTAGGTTACGGAACTCGTGTTTTCAGCGGTGATGCACTAATATAACGCGGTTCTTAACCGACTACACACAGCAAACTAAAAGAAAGAAATACTTCACAAAAACTAAAAGATATCTTAGTTTAGTTAAATAGCAATGATTTATTAAGTATTTTAAATAAAATGTGTACTAGCTGCCAGTTAGCTCCTCCAAATACCAAGTACAAGAAAACAGATGGCGCTAGCGTAGCAGATTTGACTTTGACATAAGGGACAACCTCTATCTTCTGTATTAGTCCCCCCTCATGGCCACGGCTGCAAATAAATTAAAAATAAGTTAACTAATATGATTCGCGTTTAAAACGCGTAAACTGTAGAAAATACTTACATATTTTTATGATATAGTTTGGAATTCGATGCCAATTAAGATGTCTTGGAACAACCCGGAATTTTAAAATAAGTGGTATCATCACTAACAATATCATCAAGAAGCAAGTTAAGCTTCGTTTCTGGTTATCATCACAAATTTAGTAGATAGTTCTTACTGGTGCTGCATGAGTTGGTGCTGCACTGGTGTGCGAAAGCCTTGTCGCACATAAGAGGAACCGTGTGATGTTAGTAGGTTCCATTATACTTTATTAAGTCTATGTGTCATGTAATCTGGATTTTTATTTACTTTAGACCAAGAAGGTCACTCTTCCTCCCGGGGAAAGGATAGTTGGGGGGGGGGGGCATCGATTTCATAAGCACTCGTGTAAGTATTTTTCTTTCTCTTTTTTTGTTAATATTTATTTAATACAGTTATTAGGCTAATACTTAATTTTTTTTACTGTACGAGTACGTGTCTTGTGAAATAAATTGTTTGAGTTTGAGACAGACTCTATGGACAGTTCGTAGCCAAATAGGAAGCGACTTATTAGTAACGGTTTATCTTTTATGTCATTTGCATATGTTATAAATATTACGTTACAAAGTCTCGTAATCGTTACGTTTTACATCGTTACAAGTAGTTGCAACATTAAAAACACTTCATCTTACATGAAACACTGTGTGTTTACGACAGTTGTAAGTATCAGAGAACAGAAATAATTTCTGTTCTCAGAAATGTAGATAATAGTGTGACGGGCGCATTGATGTAATGATAGGCTAATAATCATCGGGTCGCGGGTTCGAGCCCCACCGGGTCCAAAAATTTTCAAATAATTTTGTAATTTCTCTGAAACTAGGAATTCGTCTGGAAATCTAGATATTAAAGGGGTGGTAGGATTATCGAAATTTCATTTGAGTGAAACGCCGTGCTTGTGTATTCTCTTTTATCATATAAAATAGTTGTTGCGCTGGCGCAGCAAACCAGAAAGGTATAGATTTACTTGCTAATTTAAAGACACATGCTTGACATCCGTTTAATCTTAAATATATACCTGTAGTTCAATGTTACGTGGTCAATTTTTTATATCTGTTTCACTGCTCGATTAATAGAGATACAGGTGAACAGGCTTTGTCCTGCCCGATAGAAACAATATATTTTATATGTCATTTAAAACCAGGATCTCTAACGCAATTCTAGTCTAATACTACTAAACTAATATCCTTTTGAAAGGTGATAGACGCGATGTATGTAAGACCCTTTGTTGTTTAAATATAAAATTTCATGAGATTAATGAATTGTTATAAATAATTGATGACATAAACTCGAATCTCTTAACGTTAAAAGCCTACCGTACCGTGCCTCTACCAATTAAGTTAACAGGTATAACTTATATATATATTTTCCAGCATTAAAATCCCATTACACGTAAAATAATTTCGAGAGAAGCAAGATCTCAGGAGGTTCGAAGCCAATCATTTCCCGTCGCCATAGAAAGTTGCCTGAACATAGCTACGCGTTCTACAATCTTGGATAATATATGGATCTATTAAATGTTCGACGTTAGGGAAATGCGTAACGAATCGCAAACTTAAACCGTTTTAATCAAATATAATCCTTCCCAGCAACATCATATTAACGTCTTAAAAATATTACAGTGGTTTTATGTTGGAATAAATTTCCGTAAAGAAAAGAAGAAGCACGGAAGATCACATTTTCTTTTAAAAACTAATAATTGTTCGATATTTTTACGAACAAATTATCGCTCTTTTTTCTGCAAAAGCAGATCTAGTATGTGGACATTATATATTGTGGAATCCGATAAAAAACCTATATAAACTTTAAAGGTTTGTCCTTAAGGGCATTTCATCGATTTCCTGGGATTAGAACCTACGCATTGCTAGGCAACGAAAACAATAAGTTACGTCGACGTTCCTAAAAAAAACGTAACAGTTTTTGAACGTGAATCGTTCAAAAACTAAACACAAATTCATGCAAATTTTGCGTACCTGAGGAATTTTTAAAACATTATGAGAGACAACTGGTAACTATATATTCTAGTAACACCATACTCTTATGTGAACTACAAATCCGAATATAAAAATAAATATTTAATTACACACTAACAACAAATTGTTCTGACGAAAGATGACGAGCACAATTTGAATAAACGTAGACTTTTGTTTAAATTTTGTGATTACAGCTCTCATCTTGTCTATAACCTTTGACATTACTTACATTCATGATTCAACAACTTGGTACTGTTCATTATGACACGGGCAAGACTTGAACCGTTCAAGGTTCAAGTCCTGCCCGTGTCGTATTTTTTCTTCAATTAAAAAATTGATTTTTAATTTTCAAGATGAACCCACATGTGGTAAAATAGTAAAGTGTTCATCTTGAAATATAAATATTAAAATCGGTGGTAGAAAAGTTAAAATTCCGTCCGAATCACAAACTACCCACAACAGATGAAAAAGACGTGAAGTTTAATCGAAGTTTAGTTTCAGTCTATGAATCTCCGTATCCGTCCAAAATAGGTCGACTGTGCATTCGTTGAGATGTCACTCACGGCTGGAGTATTATCATCAAGTAAAGGCTTCTCTGTCCTCTTCAAAAAAAGGAACTGGTAAATACAAGTTGCTGTGTCCAGCCTATGCCAAATCTTTTGTAGTTTACCAGCATCATTGCGCAAAAGAAGTGGTAAATCCTACTAATATTATAAACGTGAAAGTTTGTATGTGTGGATGGATGTTTGTTACTCTTTCACGCAAAAACTACTGAATGGATTTCAATGAAACTATCCAATAATATAGCTTATACATCAGCATAACACATAGGCTACAATTTATAAAGATATTGTGTGAGCTGTCCAAAATGTGACATTAAGTGTCAAGTAACTAGGAAAAAACCTACGCTGCGCTGCCATAAACGTTAGTTACACATATTTATGTCATAAAGTTAGTTCTTTTCTACGCCACGCTAATATAAGCTACTCCAAATACTAATCCTGCATAGACAAAGTCGCGGGCACAAGCTAGTAGTACAATATGATTTTAAAGAAGACAATTTAGGCAATCACCTTTGACATTACTTTCTTCATGATTCAACGGCTAAACTGCTGAGTCATGAACTTGAGCTATCCTTGAAAAGCGAGACGTGACGAACAATAAGTGAAATTCGTACACAAACGCATTCGCTTTTGTTTCGACAATCAGACTGCTTTGCAATTTTAATTAGCTCAGCGGCTCGTTCCTTACACTTTCGTACTTCCGGCGTAACAGTAGAGATCGTTTAATGTTACTTAACAGAAAGCCAACTGAAGAGAACAATTTTACAACTGAAAGACATGAAAACTTTAATTTCAACCGCTAATATCCCACCTTTAGGCACAGTATGCCACAGAGCATGGTGGGTTTTAGCAACTCTCTCCAATTTTATTAGTGTTGATAGCCGGGACGGATGGCCTTACATACTTTCTGAGGTGGGTGTTATAACTTCTACTTCTAACTCCACGCTGGTGGTAAAAGTCTTTAAAAATGTCCAATACCGAACTAATATTTCGCGAGACTTTTCAGCTGCTACTTTTAAACCGTTTAAATAGTTTTATTTATTATGAACCTTGCTGAACTATTATTAGCGAATATTATAAAGTATTTATAAATAACAAACAAAGCTAATTTTAATTGAATACTTGCCATCTTTAACGGTTTGAAACGCGAAACGTATTAGTTAAACTTATTAACTTTGGTCCGCAGTTAAAATAATTTGTAAATTGGTTTAATATATCGTATTTTAAACCGTTAAAAGTGTTTTATTTAAAATTTCAAAGTTTAATCACGGACCAAAATATTATTAAATAAATCGGTGTTTTACTTGGCTTTCAGGTGTCAAGAGCTTTTGATAAAGCACAAGTCATTTTGAAAGTATGTTACAGATTCTCATTAGTCGAATACAGTCTCTAATCTACGTTTTCAACTTCCCGTACGTTATTGGTTTGACTGCGGCTCAAATCAAAATTTAAAAAGTACTTAATTGTTTGTCACCTACTTTTAAAATCTAGGCAACGTTGGCAATGATTAAACATTTAATCTTACTTTAGAGAGAGTTATGCACCTTTCTTACGATCGTGTAGTCGTCGGTTCGATGTCCAGTCATGCATTAAGTATTTGTGTGTCTGACACGTGCTCTCTACAAGAACCTACAGAAAATGCGCAGGCGCATTTAGCATCTAAGCTCTTTGTTATAGAGCAATAATTTTTAGACAATATGATTTTTTTGTGTATTTCGTTAATAGTGAAGAATTTTATTACTACTGAAAATAATCTCTTCTGCGATGAAATACTGTCTATAGTTTACGCGAGTAGTACACATTTAAATAAAACACTTTAACGGTTTAAAACGCGATATATTAGTTAAACTTATTTGAAAATGATTTTTAACTTCGGGGAAGATAAGATTTTTTACGGGGAGACTTCCCGTGACCACGGCTGCTGCAAAGCATCCGAAACGTCGGGCCGAAGATAAAAATCATTTTCAAATAAGTTTAACTAATATATCGCGTTTGAAACCGTTAAAGTGTTTTATTTAAATCTTTTGCGATGTATAATTTTTGCATCGTTTTTTATCCCAAACCATAATGTTATAAATAAATATTCTTGTCTTTTTGTTATTCATAATTAATCGCCTATCCTCAATGCAAATTTTGCGATATGTGTGCGGTTAACTTTGTTGTGCATATTTAAAGAAAAATAAGAACAAAAAATTGTGTCTAAAACTTTTACTCTTTTTTGTCCAAATGTAAAAGTACACTGTAAAATGGAATAAATTAAAACATATAGTAGCACGACATTACACAACATAATATGTTGAAAGAAAGTTAAAATTTAAAAACGACATCAACATCTAGAGAGAGTTTTTATGACTTAGATATGCGTCGTGGGTTATTCTTTTAGAGATTAAATGTTAATAGAATGTCCAGAGAGTTCTTTGGTCCGTCCACAATTTTAGGTTTGAACAAGAGCTCAAGATACATATTATTGAGGATGGATCTAAATAAAAACGACGTTCTAGAATGCGCTATCTAGGAATGTGTACTTAGCGTAAGAATTTATCTTTTTGTATGCAAAGGGAAGTAAGGAATTTACTTACCGACATTGGCAAATGAAAGAGTTATGGAAAAAATATTTATACTATTTTAATAGCTTAGTAGACATTCCTTGTACAGTAGATGAACATACTAAATCATTTAAGGTCTTAACGAATAGATGAGTAGGTTTTTTCTTTCTATTTTTCTATATTATGCTTGCTGTAAAATACGCCAGCTTAAATAAAAATTACTAAGTCTACTTAAAATCTATTCTCACCATAATATTTGTAGTACAATCCAAATTAATTTAGATCCGTCGATTTAAGATCTAATAAACTGCACGTAGTTCACAGTAAAACACACCACAATTGTATATCGTGCGCGCGCGCAATATTTGAATAAACGGTATCGATACGGTATATTTATTTCGCATGTAAGGTATATATAATGCGTGGAGCGTGCCTTGTCTTCGCCGGCCGATGGTCAACTACTCTGAAGCTCAGAACATTCTCCATAACATAATTGCAACGGTGCTGTACTGATCAGCGATGCGCTACACTTTTAAATCGGTCTTAACTCGTGTAGTCTATAGTCAACATACAATACACAATAACGTTTTTTTTTTATATTTAGAAAAATATGCATTTGGCTTTGAAATTAAATAGTATTTTTTTTATCGATTGTTCTACTTATCGTAATACAACATTTTTAGTTGTATTCGTTACTGGGTTATTTAATTTTTGACCTCTGTAAAGTAGAATTAAAAAACGATTTCCCGCCTTTTTCTTTGTTTTTCATTCTAAGTAAATGGTTTTCTAAATACTGTTGTAATTTGTAATGTTTGTAATTTATTTTACGTAGCCATTTTCAAAAAATGCAGACGCTATACCTAATTTCTTCAATATAAATATATTGAAGAAATTAGGTAAAGCTTTTGTCCTCTCTTGTTATAAATTACTATATAGATATATACTAAGCAGTGATCAGTGAGATCTGAGGTTCCATGCCCAGCGGGCCCAGCATATTTTACATATATTTCTAAACATAAACATACAGGAAATCTAAATATGTTCAATATTAGCGCCATGGACTTCGTTCAAATTACGATCTATCAAGGATGGAACAGCGATGTATATCCGCGTTTTACTTATTTTTTGGATTCCCGAATAGAACCAGGGCAAAATAGTTCGTATAAAAAGCACCTTAAATTAAAGGTATTTACAAAGGGTTTGACCATTTTCACCTTCCATATATTATACTCAAAGATATCATTATTAAATACTAGCTGTGCCAGCGACTTTGTCCGCGAGAATCGTTATTTTGGGCATCTAAATTAGTTTCTGCAAACCTATTTATCTTTATAACCTTAAACTGTTACCCACGACGTCAATCGCGTCCCTTCCCGTCGTTCTTGCAAGGTAATCTTAAAAGATAGACATACAGCGTCGCGGACTTTTTTTAGATCATTTAAAGAGGAATCATTCTTCGTACAATTTTTTTTGGTATCTTGAACCGTTTTTGCAGGGTTACTCCTTGGTATAGTACTCCATATATATATATATATATATATATATTAGTGTAGACTATACTTGGTTTCTACCTTTTCACTAAGAATTAACATGAGCTGATGTATATAACTGCTTTTCACGTAACTTGTTGTTATATGCAGTCATTAAAGTTAGCCTGTAATAGTGATACGGTATCATAAATATTTCACCGTGAAAGTACGAGTTAGCCACTCCCTAGCGAGTTTAACTCGTGAAAGCGCAAAATTTAATGAAAATTACCAACGTTGTGAATATTTTAACACCACAATAAATACCTTTAATTTAAATAGGCTTGGTATTTCTGAGAGTTCGCATCTGTCGTGGTACGTGGTAATGCCTTCGTAAGAGAAGCTCAATATTTTTAACAAGATCGGCCAAGCCGTTTTTAATGTTGCAGGAGGACAGACAAGCATGGTCACATGATAGTATGTGATATACCCTAGCCTATATCTAAACAAGGTGCGCTATCGACCTATTTTGGCTTTGGATATTCGGAGATCCACAGGTGAAAGCGTACGTAATTAAAATTCACAACTTTCTTATGTGTCGAACTTCCTACCAGCCATTTAACATCCAGATTAAGTCCAACATGTTTCAGAAAATTATAAATTTAAGAATTAGAAAAAAAATTGACCCGGTCAGACTCGAACTCTCGACCCGTTGATTATTAGGCGCACATTGCTACCATTACACCAGTAAGCCCGTCAAACCCGTTAGACGAGGACGCCCAAACGTGGATTGACGTTTGAGCGTCAACCCAATTATGTGATAATAACAAAATGTACTTTATTTTCGTACATGATATCTAATTTCAGGAAATTGACACCATGGAAGCCACACCTTTTTGGGGCATATCTGACCTGTCTCCAAACCATAAAAAAATTATTTCCTGGGATTAAACCTGGGTCCTCTTGAACTATGCTCAATGCAAGGCTTTCATTTGAGCTACGGACTTAAACAAGGCTTAAAGTATTTTTTTATATTCAACAAATATATTTGTGTTTTCTTGTTATTGAGTTCCCGATTAGCTTAATTATATTTCTTACAAATGATAATCTACACGATTACTTCTTGGTACAACGAATGATCTAGTTTTCCGGCTCTTAATTGCACCCGTACTTATCGCTTGAATAACCGACGGCGATTAAGACAAATGCTTATTAAATTTCTAATAACGATCCAGCGTATCTGGTTTATAGAAAGATCTCTTTACTCCTCCAAGTTAATAACGCGAAAACATCAATATCCTTTTTATTAATGCGGGAGCTTGTAAGGATGGATAAACGAATGCTTGTTTATTTTCTCCGTCGAAATAGCTGGAGCGAATAAGTCGTTTATATAAATGATTCCATCAAATGATAATTTTGAACTTTAATTTTATTTATTTATTCTAATATATAAAGCTGAAGGGTTTGCTCGTTTGTTTGAACGCGCTAATCTCAATCTACCGGTGCGAATTGATCAATTATTTTTGTGTTTGTTAGAGCATTTATCGAGGAAGGCTATAGGCTATAAATCATTGCCCTGTGACTCATACGAGCGAAGATTCAGCGAGAAATGTAAAAAAAATTGGGAAATTTCTTCATCATTATGGGTTTTCGCTGCAAAAACGGTTCAAGATACAGAATAAATATGTATGAAAGAATGATTCTTTCGCTTTATGTCTATCTTTTAAGATTAAGTTGCGAGAGCGACGGGAGGGGTCACGACCGACGTCGTGGGTAACTTAAGTTTATAGAGACGAAGAAGGTAAATGCAAAAACGAATTTGAATTTCCAAAATAAGGATTCTCGCTGACGAAGTCGCTGGCGCAGCTAGTATCTAAGTACATTGCAAACATTTGATGCAAGAATTATTTTAATATATTTTTTTAGTAAGGCTAATTGAGTAATAACGCAGTGCACTAGTTTTATTATTCGAAATAATAACTCACTAATGAAATACTAATAACATTCAAAGGTGAAAACCAAATGAAAGTTCAAATAAACATTAATAGAAAATTGTGGGCTTAAGTTTTATTCTCGTAAAACTAAGACATTATTTAATATTGGTATAAGTATTATACTTACTTAGTTAAAAGAGTTTAAATTTCTTAATATGGTTGTTGAAATGTCTTCCAATTTTTAAATTTGTGTTCAGCGCCATCTATAAACGCTACACTTAGATCTTTGCAAATTACCAACAAGTACAATTACAACATAATCGTCTGCGGTCTACGACTCACATTTTAAATAAGGCAATCTTTATGGTTACGGTTGGACAAACAGATGGCACCACTAATCATAATATAGCATCGCAACTACCTTCGTAGTTCAATATTTATCACGTTGGATTTTCTATCCGTCCGGCAGCCAATTCGTTAGTCAATTCTGCAAGGATACGGCCTGTTTCGCCAAATACCAACTTCGACGTAACAGAGGGCGCTAGCGTAGCATTTTTTTTACTTTGACGTCAGAGACACCCTCCATCTTTACGTGGTAACGAGTAGACCCCGTGATAAAACAATTTTTTAATAAGTTTAACTAATCTATATAGCGTTTTAATCCGTTTAACGGTTTAAATCGCGATGTGTGATGATTAAATCTTTACTCGTGGAACTACAGACAGTAGATATATTTTTAATAAAATGACATTACTAAAAAGTGCTGGCTGGCAGAAGTAATTTTCACGCTACTTAACTTAATATCAAATAGTACATTGATATATAAAAAAACTTATTTTCAGGTTAAAGAATGCTACTTTTATATTATGTATGTGTACTGTGATGCCTATATGAGCCTTACTCTTTCACACTAAACAACTTGACCGATATTGAACAGTATGGTTTCGTTGTAACTGCCAAAAATATTTGTACAAATGATCTTGTACTATTATTTTCTTAAAAAAAATTAACATGATCATTTGTACTATTATTTTTTTCTGAAAAAAAGTCATGTTACCTCTGAATATAACAATAAAAATTACTACCTATTTGAGTACGTGCAACAGGACATTGAAAGCAACTATATTTAAATAAAACACTTTAACGGTTTAAAACGCGTTTTAAACCGTTAAAGTGTTTTATTTAAATGTGTACTACTCGCGTAAACTATAGACAGTATTTAAGCAACTATATTTATAAATAAAATAAAAGACATTCCATTTTCAAACTATAATTTATCATTTGAAATTGAATTACGATTACATGGTTATGTAAATACTAAAAAAACTCCATAATACACTACTGTACATATTTTAAGACAATTGACAACATTAGTAGATAATTCGATGTTTCTATCGATATTTTAAGTACCTATTAACTGTAATGGCACTCATAGCCTATATTTGCGATTTTATTATATAATCTATATACATGTCACCTGAATTCATTAAAAAATATGCATCTGGTTTCCGATTTGAGAGAAATATTCGTAAAAAATTACAGTAGTGTCTACTATCGCTAGATGGCGTTGCAAACACGCGTTCAAAAGCTTTGTCTTATAATCTCCCTGGCTTACGTTCCACTGAACAGGCCTTTCCTTTAGATATTTCCAAATCGGAAACCGGTTGCCTAACATAAAAATCCCTATATTATGTTTAAATGTATTTAATAATATAATAACGTGTTTACATAACAAATGCAAATCAAAATATATAAGTCGACAATAAAATATCTAGGTTTATATCTTATTACAAATTTTTGTACAACCATCTATGTACAGATTCTAGATTATTTAAAAATGAGGTTTATATGTAGCTCGTAATAATAATTGAATGTACAATAGACATACTACACATACATAACTAATATAATAATAAACTAGACTTATTTTTTAAACTCGTTGTTTAAAATAAGCAAACTACATCAATTACATAAGACTTCGATGTAGAAATTTCAAAAAAGAGTGTAGATATGCCTTAGATGAAGCCTTAAAATGACTGTTTATCTTTAATCGTCTTTACTCTCATAGCTCTGTACTATTTGATTCATTTACATTTGATCTATACTTTAATGTAATTTGACCAGTCTAGTTTAAATAGAGATGTCGCGAGATACAATCTAGAAACTTCTATTTTCAATAGCTTGCTGGTTATTTTGCGATTAATTGAAAAAAAGATTAAACAATTATTATCTATTCGCTTTTTATTTCTGTATTTAATATTTAACCAAATTTATAAATATTTATTACCATTCAATATAAAGTAATTTGGTTAAAGAACACAACAACGGTAATATGTTTCGATGTTAAAACGGTTTAATTCTTATGAATTGTGTGTGTAAGTTATATTAATAATTGCATGAAATACAATAACATGACACTTAGATAAATAATATCCACCTGCGTAAATTTAACCAGCTTTAAAGAGACTTGTGGTTCACGGCGATCTCTATTCGCTTTACAAATAAAAATTAAAAACAATTTTGGGATAATAATTTCAAACAATGAATGATTGAATCAATGAAACATGAGCAGATGTTTACAAAACAAAGGCCGTGTTATTTCAGTTTGTCGCAATTTCAAACCATGTAACTTATCGATGTACTTTACGCTTTTATAAATTTACTTCTTGCATTTTCTTTTAATATATCTATAGAGCGGAAAAAACATTTTGAATTGATACTAGGGCCGTAGCCGAGTCAACCTATAATGCCATATATATTCTTTACGACGTTCTTAATTATTTTGTAATAACTTATTTGGCTAAGGCTCCAATTTAGATTCTCTTCAGGTACCCTCGATTAATTCAAGAAGACAATTTCAAATCTAGTTATTTATCTTAATGCAAGAGTGATTCAGTTTCCTATGATGAAAAAGCATTTAAGCTTATATTAAAATAACATTATTATGAACATGCAGACTTCATTTTAAACATAAATATATCTAATAAATGAATATACGGTTACTCTCTACTCTTTCTTACAAAGTTTTACTACTATGATACGGATGCTATAACAGAAGACACGGATCTTGGACGTCAAAGCGTAGTAAAGTAGATATTATAGATTATTGATAAAATATTAATTTTAATAAATCACTTAAATGGTTTAAAACGCGATATATTTTAGTTAAACTTATTTGTAAATTGTTAGAACTATGGCCCGATGTTTTGCAGCAGACGTGGTCACGTAGTAAAAATAAATTTAAGTTTAACTAATATAGATCGCGTCTTAAACCGTTAAGGTATTTTATTTAAATATGCATTGCTGTGTTTATGCACTAAACATACTACTGTAAAATAATTATATCATTATTATTTAATAAATAATTTAACATAAAAAAACTGTCATATGCTTTAAATGTTTAACCTCACTTAGACGTTAAGATTCCTGTCTCCTGTTACACGCGATGAAATTTGTTAAATCATCGTTCTTCATGTATGTACAAGAGAAATGAATCCTGGAAGAAAGGTGCTTCTTAATGTTTTGGTTGTGATGGCACTCCTGCGCCGATGACTTTGGCATAATGTTACCTGGAAATGGAATATATATTTTTAATTTATATTTTTTTACAAAGTACTAAGCTTCTCCGTGAGTCTTAAATCCTAAGAAATTAACTATCTACTTAATCATAGATGGAATGATAAGGAGAAAACAATTTATAACAAGTAAAACTAAACTTATTCTAAAAAGAGCAACTTTAATCATTTTTAAAAATTTAAATTGACAGGTTGTTTCTTTTCTCTAGCTTGCTATCTGTGATTTTTTTTTTTCTAGTTTTAAACCGTTTAAAGTTGGACGTATCTATACTTTTGTTATAAAGCTCAAAAGTTCGTTTGTATGCACTAATCTCAAGAACGACTGGTTCTAAATTTAAAAATATTTTTGTGTTGGTTGGACCATTTAATGAGAAAGGCTATAACACCAAGCTGCGATCAATGCGAAAAAACAGAAGGAAATGAGAAAACAACGGAAGGTGGAGAGATTATTCGTCGTTGTGGGCTTTCGAGCTATGGATGTTATTTGCAAGAATAAATATGTCGCCCAAAATAGCTTTTCCGGGCTAGCTAGGTTAAATTATTGTTAAGGTGATGGAAGGAGTTAGTACCTTGGCGCATGTCGTCCCCTCATCATGTGCGGCGGGATCTCCCGTCTTTCGATTTCGTCGGAATTTAGCTGAAGACCAGCCACCAACTGCATAATCTCTCGTTCCTTTTTCAATTCTTCACGACCTGTCTCCACCTGGAAATTGGAGGGAATTTATTTTTACTTTAAATTTTAAACCAGACTTTAGACTTTATTATTTTGAAAATATTACACCATTCTGCGGTTTCTTGTAATTGTGTAGTGTCTACACTGCATAGTTACGTTGTTGATTATGTTATATTTTGTTAAAGAAATGGTTTGCCAATAAGTTTCTTATTTTTTATTTGTGAATGTTTATTTATTTATATTTTTCATTACTTTAATTACCAAATAAAAAGTGTATTAAATTTAGGTACCGCAGCATTTTTTAGATGCAAAGATGAGTTTGTCTTACGACTAACTGAGCTAAATTAAGTTAAGGAAGAAGAAAGAAGAAAAAAAAATTACTACTAAGGCACACAAAAACACATGTTACACTTATTACTAAAACATAAAAAAAAAACAAAACATAATTTTATCTTAATAGTATAACTTAATATAATAAGATAGGATAATGTCGTGTGCTGCTAGTAGAATAGGATCTTACTCAGTTTATATCAGGTCCTTTGTTGACCTGAAACTGATTTTCAGCAAGTCCTTAGAGTGTGGACAGCGGCGCCACACTCAAGTTATAATACCACACTCAATTTAAGTAAGTAATTTTTTTATTTCATCGAATTGGAGGAATGTGAGTTGCGAGACAGAAGTGGGGCGTGAATCCTGAGGTGAGGCCATATGGAGGAAGTTGGTGCAACTGCATCACCAATAGTGGCGACTTGCACAACTTGTTACGTGCCAGAGCTCTCGAAAGTGATATTAGCGATATCGCCTTTATTCACAATCGCTGTGATCGCTGTCTGCTTAGCGGGTAATTGGCCATGGCGAGAAAAAATGTGTAATATTGTTTATATGGGTATAATTTTTCAAGATGGCTGTAGTTTTTTGTATTAAATACTATAATTGCACACATATAGCCTACTTCTAATAACTTAAAACTTTTTTTACGAATTTATTGGCTTAAAGTGTAGTTTTTTTAATAATACTAAAATTGTTTTGAATTTTATCTCGCTTGAGGTTTTTATTGTTCTAAATCCGACTCTTATAGTATATATTTTTATTAATTAAATTATATAATGCAAATATAATAATATCATTATGTTTAATAATAATATTATTATATTAATAATAATATTCTTTAAATACGATTAACATTAAAACTAATAATTGATTTGTAACTTATTGTAATCGTGTTGTAAAATCTAAAAGGAAGAGCCGTAGTTAAAATCAATTGTTAATAAGTTTAACGTGTTTTGTTTAATATTGTAATTGTGTACACAAAATTATGTATACTAAAGAAATTCGATGTAACACAATTCGATGAACTCAACAACTCGTAATACAACAGACGGTAGGACGTCTTTCATAAAATATAAAAAAGAAAAAAAATCGCGCATTTCTTTTTGCTAAACTCGTAGCTATTTGTCACAAAATGTAATTATAATCTTTTTTTTATTAAACAGTATATAAATATTACTTAGTTTATTTAACTTTCCTGTCATAGAGTGTGAAAAGTAAAAGCTTCTAATCAATTACTTCGTGTTATTAACTCCTAAGTCATTGACAAGACCATATATACAAATCAAAATTGCCGCCGAACATTTGATAATTCTAATGTCACATTAATTGTTAGATGATAGTAATCAATCTTGCAAAAACTGATCTACCATGGAATCGAAGTATACTATTTGAAGTAAAGCTAGATGCATTTGCTATCAATCCATGATTTTACATAAAATTTGCATAATTTCCATAAACATAAGCATATCGTTCTTATCTACGAAATGGTTTGCATTATGTACTTTTTTTAAAAAAAGATGCGCGGTCTATCCCTTTTTGGCTTTAAATATTTCATCAGAAAAGCAAGTTTTTAATCTTTATTTACAATATTTTACAGAACGTCCTTCAATTTGAAAAATTAATATTTTGCACATGATGGCATTATATACATTAAAAACAAAGTCGCATTTTTTTTAAATCTTTGCTCAGAGCAACATCACGTAACGCTGTGGATGCCGGGTTCCAGTCCTGCCCGTGTCCTATTTTTTTTACCTTAAAATCGATTCTTATTTTTTTTTTCAATCTTCTCCGCAAGTAAAGGCCCATATTACCCGTCTTAGTATCTCAGTTGTAAAGCGTGTTGCTCGAAGAGGTTTAGAGGTGTGCTCCATCTTGCCTCTCAAAAAGTAAGTGGGGGGAACTTGATAGCAAAAATCAAGCAAAAATAATGAATCTGCCCTACAGGTCATTTTTTTACAATTACGCATCTTTAAAACTTCAACTTCATTGATGTGACTAAACGCCATCTTACGTACACCTTATGTAAGACGCAGGAAATAACACGTTCTGCGTGAAATTGTTAATTGCCTGGTGATTTCTCACTAAATCTCACGTTACATTCAAAACGCTGGTATTTAGAAATTCATAGGAGGTGCTTGTGTGAAAAAACTGTGTTGTATAATAAAGAAGCTAGGCTGGATGGAAAGCTGAATTGCCTTAAACGTAAAACGTCGCCATTCGAAACTCGATCTTTAATTTAATCTATTGGTGTATATTTCAGTCCGGTTTAAAAACAAAACGGCAAGACAATTGTTTTACGCCGAATTGCTCGAATATTACCTTAACACCTAACTGTGTAAACTTGATATATATTAATTTTTTTGTTCTCTGAAAGCTGAAGAGTTTGTTTGTTTGAACCTCAGGAACTATTGGTTGGATATGAAATGCTTGTATTGGTTAGAGCATTTATAGCGGAAGGCTTATAGGTCCTAAAACATCGCACTGTAACTTATAGGAGTGAAGAAACAAAATATGAAAAAACGGAGGTTTTGTGGGTTTTCGTTACGTACGCCGCGAAAACGGTTTAAATAACCCAAAAAATATGCCTGAAAGAATAATTCCTATTCAAATGATCTAAAAAATTATCCGCGACAGTATATGTCTCTATCTTTTAAGATTAGCTTAAAAGAACGACATGACGCAGACGTCTTGGGTAACAGCTTAAATTCAGAGTTGAACAGGAGGTTTTCAAAAACAAATTTCGATGCCCAAATTATTTTTTTTACGTAGTTGAAGTCGCTGATACAGTAAGTACTACCATACATTTAAAACTTGCTAAAGTAATTAAGTATTGATATACAACATTCCTTACGAGTCATAAGAACCTCCCTCAAATGGAATTGAAAGGTCATTTTTTCGTCTGTACGGTAATTGTTAAAGAAAAATACCGACATCTGCTAAACAGGAAATAACAGACGTAGAGGCAATATTGTACAAAAACAGTTTGAGAATATTATTGCTGAATATAGCGCTGGAACAGTTCAGGATTCGAATCCCCGATGTTTATCAAGCTGGGCTGACAGCGACAGAGATGTCACCCCAATTTGTAGTTTATAATGGTTTATCTCGCTAAATGAATACAAGTTAAAACTATTAACACCTCATACACATAACCAGAGTTCTCCTTTTTAAGGTTAATACTAAGAAAAATAATTTTAAAATTCGTAAATACATGATAAACGCCAATTGCACAGACTAAGTTCGAATGTCTCCAGTCTTTAGGTTTTTAGTCTAGATAACTCGGTGCTGGGAGCTTTGGTGTCTTACAAACGTGTTCGCGCGCTCCCTCGAAATCGCCGTAGCGGGCTGAGTGTGTTTAGGGGTTCTGGTCAGCTATTGTCTCCGAGGAGATTGTAGTACGATTTACCGCACTCCCTACGTCACTTTTGCGCGACGTGCGCGCGCATTAGGCAACAACAGTAGTTAAAAAAAGATGTCTGATGCTTAGATGTTGTAGTTTAGTAATACTACTATCGATATCAAATAGAAGATCTTTCTCTTAAGTGGAATCAATAGTAGCAATACATTCTTTATCGTTACGCATAACATTTTCCCACGTAAGTTGTACATTGTTCTACAAACTGGTGACATTTCACAATTTACACCCACCGCGTATTGTTAAGCGCATATTGCTGTATCGAATAATCATAGATTGACAATCGTTACAAGATACTATCATTAATAATATTCCATCGTACAGAGTGCCATCACACTTATAACATTAAATTTACCTGTGCATTATACCTATTGTAACACTAAGCTTTTAGTACAAGGAAAGAGCGCAAATTGAGTTTGATTTTTGTTCGTTTAAAAGATCTTTAATCTATTTGTAACAAGTAGATGACAACACGCGCTTCGCGGTTATTAATGATTGTGGTTCAATCAACTGTCAAGCTATAGATGTAAAAAAAATCCAGGGATGTAAAAAAAATCTACTTGGCTTATTTTAATAAAATTTTGCATGCTCAGAACCTTCCAAGCCACATTAATGTAAAAATACATCATTCTAGCACGTTTTGTTTTGATAATAACAATCATAGCAAAATTGTGTAAAATCTAATTTCCCTTTGTAATATTTAGTGAAATTATCGATCAAAGTAATCGAGCCATAAAAAAAATGAATGTAATAGAATAAAAATTTGAGGCTTGAAGTGGCCTAATAACAAAAAAATATGATTTTCAATAAGATGCAAAATAAAAATGCACAGTTAAGTTAGGCGAAAATGAGTTTAACTATTATTTGTGTAAAAATTATGTTCACAATTTTCCGTAACTGCTCTTGTAAACTAACATTTTTAGACTATGAAAATATAACTCAAGTCATAAAAATTGCAGTTAGGCTATTCTGCTTCTAGCGGAGTCAAATATTATATCAGTCTTGTTTATATTAACATTTACACAGTAAAGCTTTTTAGATATATACTTCTATACGGCACGTGTGTCAATCACAATATAGAGAATAAAAATCAAGGAATTCCGGCGCTCTATTCAATATTACACATCTGTATTTCCATGTTAGTAAGTTGTATGTACCAAAATATCGTACGCTTCGATGACGTTTGTGGGTCATTATAGTCTGTCCATTCACAGAGCCACAACTAGCTGTGCTCGTCCAAGGTTATTGCTTTCACATAACGCTGTACTTAAATCCCTAAGGCCCGGATTCCTCTATAATCTATGAGTATTGACAATTATTAACGGTTAATTTTACTCTTAGTCTTCAATGTCTACATTTAATAAGAATACTGGCATTTTGACATTTAACATTAAAAACTTAACTCTTTGCCTATAGTTTAAGAAAAAAAAGGTTTAAAACGTGGTCATAGATTATCATAAGGTTTTGTATTATAAAAATGTACTATATTCGTTAAATTATGAGTTTCTCTAGCTTTCAGTTCTCAAAAGTACTTTCTTGAATAGCTTGTGTTTTTCGTTTTTACAAAATCGTGTTTAAATATAGTACTGTACATATACTTGATCAAATAGAATGAGACTTTTTATTTGCTTTGGAAACGATCTCCGTTTCTACCTAGTAAGAAAGTAAAACACACAAAAAGCCACTCGTCAAGTTTCTCCCGCCAAAACCGAGAGTTGACCGATTGACATTCGATGTACCTACCGCGTTTCGGAATAAAGCATTAAGTAAAAGTTATTTTTAAATTTCTTTCTTACTGGCAGTTTAAAACGCCAAAAAAGTGTTAAATTAATATAGAATACAGGTAGCGTGGAATCCCGTTTCTCCTCCTGGAGTCAATGGAGCAGACAAATATCTGTCTGTTTTTTTCATAGTTCTTTTTAATAGACAAGAAGATGATCATACTTCTGTGCCCGAGTCATGACTTTACGATGCAATTCTGGACATAAGCTGGCAATACAATTACAATGCTGGGCAATACAATTCAAGGCATATTTAGAAAATCTCTAACGCGCTCTACAGCATCACGTCGAGATAGTTTTGTGAGCTATATACTTCTATTATATAATAATGAAAAAACAAGAACATTTTCATGTGTACATTTTCTTTAAACAACCTGTTTAATTCAAACCTTTAACAGTCTCAATCGCGAATTATATTTTGTTATTCCCAACTTAAGTCGTCATTTCTGGTTCTTTTTTTATATCCTAGTATCTAGCCCTCGTCAGGTAGTTGTTAAAATAAATGAATATATTTCGCGAATTTGACCCTTAAAAGTGTTTTATTTAATTACTGCTTCTCACGTTAAATATAATAGTTTAAAGTTGAAATAGAAATAAAACGCAAATTTTTCGTTACATTCCCTAAAAACGGTTCCAATGACTACAATTTATATGTAATTGTTAAATAAGAGGAACCTAATTAAGATGCAGAAATGTTTAATTTAAATGTCTAACACAAACGCAAACTACGAGTATATTTCACACATAGCAAATGTGTTATTCGGAACAGACCTCGAAGTTAACATTCCATTAGACTTGCGTGACATTTGCATTAAGTTGGTACTACTGGCGAATTTTTAGGCCTTATCACTCGGTCATAAGGTTTATAATCAAGCGTGGAATGTTGGTAAGCCTTAATTAAGGCGCGAAGAGATTTCATTAAGCGTACTTGTAAAAATGCACGTCCTATCCGCTCGAGAAATTTGTGTGCAACGATTATGGTAAGCTTGCATATAAACTATGTGACCGGTTTGTTGCAAACATTTGCATATTTATTACTTAGTACACGATTGTAGATAATCATATGTTATCTGTGGCTGAAAACTAAACATTTTGTAGCAACTATTTACGCTCTGCTGGTTTTAAAAGGTAGCTGTTTTTTTCATAACATTTAAATTAAAAATCGATTACAGATTGACAATTACGACACGGGCAGTACTTGAACCGGCATGTACAGCGTTCAGTGCTGTTGCTCTAACCACTGAGCTACCGCGCTCTACACGTCATCGTACGTCGATTTTATTATATACATGCTCCTCTTGCGCAATGTTTGTTTTATTTAAAAAATATTTCAACTACGGCCCGGCGTTTCCCCTGCTTGCAAAGCATCTGACATAGGGCCGTAGTTATTTTTTTAATGAATTTAATTGATATATTTCGCATTTCAAATCGTTAAATGTTTTATTATATATATATACTCGGTAAACTACAGACAGTACTTGAATTTTTTAAAGTTAAGTAAAGTAAGAAATTTTTAAGCCCGTTCCGTAACCACTGTATTCGATGGTACAATGTAATTAAAATTTGCGGCAACACTTTGTTAATAGTTGACTAAGATCAGATATATATTAAGTATAATGTAATAGAAACTATTTTGTTTATAAACTTACTTAACAACTTTGACAGCGAAAAATACGTTTATTGATTTTGTACCATTTTTAACCTAAAGCCCCGTATTAGATGAACAACAAAGCTATTCACGGGTTAAGTTGAAACTTTAATACCAATACCATTTATTCTGATTTTTTTTAGGCCAGTTTATAAACCATATTTTCTGTCACCGAATGAAAATGTATGCAAAAGTAAATATTTTCGATTGCAAACATTTTTTTATCATAGAGGAGAACAGACGAGCTTTAACTTGATAGAAGGTGACCCAATCATATAACGTGTAACACGATGTGCTGTGGGACTATTTGGGCTTTGGATATTCGACGTCTGTAGAGCAACAAATTCTCAGTTAATAATTGTTTCTATAATATTATTGATAGAAAGAATATGCGTGTGAAAGTATCATTCCGGCCATTGTAAAACATTAAATTGTTACTGCGAATCTCTCTTCGTTACAAATATAGAAAATATATATTTTTTGCAATCAACTTCACAGCTCGTATATAGCCGAAGTATTTAATAATGTGAAAATTTTAATGATTTAACGTATAAATTATCAAATTTTGATAGTTTGTTGATAGTTGAGAATTAATATGTTTGTTATAGTAACAAAAATTACCTGACTGTTAACATTTTTTAAGTGACTGTAACATTAAGTTTAAAAGACAACCACTACGACCCGATGATTAATTATTTCGAAACGTCTTAAGTTCGAATCCCGGGAAAACGCAATAGTTTCGAGTTTCATTGTTATCAGTACGAGACAGACACAGATATGTACTTATGCCCACATGGGATAAATGAAAATTAACTTTCTTAAAACATTTAACATTACCAAAAAACCATTGAGATTCTGGTACTCACTTGGTCCACGCCCAGTGACCCAAAATCAGTTTGTCCATTTAACCACCACCATTAGACCATTTAAAAGAAAAACTATTGGCGAATTAATTTACTTTGGATACTACGTCGGTAAAATATTAGATTAATTAACTTTAACGGTTCAAAAGGCAAAATACAGTATATTAATTAATTCTTTAACTACAGCCTGTTTTGGGTTTTATGTTTATGTGTGTGGATGTAAAACAACAATAAAATGTATAAGTTTATATACATATATACATAAATATAAGAACCTCCTAGAAGTATATAGCAGTGATAGTAAGTTGGTAACATATTTTTTACTACACTCGTAATTTAACAATATCTCAGCAGCGATTACACGCCACTCTTCGTCACGAGCCACCATGAAATTGTATAATCATTGAATGGCTAGAGAGAAAATGACAAAACAATGTTACATGAATTGTTATTGAGACATTAACGCCAGTGTTTCACGACTAGAAACCATAAAAATATGATAATTCTTATCTGTAAAACCCCGGTTGACTAAAACTCGAGAGTCAAACAGCCATTTTTGTGTCTGTTTTAGGAGTCGATCAGCCCTGCTCGAACGAAACAATTGTTTTCCGGGGTATATTCACAACCAGGGTATATTCTCATTTAATGCTAAGTAACGCGTTTTCCAATCAAACCACAGATGATTCTTGATTAGCAATTAATGATTACTAGTAATCTGATTTATTTTGTTTTGGGTATTCACGCCACTTGTACTTGTAGTTCAAATTAAAGCCAAAATAGTAATTATACTATTTGAATTCTAAAATGTTACTTAATCTTGGAAGCAAACTTATAGGGACACAAAAGGCTTAGTAGCTTTTTGTTTGCGCGTGAGTCTTTTCTCTCCGAAACGAATAAATGCATACCTAGTATTAATTGAATTTTATCCAGCTTTTAATACTTCTTTAAAGTAAAATACTGTTTAACGGTTTAAGACGCGAAAAATATTTCAAATGAATAAGATAAAATCGCAAACATGATTTACAGCAGTCGTGGAACAGAGTAATTAAAAAAATAATAAGTATATTTTGCGTAGAAAGCTGTTAAATGTTATAGCTATACATAATGCTTTCTCGTTTACACTTATCACATACGCCCAACTTACAAGGCTTAATTCGTTCTTGTTTGTATAACATCAATTAAGAAAGAACATGAAGAGAATTTTATTTTATACGGTTTATAAGTATTTAACCATATCCGCAAAAAACAAGTCGCCATCGGATATCCTCTAAGCTTTCGATCTTATCTCATTTAAATTCTATAGGTGTAAAGATTTATAATGTGTTTAATGGACTACTTTGAAACCCTCGGAAGTATGTGAAAACTTGGTTTAAGTCGCTAGCTAGTAAACTGCTCTTAGGAATTTATATAAAACACTTTAACGGTTTAAAACGCGATATATATTAGTTTAAGTTATATGAAAAGTTTAATTAAAAGAAAGTTTATTCTGCATGGACCCGACCAGTGTTGCCAATTATTAACTTCGACGGAACAGATGGCGCTAACGTAGCAGTTTTTTACTTTGACGTCTGAGATACCCTCCATCTTTAGTTTCCCCGTGACTACGGATGCCGCACAGTAACCGAAACGTCGGGCCGTAGTTAAAATAATTTTGAAATAAGTTTAACTAATATATATCGCGTTTTAAACCCTTAGTAGTTTTTTAAATGCTCTTAGGAAATGAGTTTGTGCCTTTTATTGTGTAATGCATTTATTTAATGTTTTATACCGAAAAGGTTGATTATTCTATCGCCTTCTGAATTCGGATTTTTTTTTAACTCAGTTCATCTATATATTTGATCATAAATGTATAAAAGTCGGGCCGTAGTTAAAGTAAGTTTAACTAATATATATCGCGTCTTAAAGTTTTATATTTAAAAGAGTGAGTTATCTAAAACAACCCGTTAATTTTCTTTGATCCTTTTACCTTAATTTTATTAACATTGAACAAAAAAAGTAACCAAATGTTAGAGGTTACTCCGTTCATTAAAAGTTGCTTTGTTATTCGTTCGTGAGAATAATGTCCAATTAAAGTCATTTGCAGTATGAAACAATCAAAAAACTTCAAAGAATATGTAAGTCACGATACGGTTTCACAATTTAATGAATACTTCAGAGGTCAGTTTACCAATCAATTCCACACACAAGCTACAACTAAGCCCGTTACGCCCGTTTACTTTATAGGACATATTTGCAAACGATTTATGTCAATGTAATGTCTTATTATAACGTCACTAGCTGTTACCATGACGCCATACGCGTCCCGTCGCTTCGTTCTGGCAATCTTAATATATTGTCGCACACATTTTTTAGATCATTTACAGGAAAATCATTGTTTCATACATATTTAATGGGTTTATGGATCATTTTTGCACATTATGATAGCCCTCAAAGATAAATATTTTTTCTCTTTTTCCTTTTTTGCTCCGATTGGTCGCAACGTGATGGTACACACTTAAAACCTTCCTTAAGAGAAGTCTATCAAACACAAAAAGAAATTTGTTGATTATTTTTTTAATTTATATTAACTGCGACCCGAAATTGTACTATACTCGTTCATGGTAAAATATTAAAAACACAAATGAAAAAGCGGCTGAAATTCTATGTAGCTAAAATATATAATTCCAATATTATCTTGTTCAGATGCCAATATTTACAGCTGAATAAGCAACGGGTTACATTTATAAATAAAAAGTATTACCTAATTCAAGCTTTAAATTCAACGATGTCTAATTTTCAGGAAAGTAAAATTTAACGAACATGAGATTTCATATTCAATCTTTAATTCAACCAAAATAAAATATTTATATTTTGTAAAACTACGCAATCCACGTCTTTGTAAAATGTGTGCCTCGTAGTAACCATTAGGACATCTTTATCAAATTAATTGGTAAAGCATTGAGTGATATTATATATAGGAAATAGTAAATATAAAAATTTAATATAAGACAAACAATAACAAACTTTGTCAAAATATCACATAAGTTTCACCCCACTCGTACATTTACACCACGCTCGTAAAAGCAAACGACATAAGGGAAAATTCACTAAAAACATCGTCAGTGATTTTTACTGTGCTTAATTAGTGCAAAAAGTGTTTGTTGACCGTGCTCGTATGTGAACACAGAACAATTGCAGTAGCAATGACCGTTCAACTCGTGTGACTATCATTAAAAGGATCCAAAAAGCACCTCTATTACCATAGTTTAAAGACTATAGTCGTAACCATAGTCGTAAGCTAGCTAACAGCTGTTCCTGTTCTTATTAATATAAGATACAGTTTCCTATAAACCTAAGCTAGGTAACGTTGTTCAGATGACAATAGGTCGCACGCGCGTGAATCACTTTTAAGTAAACTAGTGCAGTATAACTGTGCCTTGAGATTTCTTACAAGAGTTTAAGGTTTAACTCTTCGGTTATTAAAATATTCAATAGCCCGACCATGTCTATTTCGCTGCGTCGAAAAGAGTTCAACGCGGGTACATGTACAGTAGAGCCAGTGGTCACGTTAAATTAAAATATTTAAAAATGAACCGATCATCGTCTAGAATTATATTAAAAAACATTTTGTATTTTTATGTTCGATTAATTTGATTTGAAATTTCAGATTTATAACATTTACATATAGATTACATTTATATAGAGATTTTTGTATGTTCATGTTATATTATATACTTTGTATCAAATTATTTATTTCGTTATTAGAAATTATGAAAAGTAAATATTAACATAGATTAAATACGATCTGAAGTTTACGCAAGTAGTACAGATTTAACTAAAACACTTCAATGGTTCAAAACGCGATATACATATTATATTAGTATCCCCGTGAACATGGCTGCTGTAAAGCATCCGAAACGTAAAAAAAGTTTAACTAATATAAATCGCGTTTCAAACCGTTAAAGTGCTTCACATAGATTTTTTTATAAATTGACCTATTATACAAAATACGTAGAAATTCTATTTTCACAGCTTTACAAGCAAATAATTATAAATACGTTTTAATACAAAGGTAGCCGAGGCCGAGCGAAATCGTTATCCTGAATTTGCAATACTCTTGAAACACCAACATTGTTACTGGTGGCAACACACATAGAATAAATTAATATAAGTGAATTATAGTAAGTATACTACCCTGTGTAATAAAAAAAAGTTTTAATTCACGAAACATAATACTTATCTTAATTTAAATACAATCCAACGTAACTAATAAACTTGCGTTTTAAACCGTTGAGAATTCTATAGATTAAAAATCGAAAATAAACTTGAACAGGTATCGTCAGCGTTCCGTGCTGTTGCTCTAACCAATTGAGCTACCGAGTCCCACACCCCATCGTCGAATTATTTCAACTTATTGATACATGCATCTCTCGCGCATGTTGAAACCGTTGTGAATTCTCTTAACTTATGTTCAACATTCAACTTATGGTGTTCGAACGAAAGTATTTTAATCAAACTGACGTTTAATATTTCCGACTTTAGTTGGCGAACCACGAAATAATAAAATATTTAATGCTTGTAACATTTTTTACATTCCAAGTTGACGTAATGATGAGGTCATGATTTATAATATACAATATTGTTTCGAAGAAATACGATGTTGCTTCAACAAACGCTAATTGTACTTATTATTAAATTTATTCGTGCAGCAAGGACACAAGTATAGTTAGGTATTGACTATTAAGATCAAAAGTCAACCTCTGTATTAACCAATACTTACGTACTTACTATAGATAGAATTTAACGTAATAAGGTAAGTACTGTCTATAGTTTACGCGAGTAGTACACATTTAAATAAAACACTTTAACCGTTTAAAACGCGGTATATTAGTTAAACTTATTTGCATCCGAGCATCCGAAACGTCGGGCCGAAGTTAAAAATAATTTCCAAATAAGTTTAACTAATATATCACGTTTTGAACCGTTCAAGTGTTTTATTTAAATGTAATAAGGTAAGGTTAAACGTCGTCAAAATAAGTTGATTAAGATATCTCGCGTTTCAAACCGTTAAACGTATTTTATTTAAATGGAATTTTTCACAACTATAGCTACATCTAGTTAAATCCTTCGTTAAACCTAATTTATAATTATTGTTTTTTTTTTATGGTAGAGGGCAGACAAGCAAGGGGTTCGCTTTATGGGAGGTGAAATACCCCAGCCATATCTAGACAAGATGCGCTGTCGGCCTATTTTGGCTTTACATATTTGATTTTCTCACAAATATTGACAATTGATCTTCACTTTATTGTTATTTATAAACGCGCTAGATAATTTACAATCTTACGATAGCCACACGAATATATACTTGCCATAATTTAATCTAAACTCTAATATAAGTACGTATTAATCTTACATTTCGTGTTACGTAACGCTCACGTTTCAAGCGTTGCTGACTGACTGACCTATTTACACTATGTTATAGTGTTATATCATAATGTATTGTGATCTAAACCAGTTTAAATTATAGAAAGGACGTCGATACAGAAAATACAAGAGGAAACGCAACGTGTAAAATAAGTTAAGAATTTTTTGTACAAGCAACTTAATTAAAACTATTGAGAAAGGTAAAAATTTCTTTGTGGTTAGAATACATCTATTATGACATGCTCCGTGACTTAGCGCTAAAGTTATTATAAAATAATTTTAAGTTCGTTCCTAAGTACATATAGAGAGGTCCGGGATTCGAATTCCAGGGAAACATAACGATAATTACTGTCGAGGAGTACAAGACAAATAATCACAGGAGTGCTGAGTTCCAATCCGGGAAAACAATAATAATACAGGTACAGTCGGAATACAAACACCAAATGGTATCTGCCCCATGCATGGTTAAATAAATTAAATAAGAACTTTACAACCAAGTGATAAATAAACGGGACACAGAAGTGTACTCAGTAATAGTATGTTGTCTGTTTCATTAAAATGAAGATTATGCAAACATAACCACATGCGTATGCCACTATATAATATTATCTGTGGAATCAAATCTGTGGTAACATCAGCAGCGACATTTCTAACTGGTTTGACCGCGTGCCAGGCTCTTAATCGACATAACCACATCGCCGATCCGCCATCGGCTAATATTCTGTTTCTTAAATCACTTATGTGTTCAATAACAAGACTTAATATTGTAAAAAAATTGTAAGTAAAGACCGAAAGATAGAAACACTTAGTTAGTTTGGCTATTATTGCAAGCATTTCGGCACCCTACCGAAAAAGAATAGTTCAATTTAACCAAGCTCAACTATAACGTGGTTAACAATGCTATCTTTTTAGAGTAACTTGCAAAAACGACGGGTCGACGTCGTGGATAACGACTAGTATTTTATAATACGGATACCTTTTAACTAAAGGTAGAGAAAAAAAAAACGATAAACATAAAACTTAAAACATAGACATTTACTGTGGCGGACATTTTTTATTATGATTTAAAAGGGATTCCGTTTTTCGAACATATTTTTTGGTTTCTTAAGCCATTTTCGTTACGCACACAACGGAATCTCTCGGCGATGAATCATTTACCCTGTTTTTTCCACTATTTTCAGTTTCAACAGGTAGTTCCTGAGATTAACGCGTTCAAACACACAAACAGTTCAGCTTCATAATACTAGTATGATTGACAAATAGCAAAAGAGAATTCCTCAAACCAAATATTTCTATGGTGTTGACAATTTTGCAATAAGTTACGTAAGTCTAGGACGATTCAGAAATCGAACCGTACGGCAATAGATCAAATAAGATTTAAAGATTTCTTATAGATCATTGACACGAGAGAAACAAAATATATGTAGTATTCTATAGTTTCGTAGAACCATAAGAAGGCTAAGACTAAATATGCGAATACAACACAATATTTTAGCTACATTTGGGTATAAACTAAGAGATATATCAACGTGTATAGATTTCCTTTACTTTCATACGTTTTATTTCGACATTCAAAAAAAAAATATCGATTCAATAATAATTAGATAACGATTTTTGTAGAAGGGAAGTATATTTTTCTTAAGCGTGAAAGCGTTTGAATGCGAAATAAATGATGAAAAAATAATTGATTTATTTACATGTATTTTTATGTTTATTTTTAGAGTTGCAAAGCAAAACGTATTAATATTTAATAATTAACCTTACATAACATAGAAATTTTATATTTTCTATTAAAATATATTCAATCAAGCAAGTGAACGCGGAAAACGCCGTGGAAATGTGTTGAAAGACACTTAACCTATTTATACTTGTTTCTAAATAACGTATTGAAGTACATGTATCTGACGTTTCTATCACGGAAAGAAAAAACAAATTCTCGCAGATTTTAATAAAACACTTTAACGGTTTAAAACGCGATATATTCGTTAAACTTATTTGAAATTTAATATCGCGTTTTAAACCGTTAAAGTGTTTTATTTAAATGTGTACTACTCGCGTAAACTATAGATACTATTTCTCGCAGATTATTTACAAAAATAATGAATTGCGCCCTTATTCGACTTTTACTGTGAGAATTTCACAAGGACCCTTGTAATTTCGCAATAGTTATGAGAGTTACTATTAAGAAACAAACATTTCAAGCAAGCGATAGTTAGTTTTAAAATATTAAAGTTGGGTAATTAAGCAAAATTACAAAATCACGTGTTGGCCCAATACAATGTCTGCGTAATAATAATAATCTTACTGAACCTGAATAACTGTCGTAGAGACGTAAACTCTGAGGGTAATCTTTATATTACGACAATGTTTTCTGATCATATTATGATCATTTCTCAAAATTATATTCTTAAGAGTGAAAAGAAGATTATAATTTATAAGTATAATGCGGGTAACACGGAGGGGCACCGCTAGTCCGAGTGTTTAAATGGTTTGTCAATGGAATTCAATTTTACCGTAACATAAAATGTGTGTACGCATTACGCAAAAATTTGTTAATGTGGGTTAATGTTTAACATTAAGGCTAATTTATATTTAATTACTAATCGACATAATTAATAATTACACATTTGCTAATATCATAGATTGACAACCTTTCACTAAATAATCTAAATCGAATAAAATTATGAATTCTGGATTCGCGTTTAAGGTACTTTTTAATAAAAAATGTTACGTACCTCTGGCGGAGCAGCGAATTTGAGATTGGCTAATGATCCATGCGATCGACTTCTGTGCTCTTGTCTTATGCTATAAGAGAAAGCACGCTCGTTTAGATGACCTTTCTTTCGATATATCCCACCAGCATCCTCAACAGCTTCCAAAGTCGTCATGCTTTGTGCCGCTTTTAATGCTGGAGGTTGCGGTTTGGAACGCCGAGGATCTACTGTCGCATATTGAATTCTACCCCTCCCTGGTGGGGGGACAGGTGCAAAAGGTCCCGGGGCTAATGCTGCAGGAACACGACCTCTGTGACCTAGAGTAGCAGGTCGCGCATGAGGTAATGTAGCAGCTGGGTGTGCTACTAACACCATAGGGTGAGCGGCCCACGCGGGCGGAGCTCGACCTAGGGATCTTCCATTCATCATGGGCGCTGGACCCGGCATCGTCGCGTATAACTCATCCGCTGATGCAGAAGATTTCTTCTTTGACTTCTTCGTAGTGGATTTCTTTTTGGGTTCCTCAGGTGGCGGGGGCGGTGGGGGCACCGAAGCCGGTCGACTTATTTGTCGTGGTCGCGGAGCACGCGCCGGGTGTGGAATCTCATCGCTCGCATCATCCCTTTCCACTTCACCGATCCACACTTTGTGGTTTTCATCACCATCGTATACCTCCACTTCTTCATCCGGTTCGGGCAATTGCGAGGGCGACCTCTCAGCCTCTAAGCGCTTCGCATATGAACTGTCCGCATATGCGTGGAAGCAGCACCGAACGAGCGCGTTGGCGGCTGCCTCTCGCCTGCAGATGAAGGCGTGACATTCGAGCACTTTGATGCCTTGCGTGCGACGTAGGACAGCCGCGAATAAAGGAGGTCGCCTCGCCGCCGGCGCTCTGGCAAACGGAGAGTCTAAAGGTAAAAATCTCGGCGCACCCTCGACGCTGACACGTCTCACGGCTGCGCAATAATGAAGGCTAGATATAGGAAAGAACCGCGACACTTTAGACCCGCTCTCGTCCACGTTCTCGAGCAGAATTCCATTCGACCACACCGAGAGCCAAGAGTCTATGCCGCCGGTGGTCGCCCCCTTTTCCGGGTACAATTCGCGCAGGGGTTCCTGGATTCCTTGCAAGCCATCCTTGCTCTGTTGGGGCACCGCCGAGCCGAGATACAGAACGCGGCACCGACAGATCGGCGTGGACTCCATTTTTAACACTACACTATCACATGACACCACGAAACACTGAAATACACTTAAAATTAATGAACTGACTCGCGAATACGGTTTACGTGCGGCGGTCGCGAGTCGCGGGTCTGAGTGAACGGAATTCAAGATGGCCGGTGAGTGGGCGCCGCGGGGCGAAGGACGCGGGCGGAGGCTTTACCTGCGCTTACGCACCTGTGAAGACGCTTCTAAGGGTATAGGTAGACGGGCAGTGCCGATGAACCGGCATTGTGTCAAATGAGTCGTCGCGAATTCGGCCGCATTTCTCTTGAGCGACACGTCGCGTTAGTGGCGACGTGACGGAATGCCACACTTTTGTCTTTTAGTGAAATCCGAAGGTCGGTAGATGATAATTCATTGGTTTCAAATGAGCTCCGCTTCGTTTGCCGTTTTCCCTGTCGAAATCAGCGAGTTTCATTGATCCTTCGCGTGACTACAGTTGTAAACAAGAATACACTTATGCATTGAAATGAGCGTGAGATGCGCCTTCTGTGCATAATATTATCAATTATGCTAAACGTCGTAGCGCATACTTGTTAGTATCTCAATCACTTGTTTCTGTTGAGTGCATTCATCTTTGGCTCGTTGCGAACAGATAATTCACTACTCGAACAATATTGAAATAAAACACTTAACGGTTTAAAACGCAATATATATTAAACTTATTTAGAGACTTAACTCCCCGCTGCTGCAAAGCATCCGAAACGTCGGCTAAGTTAATATAACCTTGAAATAAGTTTAACTACTTAATAACCATCGCGTTTTAAACCGTTACTGCTTTATTGAAATGTGTGCTGGCGTGAATTACAGACAGCATTTAACATTTTTAATTATTATTTTTAAAAATAGTAGCAAGATTCTTCCTGTAGTGGTGCTACGAATGGCCCGTCAGTGATGTTTCACTTTAACTACTAACAGGACTTTATTGATCCTTAATACACGTAGCGGTATCCTTGTCTAATCTACATTATAATTAGCTGGTTAACGACCTATAAATCAATCCTATTGGATTACTATTGCTAGGTTTCCGTTGAGTTTATACCTATGCAATCCGTGCAAGGATTAAAGGGTAAATTGTACTAATAAAGTTTTCTTTATAAGCCGAGCTTTTGCTTTAAACAACCCTACAATGGTTCACCGAGCTACATGACGTTAAGACGAGATATCCTGGTTTCGAATTCTGGGCAAACGGCACGTTTCGATCGGTCACAGTATATAAATCTGTTAAAAAAAACAGTAAAAATACACAGAAATGTTTGTTATCCTATGGGCAAAAATGATTTTTTTTTTCACGTTTTCCTGCATAATTCCTTAAATAATATTTTGAACCATTATTTTGAATGGTTTAAGACGAAACATATTAAAAGCAACTGTAGAGAGAAAGCTCTGGTAACCGAACCGAACCGACGTCGGGTCGTATTTAAAAAAAGCTAACATACTTTGCGTTTAATTTAATTCTACTATAACAAATATCTTGAGTAAATAAGCTCAGAAATGCGTTTACGATTAAAAGAAATATTTAAACCAATGAAGGGTTAATTACCGTCAGATCGAGATGAAAAAAACAAGTTAAAACGCATTACTTTATTAAATGGTTACAAACAAGTTGCATACACATTATTTAAAATTCTTTATATAACTTAATGTATGACTCTTATTCGTACACAGGCACTTATTAAAGATAATACACCAGATGTAAGTTAAGAAAATATAGCTTCATTAATAGAAGTTTCTCGAAAACCTATTAATAATGAAACTATATATTATTACCATTGTAGATACAGTGACATTACTTATATAAATATTAGGAAAATTTCATTGCATTGTTCACAGACTGTCTAGTTGAAGAATGTTCTTTTTTATCTGAAATCTTCTAAAGCATGCCGCCAATGATATTGTAAAAAAATCATTAATTTGTTTCTAAAATCAAAATACATACTTTCTGCGAAGTAAATTTAAACTGACAATTTTTTCTGTTAGTTTAGGTACTGTTTAGTCGATTATTACTTTTAAAGAAAATCTCAGATTTTAAGGTATCTTCTATCTTAGTCACGCAAGATAAAACTACCTTCTTACACCACGTTAATATCTACCCTCTGTGCATTTCTTTGTTAAAACTTGGGAGTTTTGAAGTTTGGCTCGTCTGCAGAATATTGCGGTGCCTTTCGCTTCTGTATTATATTTTGAATCTGTAAATACGGAAGTTGTTATTAATCAGTTCGTAACGTATTATTATCACTACAATAGCTCAATTTAAATAAAACACTTTAACGGTTTAAAACGCGACTAAAGTTTAGTCTCCGTGACCACGCTGCTGCAAAGTATCCGAAACTCGGGCCGAAGTTAAAAATCATTTTCAAATAAGTTTAATAATATATGCGTTTTAAAACTTAAATGTTTTATTTAATGTTAACTACTCGCTAAACTATAACATATTCTCAATTGTAAAACGCAGTGCCAAGTTAACCTTAGATCACGATGTATTTAGACACAATAAAATACCACTTATTTTTATACAAAATATTATGTCTGTGGAATTCACATATAATTTGTTAAATTAATTATTTTCTAAATTTTTATCATGTAATACTTATATAGTAGAAAATGGGATTTAATATCCAATATTCGAGACACAGTCTAACATGATTCATAAAAATTATAAATTGATTGTCCCAGTTGGGATCGAACCCGCGACCCGTTATTAGCCATGTATTGCTACCATTAGACCGACGAGCCCGTCTAACTTACCTGCTGCCATTCTCGATCCAGTTCCGCCTTCTCACTCTTATCCTTGGTTTTTCTTGTCTTTCTTCCGTCTTGCGTTTTCACGCCGTACTGAAAGGCGGCTTTTGGCAACGCCTCCTTACTACTCATGTACGCCGAATACTCCTCTTGCGTGTCAAAGTCCCAGCGTCCTGTGAATTTTTAAAACTTTTTTTGTAGTTAAAAAATATATATAAATATATTATTTAACACAATTGATAAAAGACGTGTTTACGTGTAAATATAATGTTTCAGTCTGACTTCTAGTATAGTGTGTTTTTACTAACTTGGCAGGAGACCACAATAAATATGGCCGATTTTAAACCATAGTAATAACCTTTTATGGACTATAATTTGGACCAAACGACCTCAATATTCAAAATCACTTTTATGAAGACTTATTTAATGATTTTTTTATGTTATCATTATTTTACTCGACATTTGTAACGCTTTTCAGCCATCATGCACAAGTGGGACTTATGCAAATGTCAACTGAAGAAATTCTATTCTGTGATTTACGTAGATTAATTTTTAGGATTTTAATTGATTTTATTGATTAGGTTAATATATAAACCAGTGTCTCAATGTTCTTAGCTTACATCACTAAAAACTCCTTGTGAGAAAATAACGACTTCATGTAATTTATGTGTTTACTAAAAATGCCACGTAAGAAAAAATACATTATAGATTGCAATTGTAGTATCCATACAAACCTATAGGTCCCTTCTTATTTCCAGCATCCATTTTAGAGTAATCCACCTCATCATCGGAGTCATCAATGGCGTCGTCCATCTCACGGAGACCTGGGTAGCACTCCGCATACCCTTCCGGCTCTGCAGCAAGACGGGACAGCAGCGCAGCGGACCTCTTATCGCGATCTTCGGCTGTTGCACCAGTGCGTCGCGCTAACTGTCCAGGCCCTAGCATTCAAAGATCCATCATCAAAATCTTAACTTATAATCAATAAATACTGTTTGTATTTTACACGAGTAGGACACATTTAAATAAAACATTTTTACGGTTTAAAACGCGATATATATTAGTTAAACTTATTTGAAAATTATTTTAACTATGCGCCTGCTTCGAATGCTTTGCAGCAGCCATGGTCACGGGGAGACAATGTATTAATCAGTTTATAAATTGGCTTTGGCAGCCATTTTGTTAAAAATATATCTAATTCATATTCAATGAGGTTACATTGCGAAGCATAGGATATTGAACCTAACGTCGTAAGTTTTAAGGTTGAAATTACATTATGCGAAAGATGCGTGTATCGACACACGATAGGTTAACTGTTTTGAGTAGCAGAACGGATCGCTATAGATGCCCGTTGAAATCCCACTTATTATTATTAGATGTTTCCTTTTTGAGGAGTTAGTTATCGATTTTACGCCATCACAAGTGTATGGCCTTTCGTAAATTTTTTCTCGACTCAGCGAAGTCAAATTATTAATGAGCAAAAAATTACAACACATCAGTAAGAGAAAGGAAACGATGAGTCTGTAAGCACCGAAGTTTACAAGTGAATAAAAACTACTTCAAGATAACAGATGGCGCTACCTCATTTTACACGTTGATTGGGACGCCCAGCATCCTAAGTTTCTCCGACATCACGGCCGGAAGCTTTTAGCGTCAAAAGTTTACTACTCGCGTAAACTAACCGTATTTTACGCAAGTAATACGCTTTAAAGTGGATTGTTACGAGGTACTTGGTACGAATTTGAAGAATAAACATGAACCTATCTATGTCCCGTTTCCCCCTCGTGGGCGACATGGGGCGAACACATTTATGTGTCCTTTTCACTGATCCGTTTTTCAACAGGCAAGTAGTTGATCAGACTTCTGTGTCCTGCCCGACCGAAACAATTTTTGTTTGCTATGCAATGCGTTTAACGATTTGGCTACGGAGGCGGTCAGACAAAGTCGGTGTGACCAATAGGAGGGCAGAAAAGGAGGGAAATGATAAAAAAAAACTCAGGAAAAAATATTAATCTTTGAGGGTTTCCTTTTAAGAAACCGGTTACGATTAAAGAAACCAAAAAATATGAATATGTAAGAATAACTCCTCTTTAAGTGATAAGAAATGTCCGCGAGAGTATATGCCTAAGTTTTAAGATTAACTTGCAATACGACCTATAAAGGGGGAAGAGGAGGTAGTTAATAAATATGATATATGTAAATAAATAATGTGATGTCCAAAACTATTCAATGAGGACCAAATCGCGGGCACAGCTAGTATCTTATAATCGTGTCTCACCTGTCTCCTTTTCAGTCTCGATCGGCTTGTCAAAGTACCCAGAGCGAGGCCTCTCGTCCCGTCGTTCGGTGCGACGGTCGCCCGCGACGTAATCTCCTATGTCACCGTATATGGAATCTTCGTTGCGACCCTTCTCCTGTAAACATAAATGGTACAGTTTTCAGTTTATGCGAGTAGTACACATTTAAATAAAATACTTAAACCATTTAAAACACGATATATATTCGTTAAAATGATTTGAAGATTATTTTAACTACGGCCCGACGTTTTGGATACTTTGCAACGGCCGGGGAGTCTACCGTGACCACGGCTGCTCCCCGTGTTACAAACGTTAAAGTTTAAATTCTTAGTGTATTTTTATTAACTATTTAATACAAGTTTAATTTAAGATGTAAAAGTTTCTCTTAGTCTAGTATAAAAGTGGCCTGAACCAATTACAATTAGCTAATTACATTACTGCTTTGTTTAATGGCATTAAAATGAATTAAAAGCATTAGTAAATATCTTTGTTTTTTATTTATATTACTTATTAAGTATTGTTTTTTATTTAGCATTAAGTGTAATATCAATACTAATATATAAATATGAAGAGTTCTTTTGCTTGTTTGAACGTGCTAAGGAACAGCTGGTTCAAATTAAAATTTTTTGTGTTGTTTAAAAATCGAAAATAAATTGAAAAAAAATTCGACTCCGGCAGGACTTGAACCGGTAGCTCAATTGGTAGAGCAACAGCACGGAACGCTGACGACGCCGGTTCAAGTCCTGCCCGAGTCGAATATTTTTTCAATTTATTTTCGATTTTTAAAATTATATAAAAAATATTTAAGTTTTAAAATGTTTGTGTTTGTTAGATTATTTATCGAGGAAGGATCTTCCAGCTATAAAACATAAGACTGCTACCGATAGGAGCGAATAAACAAAGGGAAATGTTAATCTTTGAGGGCTTCCGTTGCGTGCCCTGCGGAAACCATACAAGAAACCAAAAACCTATTAAAAAGAATGATTTCTCTTTAAACAATTTAAAAAATCTTTTAAAATTAACTAGCGAGAACAACGCGACGGAACGCTGACTACGTCGTGGGTAACAGCTATAATTTTGAAAGCTGAGAAGGTTGTTAGCAAAAATAAATAATATAATATGCATAATAACTATATCACGCGGACGAAGTCGCGGGCACAGCTAGTATATATACTTAACCTACAAATTTCGACCAATACAAATTTCCAACTGCTGGAAAAAGGTCTCTCGCATAGAAAAATTCGTATCATCACGTAAGACCAGCGCGCGCTGGGATTTACCGACGATGTTATGCATTCTCCGGTTATTGGGTATTACATTCTTACCTTATTCTAGCAAAACTTAATATAAAAATAAAAAAAATCTAAACACCAAGAAACATTTCGCCCCATCAAGGATTCGAATCTGCAACTTCGTATTGTGCAGTTGGTTACTATAAGGTACTCCACCTCTTCCAATATTTTCATCACACAATAAAAGCTATTACCAAAACCTAATACAAGGGATTAAGAGCTTTTTGAACCAAAAAGTTTTGTATAATACGAAAAACTCACTTTCATCTTCTTTTGTTTCCTATGCCGGCCGTGTCTGAGATATGAGAATATCTGAGCCAGTTTTTCCACCACCACATCGTTGGCAGCGGAAGACGAGCTCCTCTCGTCCAGTTCTGGCACATCAGCTTTACTGCGTGTGAGGGTAGTTGGAATATCACTATCTATGGTGCCTTCATCCTCCAATTCTACCACGTAAGCCATACGTCCTGGAGCGAACAACTCGTTTCGCGTTATCTTTTTTATTCCTGTAAACAATTTTATCACTATCAGCTTTAACTGGGCTAAACCAAATTAAAAAAAAACATAATTATCTCCGATTATTTATTATGTTTCACATTAGTGCTAACTACTCAAAAAATTTTAATAACGATTTTCTAATTAACGGTGGTTCATAGTTCATAATAGTTTAATTAAAATCAACTTTATTACTAACTAGCTGCGTCAGCGACTTTGTCCGCGTGGAATAGTTATTTTGGGCATCCAAATTCGTTTTTTGAAACCCCATCATTTTTATAAACTTGAGCTTGTTGCCCACGACGACGGTCGTGTCCCGTACCGTCGTTCTTGCAAGTTAATAATTAAAAGAGGTATCATTCTCTCACACGTATTTTTTGGGATCAATGGAGATGTTAATCATTTTACAGCCCCCGCTGTAATTTTTTTCACTTTTTCCGCTGTTTCTTCGTTTCTATTAGTCACAGCGCAATTGTTTAAAAACCAACAGCTAAAATACTATCTATAGTTTACACAAGTAGTATACATTTAAATAAAACTTTAACGTTTTAAAACGCAAAAAAAAAAAAAAAAAAAGCCCCCCCCCCCCCCCCCCCCCCCCCAACCCCCCCACCCCCCCCCCCCCAAAAAAAAAAAAAATTTAAAAAAAAAAAAAAAAAAAAAACCGCGTTTTAAACCGTTAAAGAATTTTATTAAAAGGCCTACAGCTTTCCTCAATAAATTATTTAACTAACACATAAATATTTTTTCAATTCGAACCCGTAGTTGCTGAGATTAGCGCGTTCAAACAAACAAACAAACTCTTCAGCTTTATATATTAGTATAAATAGACGTGCGACAATTTACGAAAACGACTTACTTTTGCTCTAGAATCATATTGTAGATGTTTTTCCCAATTGTAGTTTCAAATTGCATTTCTTCTTCCTGAATAAAAGAAAATCTATATCTGTCTGTAGTTTATATAAATAGTTCGTACGAAAAAAAATATTTAAGATTAAGAAGATAAAAGATTAAGAATTAATTAAAAAAAAAACATTCCATAACAAGTGTTTCATTACAATATGGAAATGCCCAATATGAACTTTAATATTATTCAATATCTGTCATAAAAACCATGTGAGTACTTACAACAGGAATTTCCTTCTTCTCCTTGATAACCTCAATGGGTGCAGCTGCCAATCGCTCCATTTCAGCCTCTTGGTCTTGCTCGTGGGTCTGTATCTCCGAACGAACCTGTAAACACATACATTTATATATAACTTTCAGCGGCGCGCCGTTTCATCAAATACATCAATATTTAATTTTAGACTAAATGTTCAAAATTAGATTCCCTTTTCAAAGTGTGTAGCAAATTCAGGGGAACAGTAATGGAGACCAAATTCTAATTCATAATTTTTTTTTTATGATTTAAAATTTGGTTGAGTAGTACACATTTAAATAAAACACTTTAACGATTTAAAACGCGATATATTCAGCAAAACTTGTTTGAGAATTATTTTTAACTACGGCCCAACATTTTGGCACACTTTGCTTCAGCCGTGGTCACGGGGAGACTCTCCAAGAGAAAATGTTTTATTTAAATTATTATTATTATAGGCTTCCCCACTTAAATATTAATTTGATAAAATACTGAAATTTCCCTGTACCTAAATTAACACCTTGTTAAAACCCAATGAGATGTGATAAAATAATATTAGCATACCTTTTGTAACAATGCATAGTCGAGACCTTTCACCAAATGCGTATGGTTGATGTCACCACCAAGATATTTGGATTCCTGGAAATATTTTTAATTACTTTAAGAATTAGGAATATTATACATCTGTTTATGTTCTGTATTGCAGGGGACAGGTCACTTCTCACATAACATACAACATGTCTTTACTAATAGATACATTAAAGATAGCATATAGAATTTATTTGTATTATTTTTAAACTGAAACAGATTAAATAAATCTAATTTTAACACATATTTGTCGTATAAATGTAGACTTTATGATATACTATGAAAGAAACAAAGAAAGAAATGTTTTATTTGCCATTATACATTACATAATTATAATAGGCATAATTTAGTCTCTAAGTTTTAATGTGATGGAGTAAAAATTTCAAAAGGGCCCCTCCATTAGTCAAGTCTTATATATAGGCTTTATTTAGTGAGTATCCTCTCTCAAGTTGGGTTACAAAACTTACCTGAATCATTTGACGTCTCCTCTCCTTTGCATCCATTCCAGATTTTGCATCAGGTGCTACAGCTCTATAAAGTTGAAAAAATTCATTTTAAGACATATCTGCAGACTAGTAGAAGGAATGAAAGACAAAATTAGATGTCAGACTGTTCATAGACAACAAAGATAAAAATATAACAATAGTAATATAAGCTTTCTTCTAACAGTTACACTATTTTATATTTTTACCTATAAGCACTAGTAGTATTACTCATAGGGTCTAGTGGGTTTACATCCTGGACACCCTCCCTTCTTTCACGTGCCCTGTCTCTGTACTTTTCCGCGAGTTCAGCGAGCTTATTGTCTTCTTGTTTCTTCAAGGCTGCATAGTAAGATTTCTTTTTACGTCGTAGCTCACTTTTGTTTTCAGCGGGAGGTGGCATGGACCTGCAATAACAAGATTATACTTAGACTTGTGGTTTAAATATTATACAGATTATCTGACGATTTTGTAGATATGAAGACTTCTTCACTTAGTTATTGGTTACTTATCATCATCTAACCATCTTACCCAGCATTTGCCATAGCTTCACGCACAGAACCAACAGGATGTGATCCTGCTGGGGTGGATCTTGGAGTCATGAGTAGCTTTCTGAAGTCATCATTGGTAAGTCTTTGTGATGCGGGAGTGTCCTCTACACTTCTTGTTTCTTCCATTTTTTGTAGTAGCTTTAATTACGATTTCAATAAAAAAATTAACCACTGTTTTGGTTTTACAACTGAATGGTATTTTACACCATGTCTACAGAATTCACTTAATTTATTATATCACAACGATTGATTGTACCATGACAGTTTCTATTTATAAGTTTGTTCAAATAAATAAAATCTTGTTCATTTATTTCCTTATAATAATTTTCACTAAGCATGTCAAGTAAGAGAGTAAATAAAGGTAAATTCAATACTATACACTATTGATAAAAAAAAATTTAGTTATGCCACAGATGACACATGTCACATTTAAGTCTGTGGAGCCAACAAAATAATAAGTAATGACAGTTAAAGAACGACCTTACAGCCATAGACTTGACTCAATTGCATTATTATTATTTAATAATTATTGTTCCACAAAATTCTATATTAGTAGATACGGGAAAAAATACAACATAAGTTGGTTGGCAATGGTACAGTTATTTTAAAAACTTTAGTATTGCATATATTGGCACTCACAATTGGTTAGAGCAACAGCACGCAACGCTGACGATACCGGTTCCTGCCCGAGTCGAAAATTTGTTCAATTTATTTTCGATTTTTATATCCTTTAGGCCAGCTGTCTACATTATTTGGAAGCAAATATTGCTTATGAATTATATTTAATAAGAAAGACCATGCCCGGAAGCCCTATTTCATATTAAAAATAAGACAAAAAAAAATACAAATTAATTCAGTAATTTATTTTAGTGACAATAAAGTTACCTAAAATTACTATTCATTAAATATACAAAACATAAGAGTTTACGATATGAATAACATTTAAAGCTTACTATAGGATAAACAAAACATGGAGAGTATATTTGGCATAATACATGTACCAAAGCAATCAAAGATGAGGGTGATTCATCCAAATATAGAATGGAAGGTTGTGCCCTTGAATCCCACATTTCCAGTAGGCTCATCTTGGAAGGTTATATACATCCTGAAACAGAAGATAATGTCAGAAATAAATAATAATAATAAATACAGTATCTATATCAAACAAGTGAAATCCTTTATCCTTTTCTTGGCAGGCAAAATAAATAAGTGTTTTTAAATGATTTAATCAGATTCCACATTACATCAAATTACCTGTCATTGGATACACCTAATTCTTTTTCAACCAACTCAAAAAGAACTTTAGCATGCTTTTTATTCTGTTCAACACCTAAAGCTCCAATAGACATAAGGTTGGCTATTGCACATGGCTCCGTTGTTCCTCCAAAACTCATTGGTAGATCAGGAATAACAGAAACCACACAGTACTGTAAAATAAACATTATAATAAATTTTGGAACAGTTGAGCAGTAGAAAGTCCTCAAGTCAAACATTTAAATTAAGTTGAATGAGATGAAGAGAGATCATGCATTCATAATCAAAGTTTGATACTCTCAACTCAAAGACAAATTCAATATGAGAATTAGTCCTTTCAGTGATAAGCTTTGATAAGATTTGGAGGAGCCAAAGTAAAGTTACTTCCATATCTTCTATGTAGGCCTTGGCGCAGACTTTTTAAACAAGTACTTGTGGAGCTGATCAGAAACAACATATCATTTACTTTACCCAGTCATTCATTTAAAAAAAATGGCAATTACCCACCGACTCAGGCTTGCCAAGTGCCTTAGCCAAGACCGGAACAGCTTTAATTACAAAATCTGGTGGTATTTTTGATTTGGGAACATTTGTTTCTATACGAAAATGTGGCATCTTGTAATTTACCACAATTTTCCTTAATTTAAACACAATCAAGATATCGTTTGATACCTTTATCACTTTTTTGTAAAGATTAACTTGTAAGTTGTAACTTTTAGGAATACATAGATTATGCAAATTCTAATACATAATGTTGACAAGATCACAGATTACTTTCTTCAACTCTCAAACCGGCGTAAACATACCATAAACCTTGAAAATAAAAAAAAGTCTCTTTTGTTTGTGGCGTGGAGTTATTATTAAAGCACCCATATCTCTTTATTTCAATATTAATCGATACAGTTTTAGCTTCGTATTAATACTTTTATCAGTCTATATATGTTATCAAAATACGAAATATCTGTATTTGCACGGTGTTACTATAACTCACTGAAGTTCAAGACGTGTGCTGTGAAGTAACGAGACGTATACTAGACTACGAGGGCATACTAAACAGTGGTCTATGGTTGGTACTGTCCCTTATTTAAGTATATATTACAATAACTCAAAATTCACAAAATATGTATAATGCAGTTTGAAAGCGAAGCGTTCGTCTATTCTTTAAATTGAGTAAAAGTAAATAAGTTGACTTCCAACATTTATGTTTATTGGTAAGTAAATTTCTAAATAACTTTATCCATTTTAAGATATTTTTTTTATTTATTTCATGTTTCATTCTCTAAAAACCAAGGCCCTAAAATCTTTTGAGAAGCACTCTCGGTTCACGTATATAATATGACCTCACTAAACTGCATTTTATGTTATTGTTAAAACAAAACAATCCCATTGTTGATATCTTTCTGCGTAGTGCACTGTGCAAGGCACCGGTTGGTACTTAGCAAATATTAAATACTTTATAATTATTATCTAATTATTTCTATAATAATTCTATATTCATTCCATGATATCCAACTTATCAAAAAGTAATAATAATAATACACCATATATATATATAAATATATACACGTTAATAACTAATCATGAAAGCTGTCTTATTAAAATAGGTCCTGTATAAATGTGTGACTCAGTATTAAGTTAGTTTTAATTGGAACTACTTATTTGAAACACCGTATCAGATTTCGTGGTATAGGTATGAGATACATACAGTATCAGCAAAACAAAGTATAAAGCGAGAGAGAGCGAACGATATACAGTAAAGTTGCCGTCTAAATGAATTCTCGAAACTGTTTTAGTTGACATCTTTATAAGGTTCTTGAGTGGCTTAAAGTAATTAACAACACTTTACAACTACGATTACAAGATCTTTGCATAAGACGGAAGTTTAGTTTGTTATGTACTTCATAATTAATTATTTGCTTAGTAAAGTATTTTATTTTTATTTCAGGGGGGCCAAAAAACCAAAAAGAGGGGGGAGTTAAAAACCGAAAAGGGGGGGGGGGGAAAAGAAAAAATTTCCGGAAAAAAAAAAAAAAAAAAAAAGGGGAGGGAATTAAAAAAAAAAAAAAAAAAAAAAAAGGTGGGGGCTCTGTGGGTGTGGGGAAAGAAGGAGTCCAGTTACTGTCACACAGTTAGATGTGGCCCTAGAAAAACAAAGGAAGATATATGAAAATCAAACAAAAGAATTACTGCAACTGCGGCGATCAATCAAGAACAAAACAGGTAGCCTTTGTATGTTTGTCAGGGAGGGTCAAGCATAGGGCTTATAATTTAGCATTCACTAGAGCGTGTATACAAAAAAAACAACCAAAGTGGCCCAGTTGGTCTATTAACACTATCACAGCATATGACACTCAGATAATCTTTTCTATTTGTATAAATTAATAGAGGCCTAACCGAAAATTATATGTCTTGAGTATGAAAATGTTAATCTACAAAGCACAACGACTGAAAATTGTTAGTAAAAATACTAGTACAAATTAATTTTCGCCTAAGTAAATTGCGCATTTTTGTTTTCCCCCTTAATGAAAATCATGTTTTTTGTCATTAAGCCACTCTGCCTCCAGCAGCCTCAATTAATTTTTTATCCATCCTTTTCTACGCATTACTTAATTGACTGCTGCCGCTTGTTTGTTATTATCTTGTCTTTCATAACTAAAAGAGAATACGACCTTTCCAAAACAAGGCATGTACGTTTTATAGAGTTTCTCCAATTACAAATAAATTTTCGGGTGCTAGCAATGTCGAAATTCCTTTGGGTCACAAACCACCGTCCTCAGATGAAGCCGTGAAGTTTAATCACGGTTCAGTCCGTGATTTCCGAATATTCAAAGAAATATGTCCATGGCGCATCTTGTTTATATATGGCTGTGGTATTTCACGTTATATCAAGTGAATCTTGTCTGTCCTCCGCTATCATAAAAAACGTACATGATATGATGAAGAAGTCGTTGTTATAACACTCAGTATGGAGGAACAATTTTTCCAGCCCCTCGGTCAACAGCAATAGTCAAACAACTGCAGCAACATCGAATTATTCACTGTATCCGAATTTGCCTGCTGCAGCGACGAGGGCCAATGTTATGCAACCTATGGGAGGTTTTACAGTTCATCCCACGTAAGTTTCAAATTCCTAATGTATAAATAAAATTTACTGGTTAAAACGCAAAACAATAGTTAAACTTATTTGTAGATTATAAAAATAAGTAAGTTTAACTAATATATATCGCGTTTCATTTAAATTTATTCGCGTAAACTACTTCTGTAATATTAGATCCACTGTCATTGTTGGTAAAGGTGATCGCCTATTTTAGAATTTTGTGTATTGTATGATGTGAAGCCTTCGCGCTGTTTTTTAGGACGCCAAAATATAATTTTGGCGTTCGGCGCGTACGTTACTAAAAAATGTCGCACCATCTTAAGAGAGAAAGAACGCTCTATTCATTTGTTTTGGTCAAAAAATAAGATATTTAAAAAAAATGTTTATTATAATAAAAAGCTACATATATATATAGTCCGGCCACCGCGACTCAATGGTAAATTGCGATAGCGTTGATCTTGGGTTCCAATCCTGAGGATGCAATTCTTTCGGGCACAAAAGTGATTAACTTACTAACAAAATAATAAAATAAATAATAATGAACAAATATTAGGATATTTTAGTAGAAGTTAAAAGTTGATTATCTATAAAATTGCCAGTGTCGATTACCTATAAGCATACCTATCAACAATACAGTTGAAAAATATAATGCCCGTAGTGTCCTATATGTGTACATTGTACCTTTTGTATTTCTCTACAAAACTTGTACGTGTTTATTGCAGAATGACTTTATTTTAGGCAATTAACATATAGTACGATTACGTCCTCAATGTTCTACTCTATTATAATAGTCTAGTTCAGCTAGTGTCAGCGACTTCGTCCGCGTAGAATATTTCTTGTGGGCATTCAAGTTTGTTTTTGCTAAGCCCCCCTTCATCTTTATAAACTTTGGATGGTACCCAAGACGTCTGTTGCACCCCGTATTTGGCATTTTAATTTTATAAAATAGACATATTATACGGTCGCAGACATTTTGTTTAGAATCATTCTTTCGGAAACCCACTCAAATGAATAATATTCCCCGTTTTTTCTACATTTCCCGCTGTTTCTTAACCTATTAGTCATATCGGGATGTTTTATTCCCACATATATATGTATAGCCCTCCTCAATAAATGCTCTAACCGACACACAAATATTTTTCCAATTCTAACCAGTATTTCCTGACATTAGCGCGTTCAAAAAAAAAAACAAAAAAAAATATTAGTATAGACTTGTTTTTTTTTACAATTTATAACAACAGAATACTCTAACATAGAAATTAATGTTTTCGACAGAGCCCCAACTGCACCGCCATTTGTCACATTCTCTGCGTACGAAACTCAGAAAGGGTACGTATTAGAGCTGAAAGAAATCAAATTGAGCCACAGAGCCCCCTTAGCTAACATATATTACTCTGTTATAGAGATTACTTTGATGGAAAATTTAATGAACGACGTTCGATGAATACAAAATGTGTCGAGTCATTGCAAAGATGTCCTAACTGTCTTGATGGTTGTCAAGTACGCGCCGTTAAAAGCAAACTACCGGAGCATCTAAAGGAGTGTCTATACAATGATTTGTCCTGTCCTGTTAATGCGGTTCAACAATGCTCGTGGAAAGGTAAGACTTTTCCTTAATTGAAACGTTTAATCGTGACGTAGGTGTAAATTCAAGTGCAACAACTCCCGATAGAAAACCGAAGCCAGATCGGGTGACGCCTGCGCCGTGCCGATCGTTCTCGAAGCCTCAACGAGTTCCCTTGTTCCTTATCACCGTCTAGATTTTCAGGCTTCCATATAGCGGTTTTGCACGCAGCGGACGATACCCCTCTTGTATAGCCGCAACCGTCAGCCGGCGTACGCGTATTACTTAAAAAGGTGCACTTACCAACGGGGATTAAAAAAAATGATGGCACGGGTGGGACTTGAAGCGAACAGTAAGGAACAGTGTGGTCGTGAGCAGACGAGAATTCTTGTCTGCAAATGTATAATTTTATTGTAACTGCGTATGTATATATAATAGAGAAATCGAAGAAGAGGTTAAGAGGGTGACTTTATAAATGCTGAAGTGTCATCACAATGAAGGCAATACATCTTGATGTATTAAAAATACCGTAACGAGTACACAAGGCTGTAATCGACTACTTCAGCTTAAATTCCATAATGTGGGTGCATTGAATTCCTACTGTGTCTTATTACATTGATATTGCACATATTTGCAAATGACACCAATGAATACAAACGAGAGATCATTATTTTACCTATGTCTAATTACTTTCGTTTATATAACCAGCCAGTTGTCGTATTTTTATAAGGCTCAGAGTTGAACTGTCGTACTAACGCCTACATGTATAGTTATACTGCGTCATATATATAGGCTGTGTCAGCGACTTTGTCCGAGTAGAATAGTTATTTTGGGCATCCACATTTGTTTTTGGCCGATCTCGTGGGTAAAAGCTTAACTCTTACCCATGATATCGGTCGCGTTCCATCGTGCTTGCAAGTCAAAGATAGTATACACTGTCGCGAACATTTTTTAGATCATTTAAAGAGGAATCATTCTTTCACACATACTTTTTGGGCATCTTAAACTGTTTCGCAGCGTAAGTCTTCTGAATTTACCGCTGTTCCTTCGCTCCTATATAGGTTTATAGATATAAACCTATAAACCTTCCTCGATAAATGCTCTAACACAAAAGTTATTTTTTTTTTTAATTTGAACAAGTAGTTCCTGAGATGAGCGCGTTTAAATAAACAAACTAACTCTTCACCTTTATATACGCATATTCTGTATGTTTTAGGTAAAATTAATCAACTCACCCCGCATTTCGAAGAAAAGCATCCCGAATGTCTAGAAATACTGGTTAATAGAGAAAGTATATTGCATATCGGACATAGTTACCAGTTTACAAATCTCGTCAATGTTGGATCTAATAAGTTCTTACTGCATCTAATTGTAAGAAAGGATCAGAAGACCATAACGTTCGCCGTCCAACATTTCGGGACGGAGAAAAATGCTAACAAGTGGACGCACGAATTACGTGTCTATGATAAGAGTGAGCCTCGAAGATTGTTCAGTTATGTAAATAGCTGCCAATCACACAATGATTCGTTAAACGGGCTTATAAAGAGACGCGAAGTAGGAATCGCGGACTTGGACTACTTGAAGACATTTGCCAAGGAAGATACAATAACATATAAGCTTTTAATTACAAATGCTTCATACAAGGACCAGAATCAAACCAGAGGTAAACATCAAAGGAGGGAACAAAACTCAATATCATACACATCACGTAGTTAGTTTCTAGTGCCTAGTTAGTGTTGTGGTATATTCTTTATCATTTAGTTTAAGCACTCCGATGTAAGAAACAACTTTTAATTATTTTTCGTACAGATCTTCAGGGAGGAATAGAAAATTCCTTTTTTTCTATTCTTTATCGTGATGATAAGTGAGATGAAATTAGGCTAAGCGTAATCGATGTGTTTTGCTTACCCAAGGGCGGATTTAGGGGAGGACAAAAAGATACACGCCCGTAAGACATTTCGGAATTTTATATAGAATGAATGGAGAATTTAGAATGTCTTGTTTGTTTCCATTTTTAGTATGTTAAATAATCAATTTATTTTTTTAAATAAATAATTTATTAAAATCGTTTTTTTTCTCGCGGTAGACCTTCACTCTTCTAATGCCCCAAAGATATCTCTTTAATACGGCCCTGCGCATGTCTAAGCCTGACTATTTTGTAATTATGTAGTTGTATTGTGTATTGATTAAATAATCATTGTTTTTATTTTTAATTAAACACCGTTACACATATTTTCCTTTATTCTCAAACCAAATGTCACAAGCTTGTCTACCACATTCGTGAACATCGAAACTCCTAAATACGTGTCTAATATGTGAATACAATAGAAAATGAAGAGCAATAATTTAACTTTGAACACACATTTGGATAACTTTATTTACTTTAAAGCTAGGCTTGTAAGAGGTAAATACTCTATGATAAATTTGACATTAGTGAACCTTAGTATTTTATGGATTATAAAAGGCTTTTTGAAGAAAACGAAATATAGTAAACTTTCGTTCGATAACAGATGTTATCAGGTTATCCAATTGTTGCAAGAAATGATTTTATCGTGAAATAAAATGTTTATATTGTAACAAGAAGTGTCCATTGTGGACTAAATATAAAATTAAAATAAATAAATACATATCCAATATTATTGCAGCAATTGGATATCATAACACGTTTAATACCAAAATTAATAACGAGCATATAGAGTAATACCCCGATTTACTTGCTTTTTTGTCTATTAACTAAGTTTATTTTTCGTCTTTCGTGTTAAGACATCAAAAGCCTAAATTTTTCGTACCAAGTTCAAATCTCAAATTATACTTGTTACGGCTTTCCATGCAGTTGAATATTTTGCCACATAACATAAAATAAAAAGAATCATTAATGAGCTACGACAAAATATTACGATTTATGAGAGACAGAAATATATTCAGATTATTCTAATATAGCTACATACATATATAGTTTATTGTCACATTATAAACAATTATGCCCTAAATTTGTCTGCAAATTAAACTTACTTTGTATATACAAATTCGTACCCTGGCTTACAGCGCTTACACCTACCCTGTAAGTTCGTGGTATTACTGTATATAATATGCATGTTTATTTCGCTCGATTGAAAGTAAATGTATTAATCAGGACCCGAAAGGTCTAAAGAACTAATTGAAAAATCTATCACAGATAGCAATAGATTGGTTAGGGAATGAATTTCAATTAAATATCTTATTTTTACTAAATGCACACTGACAGTACTTATCAAGCAAAGCAACATTAACTAGATATACTTAAACAAACAATTAGCCCGTTTAACTACTGAATTATATATAAATCATTATAATTATAAATATTTAAAAGTAGTTAATTCGTAAATGTTTCACGAGGAGATCCTTACGTCCTTAACGTAAAACATTATGACTAGAACACTAAAAACTTGCTTCAAACTTGGAAGGGTGTCCAAAAATTGGTGCATGTGTTGAATAATATAAAAAACAAACGACAATACTTCATAGCCCAAACTTATACATAAATTAATGTGTTAGCACGCAGACTACATATTGATACATTCAAAGACCATTTGAGAATTAGTTCTCTGTTCACAACTGTTTAGATCCAAAGTAAGTCTAAAAATACAACTTAATAAAGCTAATATAATCATCGCAACAGAACACAAAATGGATTTTTCAAATGGAACCAGTAATTCCTGAGATTAGCGCGTTCAAACATACAAACACACTCAAGATCCTATGACCCCGCACCTGGATATAAATTACATTCGTTTTGAGTTCAACAGTTCTCAAAGAATTCAACTCTTATTCGGTACAAATACATTGTATTTTAATACACATATTTTTTTCTTTCTGACGAAATTCATGAACACAACTTGTAGTGTAAATGCAACTATAATAAAGATCATTTCCTGAGCTTTGGGATCGAATTCGAATCAAATCGGTGACTAGTTACTGTAAACGGAATTCAAACTTAGACCCTCGCGCGCTTTAAGAAACAAAAGACGACGATTTTTTAAAAAAAACCAAGTAGGCGATTAACACAAAAGTTACAGCTAAGTAATACCCAATGAGATCTATTTTTTTTTTCTCTAATCTAAACAAATATTCATATTCACTCTAAATTTTTACATTTTAAATACAGAACATGCAGTTTTCACAGATTACATTGTTAAGGCTTATTTACCAACTACGAATATTCACAAATATCTTCTCTATCACTCGATAACTTTTTATCGAGCGTCAAAACTTGAAAAGGCAGAGCAATTTTTATTAGAAGTTGGTATAACTCCCCTAACTAAAAATCTACTAAATATTGTTTTATTTTCTTTACGGCAGAAATTCGGTAGTAACAAGAACTTAGCATTTACAACACTTGAAATACTGTGAATTGCAATCCGACCGAATCTCGTTCTTAGCTATCATAACTAAATTAACATGAATAGGGACAAATTTAAAAATATATCACATTATATGCCAATGCATTCTTACCACTATCTTAGTGCTCAATAAATTTGGTTACATTAATTTAAAGTTTTAATATCACACAAGTACTCGAGTGAGTAAATAGTACGAGAAAAGGTGCTTCAGTGTCGAATCAATATCAATTAAGTCACTTCTACCTTTGCTTAGTGGTTAGTGGGCCACTTCCAGATCACGCGGTCCCAGGTTCGAGTCATGAGGCGAAAATGTTACTTCGGTATTTAAAATTTTTCAAGTACCATCTAGGAGTTTGGGAGTAGCATGTGTCGTTTGACTCGTAGATCAGCCCACTCATTTCCACTACTTTAGTGGTCATAGTTGTCCACCACCAACGCGCATTAAAACGTGGTGGGTATAAGCTCTTAATCCCAGCTGTGCGACATTAATATGTAGAAACTCTAAGACACCACTGGGATATCTGTCGAAGTCTCTTAAATTCACTAATCATAAATAAGTCTCACTTTTCCAGATGAAATATTAAGTATTATAAATTAAGATGTACTAATTTAGTTTTAATGTAAATAAGCGATTGGGTATTTGTTTTATCAAACTCTGGACAAGATTTGAATTACAACTCCATTTGTGTTTCTGAGTGCCATAACGTTCCAGGTATGATCATTTTTGAAGAAAATAATTTAGCCTATAATTCATATGTGAGATACACAGTTATTTAACTAACCAGAGTTGAGGAATGCATATTTTAGCATATTATAGTTATTTATTTAACAAATATCTCAGTATGCATGAAATGATTACTTCATCCATGATTGTTTATAATTTTCATTTCAAATCAGTTACACAGGTGATTTTGATGCCCAATAAATTGTATAACAAAGTTGAAACTGAGTTTAAATTAAAACCTTAATTTCATCAAATTGATGACCTAATGACTTGTTAAATGATGCACTAGGAATTCGGATTGTTGGTATCTATTACTTTGGAACTACTGGAGTTTAATTATTGATACCTCCGTTATAAGCATAATCTGCTTTGTTATGCATTACAAGATTATTGTCCACAAAGTAGAAACTGTCCGAACAAGTTTCAAATGGTGCAGCAATCATCTCCTCAACTGAAATTGTAAATAGTTACTGTATTAAATAACAACATGGATCTTAACAAAAAATTTACAAACTAACATTTATTATTAACTATGAACAAATATTTAAATAAAACACTTTAATTTAAACATATATTATTATTACTTAGAGTATGAACAATATTTTATTTATATTATTATTGACAACAGCAGCGGTTATTAGCAACGTTGTAATACAGGAACAATTGTACTTATTTCTTAAAAAAACTTATTGTGATCTGAAATAGCCTGATGTAGAAATAGTATTCATCATATATATATAGAATTGAACATCAAAGAAAATACTAAAATAAAGGTATTGTCCAAATATGCTTGGGAGCATTTTTAAGTAGTAAAAAAAAAGACTATAAATTGCTTTTTAAAACATACCTAGATCCGTTGGAAGAGAAGGAAACTCATAAATGTGTTCACAAGTATTCCTTGAAAATGGTATACAGAAACCAAATTCAAAATCAAATGTTTTCAGCAGAGTATCCCTGAAGAAATGCTTCTCTATCATTCTGAAGTGATTAACGGGTCTTGCACCAACAGTAAATTCAACACTACAAATAAAATGTTATAATTATTGATATTTTATATACTTATAATACTTATTAAACGTAGAATGGTCAAGTTACTTACGTTGCCCCAACCGTACGTAACTTTAAGAATTGCGGTGTAAATTGATATCGTACAAATCGTCCAGCATTGGGATCGAGTGGTTCTTCCAGTCCATCCTCAGCGCCGTCATTCTCTACACCAAAATCTGTCGGAGGCTTCGCGATCTCGAACAATATAGTCCCAGTTTCCAAATCTCTTATTTTAAATCTTGTAAAGTCTATATCGTATACATTTGCTTCGGGACTACATAAGTATGTCTCTGTTATCTTGTCCAACTTTAAAACGTCCTCTGGCGTTACTTTCGTACAAATTTCATTTCTACTTTGTTCTAGAAGGGTTATTGATTCACATTTCTTCCCTACCAAACTCATTTTTACTGGGCTAAGAGATTTTTAATTACAACTATAAGAATTAGCAAGCAGTGTTTTCATAGCACCGATTTACGTAATTTTTAAGTGTATACGTACGTTTGTACGTTTTATTATATTTGTTTTTATATTTTTTTAAACATAACAAAATTTAGGATTATATTATTTGCAAAGTACCTCGATTTATATTTTTGCTTCAAAAATGACATATTATAAATGTCAAGAAACTATGTTAATCAGTATTTCCATTTTCTCAAAAAAAGCCCGAATTCTTTTAACTTGAAGTTATTGGTGATTTTTTAAATAAAATATATAAGTATTAATACTTATACATTTAATAAAAAAGCAGCTTTCATTATATACGTATGGAAAATATCAAATCAAAAAGTGTTATTTTGAACGCAGCCATTTTAACCTTTTGAAGGAAAGCATAATTTGTTGACGCTGGTTTGACGCAATTTCCGCTTATCACAGACATTGGGATGATTGGGCTGAAGTGAAGCATGCGCATTGTCATTTTCAGTCATTGAGTGGTCAAAGATTCAATATTATTTTACAATTTACAAAAATCTGCTAAAATAGGGCGAACGCTCAAGTGCGGAACTGTGATAAATTTATTCTAAGATTTTAGTGAATTATCTAATGTGCATATAAGTGAAAAAGTACAATCTCAAGATGCTTATCAAAGAATAGTACGTATTGTTAAAGGTTATATACTGTAATTGCGAAAATAAATCGATTTTGTAACAGTCAGCAAAACTCCAAAATTTGCTTTCGTATGTGGTATGAATATAATGATGTGTACTAGTTGTTTCGTACCACGTATGAAATTGAAATTAATACCTTGGACACGAATTTTTTATAACATCTTGAATGTTGAAGTATGTACGTATGTTATTGAATGCCTAGATAACTTAATTTTAATGAAAGAAATATTTCTTTACAGTCGCGTAACGCTACCATTAACGGTTGAAGAGGTAAGTTTTAAAATTATTGTTACAAATGAGAATTTTAAACTTCTTGGCTGAATCAATCAGTGCCATCATAAATATTAATAAAAACTGAAGGCACAACAAGGATAGTTAGGTGTTCTTGTAAATCAAATAGTAGTTGTCAATGTAGTATATTATTTTAGGACCAATATAATAAAACTAGCACAGTATATGATAAGCACATTTACTTAATTTTAGAGTAAATCTCACTCATTTAAAGATAGGTATATTTAAATAATCAGATGTGTTTGTAGTTAACTTTATAGTTGTTATATTTTGGTAGTGATTATTTAAGAAGAATGAAGCCTAGGGTCACTTCACAATATGATATTTTTTGATAATTCGCAATGTTCTAATCATCTAATAAAAATACACAAATATTTTGTAGTATTTGTCTTTATTCTCTGTCTGTATTGTCATCTATATTCAAATCAAAAGAATTATTATTTGGGATATTTTTAGTTTATTAACTTGAGTTTTTTAATTAATTGATTCTATATAATTTAAAAATTGAAAATAAATTGAAAAAATTTTCGACTCTGGCAGGACTTGAACCGGCATCATCAGCGTTCCGTGCTGTTGCTACCAATTGAGCTACCGAGTCCAATTGATTATATATTTTCCTAAAATATGTATACTACATTCGACACTACTTAATTGTACTTATTGTATTATCATATTACCTAAATTCTTATATAACTGTTATAGATAATTCCCTTATAAGGAGGTAATAAATTTAGTGGCAGGAAATTATTTATCACATTATATCTAAAATAAGTTTATTTTTACTTTATTAAGTTAACTCAAAATTATATTTTTCATAAGCAATTGTTACTATGTTTGTTCTCGGTTGTAAATTAATTACTTAATTATTGTTATTTAATATATCATCCCTACAGTTCATATTAAAGTTATAATATTTAACAAAGACACTAATAATTTAATTTAACAAGTACATACTCTAAAACTATCAACTAGAATAACACAACTAGTTACTAGTAGTGATATCATTTGATTTGGATTTGAATATACATTCATAATCTGTTTGGCATTGATCAAATGTCTTAGAATTTAAAGGTTACATTTTCGAAAATCATAACCCTCCGCGTGCACTTGAGTAATTAAGTAAATTGAAGCTGTCATCTAATAGAGAACAGTCTATTGGCTCAAGTCAAGTTGTCTCAACTGACGCGGTCTAGCGGCCACTGCAACAGTGGGTCAAGGCTGTAAGCTCCGCGAGTGTTATGTGATATGACCCAAATTCACTTAAAAAATATATAAATTCGTAAATTTCCCCAATGTAGTGCGATATTATACTTCAAATGTATAAAATATATATTTACGGTGACTCTTTGTTTAATTTTATTTCATAATGTTGCCATATTTTGTTAACCGAGGTCAAGCAGGGTATAGAAATCTTATTACTAACTTATTAATTCCAAGATACCTGACATAAGAATAGCTATGATAAACTCCTTACGTTTTTTATTGGAAAAACATTGAGCTTAGTAAAATTTAAATTTTACAAGTTGCGAATAACGTCACGATTTTTTTAATTCACATAAAACGCGTTTTACAAGTTTTCCCTTTTTTTGCTGTTATAAGTACACGGACTTACGCAAGTTTTAGATAATATTGTTGTATTCATTTAAAATAATATATTTAACATACTATTATATATATATATATTATAATTAATAACTGAAAACTATCAACTCCATTATACATTTTATTTATTAATGCATAAACCCTTTAGCATTTAACATATTAAATTAGAGCCTTTACATCCCCTGGAAACAATTTTTGGGGGATGTGGAAATCATCCAATCTTTTATAATGGTGCATGCAACTGTGACTTATTATTTTAACACTCTTTATTGTTCCTTAGTACCAAGTTGCCCAGCTGTACTGTGTCGCAGAAGTATCCAAAAATGAAACTGGAGGTGGTGAAGGCATAGAAGTAATTAAGAATGAACCATTCAAAGACTATCCCTTACTCGGTGAGTCCTTTTAAATGGAATGTATGAGGTAAATAGTCAGAACTCCTGTTGAAGTTAAGTTGTTTATGAGAACAGGGAATGCTAATTTTATTGCTTATTAAAATGTTAAATAATAAATAGTATTTATTTTATCTTGTTGATTTACAAAGTTCGTTTACAAGAACCTATTGTCTACTTGTGGCCTAAAGCTGAGCATTTCCTTCCCTATTTTTTAGCAACTCAGCCTATCTTTGGTTGATAAATGCATCTATAAATAAATCTTTTATAGAAATCATTTACTGCAGTTATCAGTAATTTCTAAATATTTTTCCATTTAAAACTAGTTATTGATTTTGTATAGGAAAATAATATATATTTAATATTAAGGAAAATAGCCTTAAGATAAACGCAAAAAAACAGACGTGGTAATTATAGGAAATGCTATAATATCGCACAACTTATCGCATTTTATCAAATCATAATTTTTGATAAATCGTGTTATTGTCACTGTAATGTCTGCAATGATGCGTTGCAAATTAAAAACCAATTTTGAGGGTAAATCATATGTCCATTATAACCGCGATATAATAATAATTGATAGTTATTATTTCCATATAAAAAGCCGATTACTCACTGACATGCTGTAACTGTTTTGTTCATCAAGTCTCTGGGAGATTTTTTCCAAAAGTTACGTATAGGTCTCGTTTATGAGTACCCGGTTTAAGCTGGCTGGATTACGTGTAATGTGGTATTTTAGGTGGTACCTGTCTAAAGAAATTCGTAATAAAACCTTTTTTAAGTGATCCCTTTTATGAGTAAAATAAAATTGATTATAGAACCAGATTATCTATAATATAAGCTTATGTATTATCTAAGTATTATATTTACAAAATTCTTCGGACATTTCTACTTTATTCGAGTTTTCGATATAATTCAAATACGCAATTTTCAATCACGGTCGAGCAGCTCGAAACCCAAGTAGTATTGTTGGTATACGAGTAACTATAGCTTGAACTTCTAGTGAACAAAAATGGCAACGCGGCAAGCTCAAAAGCAGCGGACGTAAGAGCTTTCGAAAGTGAGACTTGTTCAACTTGCCCTCCGTGTCTTGACGATGGTAAACCACTAGCAATTCATGTCCGAAAAAGTACAGTAGAGCGTACAAACGTAAAGGCATTTGTACTAAGCAATCGACTAGTTACTCTTTTAAATAAAACACTGACGGTTTCAAATGCGATGTATTTTGCCTGACATTGCTTTGCGGCGGCCGTGTCTCCCCGTGACCACGGCTGCTGCAAAGCATCCGAAACGTCGGGCCGTAGTTAGAAATAATAATTTTCAAACAAGTTTAACTAAAATATATCACGTTGCAGACCGTCAAAGTGTTTTGTTTAAATGTGTACTACTCGCGTAAACTACAGACAGTATTTAGTTTCTCTTCACTTATTAGCAGAAATCATAATGTAGAATAATTTTATAATCTTAATATTTAAATAGCACAATAAAAACTAAATGCTATTCATCTCATTCAAAATATAGCTGTTGTCCTGCTTCGTTCGATGTTAAAAGTATATTATTGAAAAGAGACAAAACCTAGGATGTACGTTTGTTAGTTGTAAATCTAGTTGGTGTCGGTATAAAAAATTACAGAACTCTTTAATTGTTAGCCATTATAATATGAAGCAGAAGTCAAGGATATAACGCTATTATATTCTATAACAATAATTATGTATATACTAGCAACATAGTGTAATGTTTTTGTATAATAACATTGACATAAAAAGTTAAAACTAAGTAGTAAAAAAGTAGATAGCACGTAACATACCCCAGCAATATAACATGGCTATGGACCTATATTGGCTTTGGCTATTCGAAAATCCACAGACTAAAACCAAAACGCGATTAAACTTGACATGGATTTTTTACCTGTGGACGGTGGTTCGTGACCCGGACGGAATTTCAATATTCGTACAATCCATGTCATATAAAATTAGTCAAAAGCATTAGCTAGTCAACCCAAATAAAGCTGTTACTCATGTATAGCGTAGTTCAACATTTTCGTGTGATGTAATGACATAATATCCGGAAAAAAACAACTAGTTCCGAGCGTTCCATCAAGGTCCAATTCGATAACAATGAAATGTCTATGGTGTTTTCACGTTCATAATCAGAACGTAGAAACGCTCGGACAAATTTTAATGACTTGTAATTTTGAGGTCGAGCGAAATATAATTTAAGAAATATCGAATACTTTTTTAATTTAAAAATCGATTAAAAATTGAAAAAAAAAAATACGACTCGGGCAAGACTTGAACTGGCATCCACAGTTTTCCGCGCTGTTGCTCGAACCAATAGGTCGCTTTTTAATATAGAGTCTACATGTGAAAAGTAGTATAGTTTTCTAATAATTTATATTTTGCATACTTCGAAATAAGTAGGTATGTCTTTTTCGAAGTGCAAGTCTAGTTTGAATACAATATTTGCATATCTCCTATACCTTACTATTAATCAATTGTGTCTTAAAGAAAAATGTTCATTTATTGAAGCCTAAATTAGACATACATCTGCAAAATCTCTTCAACCGTTTTGCATTCAAAAAGAAGCAGTTTGAGGATCTCTATCTTTTTCAAAATGACTGAAATCTACTGTCTCTTACCGCAATAAGAAGCTTCGAGTGGACACCGCACATGTCGAATAAGTTAAAAAAAAATGCGATTATGACGTCACAGTTTAGTACCAGTTTGCACAAATGCGGTTCTGTTTGGTTAGGTGTGGTTTTCAACAATGATTGTAATAATTGTTTCAAAGATGTATATTGTTGTAAGATATGTTACTAAGGATGAATAATTCATATTTTATATAGCAACAGCTAATTTCAAATAAAGAGTGGTCTTTGGCTTAATAAAGAAAAATCTATTTATATGAATCGCAACCTCCGTTGTTTTTGCTAAAGTTTCTTGTTGGAATGATACAAAAAAAAATCAAACGTAATGTTTACACTTTTACGAAATACCGTAAAAACCATTTTAATATTTCATTCGCAAATTACTTATATGAGGTGGAACAAAGTAGATTAGTAAATAGGTACAATGTATTATTACTTTATATTTATTTTGTAAATTTTGTCTAGTAATATTAAAGTATATATTCTCTATTCGTAAAGTGGAACCAGTCTAGGTCACTAGCGAAAAATAATCTAAGGAAACTCTTGTAGAATTTGCGATACAAATATATGTAATTTGAACCAATTAGTAAGACAAATATATAGTTATTAGTTAAATAAAATTGATAATTAAAATATGGTAAGAGAATAGAATTAACTTTTACTATTAATTTCATCTGAGACACTGTGGAGCGTTCTCCAAGGTTATCACCAAAGCGAGTTATTAGGAAAAAGGAACTAGCACCGGTTTAGTTACCTGCATTATGCACCCTTGTCCTTTATTAAGATTGTGTGATAGAAGCAACGTTTTGGTGATCAAGCTTTAATTTTTCCGAGATTTTTTTTAACGAATCCATATTGCAGGGGGCAAATACTCATCGGGACAGTACACATATAAGATCTACCACTTGGCGTCGAAGGTGCCGGCCTTCATCAGATTGCTGGCGCCCAAGGGATCCCTGGAAGTGCACGAAGAAGCCTGGAACGCGTATCCGTACTGTCGGACTGTTTTAACGGTAATTTCAGGAACTACTGGTTCAAATAGATTTTTTTTTTGTGTATGTTAGAAAATTTATCAAGGAAGGCCTTAGATAGAGCATCATGCTGTGACAGCTAGTCTTTCGTATACTGTTAATATAGAAGTATTGTTTTAAAATTATTGTAGCATTATTAAAATATTGGAAGAGATATTAAAAGCACTTCAAGACGGATTGGACTAAATAAAAACATCCTTGGAAATTACAGTTAAAAGCATCTAATTTTGTAAAGTGTAAAGCTTTGAAATATTAAAACTAAATGTTTCCTTTACAGAATCCCGGTTACATGAAGGAGAACTTCGTTATCTGCATAGAGTCGCTTCATCTACCTGACGCTGGGGACCAGTATAATGTAAGATACTTTTATTATATTCATTTAATACTTAGGTAGTTCCTAGTCATCATCACCAATGTGTCAATCCTCCTTTATCACGATCCATTAGCTTCTAGGTATCTTATTCCTTGCCTCCATATATTCATCCATTATTGTTTTGACCTGGTTCTTTTATCTACTGTTTATTACAATAATTGATACTTTATAAAAACTAATTTCTTATTTTCTTAAACTATTTTAATGGCATTTATATTTACAATTGTATTATTTGTACTTTTACTTGATAATAAAAATGGCCCCCTTAAAAGTAGAGCTAGTCTAATCATGGGCCAAATACTAGATCGTGGTAGGACATTTTTCAAGAAAGGCAAAAATCTATAACTATCCTATACTTTCTAAACCAAAAAAATATTCTACTATAATCGCCTTAGAAAATTAGGAAAGGTGGTTTAAAATATAGAATTAGAAACAACTTACCTAGGTCAAATATAAAAAGAATATAAAGTTGTCGCAGTGGATAAAAAAGCTTAGCGGTTTGTTTGGGTATATATAATTTAGAGAAAAAACCGCATGATACTAATCCAAGTCAGAGCACTAAACAAATAAAGCTGCGCCAGGCTGAGAAAGGGACATAATCTCTAAATTTTAAATAAATTTTTAAGATTATGGAGGTTGAATCAAAAGGAAAAGAGAATATAAACTTATTGGATTTTTGTCCGTTGGCGTCAAGATGAATCTTGGTAAGACCGAGGTCATGTTTAACAACCATGTCATCCCAGAGGCTGTGTTAGTAGACGGAACCACTCTTGAAGTAGTACAAAGTTATATATACCTTGGCCAAAAAATACAACTAGGCAAGCAAAACTTCGAGTCTGAGGCTGACAGAAGTATCTGCTTAGGTTGGGCCGCATTCAGGAAACTTGAGAGGAAACTCAGGTCATCTATCCCACAGAGTCTTAGACTCAACAAAAGCGTTTAATCAGTGTATCCTAACTATCATGATATATGGAGCCGAGACTTGGGATCTTACTTGCGGATTGATCCACAAGCTAAAAGTAGCCCAACGTGCCATGGAGAGACCTATTTAATCTTGGAACAAAGTTCGTAACGAAGTTATCCGCCAATAAAATAACGAAAGTGAAGGATATTGATAGCAAAATAGGCAGGTTAAAATGGCAATGGGCTGGCCATGTCTGCAAAAGAGAAGATGGTCGTTGGAGCCGACATATACTCGAATAGAGACTACGATTAGGCAAACGCAGTGTAGGACGACCTACAGCACTGTGGCCAGATGATCTGAAGAAAGTGGCCGGCAGCAAATGGATAAATAGAGCTCAAGGGAGGGCCGAGTGGCATGCTTTGGGAGAGGCCTACGTCCAGCAGTGGACCCAAACGGGCTGATAATGATGATGATGAATAAAATTAAAATAAATTTCTCAATGTAGGGCTCTAATACAAATAACGCGTATTTCTGTTTCTTTTTTGTACTTGATATCAATTATTGGTAACAGTTAGACATTTGGAATAGCTGCAAAATAGTTACAACATAAAAATTGTGTATCAGCTGTTGTTTACCACTACGTACTATGGAACTCTTCGTGCGAGATCCCTTTATGCACTTGGTCGCTTTCTTTTTAAATTTGGCACGAGGACATTTTTTTATGCGTTAACATATTTTTGAGTAATGCAAAGTTTAGATAAATACCACTTCTATATCGATAGCTATGAATACCTCGCTAAATATTAGTAATTTTGTGTCTACGCTACCCTTGACTACCAGACAATTAATAACATAAACAAATATAAATATAGAATTTATTTTTAAATTATAATAAAAATATAAATAAAATACTGTTGAAAGTTATTCCTACCTTAACCAAACTGAAATAAGTACCTTCCACCATCTGTTGTTTAAAATTAACAATCTACGGCTTTTACGACAAATTTATTAACATGTTACGACCAAAATAAATGTACACGCCATTACATAATACAAAGTTATAAAACGTCGAATAAAACCATTAATAATTGTAATAAAATTTCGGCGAATAAAGATAAAAACGTTGAATGCTCTTTGGTAAACGTTGCCTAACATGCGAAGTGCGAGAGATCTTGGGTTTGAATTCTGAAAACAATACAGGGAAATGTGATTTCACATTTAAAGGTGTTTTGAAAACTTTAAAGTTGTCAAACGTTATAACTTTGTAATGTCATCTTCAACGATTTCTTAAGCTGCAAAGCATAAGACGTTGAACCTTAATACGAAAGAGTTAAGGTCTGAAATTACATGGCGCGATAGGTGCTTGTATCAATAAGTTGAAAAAATTCGACGATGAGGTGTAGGACTCGGTAGCTCAATTGGTAGAGCAACAGCACGGAACGCTGACGATGCCGGTTTAAGTCCTGCCCGAGTCGAAATATTTTCATTTTATTTTCGATTTTTAAATTACTTTTGTTTTGTTTGTTGTACCACAACAGATGTGCTAGATTTCAAAGTTCGTTTGATTGACAAATATAATTTTACATGTAGTATGGCCGCTAAACACGACAGATTTGGATTTTCATAAAACTATTGGCGGCCGCAGCTCGACCGGTACAGCAAGTTCGATTTATCTCAAAGAAGATTGGCAAAATAATGCTCAATTTTCTAAGCAAGTTTGAAAAAAAGTATCATAATAATATGTAGTACTGTGTCCGCGGAGAATAGTTATTTTGGACATCCAAATTTGTTATTGCAAACCTCGTCCCTCCTTATGGAATTTCTAAAAGCTTGGTATCTTAACCGTTCGTTTTTTTTACGGTCCCGTCTTCTTCGTCGTCTCTTGCACATCGGCGTGTTTATAGCCTTATTCGTAAACTAGGGATAGCAATTATTTCATAAGGCAAAAAAGGGGGGGGGGGTCTGTGTTTTACTTATTTTTGATGACATGGGGGTAGGAGTCCTGATGATCATTTCGTCATCGATATTTTTTTACATTTTTACCCGATGGACCACCCTTTTATTTTCGGGGAGTATTTGTCATTTTGCTGACAAGGGACGGGGGGTAAATTATTGCCTAATTCTGCTACGAATACTTGAACCGGCCCCAAACCATCACAAAAAGAATATTTTAATTCGAACCAGTAGTTCCTGAGATTAGCGCGTTCAAACATACAAACAAATCTTCAGCTTTATATATTAGTATAGATAGATGTCATGTGCCTAAAATGCGAACCCTGCGTAATAATTATCGTACAGTATGACCGAGAACTATGCGTCAAGATATACAAGGCCAGCAAACGATGAGATAATAACCTATCGCTAAGCACTGAATGATCGCCTTTAAATTTGCCGTTATCACTGATACGAGTAAATGTAACTAGATTATTTTTCATATAGCGAACAACTTTTATTGCTTTGAGCTTCTTACAAGAACTCGTTCAACTAAATGTGTCTTTGGAGTGAAATACCGTTGCCCCATTTTGGCGCAATGGCGAATATATTTTTGAGCTATAATTGAAAGCTGCCGGGTTTTGAACGCAAGACCGTTTTAATGCGTTTGCCCATTGCGATAAGGCATAAAAAGAAACTAGAGAACTTTAATCATAATAATTTAAATGACTCCTTTTTTTGGACTATTAATTGTTGTTATTTAATTATTATTCGTGTTTTTGCATTTAATTTACTTTTGAGTCATAGAGGGATAGATATTATAATTATCAAAAACATATAAATTCCTTTTTCATAAGATTCGTGCTATGATAAACCAGCTAAAGCCTCCCTCCTATTTAAAGAAAACTTTTTAAGGGTTTAAAACGTGAAATATATTCGTTAACTTATTTTTAACTGATTCTTCCCCCTGTTTCAAACATTTTTGTCCAATTAGACTTCGTGCTAAGTTCACACCTACGCCATCCCCTGCATTCAGTACCTACTATACCAATGAACTGAATTGAAGATATTAAGAACAAATTAACCCAAAATGCCAGGTCAAGTGGTATTATTTCGACGAGACTTGGTTTAATTGGTTTGATGATAATGTTAGCAAAAATCTTTTGACTTTAGTAAGCTGTTACTCTAACTCAGCCGTCACCGATAAATGGTCTATCCAAGCTGTATAATAATAATATAATATACATAATTACATACTTTCTGTAAACGACCTTCAGTGTATATTTCAATATAAAATCTTGCGCAGACTAGATATCTAAAATACAGAACGACTTCAATCAAGAGCGAATAGCAGACGTTTGTCCACAAGAAACACTTATATTACGCTACGTTAATGATTCTAATTGCCTTGAAACGTGTTGCCGAGTGTTCGCTGCGAAGGTTACTAGCTTCCTTAAAAATGCATCGGCGACTGAACTTGGACGAGGAAATCGAAATTGCTAAATGTACGGTTGCTGTGTATTTTTATCACCACAATTAGAACATTAACTTGTTATTGTTAGCACTTCGTAAACGGTATGTTCATTTTGAAGGATAGAGGAGGATTGGCAAGTGTGGGCTATACTTGATACTTGAAAGGGGAAATGTTAAAAGCATATCTAATATATAAAGCTAGAGTTTGTTTGTTTGAACGCGCTAATCTCGGCAACTACTGATTCGAAACTATTTTTGTATTAGTTAGAACAGTTGTCGAGGAAGGCTATAACGTCGCGATTTGACTAATAGGAGCGAAGAAACATCGGAAAATCTATATAAGACGCTGCGAAAACGGTTCAAGATACCCAAGAAATATATGTATAAAAAAATGATCCCTTTTTAAATAATCTAAATATATTCGCGACAGTATATTTCTATCTTATTTAAAGGCGACGGGACACGACCAATGTCGTGGATAAAACTGGGTGACACAGCTGGTAATGAATATTTCTGGTATACGGCATAAACTATAATCTAAATCGTCACCACTTAACAAAATAACGTCGAAACAAAAACCAAGCCATTCTTATACCTAATAAGCATGAAATATAATTAGATAATATCTTAAATAATGACCAACGAAATTTTTGCCTAAATAAGTAATAATTATGTTAAGCTATCAGTAAAACGAATTTAATGTTTTTTAAACTTTTTCAAAGTTAACCTTCCGCGCTGTAAAAAAAAGCGGCATTGAATTGGGATTTGGTAGGAATTTATATTGTATTATTTTGTATATTTTAATGAAGCCTACCATAAAATCTTTGGATTACTTCTCCATGATGTTAAAATATTAGTATTCCCATACCTACAAATAAAGGTTTTTTATTGTTAACTATATATAATGTTATTTATGTCTAAGAATGTGATTTGGCGGGGTCGTTGATGAAAGCTCGATGAATCCCTACCGGGTCTAACATGCTTCTAATTTTGTCATTTATAATTTTTCTGAAACATGTTGCACTTCTTCTGGAAATCTGGATATGAAATGGGTCCACAGGTGAAAAAGCCGTGAACTTCTACAGTCTATGGATTTCCAAATATCCAAAGCCAAAATGGGTCGACAGCACATCTTGTTTAGATGCTATAAGCTAGGGTATATCACCTACAATCAAGTGGACCCAGCGCTTGTCTGTTCTCTATTATTATAAAAATATATTTCATAGTTCTTTCCCACATCTTTCAGGTACACGAACTGCCTCCAGAGAAGCTAAAGACACGTGAAGTGGTTAACATCGACATCGCGAATGACCCAATGTCCGCCGCGGACTACAAGTCAGAAACGGACCCGACCAAGTTCAAGTCGAACAAGACGGGGCGCGGCCCGTTGACGGGTCCCAACTGGAAGAATGAGGTGAAGCCGGTTATGACCTGCTACAAATTGGTCACTGCCGAGTTCAAGTGGTTCGGACTGCAGGTAAGAGCCACTGCTGATGCCGCTTAAATATAGGAAAACATGGAGTAAAATTAAAAATGGGAATTTTAATGCGTCAAAAGTGGCGTATTTTTAATCAAAAAGTATTTGCCTATTAAATTCTTATCGCCATCGTTTGGCATGAGACATGTAAACAAAATGTTTTTTGCCGCATTTAGACATTTAGGTTATTTCCAAGATTCAAATAGGGAGGAAGTCAGTAAGTCTAAATAGTTTCAGTCGTGCATAGTATAGATCAAGTGGGGAGATAAGGGAAATGTGGCTTCAGTTGTCACCATGTTATAAAAGTGGTTTCAAAATTGTTCATTTTCTCTTCCTTTCAGAGCAAAGTGGAAAATGTCATTCAGAAATCTGAGCGAAGATTATTCACAATCTTCCACAGGTGAGTTTACGCGCTGTTTAGCGATGTTACTATTTTATGAAGGCTACAATTCGTTTTAATATTATGGTTAAAAATTTGTCATTGCTCACCCGTATGGTGAACATCATTTAACTTAAAAGGGCTATTTTTTAAAACTTTCATATTTTGCACATGATGGAAAAATCTATGAAAAATGGAAAAAAAAATACGAATCGGGCAGGACTTAGACCGGCATCGTCAGCATATATTTTTTTTTTCAATTCCTAATCGATTTTTAATATCTATATAAGGCTAAATTTAGATAATTCCCATACAAATGTTCTTTTGTTCTTCGATTTCAGGCAAGTCTTCTGCTCAATGGACGATTGGTACGGCATGACCATGGCGGACATCCGAGCCATCGAGGACCGCACCAAGGAGGAGTTGGAGAGGCTTCGTCGCGAAGGCGAGGTGCGCGGTATGCGCGCGGATAACGAATAGATGGGGTCACTGCGCGCGCCCACGGCACGAGCCTAGCGCCCTCACTTTATCCCGGACCGCGTGACATTCAATAGTAACAATATTCGCCACAAAAGCTTGCGTCTAAGCAAAACGCGCTCTACTTTCTTATAAGCTATTTTAAGTGTCATATAGGGTTTCTGAAATGCGTAAAATAGAGAAAATAAACGCCAAGGTAAAATCAATAATTATTTTAATGCAATAAAAGAGGTTTTAAAGTCTTCCAGAAACTCGATTTTTATTTTACCATCTGTTGACTTACTACACTTTCATCTAAAAGTGATATTTATAAACCTTTAAGACACCAAATAGTAGGGTATATGTTATACTGTTCTTGTTCCTGCTATACCAACCATAAGTGTTCGAAAGAGACAAACCTATTATGCGTTATTACTTATTTAAGTACGTACACGGCGCAGGCGCACCGTTTGAGACGCAAACTTTTGTTGCGCGCGCAGGTGACGCGATATGGTATACGCAAAATTACGGAATATGGCGTTCTTTACATACATATAGTCGCTTGTTGAATACTAACATACACTAATATCATTGTACACAGTAATGTACTTTTTGTCGTCTATACATTCGCCAGATGGACGTACACTATTGTATTGAGACGATTCGAGTTATTTTGCGTTTACTATATGCTTGCCGTCTCGCTGCTACAACCTTGAGCGCAAGCCTTTTGCTGCTGCATTGATACACAATAAATAATTCTTCCATATAACATCGATTTCCGAAAAGCTATAGATGACATGTAAATTTCTCTATTAGCCTCCAGCTTTATGGTGTAATAAAACGGGAAAATAAAGTGATTACTTTTGAATGTATGTTTATATTTTTCACACTTTCTATTACAATAGAACCTAAACGCGCATATTAAAACTTATCTATTGAATGTGAAGCGTTACGAAATATCTTTATGAGGAATAAGGTTGCACGCGAAAAGAAATTGCGAGTTAAATGTTTGCGCTCAAGATACCTCGCTTAAGCTTCAACAGAGATTGTATTTAAATGCCATATTTGTAATCGGCTGCTGGCAGTCTCATATTCTTCGCCTTCCAGGTTTTAACCTAAGCTACATGTAGGTAGACGGGTTTTCGAGCTGTTCCCTTATGATTGATAAGTGATTTAAAATACTAACGATTTAAAATGTGATATATATTAGTTAAACTTATTTGAAAATTATCTTAACTACGGCCCCATGTTTGGGATGCTTTGCAGCAGTCACGGAGAGACTATTGGAGGGTTTTTACTTTGACGGAGACACCCCACATCTTTAGTCTCCCCATAACCATGGCAGCTGCAAAGCATTCGAAACGTCGGGCCGTAGTTAAAATAATTTTCAAATAAGTTTAAACAATGTACGTCACGTTTTAAACCGTTGAAATGTTTTGTTTAAATCTACTCCCGTAAACTAAAGACAGTATTTTTGATAAATGGGTCTGACATTCCATCTTCATTATTTAGTCTCCTAGCCGAAGAACGCTCAACATCTGGTGATGCCGTTCATAGTGATGGTGGAACTTCGAGGATCATTGTTAATTGTGATGGTGGAACTTCGAGGATCATTGTTAATTATGATGACCGAACAGCTTGAAAACCTTTTCGAAGTTCTTACACGTCCTTGATTTTGCAAAGACTTAATTTTATTACGATCTCTGTCGTCGCTAGAGCGCTTTACCGTTTAGCAAAATAACTTTATTGAATTGTGGTATAGATATTGTTTAAAAGAGATAAGTGGTAGTCAGTGGTTAAAGGTAGTTTCGTTACCAAATTAAAATCGGGTTAAAGTTTAAATAAAACACTTTAACGGTTTAAAACGCGATATTTTAGTTAAACTTATTTGAAAATGATTTTTAACTTCGGTCCGACGTTTCGGATGCTTTGCAGCAGCCGTGGTCACGGGAAGACACGGGAAATCATTTTCAAATAAGTTTAACTAATATATCGCGTTTTAAACCGTTAAAGTGTTTTATTTAAATGTGTACTACTCGCGTAAACTATAGACAGTATCGGGTTAAAGTGTTTTTCGGATAATTAACTATTAGCAACGAGATATTGTGAGTAATAACGACTTTAGGTCAGATTTTAAATATTTCGCTATTTATTAAACTTCTATGTAAAAACTCCAATGTAGGCGGCCATTTGGCTATTGTGTATAATAAATAAAAATAAAATTAGCTTACGTTCGGCACTAGAAGTACGAATATACTTCTGACGTTACCTTAGTACTTTGGCGATGTGCTCTGTTCGTCGTGTTTGATTCGGAGGTTTCGTGGACTATGGATGAAATAATATTAATTCGGGGCTACGGTTAGCATAGCGCAACCACAATGTTGTATTTTTAATAATTAAGTTTGTTGTTTAACAAATCAGTATTTTGATAAATGTGTGACATTCCAGAAACCGATTATTTTGCGAACATTGTATTATTCAGTTCTGTGGCTCTCTGTCTTGATGTAGTGGATTAAGATACGCGGAATACTAGACATACCAGAAAGCGTCACGGGTACTCCATTTTGGTGTAGTACAGAGTTGCAGAAACACGCCTACTGGTTTGTTCAGTATTCTGTGAGTTGTAGTTGTCACATAAAGTACTAACGCTAAAAGCGGGCAAATTATAACGTTACATTTTGTAATTGTTTTTTGTCTCGGAGCTCTTATGGCTGTGATAGTGTTTATGTTAAATGGTTCTATTCAGTATAAGTCAAAACCACAACACAACACGAGAGCTCCGCCTTTTACTTAAACATCGCACCTCAATTTTTATTATTTTTGTACATCTAAGTTGTAATAAGTTCTACATTAAATACAGCGTGATATATATATTTGAGAGTAGTCTTTTATTATTGGTATATTCGTCTGCAAAATTCGCTTACTTAATTTCTTTAGGTACTTAATTTGCACTAAGTTCCTCTTTATGCTGTGAGTTATCGTGTTTTATTTAGTTTTTGCACCTCATGTTGCACTTATAACATAGATATGGGAAATTTATTGAGGATTTATCAATTCTGTTTAAAATCTTGCTTAGATATTTTTGTGGGCACACGAAGCGTTAGATATATAGAATATTATAGAACTAATAATATTGTCAATTTCGAAGCATAGGTAAATGATTTTAAAATTCTGCATTGAAGTATAATAAATAATGTACTAAATAAATCAACATTTGTTGTAAAATGTATTATTATGAGTATATTGAAGGCCAATTGAATAAATAACATTACACGTACATACACGTTTTTATGTAGTAGTTAGACACCTTTGCATCGCCGTTTGTTTTTTTCTCGATGGCCAGGACATCCTAACATAATGGTAAATAAAGTTCTGAATACTTAAATTGTAGGCTCAAACAATTAAAAAGCTGTAGACTATCAATAACAAATAAAGTTCCTAAAGAAAAACCTCCATTCTGTTTTAACATCAATATAGATCTTATCTCTTGGTTATATTAGAAAAAATATAAACAAACATTTAAAAACATTTAATCCAGAAGTAATACAAATATGAAATGTTTTAAGTCATTGACAAAAAAGGTCAACTAGTCTAAATTTAACCTCAGACGGTTAAACTGAATTTAAAAAACAATAATTTCTATAACTTTCTTTTGTAGATTTTGTTAATTGCATTTATAAAATTATTTAGATATTTAACAAAAATATAACGTGTAGATAAATAATAAAACAAAAAATATAACTAAGGTAACAAAATCATTTCTATCCAAATTTCAATCACTCTTATTTCAACAGATAAAACCATACAATATTCTAGGGAATGTTTGCTAAGTAAGGGATGCCTAAAATAAAATAGTGCTCTAAATTAAGTGCAGATAAAGAAAATAATCATCTTTAGCAAATGGGCATCCTTGCAAGTTACAAACACCAGCAGAATAAGATATTATTTGTGACAGCAGAAAAATAGTGTATTTTAAGTCCAAACACACGTTTACGAATGCTTCCTTTAAAGTTTTATGGAATACATGATGGTTAAGTTTCATAGACACATTATAATTAAAGGTATAAAATTAAATACTGTCCGTAGTTTACGCGACTAGTACACATTTAAATAAAACACAATCGGTTCAAAACGCGATATATATTAAACTTATTTGAAATTTATTTTAACTACGGCCCGACGTTTCGGATGCTTTCCAGCTGCCGTGGTCACTCGGGAGACTAAAGATGGAGGGTTTCGTCGAAGTTGGTATTTGATATAAACGACGAGCCGAACTTAAAATAATTTTCAAATAAGTTAAACTACTACATATCGCGTTTTAAACTGTTAAAGTGTTTTATTTAAAGGTATAAAATGTTACACGGTTCTGGTGCCGAATTTAAAAACACATCTTTATTATCCTTCTTAAAAAATAATAACTTAATGCATACATTTCTTTTCTATTAATCATCTACTTCCAGTTCCAGTTCAATATCGGCAAGGCTTATTTTTCGGAGCGTATTGATCACCATGTAACGTGAGAAGATAACGTACAAGTAACGAAACCAAACCATTTGACTTTGATGCCGTTTCATAGCGCGCAGCACTCGGCGGCTTTCTGTCCAGCGGAGAAAATATCTAAAATGATTATAGAAAGTTAAAAAGTTATATTTAAAAAATAATTACAAAGCAAATGCAAGTCACATGTCAAGTATACAATATAAAACCTATTATAAATTGATATCACATATAACACATGAAGATAGGCCATGTCACTACATTAGGCATTGGACACCCTCGTCCTTTCTCTTAAGTATGTCAAATAAATCTGTCCTGTTTCATGAAACCATGAAATCCATTCTCGCACGTCAGAGACAGAGACAAATAGCAAATATCAAATCAGCAGTATAAATGAAACTGGATTTAGATTTAAAAAAGTGTATGATATGGGCATGACTTGATCTAGCATCCACAATGTTCCATCCTGATGCTTTAATCAAAGTATAAACAATTACTAACCTTTTGGAAGACAGCAAGAAACTAAGGGGCAAGTCTAGGAATCCTAAGTATTTTCGCAGTATATTCACAGAGTCCAAAGTATATACTGTACATGCTGAAAAAAATAAATCATACTATTATTGCTTTTTTTTGTGAATAGGGTAGCCTTGTAGGTACCTTGTTATTATATGAATAAGCAAAAAATAATAAAATGTATAATTAACCTTTTATCTTACTTGAAAATTATAAGCTATACAACATATTTATTCTGTGACTTACTTTCTGGCATATTTCTCTCAACAAACATATAAGCTACAGCATAAAAGACAGCTGCATGATTTGGATGAGAGGAGACTCCCCCTCTATCAAAAATAACAAGAGTATCAATGTCAAATGCTTCAACTCTATGTTCAATAAGTTTTGCTATGACTGGCACAGGCCACTGTGCTTTAGGGTCATCTGGAAGCCTTGTGTCTGAGATAAGACAAATATTCTGATCAGGAACACCTAGTTCTTTGCACGCAGCCCATAATTCTTGTTTTCGTATTTGACCTTTCCCTTCATAGTTACCTGGAATTGTATAAGGTTATTTATTTGTTTTGTTTGTTCCTGCATTTATTATCATCAGTATAACAATGTTTACAATTTAACATAAGCTAATCATATCCAATTACCTTCAGATAAGCATAATATGTATACTTCAGTACCCTGTTCGCACAACCTATAAATAGTGGGTCCGAAGAACATACATTCATCATCAGGATGCGCAACCACAATTAACGCTCTTTTCGCACCAAGTGCTCCTCGTGTCCGAGTAGGCAATTTCCTTGCATATTTACGATACACTATACAACACACACACAAATAACCAAATATCCACAAACAGATGTACAAAACGAAATTTCTTATGTATAACAATGATTCTGACAGAAACTTTATATAGAAATTATAAATAAACTCCACTTTATACGGATACTCAATAAATAACATTTTCTGACTAGATATGAATTATTTATTTAATTAAAGTCTTTCTGGGTTAATTATTTGGATTTCATCTGTGTCTACTTTCTTCTCCGTTTACGATAGCTTTTAAATTGGTTGTAAGAAAACATTGGATATTATAGAACGTTTGAGTTTTCTTCAATGATTTCATTTTTATAGTATAAAAAAAGATTCTTTATGTGAAATATCAAATCAAAAGATTTTTATGGATAAAAAGCTCCAAAACACCAGAAAGACATTCTTAAAATATATAATCAAAACGTTTTACTCTGACAATTAACACTGCGATCTTGACAGTCCGTATTTTATAATATAATCTATGGATAAACATCCTTTGTCTGTAGAAATAGAAGTATTCTGTGGAATGGAACAATAACATAATTTTGACATCAATTTTATAAATTATTCTTAAGTGGGTGGTTTATTTGTTCAACAAGTGTTCATTGTTTAGTAAAATGATTCAACCAGATTATCCATCTGCAATGGGATTATTATCTCATTTGAATTCGGACGAGTTAAAGGAAATGCTAAATGATGACACGAAATTCGATTCAATTTTAAAAGATGTCAAACAGGTAGGAAAGAGTTAAAAACAGGATATCATGATGAATCACCTAAATAATTGTAATATAAACATCTTATTTGTTTTGAATTAAAATCTAGGTAAAGGACTGGGAAACGGAAAAGGAAACAATAATAGTGAGTAACAGATCATTAGCTGAGTATAACTTGAGCAAAGAACCAGAGCTTCAAGGGTTGAAGGCTGAAGTCCAAGAAAAATCAGAAGTTGGGGAAAACCTGTGTAGTCGTATTCAAGAACTTCTTGATGAGTATAGTGAGTTTTTCTTCATCTTGAAATAAATGTAAATAGTATGTTATACATAGCTTAAAACAAGTAAATTTTCTTTCAGAGACAAAATCAGCTGGTATCTCACCAGATACGACATTAGCACTATTACAAACGGCAGCAGCTGAATCAGAAGAAGAATCTGAAAACATTGCACAAGATTTTCTGACAGGAAAAATTGATGTTGACAAATTCCTTGAAGACTTTGAACAAATCAGAAAGACAATGCACCTCAGGAAATTCAAAGCAGAGAAAATGGGTGAACTTTTAAGAAGTGGTCAGAGTTCTTTTGGTAATGGGGTATCAAAACCATATTTACCATATCCAAGCTATGCTAACGCTCAAGGTGTTCAAAATGTACCTTACCCAATGGGTCCCTTAAACATGCCTATGCCTGGTATGTACGGAAACCATTTTTGAGCTTATTAATGTTGCTTTTGACTTATAGTCATCTGGTTTCATAAGAACTAAACTGCGGCCATTATAATGTGACCATTTATAATAGAGCTTTTATTGTAAAAAATATCTTATTAGTTTATATGTCTCCATTGTCAAATCTTATATTGTCACAATCATTATGTCTGTACACTGAACTCAAATTTTAAAATATAATCTTAGGTCAATTTTTTCTTATGATTGTGGGAATGATGCCGAAAGTGTTATTTAATAACTGTCCGCTAGAAGTTGGTGCTTGTAAATAGAATTTGATGATAATCATGATAAATAATTTTAATCAGAGTATAGTAATCAAATTCAAAATAGAGTGAGGTGTACCTAATATTTGTAGCTATAAAATTTTATCGTAAATTGTTTTTAATCTCTAGATAATAAATAAACCAATGTAAAACTTGCATTTTACATTTTATTAAAACAAAATAGATTCTCTACATGACATGAGGTATGTACAAGAGTATGTTTAAAATAAATACAATTTGTACCATTTATCTACAATACCATAATTTAAACTATAATGATTTTCTATGATGAACAATTCAATATATTTGTTTCTTGATCGTCTTTCATCAATCAACTTTATTTGTTTTCTTTTTTTGTATGTTGTTTTCATCATAATTTGTAGTTCCGTAAAAGGCAAAAAATACAAATAGGAATGCAACTCCACACACAAAATAAACAATTGATTCTTCATATATTGCCTGTGCATGTAGAGCAGCACTTTCCTTTTTGGTTTTTATGATTTTTTTTGCATGTTGATTTTTCTTTAAAATATTTCCATAGTGTTCTCTGGACCTGGAAATTATTTTTAAAATTTTATGTTTCATACTCTACAATGTTTCTAAATTTATTCTTAAGTATCAGTAATTATACTTTTGCAAATTTTCAGTCTTGTTAAATGCTGCAGATATATAGGAACTCGTAATAATCAAAATTTCTGATATTTAAAGCAATGGTAATAATAATAGATTTATTACCATGCGTCAAAGTCATATATGGGAGTTTTTCCATCTATTGTTGGAGTGATATGCCTAGACGCTCGAGACTTATAAAACTTTAGTGTAGGATCTGTGGGTTCTGGATCAGGTTTATAGTGCATTCTAGATGTATTTTCACTTCCAACCATCAAACCTAAAAATGTAAATATTATTTTAACAAATAAAGGCACAACTAAAAATATACATTTTCTAACAATGTACCTTTATCATACATTTTCTTCAGATTAATATTTCCTAGGACTTCATAAGCTTCTGTGATAGCTCTAAATTTCTTGGCTGATTCTTCATCCTATAGAAAAAAAGAGATATATGTTTATAGAAATAGAAATAAAGGTAGGTCAATAATAATATTGTAAATAAGATAGTATTATAACTAGATACTTATAATAAATATATAAGAAAATAAAAACTAACTTTTGATTTGTCAGGATGATATAATTTTGACAATTTATAGTACGCAGATTTTATATCCCGCTGTGTAGCTTTTGGTGTAATACCAAGAACATCATAGTGGCTCGATAAGACTCGTGGTGTTGTTCCTAACGTCCTAACTACACCGCTTAGTAAACTTGACTTCTTGTGAAAAAGCATCTGAATAGAACCCATCACAAATAACCTATTCGGTGATAAATAGTCACCAAATCATTTCAACAAATGTTATACATATACTTAATATCACAGAAGGTTTTCACTAAATAGTTACTGAACGTAGGTCATTTTTTATAAGCTTTAGACGGAAAATTATTAGGTGATATAATGTTTTATAGGTATGTTATGAATTTATTTCAATATTATGGATATTGTGTAACAGTTAATCTGTCACATTTTGACATTCGCACAAGTGTCAAATGATTTGACATATGATGATCTGTTTTTATAATATTTTATGGCATGTAATAATCACTGAGATTTAATTGACAGATATGAATAGTGATCATAATGATCGATTTCTGTCTAACAATAAACATACAAATAATAATTATTAAAAAGTGTATATAACCATACATTTTTAATTAAACATACCAATCTTAATTAAAAATGTATATTTTTTGGTGTTCGTAGCCTAATAGTATCTACATTCTATAGGTGCTGTAAATTACTTAAAAAAAAATATTTTTCCTCTGCGAAGTTGGCAGTACTTGACGTGAGTCATACAATTGACGTTTGAGTTTGACATGAATGATTAATCGTCAAACTGTAAAGAAAAGCAAGTGAGTCACAATTTTTTCTGTACTAGAATTTGTGTCGTGTATTAGCAGGTAAATATTCCTTAAAATTAAATTAATAAATAAAAGTTGATCGATTTATTGTTTAACATTGTATTAAAATTAAGAAACAACTCGGCCCAACTGGAATATTTAGTCTTGTGCGTGTCCATTAAATCTGGTACGCGCCTCACAGATGGCTTATTTTATCCTTGGCTGGAGTCAATTCACAACCATGTATGGTATAACGAGATAGTGAATTGTGACAACATCGTGTCCTACATTGAAAGATAATTTTAGTCGTAACCAAGTGTTGTGTTCGTAAAGTTGAGTCATTCTTGGTTAACGGTCGTCGTTTTGTGACGTACAAAGGCGCTTGTACTTATTTAGACTAATTAAATCTATATTAAGGTTTGTTAAAAGTGTATTTGATATATACATTTTCCTGTTAGCATATTTTTGTCATGTTTGAATTATATTTGATGTCAGGCGCAGTATTTAGTTCAAAATGTCGTCGCGTAAAACAGCTGGTCGCCGTGGGACAAACAAGAAGCGAGCTCAACGCGCTACCTCCAATGTCTTCGCCATGTTTGATCAGGCACAGATTTTGGAGTTCAAAGAGGCTTTTAACATGATTGATCAAAACCGAGATGGATTCGTTGACAAGGATGATCTCCATGACATGCTTGCATCTCTAGGTGAGCTAATCCTTTACAATATACATTACATTAAACTTAAGGTGTTAATTTTTTTGGCATATTGCATGACACAGTCATCAAACAAACAAAATCATATGGTGTTGAGAGTGGTTCTTTTGGTGTATTCAATAATAAACAATACATACTTTTGTAACACAGTAAGGCACTATAACAATTTTTTTACAGGTAAAAATCCAAATGATGACTACTTAGAGGGCATGATGAATGAAGCACCAGGTCCAATTAATTTCACCATGTTCCTCACCTTGTTTGGTGAACGTTTGCAAGGGACTGATCCAGAGGATGTGATTAAGAATGCTTTTGGGTAATTAGAAGTATTATTTATTTGTTGATGGTTGTTTTTTTGAAGTAAACCTCATGTTTGTGTATCCCCATCTATCATAAAAAAGTAGAGTAGTTGTACTTGAAATTTCAGTTAATCCATTATAGATTTTAGTCCTGTTTATATTTGATTATTACTTCATTAAATTGTGTTTCTTTACAATATACTATTTCCACTCAACCAGATGTTTCGATGAAGAGAACTTAGGAGTGATTCAAGAAGACCGCCTGCGTGAGTTGCTGACGACCATGGGCGATCGTTTTACTGACGATGACGTAGATGAGATGCTTCGGGAGGCACCCATTCGCGATGGACTCTTTGACTATGTGGAGTTTACACGCATCCTTAAACATGGCGCTAAAGACAAGGACGAGCAGTAAAACAGCAACTATTTTCTTAATACAGGTTATCTATAAAATACGTCACACTTTATCCTCTTACTTTTGTCTGCAAAGGAGTGGTAGGAAAGGGGCCGAAATTTCATCCAGTCCCCACAATAAACAGCTTTTAAACAATGTAACGAAAGAGTATATTGTATGGTAAATGTCTATTAAAAGTTCTCATGTGACGTAATTTAAGGTTAACCATTTAGGAAACTGCTAGAACATTATACCCATTACTGCGAGTAACTTTTGAGATATTAACTAATACACCACGAAAACTTAGGAATTAAGATTTTTATAATCTCGTAATACGCCGAGGTGCTAACAAATGTAGGATAAGTTTGGAAAGTCGCATTTTTACTTTAGGCATTTTGCTTGATAAATCTGAGGGAAGCAATCGGGGAATTTCCACAATGTTTAAAAGTATTATTTCCGATTAGGTTAACTTATGAAGACTGTTATTTCTCATATTTCCAATATAAGGTATTAAATTATCATTCCTTTTAAAGTAGACGATGAAATTCACATAAAATAGCCTTCGATACTTATGAATTGTTTAGAAATTGAGTTGACATAATTTCTTGCAACTATCATGTAACGTTGATAATCTTATATGTTTTATGTACTGTTTATGTAATATATTAAATGTATGTACGCAAAAAAATGTTTTATTTCTGAAGTATATTTACTAAGACTCATTGGAAACAATAATGTGACATAGGATTTTAATTCAATGGCCAGTTCAGTACAATATAATTTATTTAACGTGTTGGTTTAGATAATCAGAAATGCATTAAGTGAAACCATATCGCGAATGTATATTTAGACTTTGTTCATCTATGGGTTCATTAATTTTGCAGGTATCCCACACGCCACATGTTGGACCCGGTAGAAATTAAACCAGCTATCCGTTGTTTAATAGACGTACATTACTATCATTGGACTTACGAGCCTGTCAGAAATCTACTCTGTTTACAAAATTCAGGGCTAATTAATTTTTAAGTTAAATTTATAAAATAATTAGCATCATTAGCGTGTCATTAATTATAGTGTTGAAAGATATTTTTCTCATTAACGTTTTTCACTTATCTATTCTTATGCACAGAGTTGAGACAGTAATAAATTTTATGGCCTTTTTAATATTTCATATTGAACGACTTTGTATAGATTATTTATTGATCAATAAATATTCATATTTAATTATTAATATAAACTTTATATGAAACAAAGTGAGTTATGTGCTTTCTTGAATACTGAATAAAACCTAGTTTAGCTTTATTCTCTTGTACTAAAGAGAAAAAAGAAAAGAGACGAGTACATTCATTTAAACTAATATAAATAATAGCAAAATATTATGCTGCGACTAAAACGAGCTATCTCTATATCTTTGAGAGTTTTCATTGCGTGCGATGCGAAAACGGTGCAACGGTTCTCATTAAATGATCTTAGAAAATAATCACGACAGTGTATGTCTATCTTTTAAGATTAACTCGCAAGAACGACGCGCCCGGACGCGGACGTTGACGTTAAATAATAAAAAAAGTTATAATATTAAGTTTAAGCATAGGTATGTGTCTACTGTTGTCTATCTTTATATTATCATTTATGCAAAACAACTATGAATTATACAGTATTGAAAAGAATAAATATTCTTCGTGAGAACTTTAAATTTTATTGGTCACATAAACTCGGTTTTCCGTCGCTGAGTAGCACGGCCCATTGCAAGACGCCGTCGATGCGCATGTGCGGATTTTCATTTTTTACTGCAATAATTAATAAAAATTTAGCGTCAAATCTATACATATCTTTATAGGGGAAAATTATTCATCCCTGTGGGTTTCCGTTCCCTGCGAAGACGGTTCAGTCATTCAGTGTACCCAAAAACTATGTAGCAAAGAATGATTCCCTCTTTAAATGATGATGGTAAAATAAGTCCTACGCTCATGGCGAAACTAAGGATAGCAGTCGGCAAAATCACGGGCCCCCCGCCCCGAGGGGCCCCCGGTCAGAGGAAATCTCAATTGTTGGTTCAGCTTCTTTATATATTGGGGAAGTGGGAATGGGCTCCATTCGATTATTTGCCACAGCCTCGAAGGTATAGTTAGCCACTGCTACGCTATATGCCTATCTTTTAACATTGCACTTTTAAGATAACAAGGGAGTCGTCGTGGTTAACAGCAAATTTATAGAGTTGTGTGCAAAAATTATTCTACGCGGACAAAGTCGCTGACACAGCTAGTCCAATGATAATATAATATATAAATGCCGTGATGTGCTCCTTTTTCATAACTTTTAGCTCTCAAATCGTCTGAATTCACAAAGCTGATCCAGTGCGGGTAGACGGGTTTTAAAGACCACTAGATAAGATCACTGTGATAATCTTAACATGCTCTCCGAAACATACCGTTATCTGCACTACAACACGAACGAGCCTGTGTAAAGTTTTGCCAAAATGTAATTTTAAGTACTTTTTAGTAGTAACAAATACTAACCTTGAATACGTACGAATTGTTTTGTAGGGACATCTTTAATTTTAATTGTTGGTCGTCCCAATTGAAAGTGCGACGTCGACGGTACAATCTTATGTAATTCCTGCAAGGCTTTGTAAATTATTAAACTTCTAGAGTCAATTTAGTTAGTTAAAAATGTGGGATGCTTCACGATTTTGCGTTGCATCCTTGCGCAGGAGCCAAGCTAATCTTTTCTGTATCATTGTAATTTCAGTATAGGTACGTACTGCCGAAGCTAGTACTTTTATTAGTGCTAATTACATAGATAATAGATACGTGTTATCTATGTAATACTTACGTACTATTTATATCTGGGATTTAGTCTGTGTAGGTAACTGACGAATATATCTATCTATATATTTGATACGAATGCAAATTATCAAAATTGGTCCAGCCGTTCTCGGGTAATAGGACAACCCAACTATTATATATATTTAAGTATACTCGCTTGGTCCCATATATTTCTTTTTATAATTTTAGGTTCCTGTCGATCAGATCTCGCGGATTTCGGGTTATAATCTGGAGGATGGTACAACATGTCGTAGGCGCACAATGGCTTTTCCTTCGATTCCCACTTAGTATTGAAATAACTTTCTTTAGACACTGGTATAACCATTTGTGTTATTAGTCGGTCTTCGGGCATGGACATTTGCAAATTAACGACGAATTTAGAATTAAATTTAAAGTTAAACGAATTTACATAACTACTATTCTACCCTATGAAAATAAGACAACTTGACGAAGTGATTGACATTTTGAAGGAGGTCTTTATGGTGGTATATCTACAAAAATACATACAATTTAACGATAACAGAGATCGTGAAACACATAATGGATTTTAAAAGGCAAACAGATAAATAAAAAGCTGGTATAACCGTTATTATTTTCAATAGTTTTTAAGTATTTATACACCTACAACCCACAGACTTTTTTTTTATGGGCATTTGACTTGTACTTAACTGACATTGCCAAACAAAGATATTTTGTGTTTTTTGTTTGTTTTATACTTTTTTTTAAACATTTTTATAATATTCATGAAATTATGTATAATCTTAATAGTTGAAAATGGCAAATAATAATTTTTACGGTCAGTGTCTGTAACTATGTACCTACGACATTTAAATCGTCCGCTGGGATTTATTTTAGTCTTTTTTTATTTGTGTAGATTTGCCTGACTATTCGACAGCTTCTGTTAAGAAAATTTACACGGGATCCCAAGACTTAAAAAGTTCGAATTCTAGTAACTCTTCCTTTATCGTCAAACGCACCACACAAAAGGTAATTCTACTAGTGCTCAGGTTGAATATTTAAGTACAGATTTGATTAAAATTTTAAATGTTTTAGTTAATACGTGAACAGTACACTATTTTGGATGCAAAAGATAGACATTTACTAGAAGCGTTACCGTTTTGTTATAATAATAAACATCGAAAGCGTAAAAAAGTCGATAAACCTATAATAAAAATAACAGTCGTTCCAAAAACGCCTAAAACTGTAAATTCGAAAATATTCAATAGAAAAATATTTAAGAAGAAAATAAAAAGCACCACTTCAAATCACGAAGATTATATACAAGGGCCTAAAAAGGTCTATGAATCGGGAAAACGAGAAAAGGTTTACGTAGTTCGAGCTTCAGAGAGCGAAGGTCTGACTAACAGACCATTTAAAGATAAACTTTTTCCAAAAGGAAACTTTAAAGTCGTTAACGCCCTTACCAAGATGGATAAAACAAATTTCAAGGACAAGAGAAAGAAAAATCATAGAGATATCAATGTTGATACCCAAATTCCCTGCCAAATATTTAATTGTCCAAATACTCAATATACAGATTTAAACCGGCACAAAAGTCGCGTAAAAATCTATGGCAGATTAGGATTGACTGATGACGATAGATATGTTTTAAACTGTGCTGCTACTGTAAATGATAAACCAAGTGAGAAAACCTTTCATATAAGAAATTTTGTTATTAAAGTCTTCACCTTTTCAAATAGAACTACAACTATACGATCAATTTGTTTTTTCAGTACACACGAACTTTTCCCAAGATGTCGAAATGTTGGCTGCTAATGTAAAACTGTAAGTATTTTAGTCCTCCAGCTTTAGAAATCTGAAGTAAAATCTACATTGTTGTTAACTTGTATATTTAAATTTCAGTACTAATAAAAAGATAGATAATAACATGCCATTCGAAAAAAGCTATGATTCTAAAAGGTATTTACTGTAAAATGTGTCTATGCTATTACAAATAATGGCTAAATTTAAGATCTTTCTCTTTATAGAACTGAATCCCAAGGTATTCAAGTCAATCTTCATGAAGACTTGAAAAAGAACAAATTCATGAAAAACAAATACAGTCAATGCATGTGCAAAGATACAGATAATGGACCAACTATATCAGGGAGTGATAAGAATATTAAAGGCTGTGAAAGTCCCATAGTTGTTATATCTGTGTATTCAAAACAAGATAAAGGTGACGCTTTAGATCACACAATTAAAATTGAACAACCTCAAGTGACACTCAACGCGAAAAAAGGCAAAGAAACTATTACTAATAAACCAGAATTTAATAGGAAATCACGTATTGCTCAAAGTTTTCGCTTAACATCACCGAAACCTAAGGAAAATTTTCCTAATAATAGAGAGTATCAGAAGGTAACTGACACGAATTCTAGATTTCAAAATGTTGCGCGAAATACATCACCCAAACGCTTACAGAGCACAGATAAAGAACAGATCAAACATTCAAAAACAGGTATGTCTTATAAAGAAGAAATAAAATCTAAGGCGAATACATCGAAAAAATATGACAATAGGCAAGACTCAAAGAATCATAACGCAGATAGAACATTTGCGAAGAAAGCTATTGTAGATAGTTATATTTATAGACTTGATACTCCCGAGGGTAGAAGTAAAAAATCATCAAATAAATTTATCCCTCCAAAAGACGACGTCTCGAAAGTATCTGTCAATATCGACGGTGATAAGGAGCGTTATGATTTATTTTTCAAACAGAATAAATTTAACACAGACTTTGCTGTTAGAAGGACGCTTAAAAATCATGTTAAAAATAATAAGTCCTCTATGGAAAATATTACTGACGTTCTGGAGAAAAGAAAATATTCTCAGTTGAGATCGTCTTCCCCTGTAAACTTAAATAGCAAGTTGAATTTTTCTGTAAGTATGTGGAACTATTTAACATAGGATATAATATTGTTTTTAATTTAAATAAACTATCTTTTTCTTAGATGAAAGTAAACGGTTCGGAAAACGTAAAACAGAAAGCGTCAAACCTTTACGTTCGAGACAGCATTGAAATATCTCACAGGTAATCTATATTTTTATAAACACAGTATTTTAGAGTAACAGATTACCTTTATATTATTGCAAAATATCTGAATGAACACTTCATTTTAAACGATACTAAATAAAATGACGAGACTATTCCAGACGAGGTAGTTCCGGTACTAAAAAAGCCAATGGCGAGAGTAAAACTCAAAAACCCAATGCTTCAAAACAAACGAAGCAGTTTACAAGTATGTATTTTTCGGAGTGTCATCGTTTTTTTTAAACACCTAATATTATATTCTAAAATATAATATTTTAACAGCACCAATAAAACACTATCGCGGCGATGATTGTTCCGTTCCAGACCCAAATGAAAGAGACAAGGAAATACGACAGTTGCTCGGAATATTGACTGGGCGAAAATTGTCTTATACCAATAACCAAATGCCTCAGGAAGCCAGGGTTAGTAATCAAACTTACTACTTGTCTATAATGAATTTTATGAGTACAATACTTTGTGCTTGTATTTGTGATTATATTTTTTTTATTTTTTTAAGGACAGCTTTTTGGTTGAATCCTACGAGGGAGATCTCTGTCGACCGAACTGGTTATTCTTTTTCGTTATATTTTTTTTAACTCCCCTTTACTATACTGATATTTTTTATATATAACGTTTCAATAATTTGATTGTATAATTTTATAGCAACGAACCAAAAATTAAATTAGTTAAAAGTCTTGCAAAATTACTTCCAAATAAAGTCAGCAAAATGTTTAATAAAAGGGATTGCAGTCATAATGCGGAAATGTTTAATAATAATAAAATTCAGACTCATAACGATGCAATACCGCACCAGTTTAATGGTGACAAAATAACTGAAAAAGCTGAAGTCAATTATCAGAATTCAGTACCATACAATATTGAATCTAAAAACACAAGACAAACTGACCCAGAAAAGTTGATGAAAGTTGAAAACTCTTTTAATCTTTTTCAAAGTAATGAAAGCTGTAAGAACTGTAGTTCTGATGAAAATGGACATCACATAGTTCCTGCCATTAATAATGTCTACCAGAAGCAGAAGGAATGTTTATTCTTAGATGTAGGAAAATTCAAACATAAAAAGCCGGTTACGTTGTCTAGAAAACAATATACCAAACTAAGGAAAAGTATGCGATCTAAAAAAATGGACATCAAAAGACGTCAAGCTATTAGTAACATCAGCATTGTTTCAATAGGGGAAGTTAAAATGAAATCGATATGTCCACGTGTCGTTCGTGTGAACAAAGAAGTCCAAACAGAAAAGGATGAAATCAAGAAAGTATGTATAACAGATAGTATGTCATCTGGCGAGAATGTTACACGTAGTCGTGCCTCTCAATTAATTTCTGAATTCTGGCCCATTAAACATTCATACCAAAATATCAATGATAACTTGATTGCTGAGAAAGATAATAAAAATAGCTCCATACTTAAACCAAGAAATGTGATTTCCTCGTTAGAAGTGCGATATGCTAGTGTCGAGTTTATGAAACACGTAAATTATTCGTCGCCCACCTGTAGTAAAGGATTAGAAACTTCGGTCTTTTCTAGCAATGGCCAAAAAGACAATATCTCCGTACATACGATTTTTAAAGGTAACAATTTAATTTATTGGAATAGGTATTCAGGTAATTCTTTATTATGACTAAGCTTCATAACATTATCAGGTCACAAGAAATCGGTTACGCCGAATCTTGGTACGTCCGCATATTCTTTGTGTTCTGGTGACAGTCTGCAATCAACTAGGAGCAGGCAATACCAAATCAGAGGTTCAGAAAAGAAACCTCTGCTTCAACGAATAGTCTCCTGCCTGTTATTGCGAACAAAAGTTTCCGAATTTAAGATAGGAAGAAAGGAAGTGGAGCAACAACAGACAAGGAACAGTTCAGTAGACTCGTACCATATTAGTACTTCGCTTGCTGTGAGTATTAAAAATACACGTTTTCTTTAAATACATATGACTTATTTATGTCCCACAGAAAAATAACTATAACCAATAATACATTATGGATTGTAATTATACATAGATGCGAATAAGAACGATTTTTTAGGTGTTTTTTTGTTACAGGGCATGGACATTACATCTTCAATGTACGATACATCTGTGTCTTTTTATACCAACCACAATATTATTCCAATTAACCGCGCAAAACGAAGTTTTTTTAGTTCTGTAAAAGGATTTATAACGAATCGACGGTGAAATTTTTAATAAAATGGTATTATTAAACGGTTGTATTTAGCTCGACTCGTACGGAATTTATTTATTTGATCAAAATTAGAAATTGAAATTTAAGCACCTTCCCGTAGTCAACTTGATCTGAAATTTGGTACACATGTTTAATTTAGATGACAATACAATATAGTAAAATCAATAATATTATAAATCCAAGATGGCCGCCGATACATAATGTCGGTTTACGTATGTTCCTTAACCCCCTCAATACGGGTATTAAATTAAAGGGCTCCACTAATAAAACACGACGATCATGTTGAAATTTAAAATTTTTTGTAGTTTTCAGTGCACAAAAAATAAAACCGTTTTACTTAAAAAATTTTTTTAAGTTGATACTTGTTAGTTACTGTTTTTGTAATTTTGCCTTGAAGCGGCCCATAGACGGGTAATATTTTTTAAAGTATTGTGCAATCCAAATTGCACAATACTTTAACGGCCGCCCACAAGCGCTCAATACTGTACAATACGTTGGTTTGTGCAATAAAATGAATTGTGTGGGGGTGATACAACAGGTTGTGCAAACAGTCCCCGCCAGAACTTATTTCGGTGAAGATGTTGAGTGGAACTGAATTGTGTGCTGTTTCTATTGCTGTAGCGGTAAGTGCAAAGAAGAGAAAAAACAGATCTCGCAAAAAGGGAGAAAATGGGCCAGACAGTAGTGCATTGCCAGGGAGAGAAACACACCCACATTACTGAATGAACTGAGAGTTGCTGAACCAAATAATTTTCGCAACTCTTTACGGATGGACGGAGTATTATTCGACGAACTTCTCGCTTTGTTAACTCCTCAAATCGTGAAAATCAACACTACCATGTGCGATGGTATTCCTGCAAGCCACCGGTTGTCCATAAACCTACGATATCTGGCAACCGGGAACGTCTTCGAAGATCTGAAGTTTTTAACTGCTGTTTCACCTCAGTCGTATTGTTATGGAAACATGCACTGCTTTGATCAACTGCCTCAAGATATAGATAAAGGTAAGTAGGTACTTTGTTGTAACTTCCTTTTATTTGGCAGTAAAAATGTTGGAAAAATATAAATATAAAATTCATATGCATATTTAATACATATTGAATTTGAAGTTAAATTACTTCTTCATTATTGAAAGTTGAGTAATAGGAACTCGCATTTAGCGGACATTGTTCTTCTGAATTAGGATTATATATTGAAGGGATAATGACGAGGGTTTAAGGAAGGGATTAAACAGTATTGGAAGTGGACGCATGTGAAGCGTTAATTTCCACTGAATGGCGGTGTAAGGTCCCCATTTGTCCCTCAAATAAAATATCATTGATGGCCTTCTTCGCAAACATCTGTTGTCGTGGATCCATTTTTCTGAGCTCAACTGCCCAAGCTGCAGCCACTTTGTCGCAGTCGTCTTCTGGTTGCTTAAGGCGCCTGGTTGCCAATTGAATTAATTCATCAGTAGGATGTAGAGGTTTCTTTATTTTCGTGTTTTTAGAAGGTCCAACATTAGCCTGAAAAAATTAAAAGTCTGAGGGATCCCAAAATACTTTAGGTATTTTAACTATACGCAATCATTAAAAGCTGTTGCCCTGTATAATGTGGTTATTATTTGTTACAGGTACCAAGTACAGACCAAGAATGATCCAATAATTAAATGTGGAATAATAGACGCTTTTGGTTGGAAGAAAGTGTGCAATACTTGGTAAATATGTATAGATAATAGAACAGTTGTTTGGATTTTATAACGTATAAATATGGTTTAAATAATAAGTATATATTGTGTGATAAACTTCTAGAGAAAATTAATCGAATAAACAACTTACTGTGTATCTGGTTCCATTATTTGCATCTTCATTACAATTCTCTTCATGAAACTCATCCAGAGTAGAGGTTTCTTGGCATGTGTCCATCGTGCTGATTGAAGGAGTAGGTGTTTCTTGTGCCTGAAGAAAGCTCATTTCTTCGAAATACCACAGCACAGGTTCGACATCTTCCGCACCACTTTTCTCTGCTTCGCGAATCCGTTTTAATTCTTTACGAAAGTTTGTACGTAAAGAATTTATTTTTTTTACCACATCTGGTTTCTCAGCATCCGGAAATTTTTCGCGGTATTTTTCCAATAATACATCGTACTGCTCCCCCTTTCTGGTACGATTAGTATATTCTTTGCACTTCGCATCCCAAAGAGCGGGAAGGCCGCGATAAACTTCAATAAAGTCACAAATAAATTGTTTATCCGCTCTCTTGTCAACCATGATGACGCGTTCACCACTACTAGATGAGACAGACTGACGGGATATTGCGCAATGTTGCCTACAGACAGCACCATTCTTCCCCGTTTGCACAATATATTTTCACGGATTTGAATTTTACGCAATAAATTGCACAATAAGTTTTATTGTACAACCCGGTATATTGCACAATAATATTGATTGTCTATGGGCCGCTTAAGACTAGAAAAATACATGTCTTGTAAACCTAAATACCACTAATAATCGTACTCAATAGAGTAAATATGTTTTATGGTACCTAACTACGTGAAGAATTATTATAATACATAAATACAATAGATTTCGTACTATAGTCTGTGAGTTCCTATTTTAACTTTAGTCTGTTTCACTCCAAGTATTACCTTATAAAACGCCGCTGTGTTACCAAATATTTGTAGTTTTAATATAAATTCTATTTACAATATTTACCTTAGTTTTTACCTAATAACGCCTTTTTTTATAAAGTTTCCTCATTTGGCTACTTTTTACCTTGATTCTGGCAACACAGGCAAATGGCGACTTTTGTTTTGATTGTACTTCTTAGACCTATGTTGTTATAATCTGAACTGAAATTGTTACGTAAATTCAAAACAAAAGTGAATTTATTTACTAAGACATGGCATTTTTTAGACGTTGTTTGCCAATTCTAACAAGAGAAATTAAAAATATTCCGCTAGTAAAGCATGGTAGGTCATTTGTAACTATGTAGGTTAGAAATCTATATTTTAATATTATGATTATTTTCTATTGGGAGGATGGCGGGTTCCAGATTGTATTCTAACCATTTCACCTATCTCCCCTTTCAATTTATGGGCAAAATCTTAATATTTGTTCTATTATATATCCTCTATTATATTGTCAGTTTTAAATGTTATCGTAAAAATATTATTAAATTGTAGAAGTACACATTCATCGATGGGTTGCACCAACTTTAATGGAGCTTAAACATCGAGAAATACGACAAGGCGGTAAAAAAACATTCCCAAGGAATACGTTTCTTGAGTGGAACTTAGAAGCAGAGCTATACGCTTTTAGCAAACGACTTGGTGAAGAGTTTGACTCAGAACTGTTATTACAAGCTTTCACAGACCGGTCATATGTTATTAAGGAAGAAATGAAACAAACAGAAATGGATTTTGCTTTAAAAATAAAAGATAATAGAGAGTTATCTGATAAAGGTAAGACAAAATTTCCCTAGGGCTTTGTTATAAGACTCTCTCTAATCAAAATTTTTCTAATTGCAGGAATAAAATTCATGGAAGAATATGTTCAATTATATTTAGAAGCAGTTTTACCAAGATTTCCTAAAGAAGGAATTAGCTGTATCAAAAATCACCTTCTAAGTGAAAATGTTCTAGCTAATGTATGCCTTCATTTAGGAGCAAAAGACATTATTTTATCAGCAGTAAGTAAACACTGGTTTCATTAAGTGTTACTTTTCGTACAAAAGGTTATTTTACTGAGATTTTATTAGAGTAATTAGCAGTAAACCTATGCAGCAATAAAAGATCAATCATCAAAGAGTATAAATAAATCCTCGTAAACTTGCTTATTTACAATAATAATAATAATCAACAATTTAATGTATGTATATTGATTTTGATAGTATCTGTGCCCTAATTATTACTTCCTTGCCTACATATTTGCTGCGACTGTTTTTGTCATTCCTTACTTCAGTACATGTGTTATTTTTACTTTTATGATATTAACTTTTAGGAGTACCCAGTAGACAATAGTACATTAGCAAATACCTTCAAAGCCATTGTTGGGGCCTTGTATGAGTCATCAAGTGAAGAAAAAGCGGCACATTTTGTCCGAGACTTTGTTATTACACAATTACAAGGTATATTTGTAAGATAAACATATACCACCCACCAGTGTTCAAGTAAAGTAGAAGAATTGGGGCATTAGCTTGGCTAACTATTACAAACTATTATTGTTAAAACATGATAGTTTTATATAAATTAAAAATCAAGTTTAGATTGAAATAATTAACATAAATTGCACTACCATGTAAATAATAATAATGAATGGTTAGAAATAATAAAAATTTCTAACCAATTGGTTAGAACAAGAGTACAGAATACTGTGCATGCCAGTTCCAGTTCTGCCTGTGTTGCAATTTTTCAATCGATTTTTTTTCTAATTGTTAATTGGTTAATCCACTTTATAAGATAGAAGTTAAAGAACGAATTGAATTGCAAAAGAACTTTACGTCGTCGTAACAACTTTAAATAGATGAGTGTTATAATAATTCTAACTCCACTGCTCACAGGACAAGATGTAAACGAATATTGGCATATAGAAGACCCCTGGAAAATGCTGACTGAACTAATAGCCAAAACAGGCGCATCCATTGAACCTAGACTTATTGGACAAGTTGGGAAAGGCACATTATTGGCTTGTTATAGAGTTGGTCTATATGTGGATAAAAAAATGCTGTCAACAGGTTCATACTAACATTAAATAATAATAGTTATAGTGATTAATAAATTCTCAAACTAAGAAACCGCTGTGTAAAATATGGCTTGGTAATCTAAAAAGACATAATTTTGCATCCCTAATCTAGATTATCTGGAATAATCTAGATTTTAAGATAGTGTGTGGTAAAAAATTCATTATAATGACATGATTTACAACAGAGATTGTGTTTATTCTTTTAGGTTTTGGAGAAACTGTTGCAATCGCTAAAGAGATGGCGGCTAGAGAAGCATTGAAAAAGCTTTTCAGCACAGAAGATAATATGCACCCCATAAATTACAAACTGGAAGGAATGCCAATGACAAAATCGCAATCAAGGCAACAAACAATGTTAAGTTAATTAATTTTTTACATGTAGAAATAATAAAACTGTTTTAACTTTAATGAACAAATATATTAGCTTTATTATCTCATGCAGGTTTTATTTTATACAATGATTACAATCTTTTCAAAATCAACACATAACTTAATAAAGAGGTGTAAAAAGAATTGAGAAATCAGTAAAGAAATGGAAGAAAATTAACAAGTATTAAAGGTTCTTTAAGAAGATTTAATTTACTAAGGCACTAAATATCACAGTTATTAACTAATGTGGAATGTCCCGCTTCCTTTTATCTTATAAACATAAAGTCAATCACTGTCAAGATGTATGTCTTGATGATGAATCCATAATTAGATTCCCGTGTTTGTCTTTTATTCGGATTCGACCGGAGGCATATCTCGTTTCCGACGTACCATCATTGTAGACGAGTTTTACAGTGCCGTCAGGAAACTCACGACGCTAAAGCAATAAGAAACAAAATTTATTAAAATAATAATCTAAAAAGGAGTTTAATATTATGTTCTCCTATGTTTATTGTAAACAAGTGAATCACGAAGAAATATGTCACTTTATATTGGAGCAGTTATCACAACTTATTTTTATCACTTGCCCAATATGATTTATATCAGACTAAAAAAATATATGAAATTAACCTTATGGTCTGCTGCATGAACTTCGATTTGCCCATTAGGAAATTGAATACGTTGTTCGCCATTAGCTGATACCGTAAGTGAAGTTCCGTCGGGATAGCGCCAATCCTCACGAACTACGTCATTTTTAGGGTCAAAATATCTCACCATACCATTTGGCAGTCTTATTTCAGATGATCCATCTTTATAGCGCTTTTCAACTTGGCCGCTGTAATTAAAAGTATTTTTAGAATCCTTACTAATATTATAAACGCGAAAGTAACTCTGTCTGTCTGTCTATTACTCTTTCACGCCAAAACTACTGAATGGATTTGATTGAAATTTGGTACACAGATGCTTTAGACCCTGAGAAAGAACATAGGCTACTTTTTATTGCGAAAAGGGGGTTAAAGTTTGTATGGAAATTCGTGGTTTTTGAAGCTACAACAATGAAACTTTCTTCTTTGGCTTTTTGGGAATAGGACTGAGCGTGGGAGTTATAGTGGAAGTGAGTGTAGGAATCAGAGTGGGAGTTAGAGTAGGAGTGATGTGAGGTGAGAGTGTTGCGGCAAAGTAGCGCTTACAACATAGATTGGCTGCGATAAATGCGCAATTAGATAAATTAAAAAACAGCCTAAATGATTAAAAATTCTACCCCAAGTCACTATTCCACGCGAACGAAGTCGCAGGCACAGCTAGTGGGTAATAAATACATAGGATATATATAAGGGTGGTTGCGGAATGAACTTACTCAGGAAACTCAAGAATTTCCAATCCATCTGGGTGCGTTGTGTGGTAAGTTTTAGATTCAGCATAAAAATATTTTACTCTGCCCTCGTCATAGAAGTTCTCCTTGATATCACCATTGTAGTATATGAATTTACTATATTTTCCATCTGCAGAAATCACTTTTACATTACCATTTGGATATTTCAACTCTCGTGATCCATTTGGTTTTTTTATTTCTATAGGAGTTAAGCTTGTTTTTTCTATGCTTCTGCTACTGGTTGGTTCAGGGCTTGGCAACATTCTGTCATCATTGTGTATGACTGTCATAGGTTTTTGACTGCTGGAGGAGTAGTTGCTTAAAATTGAAATAGGTGATTTACTCCTTCGGTATGTTTGACTTCTCTGATCTTTGATACTGTTTGAATGAGAGGAATAATTACGATTTGCATCCTCAACTATAGGTGAAGATTTAGAAATATTTAAACAGCTGTTTGTTATATGATTTGGCGACAGAGATTTTTTTATAGAAGACACTGAATTAGATTTTTGTATGAAAAAACCATTTGTATCTTCATGAGTGTTTTTCAAATTGGAGCTATCTGACATGTTACCACTTGATCTCTTGCTGCTTGGTGAACTTGATTTAAAACGTTCATTGTATATTTTTTCTAAGTAATTATTTTCATCTTCAGAAAAAATTTCATCTATGTTAGTAGGACATTCTGAGTTTTTGATGGATTCATTATCAGTGTCATTATCTGAAACATATGTGTGACTTTGAACTAAATAGTTCTTTTCTTTATCGCTTAAAGAGTCCTTCTGACTGAAATATTTGGCATATTTAGAAGTGACATTTAAATTAGGTACACTTTTGGCTCTGGTCCGAATGCCTGTAGTCTTTTTCAGCCTACTCTGTCTCTCTATTTCAAAAGCTTTATATTTAATGTTTGGGTTTGAATCTACTTTTGATCTAGTATCTCTTGATGCCACATCTGAAAGTTTCTTATTAATTTGTTCTAAATATTTAATATTGGTCAATCTCCGAGTCACGTCATTGCTATGTTGAATTCTTTTATTTTCTTTTTTTAATTTCTCAACTTCATTCTCTAAGTTTTGTTTATCTTTTTCCATGATTTTCAATTGGTTACGTAATCTGGCTATGGTGGACGTGGATTTAGCATCTTTAGCTTTGATCTCATTTTTTAGATCTGATATTTCTTTTTTCAAGTTCAGCACTTCATCCTTTTCTTTTTTATTTAACCGACCCCGTATTTCTCTAACATATCGCTCATATGTTTGTTTTTGTTTTATGAGCTTTTCCTTTTCTTCTGCTAAGTAATATTCTGAGAGTATTTTTTCTTCATTAAACTTTTGTTCAAAAGCTGATTTCTCTTCATAGAACTTTTGGCGCTCCGTATCTATTTCTTCTCTCATTTTGTTAATATTGGCATTTTCCTTCCTGAATGTTTCAATTTCATCTTCCAGTTCTCGCAGCCTTTCTTTCAATAAGTCACTGGTAGCAATTAATTTTTCATTCATTTCTACTATATTCGCAGTTGCAGTCTCAGTGTCAGCACCATTGGCGGTGTCATTTTGACATTCATTTATTTTTTGTTCTTTAATGTCTTTATTCACAAATTTTCTATTATTTTCTTCAATCACTTGTGACACTGTTTGACAAGAACAACATGTTGATACTGAACAGCATTCACTACAATCTGTACATTCACTTATGCATGTTTCATCTTCACTGCACAATATTTCTTTCCTGTTTTTATGGTGCAATTCTGGGCCAATATGCATTAAATTAGGGTTCGCTGCTATACATTTTTGCATTACTAATGGGGTACTTTCTCCAGAATATTCTTTTTGTCTTAGAAATTTATTAAAAAATGAATTATTAATATGAAAACTATCACGAGAAACTTTACTCTCTATTAAATCAAATAAGTTTTGTTCTGCGATTTCTTTATGATGAGTTACTTTAGACAGACTATCACAGGAGCTTATGTCAGAATTTATACTTTTAGATGGAGATGGAAAGTTTTTATAATAGTCACTTTGCTTGAGTTGTCTTAAGAAATCATCTTGCTCTTTAGTTAAGACTGCAGCCCAAGTTTTACCTTTGTTATTGAAAATAGGATGCATGTGCTTTAGGTTTTGATTGGCTTTAAATTTATCAACATTACTTTGTATATCATTTTGATTACAAGAAGCGCTAGAGATTAAATTACTACTTTTGGATACCTCATTGAACAGCTGTGGGTTTTCAATTATTGGTTCTGGTTTATTATGATCCTTTTTATCTACTTCATGAAATTCTGGTTTAAAGGCTACTTTTTTTGTTTCAAGTACAACTTGTGGAGTCTGCAATTTCTCCTTTGATTTTACTGGTATACTGCTATATTCAGTTTTTTTTGTATTTTCTGATTTCTTTCTCCATGGTAGTGATTTTGTATTTTGGATGATAAGGTTATTTTTAGAGATTCCAAAGCGAGACATGCCTTCACCTTTTCTTAAAAATGTTCTTTTCTTTTTATATACTGCTTTTGGCTTTGCAATTCCTTCTGGTGGGTCATTTTTCAATGTTTCAATAACTAGCTGCTCAAAGTTCTTCTTGGGAGATAAGATTGGCATTTCATCTAAAGATAGTTGTTTTTTTTGTATTATTTCTGCACCATTATGGTCTTCTTCTAATGCTCTTTGCGGTGACTGTCTTGTCACATTTCTGTTGGAAATAGGTGAACTAGAAATATTAGATTCATGTGACAAATTAAGTATAGAAATTCCATCCATAACATTTTGAAGATTCTTTCCTTGAATTGTATAGGGTATGCTTCTCGGTGTAATATCAGAGTTCTTTACACCGGCTTCCGATTTGTCACTAGATGTCAATAATAAACTTTTAAAAGTGTTGTATGAAGTGCTGTTACTAAAATGACTTACTAGTTCAGTATTGTTAGAGGAATTTTCAGGTGTATTTTGGTAGTCCAAACGTTGCTTTAATAGTTTTCCGCGTTGCTTTAATTGTAGTTGCCGCAACATCTCTAATTTTTCCAATATTTGAGATGGGGATAGTGATACATCACTGTCTGAATACGAGTAATCCATATTTATATTGGTTTTGGTGAGCAGATTATATTATTAACAAATAAATATTATGGTAAAACATTAGCAACAGCAAATAACTTAATATTAGCACTACTCATTCTTAAACATTTTCGTAAGATCAAACTCACAACAAATTTAAAGTTTTTAAAACAACCGTTTTACTTTGCGTTGATCAAACTTCAAACATAGATTATATTATGCTTTCAACTTTTATTTTGACTTACGTTACCACAGAGTAACAACATCTTTTCATCGAATTGGACTAATACTGGCAAACGAAAATGTATATTGTCGGTTTACCAATGGATGACATATTAAAGTAAACAATATTATTTAAATGTCAAAATTTCTGTCTATCCTTGTGTCGAGTCGTGTTCATGTTCAAAACATTTCCGTATTTCACCAAAGGAGCTGCTTTGGTATTTTTAATTATACTGATTGGTTAAAACGCATTTTTGTGAACATGTCTAAAAGAAATATTTATAATAAAATACATAGAATGCGGCCTGACGTAAAGATTGTTAAAAATAAGTTTAAATCATCAGGGTTTGTTCCGAATATGGATAAAATAGAGATTCTCAGTGAACCAATTAAATCTGTGTCTGATAAAAAACTCTACAAGTACGTTTTGCGATAAACTTATATTTTAAGCTTATTAGAAAAAAAATATATTATTGTGGCAACTACAAAAGTGAAATAAGTTAGCACTCTTAACCATATTTGCTATTAATATTTTTAGAACAATTCGTCTGGAGAATGGATTAACTGCTTTGCTGATATCTGACCCAAGCAAAGTAGTAGAATCATTGGATACTAGTTCTAGTGAAGAGGAAAGTAGTGCTTCAGAAGGTACTGAATCCGACAGTGATGGTGCTCAGTCAATTCAGTCAGCATCTAGCGATCAACACAACACAAAAAGACCTAACGAATTTGATGAAGAGAAACTGGTAAGAATCAGTTATTATTTTTAATTTATTAAAAAATATTTAGATTATAGTACTTACAAGTATGAAACAGTGTGTCATTTACTTATGGGCTTTTATTTAATAGAATGTCTCCTGTTTCTAATCATCTTTTTATAAATATTGAGCATACCTTAGAAGCTTTCTTAATTCAAAACAAAATGCATAAGAAAAAAAAAATTTATAATCCATTTTGGAAACCTTAAAAATGTCTAAAAAGTATATTAGGGTAAAAACTAATGATTAAGGTAACTGTAAAGGTTTTTTATCTTACATCACATTATTCAAAATATATTATTACTTAAATCTTATTATTAAAAACACAATATATCAATGTACTCTTACAACTTTATTACAATGGTCTTACATACGCCTCCTGTAATAGTTTCAAAAATATTACTTTTTTGTAAAGTTAGTGCTTTGTTCTTGTCATCATAATAGCTTTTCTATTGAGTGTAGACTTTGCGAATGTCATTGGGTGATGTGAATTAAAAAACTTCAATTGTTAAGGATTTTTTAGCAATAAATTGTGTAATTAGTTAGCACTTTCTGTGTCAATATTTTGTATTATTGAGAACTCTGTGGCCTTCTTTTGGCCTTGTTTCTTGTTGGTATTATAAATCTATTGTATTGAAGGAGCTTTTTGTTATTACAATAACTTTTCTGCTGAACCAATTTGTTCCATATAAGTAAAGTAGGCATGTGTTTTTCTCTTCGGTTCTTAGACTCTCTAGATCTTGCTAGACTATTTAAAATCATGGCTGTGGTATTTGCAGTACTTAAAAATGTAGCTTTTATTATTGCTATAGTTTTTTGTATCGGGGACACCTATGGAAGACCAAGCCATCAGTCCATACCTATGTAGCCTTTTATTTATTTAATAATAAAGATGGGTATGTATAGCTTTGTATTCCGTTGATGTCGAACCGTATGAATGAATATTATAAATCTTATATGTGAAACACATCAAAAATCAAACGTTTAAAATTTTATCAAGTCACGAAAGATAATAAAATCGAAAGTAAATCTATGACATACATTTTCTAAACGAAATCCTCGCGAATCGAGTTGTATTATTTAGTACGTGATCGGGGACCTACAAAGTAAATGGATCGAAACTATTATTTAACATCGCTGACGACACGGTGACTGCGTGCCGTTTTGTCACGTCAACTATAGATTATTACGTGCTATAGCAAGTATATTTCTCGTACGTTCGTAACTTTCAATATAAGCACGAAGATGGATCATATGAATTTCTTTCTGGCGAATTCCTTAAGGATAAAAGTCTCTTTCAGATTTTTTGATAGAGACGGGGACAGTCAAGTATTGGGCTCGCTTGATGGAAGTATTTCACCTGCCATAGTCATATAACATCTAAACAAGTTGCGCTGTCGACCTATTTTAGCATTTCGAACTGTTCTTTCATCTGGATGGTGGATGGGGATTCAAACGGTATTTTCGATATTTCTACCACCCATTCAGTATCCAGATTTCAGAAAAAATATATGAGAAATATGTTGGATTTCGTCGGGATGAACACACAATCCTATTGTAATACTTAGCCTATAAGCTTCCTCGATAAATGCTCTACCCAATACAAAGATAATTTTTCAATTTTAAATTAGTGGTTCCTAAGCTTTGCGCGTTCAAAGAAACAAACGAACTCGTCAGCTTTACATCTAATATATAAAATTCTCGTGTCACGGTGTTCGAACTTGAACTCCTCCGAAACGGCTCGACCGAATTTTCACCAAATTTCATATGTATTCAAAGCGGGGGGGGGGGAAAATTTTTTTTTTTTCCCCCCGGGGGGGGGGGGGGGGGTTTTTCTTTTTTTTTTTTTTATTTTTTGAAAAAAATTTTGAAAGGCTTCTATTTTTCATCCCCAAGGGGGGGGCCCAAAAAAATTTTATGATACAACATACAAAAATACATACAATCCTCAATTTTCACCCTTCTACGATCAACCCTTATTTTTTAATAGACATTTTAGTTTATTTAAATGGCAGAACAACGTTAGCCGGCTCAGCTAGTATTAGTATAGAAGTATAGATAACCTGACACAACTGATAAATAATTCTACTCTTTAATTTAAAGCCGGGATTCCGTCGCAAGCGCAGCTTATTTAAGTACATGAAGAAAGCATATGAGAAAATACACCAGTCTAGAAAGCATTGCAAGATATTCGCAACACAACTTTCACTTGACACGGTATCTTATGACCAATATTTGATTATTTGTGTCAATTCTAAACTTAACTGTTATTAATATAATGTTCAAAATAGCTTAGCACGTGTATTTATCAGTTGTGTCAATAGGTGGTACGGTCGTGGTAGGTTGAGGTAGAGGAAGGGTTCCGTAGCAGTAGAACGTTGTTTTTTTAGTATTGTATGTAAGGAGTATTATTAGTATAAAGTATTTCATCTCATACCTACCGTTAAATAGAGGAATTTTAGTTCAATGTCCAATTTTTATTATAAAAAGGGTTATATAAGTTACCTTAACCCCAATAAAGGCATTCCTTATTTCGATTATCCAAAGCCGAAATAGGCCGACGGCATATTATCTTGTTGGGATGTTATATTGCTAGGGTATTTCAATTACCATCAAGTGATCCTCGTGGTGGTCTATCCTCTATCTTAAAAATTGGACAAAAAGTCCCTTTCCTTCATTCTTAACATGGTAGCATAAAAGTTACTATATCTAATTTTTATGTGTTCCAAAAATTTCTCAAACTAACATTAAGAATTTTTGTTTTTAAACTTAATGCCTAGTACTAGTCAAGTAAGTAAGGCCTTGCTGTGTATATTAATTTCATTGAATTGAATTAAATATTTGATAATACTTGAACCGGCATCCGCTGTGCTCCGTTCTGTTGCACTAACCAATTGAGCTACCGTGTCCTACACGTAGTCGATTTTCTTCAACGATCGAATTTTATTTTACATAGTGCCATCATGTAAAAATATTAAAGTTCGTAGATATATTCCAAAATAAGTTCTATTTTCTTTTGATTTTCAGGCGGCATGTGCACTATGCGTCGGTGTTGGTAGCTACAGTGATCCAGCCACTATACAAGGCCTGGCTCACTTCGTGGAACACATGGTTTTCATGGGAAGTGAAAAGTACCCCAAGGAGAATGAATTTGACGCTTTCATTAAGGTAATATAGAAAAGTGTACATGAATTAAAAATCGATTATAGATTAAAAAACAACTTTACGACACGGGCAGGACATTAAATATAGAAAACAAGGTTCAATGTAATTGAATATAGCTTAAGAAAATCATTGAAGATTAAATAACACAATTTAACGCAATTTTTTTCAATTTAAATAAGACACTGTAACGGTTCAAAACGCGATATTTATTAGTTAAACTTATTTGGAAATTATTTTAACTACTGCCCGATGTTTCGGATGTTTTGCAGCAGCAGTGGTCACGGAGAAACTGTTTTTCAATCTATTATCAAGAACATGTGATAAATATAAAAGTTTCTAGGGGACATTGAATTTGCCAGCTCTCGTCATTGTTGATAAATGGTATTTAAATTAAGAATTGAGAATGGATCGTAAACAACTAGCTTTGCAAAGTGGCTGTGAAAGCCTTAATGAATTTATAAAATGTTTCTGGTTAGTTGTTCCATTATTTCATTAATAATATTTTCAAAACACGCTTAGTTGTAAGTATAATGCTAAAAAACTTTTAAAATAAAGTCCACTGTCTAAGGTCTAAAATGGTTTTCCTCGCTTGCCATAGAAAAAGTAAAAATAGCAGTAATGTTGTTGATAACATCAGAAAATTATAGTTTCAACGATTGATACAACAATGCAACAAGGACATGCTTCATACTATATAATTTGTATAATTGACTTGCATGTTGTAAATGGTAGCATATGTTATTGATTACGATTTATGTAACATTCTGAAAATAAAAGCTAGCTTACTGAAAACAGGATAACAATATAAATTAAAGGTTATCTTTTTACTGAAAGACTAGCATCGACCGCTAGAGAAGAAGCATGTTATTTTGGGCATCCAAATTTTTTGTTTTTGCATACATCCTTTTATTCTTTACAAATGTTGACATTTCCCGCTGTTTCTTCGTTCCTATTAGTCACACCGCTATGTTTTATAGCCTAAAACCTTCCACGATAAATGCTCTAGGTAACACAAATAAGTATTTTTTTTTAAAATCCGAACCAGTAGTTCCTGGGATTCAAAGAAACACACTCTTCAGAGAAGAAAGACCATGGGGTATACAAAATTTGCTGTGAAGAAAATTGAAACAAACTTTTGCTATCAACATGAAACAACTCGATTCAATTTTATATTTTTTTTACAGAAAAAGGGTGGTTCTGATAACGCATCCACTGACTGCGAAGTGACCACGTTCTACTTCGAGATATCGGAGAAGCACCTTGCGCAGGCGATGGATATGTTCAGTCAGTTCTTTGTCAGTCCTCTAATGCTGAAAGAGGCTATGCAGAGGGAAAGAGAAGCTATAGAATCTGGTGAGGAAATTTCCTTAAAACCATTTGACTATGTTTTGCTACTTATACATCAAATGTTTTGTTTTCCCAAATTCAACACGCTTTTCAAGGTCATAGAACAAAGTAGTCAGATAAACTATTTTCATTTGTACGTTACAAAATAGGCGTAAAGTTTTGAGATTACCGTCGTACCATATAACGATTAATTTTTCCATTTATTTATGTTGTACACATACCACATATATACAATTTTTGATCTACTAATTTAAAAAAAACCTACTTCCTCGTAAACATTGTAAAGTTAATTTTTTATTCGGCAAAAGACAACAACAAATATGGCCGATTTCAAACCATAGAGAACTAGTGATGTCGGATACTTAATTTAGGATTTTTGAATAATCATGTAAATTGTGTTTGTTTAGCGAGAACGACAAGTTAGAAAAAATACACTATACATATAAAAGCTTTATGTACAAAGCCTGTCTGAATACAAAATTAAATCATAATATTCTCTCAATTATTTACAGAGTTTGCGATAGCTTCGCCATCGGACTCTAACCGTAAGGACCAGCTTCTGTCAAGTCTGTTCCCCGAAGGTCACCCAGCACGAACCTTCACGTGGGGAAACTTGCGCAGTTTGAAGGAAGATATCAATGATGACGAAAAGCTCTATCGGGCTGCGCATGAGTTTCGAAGACGCCACTATAGCGCGCATAGGATGACATTGGCTGTACAGGTTAGTATTCATTTAAAAATCGAAAATAAATTGAAATAATTTTCGACTCGGGCAGGACTTGAACCGATATTTCGTGCTGTTGCTCTAACCAACTTAGTTTGACTAGCTCAATTGGTTAGACCAACAGCACGGAAAGCTGTAGATGCCGGTTCAAGTCCTGACCGTGTCTTAATTTTTCAATCTAAAACGGATTTTTTGTTTACAAGACTGTACTTTCAAGCTTTTTTCAATTTTATGAAATTGTGAAACAGATACATTTTCTTGTGTCTGTTTTACTGAGTATTTAATGACGGGCAAATTGTAATATGAACACCCATTATTGAGATTTGAACCTAGAATCTCTTGCGCTTAACGCAATGTGTTTAACCACTGAGTCACAGAGGTCAAGCTATAGAGCTGGCTTCTTTCTCAACAATATTGCTATATTTTGTATTTTCCAGGCTCGTATGGATTTAGCCACCTTGGAAGAGCACGTAGTCAAGACGTTTGGTCAAATTCCCACCAATAGCCTACCCGCTGACAATTTTAAGGACCACCTATACAGTCCTAACAATATAACTAGCGATTTTACTAGTATATATCACGTCAAACCAGTTAGCGATACCACTGAGGTCAGTGAATATATTCCTATATAAATTGTAAATATAGTCTGTATATAAAACGATATTTATTTACGAGAGTTGTAAAAGTAGTTTCATGTGTAAAGTCTGGGGGTGTTTTTTTTTAAGGCCCCCCCCCCCGGAAGGGGGGGGGGGGGGGGGGGTTTTTTTTTTGAGAAAAAAAAAAAAAAAAATTTTTTTTCGGGGGGGGGGGGGGGGGGCGAAAAGGGGGGGGGTTTTTAAAAAAAATTTTAAAAAATTTTTAAAAAAATTTTCCGGGGGTGAAACCCTTAAAGGGTTTTTTTTAAATGTGTACTCCTCGCGTAAACTACAGACAGTATTCCGGGGACATGACAAATTGTTTAAATAAAACACCTTACGGTTTAGAACGAGATATATTAAACTTATTTATCATAAATTATTTATAAAATAAGTTTAACTAAGATATCGCATGTTAAACCGTTAACGTGTGTTATTAAAATGGGTATGGTATAATTTTTTGGGTAGTACTACTTTCGTAAACTATAGACAGTATATGATATATTGTTTTCGGCCGAGGTGGGCAATAAGGTATTTGGACTTGTGATAAAAACAATGAGTAAAACGCCTATAGGAATGTGTCTGCCTGTATTTCATGCAAAGTACTAACTTCGTAGTAATAGAATATATGCAACGTAAATATAAGTAATTTTTTTGGACGACTAAATTTTAATTTTTAATGAAAAATACTACTGTGTATGTGGGTACTGTAACTAAAACAATGTCTTTAATAATAATTTGCCTTTTTTAGGTACAATTAACTTGGTTAATGCGATCCCTCATATCAGAGTACGAGTCAAAACCCCATCAGTACATTTCATATCTTTTAGGCCACGAGGGTAAAGGAAGCCTTCTTTCTTACTTGCGTAAAAAGTAAGTGTTGCCAGATTTTATTGCCTTCACAAAATTTTTATTCGCTTTAGATATATATAAATTTCGATTATTAATCGAAATAACACCAATTAAACATAAAAAATAATATGTAATAGTAGAAATAAAATATTAGTAAATCTAATATAAAAAAATGAAAAATAAATTCAACAATATATGTTAATGAGGAAAGGCTTTTTTTTTAAATTTGAGCAAAGCTTGACGTAGACAGAAATTACTGTTTTTTTTCCTTGCTTTTTATACCCTTAAAAGTGTTTAATTTTAATCTAACAAGTATTCTTAACTCTTTTCAGAGTTTGGGCTTTAGGTATCTATACAGGAAACTCCGAAAGCGGAATTGACTATACATCAATATACAGTTTGTTTTCCACACAAGTGATTCTAACTAAGGATGGTTTGGATCATATAGACGAGGTTAAAATTTATACTTTGTTAATAACTTTTCTTTGTTAGTTGTAATTTTGTTTTTATATAAAAAAATTAAATTTTAAAATGTTTCAGGTTTTGGAGGCGATATTTTCATATATTAATATGCTGAGAAAAATTGGACCATCTGAAAGGATATTTGACGAAATAAAGGTAAGATAAGTAATTTCTTAAATGGCAACAATTTATTTTCTTAATATAGTAAAAGTAATCTTTTTATCCTTAGTCTCTCGTGGCCACGGTTGCAAAAGCATCAGAAATGTAGCATCGTACTTAAAAATTACTTAATTTATTTTGTGTTGTCAATTAAGAAATAAGGTTATATATCTCGTGTAACCATTAAAAGATGATTTAATTAAAAAGTTAGAAAACAATCACCATTAGTCGCACCATACTTAAAAAATAATTTAACTAAGTATTTTGTGTTGCCAATTTAGAACTTCACTGTTATATATTTCGTGTTTTAAACGGTTTAAAAACGTTCTATTTCATAAAATAATTAATAACAATTAATATTTGTCCTAGTAATACATTTTTGAATAAATTGATTGTATTCATAATTTTCCATCATTCAGACTATAGAAGAGACGAGCTTCCGTTTCGAAGAGGAATCTCAACCAGCTGAGTATGTGGAGTCGCTAGCGGAGAATATGCAAAATTTACCCCCCAGACATTACATCACCGGTGATAGATTGTACTACAAGTACGATCCTAAGGTAATGTGCGATGCTTTTTGGACAAGCTAATGTTTCTACACCGACCGCCTCTGTAGCCAAATTGTTAAACGTATTGCCTAGCATCGCGTTAAGTGCGAGAGGTCCTGGGTTGGAATCCCAGGGAAACAAAAATGTTTCAGTCAGGTAGGGCACAGAAGTCTCATCAACTACTTGCCTGTTAAAGAACGGATCAGTGACACGGACACAGAAATGTGTTCGCCCCATGCTCCACGAGGGGGAAACGGGATTTCACACACTAATGTTTCCAGACTAGTATTGTTACTACTTTCTGTACTGATAGTTTACGATTGCTACTAAGCAGTAGTTAAGCTCTTTTTAGCAGTTTCTTACACCGACTCTGTAGCCAAAGGGTTAAACGTCTTGCGTTAAACGCGACAGACCCTGGGTTCAAATAATGGGTAACAATACATTGTTTCGGTCGGGCAGGGCACAGAAGTCTGAACCACTGGCCTGTAGAAGAACAGATCATTTAAACGGACACAAAAATGTGTTCGATCCATGCCCCAGAAACGAAATTTCACTTTTATAATTTATAATTTTTAATATGGTTTTTTCGGGGCTCTGTTGACACATTTCTGAACCCTTCTCTGCAATCCGAACCCAAGAACTTTGTCACAAGACAAATTAAGGGAAATTTGGAGCTTTTCTATAATATACTATTTTGTTTTTATTTTTAGGGCATAACTGAACTATTAGAGTGTATGACCGCGGACAAAGTCAATATCATGATTCTCTCCAATAAATATACTACACCCATGACATACGACGCCAAAGAAAAGTGGTTTGGGACGGAATATAAGAAAAAAGGTAACTAGTTTGATTTCACTTTTGTTTGTAACACATATGTATTGTGATTATCTTGAGCGATAGGGGAAATATGTCAGTTGTTAACACCATTTTACGGACGTAGAGTTATCTATACTCTAAAACTATCCAGAAATAAATTTAATAATATCTTTAATTTAATTATAAATTATGGCTCTTATACGACTTCGTGCGCGTTCTGTCGTTCTTGCGAGTTAATTTCTTGATCGCAGCATGATGTTATCTTAAAGCCTTCCTCGATACATGGTCTACGCAAAATCATTTATTTTTCACGTCGCACCAGTAGATACTGAGATTAGCGCGTTTAATCAAACAAGCTCTTAATCTTTATAACATTAGTGTAGATATTGTCGGTGATTCTATTTTAAACCCAAGTTTATTTCAGAAATACCACCATCATGGCTCAACAGATGGCTAAACGTAAATCCATATAAACACTTCCATCTCCCCGCTAAGAACATATACATAACAGATAATTTCGACCTAGTACCGCCAGCAGTGCCCTATATAGAAGAAGCGGAGAGACTCGGTATAGATCTAATGGCTAGCTCCATGAAGGATATTAACAAGAAGGTATCAGCTAGTCCGAAAACTTCGAAGATATTAAAGCAAGGGGAATTGATAGCCACTGTGGAGAATTTCAGGTTATAAAGATTTTAAGTTATTTTTTTATGTCATGGAAAGAACGCAAGTTGTCTTTTAGATGTGTTGTCGACCTGCTTTGCTGATACTGCTTTAGACGTTTAGATATCGGAAACGCGAATTCAAATTAGATTTTCCAAATGCGTGGAATTTAGATATTCCAAAAGCATTTACTTTGTCACTTTGAGAATTGATATCCTGCGCCATTTTGCAGGGGCAGTTAAATACGTGTGTCTAAGTATAATTCATGTTAATAACATTATATCTATTATAATTTATTGTTGTTTACAAACTTATGTTGTCAAGTGTCCTATTCGAAAAAATACGATTGTAATCTAACAGTGGCTAAGTATTACGAAGTACGGAGAGAATGGGGAATGGGGGGAAAGAGGGGAATATATGAAATAGCGGATAATATGGACTGATCAACCGCCTTATAAAAAAAATAATAATAAATATTGCGAAAATTTCCAGCTTTTCAGGCCTTTAACGCTTATGTTGTAGGCTTATTGTAATTTTTTTGTATAATTGTCGTTAAGTGTCCTCTTCACATTTTTTTGTTTTGTTTTTAATTTTACACTGTTTATATTGTTTTAACTACTTATTCTAATTCTACTGGAAACTTGTTAGCTCGCTATTTTTTCATATTGTCTACCCTGCCTAGCTGTAAGTTTCCTTAAAAATGAAAATCATTTTCTTTATTCAAATGTATGTGGTATTTCAGATTGGACCAGCCGAATTTGCTACGCAAAAATCGCCACATGGAACTGTGGTACAAGCCGGATTTCAAATTCCGGTTTCCAACTGCGTTGCTCTATTTCTATTTCATCACTCCGCTCAGTTTGAAATCTCCGAGAGAGTGAGTTCTCGTAGTAATTTTTCCCCGACTGCGCGTACTAACGTATATCCAATGCGTATGGGTCGTGGGTTCCTTTCAATTTCTTTTTATGATCAAGGAGGACAAGTTTGGCTTTGGTTATTCGGAAATCTATAGACCGAAACCGAAACGAGATGTCTTCTGTGAATTGTGATTCGTGACTCGGACGGAGTTTGCTTATTCTTACCGCCCACTTTATATCCACATTTCGAGGCTAGGCCCAAAATCTTTCAGAAATTGATGAAAAACATGTTGGAACTTATGAGTACCTACCTCCATGGAGGTCGAACTCACGACTTATTAAGCATACACCTGTACCGTCAGATCAAAGAGAAGTCTTTTACCATTGTACAGAGAATGATGCCTGGTAAATTGACATTTTTAAGAAAGAACCTACAATTTTTCTATATCTGTGTCGAAGTTATAGTATATATATTTATTTACCACAATGCGAAATTTTCAAAAGCGCAGTCGGGCGTTCTTTTATAATTACATATTTGAAAAGCAAATATTCTTCTTTACCGCAAATATTAAACATTTTAGTGTGTACGTTCCAGATCGTGTCTTCTAGACCTTTGGACTGATGTATTGCAACAAGGGCTCAAGGTAATGTAAATATTTATTATATAAAAATATATATACACGAATGAAGAAATTTAATAAATTCTCTAGTTAGACGAATCATTTGCAAATATTACTTATATAATTTAAACTAGTTATGCCTCACGAGTTAAACTCAAACCCACTACGCGTACAGTACAGCTGTTATCTTAGTCTTCTGAATACTTTTTTTTACTAGATAATACGTCGTAATAAGTTTAAGAACTCTGCCACTTTAGGTATGTTCTTTGAAAACTAAAGAAGGTCCTAATTATTTTACTCACTTATTTTGATATATATTTACATATATAATGTTAAAATAAAATATCTTCTAATACTTTCAACAGGAAGAGGTATACCCAGCCAACATGGCGGATTTATCTCATTCGTTATACGTCGGCGACAAAGGTTTAACACTAAAAGTTAACGGTTACAGTCAAAATTTACATGTAAGTATTTTTTTTGTTCAATAACATTTTCTTGATTTCATATTGAAAATTTTAAACAAGATTATGTTCATAATGTTCATAACGTAATTGAATAAATGTTTTTGCTGCGTGGTTGTAATAATTGAAAATTTGTTCTTGAAGGGATTGGAAATTTTTGTTATTTTCACATTTTATTGCACATAATCGTATTATAAAAATTAACAATCTATTTAGATGGAAATAATTATAGGACACGGGTGAGACTTGAACCGGCACCCACAGCTTGTCGTATTTTGCAATCAAAATAGATTATTAATTAATTATGAAGAGATATTGCACGTTTCTCTCCTAAGCGAACTCAGTCTTCGCACATAATAGGTGTTAAATTCTCCATTACGATGGCCGGACTGCTCAAAAACTTTTTTCTTTTATATAAATAACATGCAACAATGTCTTTGTTGCAGCTACTCGTAGAATTAGTGACTCAAGAGATGCGCAGGAATACGGATAACTTAACAACGGACATGTTTGAGGCTGTTCGTGAAGTGCGCGCGCGCACATATCACAATGTGCTAATAAAACCTCATAAGTTGGCAAAGTAAGTATAGATGGATTATATTACTATGTAGCTACAATGTACTGTATTATTTAGGTAATTAGAATTTTTATTTACCTGCACTTATTACTAAATTATCCTTTCGTGATTTATTATATGAACATATGGTTAATGGTCTAATACAGGTAGTTGACCCGAGAACATAAGACTTTCTTTAAGGTATATAACGATATTTTGTAATCTAACCGATTACAAAATATCGTAAAAAAAGCAAGTTAACTAGTCAAGCCTTTTATCAGACACATCTTATAGAAACTAGTTGGATCCTTAAGGATTTGATGTCCTCTTGTGAGTGTAAAAAAACAGATGGCGCTAGCGTAGCAGATTTGACTTTGACATTAGAGATACCCTCCTAGACCCCCGTGATGTCAGCTGCTGTAAATAATTCGAACCGACGAGTCGTGCCTTAAATAAATAATAAGCTTAACTAGTATATTTGGCGTTTTAAAGCACTTAAATTTGAACATATTATTGGTGTACTTTAATTAGATTGAAAAAAAAAACAAATTACGAACGGGCTGGATTTGGAACCACGACTTCTACCTCCTAAACTTAATGGATTTAGAGTTTCAATTTTTTTTTATTAAAAGTTACATCGTTTTTCGACCGAGGACTTCGAGTTGTGTGGTCGAAAGTTAGTAACACTTGACCAACCCGAGGCATTTAGTAAGTAGGAAAATTGTTTGAATTTCTTTTGAAAAGCATTTTTCCATAGAGACGTACGAATGAATGTTTTACTCGAACCGTACGTGTCGCCGCGTGACAAAGCCGTGGCTATACAAAACATCACCATTGACGACCTCAAGGAATTCACCAAGCTACTTCTCGACAAACTTTACATGCAGGTAACATTTTATTATTATTGCTAATTTTTTGATGGTTAGTACTTAAAATGCATTATAACAAACAAAAAATATATACATTTTCATGAATAAATACAAATGTGTCTCAGAAACTGAATGATTAAATTAGTTGATAAGCTTGTACGATAAGTTCAGGGTTTTAATCCCGGGGAAACAGGAAATTATTTAAATCCGGCAAGTTACTGAAGTCTAATCACTTGCCTGAAAACAAAATCAGAATCAGCTAAACGGAGACAAGAATGTGTTCACCACATGCCTCATGAACGGGAGGGAGGAATCCCCACCTACAGGGAATTTATTCACATAACCTAACACAATATAGCAACTCTTTCTTCTTTGTGATAATTGTATTTGTTTATGATTCACTAGCTCTACTATGTGTATTTTCCCTTCATTGATAAGAGATTTTAAGGTTTCATATCTCCATAGGTTCTGGTACAAGGTAATGTGCCGTGGACTGACGCCATCAAGATATCAGAAAACGTTTTACAAAATTTAAAATGGGACGGACTACCAGAAAAGGAATTGCCACAGGTGAGTGTTGTATAAAATCAAGCTATATTTAAAAATGTAAATAATAAGTTGTAATCGCTATTATTGCAACTTACTATTTGACATGCTCATTGTCTAATAGTAATCAAGGGGTCGTGAGAGCGATCCGTGCCGAGTCTGATATGATGTTTCTGTACCATTTTGGACTTCGTCTAGGAATATGGATATCGTTGCATGCAAAGGGGGGTTAGGAATATCGAAGTTCCGCCCTGGTTACGAACCACCATCTACACACGAAAAAGTGCGACTTATCGCGTTTGGTTCCGTCTCTGGATTTGATATCCAAAGGCATAATAGGTTGACTGTGCGTCGTGTCTAGAAGTTACATAGCTGGGGTATTTTCCCTGTGAACCTTTCCATGTTGTCTGTCTGTACTTTCTAGCTTAACTTTGTTAGATACTTTTGTTTCGATGAGACGCCCAGCAATTCTTGAGATGATAACACCTTGATACGATGCGCTGCCGTCTTATATTTGTCTTTGATCGAACGGCAAACTTATACATGACGGTTTTTCCATTTTTATGTCCTATAAAGTTTTAGATTGTAATGTCCTAGATAAAAGTGCACGAGTTGCCGTTAGGCGAGCGAGTGGTTCGTGTCATGAGCTTTAACCCCGCCTCAACTAACAGCATCGTCACCAACTACTATCAGGCTGATGTAGCGAATATAAAAGATACAGCTACACTTGAAGTACTTATGGTGAGTAAACGGTGAAAAAAATAATAAAAATCGAAGAATAGTTTTATATAAAAAAATAGCCTCATATAAAAATACACGTGGATCATGTTTACGCGCTTTGCCTTCATATCAAACTCCTGGGTATGTACATATCTTCTCGTATTGGAAGTTTTATGCGGTGAAGGTTTATGAGCTTAGACCCACCATGCTGCTTCACAGCACGTTTTTGGTCGTTGTTATATTTGTGTGTGTATATTGCCATTCGTATACTTATAAATAATACATATTATGAGAATTAATTTAAATAAAACCATTTCAACGGTTTAAAATGCCGAACAATCTTGTTTAATTTTATTTTAACTGCGGCCCGACGTTTCGTATGCTTCGCAACACCTATGGCCCCGTGGCCACGAACGGTTACAACTAATATATGTATTTTGAGTTTTAAAGTTTTTTTATTTAAACTTAAACTACAGACAAGGAATATTAATTTAGTATCTCCGCTCAGCTCGCCTCTGTGATTCCACCTTCAAACGCATTGTTCCGGGTTCGAGTCCACTTGGAACAAGATCCAGGCATATAGTATATTTAGTAAAGTACCTCCTACTTGCCCCTAAATAAGATTTACCGAAAAAAACGGAGATAAAAATATGTTCGCTCCATGCCTATAGTTCAGTTAATTCAGTTAATTTCATTGAATTATAGTTTTATAACTTATAATTACTGCTCCGTAGATGCTAATGGAAGAACCGGTCTTCGACGTGTTGCGTACTAAGGAACAGCTTGGCTACAGCGTGTTCAGCATGTTAAGGTATACCTTCGGAGTTCTTGGCTTTTCCATCACCGTCAACACACAGAGAGATAAGTTCAGGTAAGATTTCAAATTTTACTTAATGATTACTTTAATCAAACGAATCTGATGTGATGCAGAAGAAAGGGGAAAATACTTCAGCCATATCTCAATTGTGATCTTATTTGCTTTGGATATTCGGAAATCCACAGAATGAAAGCGAAACGCTGTTAAACTTCACAGCATTTTCATCTGTGTTTCTGATCCGGACGGTCTTTGTATCCTACCGTTATTATATCCGGATTTGCTAACAGGTTTCAGATAATGTTGGCCCCGGTGGGATTCGAATCCACGACCGTTGATTAATAACTATACATTGCATAATGCTAATTAGACCCAGCCTCTCAATCAAAACTAAAAAATAATCAGATATAAAATATAAAACCTTAACAAATGTAAGACCGAACATTTTTTTATTTAATTTTAACAGAGGGTGAATATCTATTGATTATGTGCTAAAAGGTAATGAAAGACAGCTTCTGGTACAAGTAATTTTTATGATATAACATATGAAAGATCTTGCTGGTCGAGACAGTGCGAGATAGGGAAATATAGAATAATATAAACCTTATGGCCTACAATTTAGGGACGATATTACGTTGCACTAGAGGTGCAACCCTAAGGATAAGTTAAGATAAGTGATAAAAATTATTCCAAGTTATAATATTGGAAATGGAATACCTCGATCTATTCTATTTGCAATTATATATATTTTTTCTTTTAACGTATTTTTCAGTGTAGCGCACGTAGATACGCGGGTGGAAATGTTTTTGAAGAAATTCAGTCGGGATATGCGGAGGCTGAATGAAAAGTCCCTCGCCGCTGTTAAACAGTCACTCGTGCAGCTAAAGCATACAACGGACTATGAGCTTAAAGAAGAGGTAATTTGAAAAAAACGAATGGTATGGTGCGATCATTTTGCAAAGTGTTTTTGAGCTATATGGTTTTTCGTAGTTAAGGAATGGTTCTCGACGTTTCTGTGCCTGGTGGTGTGATCTTTACAGTAGATAAGGATCCCGGGAGTTCGAATCCTTGGTGGGGAAAAATTACTTGTGTTACTAAGATGGGCTGTTGCGGTTATCATCACTGATTTAGTGAGGGTAGTCAATAAAACTTGCCGTCCCACACTAGACCAAAATGGTGGGTCTAAAATCTTAAAACCTGCAATGCGGAAGAATGCCGTGCCCAACAATGGGCTTTAATAGGTTAGGGGAACATTTTTCTAAATAAAAACTACATCTGGCGACATATTTCTTTGTACCGCAATTCTATCTTTAAATAGCTAACCTTGAATTAAATAATTAATAAGATAATAATTAGTTGATAGACTATATACATCATATCTTATCTAGACGATCTTATCTGTTTTCCTTGTTGACAGAAATAAGAATCCTATATCATCTACTATATTGTGAAATAAGTCGTAATCCTACTGTTATAAATGCTTAAGAGGAAGGACGGAAGAACTTATGTTCGTTTATTTTACCACATCAACAAATTGCTCGACCGATCTTGATGAAATTTGTAGTCTATGCTTAAGTAGTATTCCCTTTTTTTCAGGTTGAACGAAATTGGAGAGAAATCGCCGGCGGTGAATATCGTTTTCAACGACTATTTTCTGAGGTAGGATATTTGAAAACTTTATTATTTTTCACATGTTATTGCACATGAAGGCGCTATATAATTTAAAAATCGAAAATAAATTGAAAAAAATTTCGACTCGGACAGGACTTGAACCGGCATCGTCAGCGTTCCGGTTCAAATCCTGTTCAGCGTCAGAGCAACAGCACGGATTTTGTTTGCATTTTCCAGTTCATTTTTTAGAAGTTAATCAATTTGTTGTTAATGACAAGTAATTTTGTAATTAGATTTAATAGTTTACATTAAAAATAAAAATTGTTCATTTTAAAATTACCTCTTCAGTGGAAATCACCGTTTCATAAGCACATTATGTATATGGAAAAGAATTCAAAAGTCTAAACTATTCTGATCATTTCCAGGCGGAAGCTATCGAGAAGGTGAAGGTATCGGACATCAAGAGCTGGGTTGATAATCACTTTTCAACAGGCAACCGTTCCAACTTTAGAAAATTGTCTGTACAGGTTTGTACTGCGTATTCTATCTTTTTACTACGATAGTTGGTTCTCTTTGTTTAGAAGCTATTTTTATCATATTTATTCAAGCTTATTGCGGTCTCAGATTTAGAATAGACTTTTATTCAGAAACAACATTTATAATTAAACTTAATCAAATAAACAATATTAAGAAGTAAATAAAAAAAATAATTTAAATTCAACGCAACGATATAGTTGCCTCTGGAAAGGAAGCCACTGGCAAAATTGGCATGTCCCAACACTGATGAAAAATATTAAAGTTTCCAAATCATAAATATGTATAAAGTAAAAATAAATATTTTTTAAAATTAAAAACAGGTGTAAAAGACTCGTGGTATGATTGAATAATACTTGATATTTTATTGATATACAGATAATGTCTTACACATTGTCATCGTTTTTTTCAATAATTTGATCTTTGATTAGATATTTAATTTAGAAACTGAAATCAGCAATTAGATCATCTACTTAGTATAATGTTTGTATGAAAAGATAAGTTAAATCTGGACTATTGTCACTGAGTATTTAACTTTTTGTTTTTTTTTTATGATGGAGGAGAGCAGACAAGCAATGCACTTGATGGGAGATGAAATACCTAAGCCATATAATATCTAAACAAGATGCCCTGGCGATCTATTTTCGCTTTGTATTTTCGGAAATCCCCCATTTAACCCGATTTGCACCCGGTGGGGATTTTTAGTTGTACATTGCTATTATTCTACATCTTATACATTTTTGTATTGTTCTATTTGGTTAACTAATATTTCATTGAAAACTTTAAAAAAAATTTACATGCACATGATGGCACTATATAATTTAAAAATCGAAAATAATAGAAAACATTTTCTACTCGAGCAGGCCTGGAACCAGGCGTACTGTTAGAGCGCTAACGATGCCGGTTATTTATTTTGCGATTTTTAATATTTCATTATTTTTCATAGTTTTATTTCCTGTTTATTGTATTAAAGTCCAAACCATTTGTCATAATTTTTTTTAAATGGTTGAACGATATTTAAATTTTTGATTGTGATAATTAGGAAGACAGTTTTGTTATCACAAAAATTCCCTAGAAAAGGAGTCCAAAATATCCTGTCTTAAATATAAATCAAGAAATATTTCTACGGAAACGGAATCCTTTCGCCCAAGATTCAATAAAGATTATTTTTTCAGGTTATGGGTCACCTGCCAAAAGATAGTAACGTGACTGAAGCAGAGGTAAAGGACTTATCACTCCAGTATCTAGACGCGTCCCAACCAGTGGGAGACACGGCTGAAAATGACACCGACTTTATAACAAATATAAATGTATTTAATAAACATCTACCTTTTATACCGATAGAAAAAGTCGAATTAGCTCAATGCTAACAGGGTATGTTCCCAGAAATAGGAATCAATAATATCGAATTGGCGCTAAATAGTCCTGTAAGACCATTACTTGTAAAATGTATGAAAACTTTGGTGGGGCGGACTCATATCCGGCTCGAAGGATCACACGTAAAATGAGACTTAATAGTAATGTTACATACACATCTGAATACTGTTGAAAGATAATACTACGAAGTTCCTGACGTTCAATGAGAAAATAACATAATACTCAATTACAGATAGTTATGTACATACCTACTACATAGTTTATCAAAAAAAATGCCTTATTATTTTTTCCTAGTTTTTTGCCACTATTATTCAATTGGTAATTTTAGTACGTTTCGATTTACGTATTTTGAGTACTTATTAATGTTTATGAGTATAGTTACATTACAGAATATTCCTATATCTGTTTTTTTGCAATGTACCTCGATTGTTTTGTTATAATAAATTATGTTTATTATCTTAATTTGATTGTTTCTTTCATGCCGCCGTAAACTTACCGCCGTTACTTGTATTTTACGACTTACATCTATACTAATATATAAATATGTATAATAAATGACTATTATTTTAGTGTTGATTAGAGCATTTACGAAGAAACGCTATAGTCTATATAATATAATAATAATAATATAATAGTTTATAAAGATGAAGGACGAATTTCATGAAATGAATGTGATATACCTTCCAACTATTTTTTACCAGACAATTGAAGAGGCTAGAAATACAATTTTACCACTACTTATAGTAGACTAAGGATTTCAACTAAACCAGAATTGAACTTAGCCCAAAGATGTATATATCTGTAATTACGAAAAACCCAATGATTTTATTTAATCATTAAATTATATAGTTAAAATTATAGCCGTGGTCACGGCGGAGACTAAAGATGGAGGGTCTCTAATGTTAAAGTAAAATCTGCTACGCCTCATCGTCGCAGTCGGTATTTGGCGAAACTGGCCAGGTCTTTGCAGAATTAGTAGTTACAATAATTTCCAAATGAGTTTAACGAATATTTCGCGTTTTAAACAGCTACAGTGATTTATTTCAATGTGTACCACTCGCGTTACCCACAGAGAGTATTAAAAATATGCTAATTATATAATAATACTAATGATGTCATTATTTACTTACGTTGTTTTTAGTTCGCTTATCTTGTTGTCGCTTTCATGCCGATTCCTCAAACATTCAACATATCGTAAAAGAGAAATATCATAAATTAATATTGTACGAAATCACAGTAAGCTTAATCATTATAACTAAAATTATTATGATCGAAAGATTAGATAAATTAGTAAAACGAAACGATGTCATGACCATGCGCATACCACCTGTTGCGTTTAGTTTTTGCTGATTCACCGCCTCTGGCGTTTCCCTAAAGTAGCATAACGTAATTTCGATCGCTTTCGACTTATAATTCACAGATAATACTGTTTTTTATAATAGAGGAGGACAGACAAGTTTGGGGTACACTAGATGGAAGGTTCTTCGAAATTATTTAAGATTTCGACAGGACACAATGTCGGATCTAAAATTCGTATGGCGGAGTCACCAAGTGAGAGTAGACAGTATAAATGTTCCTGTTTTTATATGGTTTTAACTGATGATTATGATAGTAATTATATATTATTTATGCTTAGGTATATTTTTATAATTAAAGCAATCGGGTTCCTTTTATATCTATACTAATATTTTAACGCTGAATAGTTTGTTTGCTACGCGCTAATCTCAATAACTACTGGTTCGAATTGAAATATTTATATTGTTGAAATGTAGAAAAGCCACCGAAATGATTCATTTCTTTCGTTGCGTGCGCTGCGACAACAGTTCAAGAAATTGAAAGATGAAGTAATGTTCTTTATGTTTTAAGATTAACTCGCAAGAAGAAGGGGTTGCGGACGATGTCTAGGGTAACAGCTATAATCTGAAAAGCTGAGGTTCTTTGCAAAAATACATTATATAATGCCTAAAGTATCTATTCCACGCTGACTAAGTTGCGGGCACAGATAGTTATTAATAATGATAAATATAAACATGCGCAACGTTAAAATTTTTACTTCGAAAATTTGAATATTAACGTTTCCTATCAAAGTGAAAATTTTTTTTTTTATAGCTTTGACTTCAAATTAAGAATTACAAAAGCACAATTTTTTAATGTTATTTTATCTGTATCTTATATAAGGGAATGTGTTTTAGTCGCATGTCTATGATCAAACTTGCAAGAGGTGAAAATCTGCTATAGTATTTTCGCATGAAGTTTGATTTTAAACACATACGCGTGTCACACTATCTTTTATATATGGGCTATATAAAATACTGTGCCCAAATAAAGTCAAAGTTATGAGGCAATGAGAAAAAAATAAATTTAAAAATAAATTTAGATTAGATTGAAGCATTTTAAACTTCTAACATCCACATCGATCCATGTTTCTACTTTAGCCACTTAAGCCACCGTGTCTCCATGACCAGTCGCGAACAGCTACTAACACTAAATGTATTAAAAATATGTCTATTTTCAAAAGCTCTATATGTTTATTTTTTCACATATTTAACGGTATAAATCGCGAAAGATATTACTTTACTTATTTTTATATATTATAATTTTAATTAACTTTAATATAGTGGTTTATTTAATAGCCGTGGTCATGGGGAGACACGGCTGCTGCAAAGCATCCGAAACGTCGGGCCGACGTTAAAAATAAGTTTAACTAATATATCGCGTTTTAAACCGTTAAAGTGTTTTATTTAAATGTGTACTACTCGCGTAAACTATAGACAGTATTTAATTGCCGCTAAGTTTTGTCGAACCATTTTTATTGTCCACCTGCCACTTCATGTCTTATCAAGGAAGTCTGCCTTACAATATTACCTAGTCAATATCAATCAAAGAATGATAAACAAAAATAATTTGTGCCCGTTAATACTGTCTCGGCAAAACAAAATCGCTATCGAATCTTGCCTATATAATTATTATGTTTATTAATGTGCGACTGATAACTTATCTTGATCTTGTCGCTTTGGGAATCAAGATACCATTAGACTATATATTCTTTGAGGAGCCAAACTTCGATATTCAGTAAAAATTTAAGCAGCATGAAAGTCGTAGTGGTCCTGATGAGCCTCGTGGCTCTGGGGTTGACAGGCCCTCCACCAAAAGTATTGGAGAACTTCCAAGATCATTTCGAGCAATTTATGGTTATCAGCGATGCATTGGAAGGAGACCACTGGAGACGGCAATCGGGGGCTTACGCCAGATTTGTCGAGTACCCGAAAAGCCTAAACGCACTGGCTGCCAAAGATTTTAAACAGATCGTCGCGGATCTGGGAAGCGAGGCCGAAGTTATCGCAGTAAGTATTTTCACTATTATCAGACTAATGAGGGTTTATAAAAGATTTTTAACCGTTTTAAATATGAAATATATTAATTAAAACCTTTAAATATATTCTAACTATGACATTTCGGATGCTTCGCAACAGCCGTGATCACCGAAGGACTGTCACCGAGTCGAAGATAAAATTTAATAAAAATAATTCAGTACAATTGTGTACTACTTGCATTTATGGCGGACAATACGTTAACAGTTTTTCAATTACCACTTTTTATTTTTGTTAAACGCTTATAATGATTCTGGTATCTTTAATGTCATTTTTCAAGATCCTTTAATTTTATTCTTATATTTCAGATTAGAGAATTCTTGGAAAATCTTACAATTGATGTAGATTACTACGTTGATCACTTCCAGGACGTCATAAGTAAGTATTCTTTTGTTACTTACTACTCTGAAATTGGGGTTACTACTTACATTATCATTTATAATATTCACAAAGCTTACGAATTATATATATTGCACTTTATTTGTATTAAACTATAATAATTTAAATATAATAAATTGTATTATAACATTAATTATATTGCAAAACTACGGTTGCTAAATTATAATCATAATCTATACTAATATATAAAGCTGAAGAGTTTGTTTGTTATCATTGCGGGTCTCGAGGCGTACGCTGCAAAAACGGTTCAAGATATCCAAATAATATGTATAAGAGAATGATTCGTCTTTAAATGATCTAAAAAAAGTCCGCGACGCTATATGTCTATCTTTTAAGATTAACTTGCAAGAACGACGGGAAGGGACGCGACCGACGTCGTGGGTAACGGCTTAAGTTTATAAAGATAAAGGGGTTCGCAAAAACGAATTTAAATACCCAAAATAAACATTCTTAGCGGACGAAGTCGCTGCAACAGCCAGTATGTAAATAAAAATTAGAGCAACAGCACGGAAAGCTGACGATGCCGGTTCAAGTCCTGCCCGAGTCGAAAATGTTTTCAATTTATTTTCGATTTTTAAATAACATTAGTTTAGTTAAATTTCTATCGGCCATTATATTTATTATTTTGTCCCATCCTAGAGAAACTTCACGCAAACGATTTCAGCAACATTACCGCAATTGACCCTCCTCGCAGAGTCCGTCGTCATCCCATGACTGGAACCACCATGCGTACCTACATCGCTGACACCATAAGCTTGCTACCCATAAGACAGCTGCGTCAATTATTCAATCAACGTGTGGCTCTAAACGACATCTTCAAGACCGCTATAGAAGGCATCCGAAGCGATGAGTTCAAAGTACTGTATAACGCACTCTGGCAGAACGAGAAATTCCAAGATGTAGCCGCCTCCTTAGCAGACGCAGACTTCGATCTGAAGTATGTGTTCGAAGAGTTCCTGCCATCTCTCTTTGGACAGAACGACCCAATTCGGATTACGTTCCAAATGCAGTTTGACTATTTCCTACAAATCGTTATCGACATGGAGAGCGGCCATTGGCTGCGGCAAGTAACAGCGTACAAAGATTTCCCGGAGTTCAAGCAGAGCTTGGGTGTGCTTGCGAATACATCGCTCGGCGACTTCTATCAGAGCTTGATGCGAACGGTTCCCGCTTTTACTAAGGTAAGTCAAACGACTATCAATTTTCCATAAAGCATTTTTTTTTACTAAGGCATGAAAGAAAATAACCTGTTCTTACCTGTAGCATTTCGTAAAACCCGCTTTTGATATTCTGAACGAACAATATATTTGAGGTTTACTAATTACTCCGGATATTAAAGTGTTTTATTTAAATGTGTACTACTCGCGTAAACTATAAACAGTATTTAACTGTATTTTTTCTCGCCATAGGGATCTGCTGTTAGTTGAGTGCTTAATGATTATTACACCTAATATATATGACATACAGATCATATGTTAATTTTAAAATAAAAGTCAATTTAAACAAAAATTAAACTGATTTAGTACATAGGTGGTAGTTTTGCTATTGTTAATAATGCTCGTGTGTTTGAGTTTACATTATATAATATTATGTAATTTTTCAGTTGGATGCTTTCTTAAAGAAGAATGACATCTTCGTAGCATACCTCATTGGTCGTGTTGACCTTTTATCAAGTAAGTATCCTATATTTTTTATTTGATTAATAATCGAGTTTAGATTTCAAAAAATTAAGACATGGGCGGGAGTTAAACCTGTCCTTTGTGGATGCCCACTGCGTTCCGTGCTGTTGCTCTAACTAATTGAGCAACCATTTTCCACACGTCATCGTCGAAATTTTTCCCTCCGTGGTCGTAATTTATGCAACAACGTAAAACAAATTAAGTTTTCAAATATGTATAAAGTTTTAGTTTTACCCTTAAAAGGATCTTTATATTTATATACAAACTTCGTAATGACTTTGATGTACACACTAAGAACTTTTCAGGATACTACAACAAATACGACCACGCGATCTCGTGCAATGAAATAGTTCACCCCAGAAGACAACGCCGTCACCCTATGACTGGAAGAACGATGCACACGTTCTTAGCGGACACCGTGAGCCTCCTCCCGATTAGACAACTGCGTGTTTTATACGAAGAAAAAGTGGCTAACGAGGAAGACTTCAAGAACACCATTAACGCATTGAAGAGCGATGAATTCAAAGAACTCTACAAAGCCATGTGGGAAGCAGACGGTTTCCTAAAAGTAGCCGATGAATTAAAGACCAAAAGTGACTTCGACCTCAAATACGTATTAGAAGAGCTAGTACCAGCCATGTACGGACAGAATACTCCACTTTACACCTCCTTCCAAACCCAATTCGACGAGTTCTTGGAAATCATTATAGCGAAGGCTGGCGAGAGCTTCAAGAGATTAGTGGAATCTTACAAGCAGTTCCCCGAATTCAAGAGTTCCCTGGACACAGTTGATAATACAGTCTTTATGCAGTTCTACCAAGACTTGCGCAAAGTTGATATCTTTAAATCGGTGAGTTTTAACCATTTATAGTACCATAGTTTATTTGGTTTATTTCTTTTTGTTTTCCTTTAACAAATTTGTTTTTTTCCAGTACGACGAATACATGAAGAAAAACGACATCTACGTGGCATACTACATTGACCGCTTCGAATATTTGTCCTGTAGGTACCTGTTTAATTATCATCTTGTTTCGATTGAATGGATTTTTCTGTAGATATTTCTGACTGGTTTATAACTTCCTTAGTAGTTATTACTATATCTAATTTCAAAGCTCTTTTTTCTAAATAGTAAAGGCCGCCCTATAGTTAAGTTGTTAGCATAATCGCAGTAAGCAGAAAATACCTTGGGTGGAAACGGGTGGGGTGGGGAAAGATCCGGGGAAAACAGGGCAGGGCAGAGTTGAATTAACATCAATTAATGCAAAAACAAAGAAATGTGTTCGCCATGTGTTGGGCAAGGCCCCAAGGAAATTTGTTGTGAATTTGATTTAACAAATAATATTTAGAAAAATCTTGAAAGAATTGTGCTTTCATAATATTAAATATGTTTTGGTCTTTTTAGATATCTTAAACACAAACGTCACTCAAGTCGGTACAATTAAGATCAAGGAAACCGCAGACATAACTCCAAGTGGCAGAACGATGAACGATTTCCTCTCTGATGTCGTTGACATCCTGCCAAAGACGGAGTTGGCTGCTTTGTTCAGCGACAAGATGGAACAAAACAAAGTATTTAAGAATGCTGTAGAGTCCTTGACGAATGAAGAGGGACAGAAGTTCTATAATGATTTTTGGGCAAACAGAGTGTTCCAAGCTGTAGCCAACGCTCTAGCTAACAACAACTTCGACTTGAGATATGTCTTCGAGACATTGGTCCCAGCTTTGTACGGACAATAAGCATGTCTTTTACCGTACTAAAAGGCATTTCAAGCAAATGTCTCCTAAAAACACTTAGTACCTTATAGGAATAAACTCATTGTGCTTGTAATACCAGACAAAACTACCGGTTGTGATACTTTTTCATGTAAGCTGAACGATAGAAATAAATTATTTAAATGCATTGATTCTTTGATTCCTGACTCTCTTAAAACCTCTTGTTGATAAAAAGCAATGCCCAATTAAAGTTTCATTAAAAAAAATATTTACACGTTTTTATAAATCATTCGGATAACCATAGAAGGAAAGTCTAGGTACTGAATCATATTAAATTAAAAAAAAACTTATTATATATTATTAGTGAGACTTTATTATAATCAGATAACAAATATGACATCTAGTAAACTATTTGAATACGCCCATCTAGTTCTTGGTAGAATATTGTGGTCTTTCTCATATGTCTCTGAAGAAAGATAAAGTCCTCTCCGAAAAATTCTATATTTTCCCTGTTTTCGGATATCATCTAAAAATAATTTAATTGTTAGTCTCATATATATATATATATATATATATATATATATATATATATATATATAATAAAAAATACTAGTAACTAAATTAAGTATACTTTAAATAATAATTAATATATCTATTCTAATAAAATCTGAACAGTTCGTTTGTTTGAACGCGCTAATCTTTACAGGTTCGAATTGAAATATTATTTAAACAGTTTAAACCTTAGTGGTTTTTATTGCTATCAATATATAAATAAATGTATTTCTTATGTTGATATGATAAATAAAAAAAAAATATAAAAAACTTGTGGCAATTTTAAATTGAAATTTTCTTACCGTAAAACCGCTACCGCCGTTCCCCAAAAAGTTTTGAGAAATGATCCTGTACATAGATTCAGGATTCAGAGGTACATAATGTGGAATATCGCAGTCGATACACCGTACTCTAGTTGAAGCAACCCGTGACCCAATGGGAGCTGACGCATTGTATACATTACGCATTCCTGGAAAATATAATAGTAATAAAAATTTAACGGATTGAAACGTAGACTATCCTATTTATGTATTCTTAATTATATTGTGCTGTAATTGATAAAACATCTCAAAAATACATTACCAATATTAAATAAAAAAGAATAAGACTAACCAATTCCTGGAAGACCGCCTCGGTAGTTAAATAGTTAAACGTGTTGCTTAGCATTGCGTTAACCGCGAGAGGTCCAGGGTTCGAATCCTGGGGAAATAGTAAATAGTTTCGGTCGGACAGAAGTCTGATCAACTACTTGTCTGTAAATAAAATCGATCAGTGAAACGGACACAGAAATGTGTTCGCCCTATGCTTCACGACGGGAAACAAAATTTTACTTTAATCTCTGGAAGAGGACATGAACGAAAAAGAGGGGATATTTTTCGCGTAAATTATTATTATTTTTCTCTTAGTTAATTTCATTTGTTGTTCTTTTAGTATACTATTACTATTCTATATTTTTAAATTACCTCAACTATGACGGTACTACCAAAAATATAAAATTTTTCGTTCGTATTTATCGACATGATCGCAGAAGATTCCAGTTGATATAAAGATACGACTAATTAGTTATTGTAAAAAAACATCTTTTGATAACTTTATTATTTATTACATTGCACATGAAGCCACTATTTATTTCAATTTAATCGAAATTTTTTTCAATTTATTTTCGATCTTTAAATTAAAAACATCTTATCAGACTTAACTAATTGCTGAATTAAGGACTATATATATCTTAGCCCATTTGTTATAATCTATGGCGTGCGGCCAAAGCGAAAAGAATCCACAGACTATAATCGAAATGCGATTAATCTTCACGCTTTATCTGTGGACCAATCGTGTCCGGACAGAATTTAAATAATTCTTCTATCCACAAACTGCTTCTTAGGGTTTTACAACATTTTTCAAAAAACATTTTCCACGTTACCTCCAATCTGAAGCATTCTCCTGCTAACGAAATATCTTGGGTTTGATAGAACACCTCCAACAGAGTACTCCAACGCCTCCAAAATGTACTTCCCTTTTAAGTCATAAGCCACTAATTGATTTTCAAAAGGTAGCGCCATCAACAAGCCTTCCGTAGTTATATCTAAATTAAATAAAAAATGTGAGCGTGTACTAGTGTACACACGTAAGAAGTGAAACTTCTTTAAGGCCTTATTTTTCGCAAAATGATCTACATGCAACTATCCAGAAATTGGTTAAATAAAGTTAAATTAGATAAAGTTTAAACAAAAGGATTTTATTATTATAGACATGAATACAAATAATACAATTAAATATCCAACTTCTGATTAGGAGATATATACAGTGCAACAATCAAAATTTTTATCCCATTTTCCATTTAGCATTGAGCCATACATAAATCACCAACTGCTGATGCTAGCCCATGAAAGTCAGGAGAAAAAACAGAAAAATCTATCGATGAAGTCACAACGTTAACAACATCATTAGAATTATGATATATTCCTACACCTCCTGCTCTTGTGCTCAGCCGGGCACGTAACGGATAAATGTGACGCGTAACCGAAAAATGTGACGGTTAATTTTTTTTCCACCGCCGATAAAGAAGTTTCACTTCAATTATTTCTTAGTTTTTATTTATTATACCTTTATTATTTTTAATACACACCAAAGAAAATACATATTACTGAGGAAAAACCTTACGTTTTACTTATAGCTTTAAAAATGTTAATATTTTGACGGGTTTCGTTTGTGTAATGGTAGCTATATGGGCCTAAATAATCAACGAGTCGTGGATTCGATCCCCAGCGGGTCCAACATGTTTTTAATCAATTTACATTTGTTTCTAATACATGTTGGACTTCGTCTGGAAATCTGGATGTTAAATAGGTGGTAGGAATAATACCGTCCGGTTCACTAACCACCGTCCACAGATGAAAAAACCAACGAGTTTTAATCGCGTTTTGGCCACAATAGCGCAGCAGCATCTCGTTAAGATGTTGACGGGATATTTCACCTTCCATCAAGTGAACTCATGCTTCTCTGTACTCCCAAACTGCCAAATGCATTACATAAGATTTGGGAGACCTTAAAATAGGATCTGTTACTATTTATGACAAAGAAAAATACCTCCTGCATTAATCTGCGATCTTAAACCACCCACGGTAAGTAAGCAGAGGTGTGCATGGTTCCAATTAGTGTTGTTTGCTCTAGCCATCATCTACAACAAATGTTTTGTAATGTTATTAATATCTTATATAGTTTATCATGCATAGTTGGAATTGCAAAATCTTTATATATTTGGTTGGAGGGTTCCACAAGCGTTTTTAGCTGCGTTTTCGATGCGATTGATTTACATTCGAAAATATAACTAAAAATCGATTTTATATTTAAAAGTTTTACGACACGGACAGGACTTGAACGGGCATCCGCAGCGTTCCGCGCTGTTGGTGTAACCGATTGATTGTGAGATTCCGTGTCTTACACGTCTTCGACGAATTTATTCATTGACATTAATTTCCTGACGTGAAACCTTAATAATTTTTCTGCTTTTATATTATAGAGTTATAGTTTCAAAACTAAATAACCTTTGAAAAATATTAAAGTTTTAATTCTAAAATACATCATACTTATACTCAAAGACAAAGAGTAATCAAAAAATTATGACGTCAAACGTTGTTAAGTCTGTGTCGTAAATTCTCTGTTCTAAATGATATAAAATGCCTGTTGTTAAAGTAAGGCAAACCCACAGCAGGTGTCAGCAGCTGTATGCAGCAATTAAATTTCCGTAACGCACATAGAATATGAACCTTAACCTACAAAGTGATACTGATTTTAATATAGATCAAGAGTGTTTAGTTTACACGTTTGAATAAAACACTTTTTTCGGTTCAAAATGCTGAATGAAATACATGAGTTAAACTTATTTTAAGATTATTTAGTCACGGGGTGATACCACGGCTGTTATATTATACAGCGTTTTAAACCGTCAAAGTGTTTTACTTCAATATTAACTCTGTTTTCTATTAGAGACCTACTTGTTCAAGAAAAGCGTCACAAATCCAGCTACCCAGGTTGCATTCTCCGCTGTAACATGAACCTGGATCTAATTGCACTAGTGAACGACCCAACACTTCTCTGCTTATCGGATATAGCTCAGCACGCCATTCATTCAAAAGGCTCTCCATTTGTTCATCTGGAATACACTTTTTGTAAATTATGGGACATTAATTAATTAAAAAATAATAACTTTTCATTTACAGTGTTAATTAGTAGCTTTAGATTTTAGAACTTCCTAAACACCTCTTTGTATGATGTTTACCTAGGGCAGTCGAAAATAATGAATTGGTGATCAGAAAGTCTAGCATCAAACGAAATAAAATAGCTTAGTGTCGGATGTCGTAGGTATATCATTAGATTATAAAAGACCAAATATTCTTTTGCCATATGAACTATTTCGACTAAGCATATCATGGCTTTCGGGCTGTTCGGCCGACGTGAACGAGAAGAGGTTCTCGACGTTTCGCCATCACGTGTCGACGGCATCATCAGGAGACGTTATCTTAAACTATTTTCGTAGCGCACGCAAAGGAATTCCTCAGAGATTGATAGTTTTCCCTGTTTTTTTCCACATTTCCCACTGTCAAAAGCAAAGAATGCTTCACTTCGAACTAGTTGTATATGAGAATAGCGCGATAAAACGAACATACAAACTCTTCAGCTATATTAGTATAGATTTAACGCACCCTTAACAATAGAAGTGCCAAGATAAATGGGTCGACCATTCCAAGATGTAATTTTTCCTTCCGTGTCAAAGTACAATGTAATATCACCTAAATATTGGGTTTAGACATGACGCTTGGACAATTAATATCTGCAACAATGTTAGGATTTATCACCATTTATCCCAAATACAAATTTGTACGAGTAAATACGTTTAGGTAAATAGAAACATTTTTGGTAAATTGAACCGAATTTATAACAGATTGTAAATGTTGTAGTACTGTTTATATTTAACCATAATTAAGTATTTAGTACATTGAAAATATATTTAAATCTATGCAGGTAATGCACCAAATCTACAGAAATAGAGAAATTTCTCCTTCAAATGCAATGTAGTTATTTGTTGTTTTATTTACACTCTAATTAAAACTTCTATTTGACTCCTAACATAAATTTTTACCCAACATTCGTTGTGTCCGCTTCACTTCAAATTACAAAATAGCTAAAATAGTGTCAATTTTTCATACAGAATATAACAGTTAGAAAATGAAGGTTTAATTAAAAAAAAAATTATTGATTAATAATTTTATAAAAGTAAAGATGTCATTACTTTATGTCCTGTCATCTGGGTAACTACAGTTGGATACTCCCCAGCCGGGGTGCCAAATGGTGCGTCCCCGGTATACAACAATGTATGACTGTGGCCACCGACTATTATGTCTACGTGTGGGGACATCATTAGAGCTAAAAGCCTGTAGTAAATCTTAAATAATTACAACTAAAATTAAACATCGACTATAGACTAAAAAAAAAATAAGACACGGGCAAGACTTGAACCGGTATCCACTGAGTCCCGTGCTGTTGCTCTCACCAATTGAGCTACCGTGCCTCAATCAATCTATAATCGATTTTTGTGCCATCCTGTGCAAATGACATGAGAAATATATTAAAGTTTTCAAATATTTACATCAAACACGGCTCCTTACATTTCCTTAGAACTTTTACTTAAACGATTACAGTTAGAACGATATTGTAGTCAATCCAAATTTTTAAATCTAATCTAAGCCAACCAGCGTCGTGTGGTGTAAATAAAAATAATTAACTTTTGGTTGTTAATTCCGACCAAATTTAATTATCTTGAAAACAGCTCTTGCGTGTTAATGATAAAAATATAAAAAAAAGATAAACAATACTGTTGCGCAAATTTTTAGATCATTAAAAGAGGAATCGTTCTTTCAAACATATTTTTTTTATTTTGAAGCGTTTCTGGCAGCGCACGCAACGGGATCCCTCACAGATGAACCATTTTTCCACAATTTCCATTGTTTCTTTGCTCCTATTGAGTGTAACGTGACTTTATATTATTGCCTTAAGCCTTTTTAGATAAATGTAGGAATTATGCAACACCCAAATTTTTAAATTCGAATCGGTAGTTCCTGAGATAAGCCCGTATAAATTAACAAATAAACAAACTCTTCAAGTATATCATATAGGAGAACAGTTTTGCGTCATTAGATACGTACCTTAGCTGCGTCTGTGTGACCCTTTTTCGATTTCTAAGTTCAACTTATATTACTTCAGTTTTACTTTTGTGGAAAGTTTTGAGATGCTTCTTAAAGCGTCGATCTTTTTTAGATCCACCAAGTTTTGAATTTTATCTATCTACTTACTTGTCTGTATTGTATCCTACGTGAGAAAGTACTATAATAATTTTGACTCCCTTTCCGGCCAAAAAATTTGCTTCTTCATTAATAGTTTTTAATTCATCCTCCATTATAACGCGACCTATATTTCCGGAAAACTGAAAAAAATATATACAAAACAAAATGGTTTTATTTTCTTTGTGGCAGATTTGGCTCTGTTAAATATTTCCTTAGTTTGTATAATTCGTTTTGTAAAGTTAAATATTTTAATAATTATAGAGTTTACATAGTTATATAAAAATTGTATCATGCATCTTTTGCCATAATGAAAGTATGTAATGAATATTGTGTTTATTGTACTAAAAATGCCTAAGTATGGCCTGGGCGTACCTAGGAAGAAATCTAACAAAGGGAATCCTTTTTATCCGGAACCGATAAAAATATAGAGACATATAAAAGATATAATATTCATAAAAATCACATTGACAACAGGATAAAAGGCCACTTCTAATTCCGAAACCGAATGTATTGTTTTTTCTGTAAGCTGAAGTTTCGGCCGGAAATGTGTTAGCTTTTGTACTTTAATATATAAAGGCCTTACCGTTCATAAAACGCCAATTATACCTATTTTGTGCCCATTACGTTCGACGATCACATGGTTTTTTATATGTTTGCCTAATTCTGGTTCAAATGTGGTATTAACGTTTGCACCCAGCATCGGCGCTCGTAACCGTTCCAGATACGGCAGAAGCCCTTTAATACCATGACTGAACTCATGGTTTCCTAGTACCTAGAAATAGTTATAGACGTTATAAGTCAAGCTTCTACGATGATACATATAAAAGTTACGCTACTAATATGAACCACACAAGCTGGCTCGTCAGTGTGGTAACACGGGTCCCACTTATTTCTGTTCAATTTAAAATTCTCTTGAAACATGCTGGTTCTCGCCTGGAAATTTGTATATTGTAGGGTGTATGTCAGTGAATGTATCGAAAATTCCGTTCGGTCATGCGCACCGTCATCTACAGATTAAAATTAACGTGAAGTTTAATCGCGTTTGGGTTTTAATCTGTGGATTTCCAAAAATTGAAAGCCAGAAAAGCTTGACATAACATCCTGTGATGTTATATGGCTGGGGTATTTCGCCTATCATCAAATGAGGGGTTCATTCCTCCTCTATCATAAAAAAGGATGATGTCACTTGAAAAGCGAAATACCCTAGCCATATAACATTTAGGCAGATACGCTTTCGGACCTATTTTGCCATTTCATATTCGGCTATAAGGCTTAGAACATTTATGTCATTGCAAATTAAAAACTAACATGAGCGTCATGCTTTGGAAGTAAGTTCATGAAATGCTGCGAAACATTCCACCTCATAAAGTTGTACCAGACCGTTCCCTGGAAAGTGTCTCCGCCATTTAGCAGCAGAGAATTCGGTTCCACTTCAAGAGCCTGTTTGATCCCGGTATACAACCGGGATAGGCCTCCTATACAATTGTTTTTGTTGGGCATACATGTCCCACCTAATGGGGATACTTCGTCAAAGCTTAAATATAAAAAAGTGCTATTAGTCTGCTGTGAATTAGTAATTTAATATTTTTATAGCCCTACTATGCTTAAATAGTTTTATTATATTTAATTAATATATTCCACACCAAACACACTATAATATTAATTAAAACCAAGAAAATTAAATTCACACACTAATATACTGTGCTGTGTAAGAGTCACTCAGCTGTTGCCGCAACATAATTTCTGCAGCGCAGTCATGGCGCATGGAGTGACAGCCAGAAATAATCATTCAGTAATATAACCCATTTTGAATCGTGAACCAGCAACCAAGAATAAATATACCTACTTTATTTTAAAATACTAATTAAATTGAATGTGTTAGAGACGTTGTATTATACAAACTCTAGTATATTTCATAAATATGACCTAGAGACCTACTTGGATTTGATATTTCTTTTAGGAACTTGATAAAAAATCTGTTAGTAGAGTTGTATTTGTTTATGGTACTCACTGTGCATGGAAGTCGTTATAATGAATAATATTCAACTTGAATTCACTTTGCACCAAAATCGGCAAAAATAAACACAAAATCCCGAGTTTCATAGCTGCTTTTATTTGAGTAATGATAGCACTTGATAAAATTACTGTAGAGTCTCGTCGGTAGTGCGTTTATATCGCAAAATTGGACTCTGTGCGTTGTCCGAATTCAACTCGATAATGTAAATTTAGTTTATAACATATTTTCTCGTAATTGGTTAAATACACAATTTCAATATCGTAATGTATCTAAGTAATAATTTATGAAAAGGTGTTTTTTTAAATAAAGTTTTAAGATATGTTAAAAATAAGATATTTTAAAAATCTTAGAAGAGGTTTTATGTAAAAAGTAGTAATATTTGTGAAAGTAAAAATAATTGTTTTCTTTTGTTATGTTATGTAGTGTAAATATAAAACATATAAAGGGTTGAAAATAAGTTTGATTATATATAATTTGCATATCTATACAGAGACCTAATTGAAAAAAAATATAGGCAACTACTGCCTGACCTCCATGGTTCAATGGTAGAACGCGTTGCTTAGCAACGGGTTTCGAATCCTGGGAAAACGAACGCATTATCTCATACAGCTCAAACAAGCCTTACCGAACTAAAGCATGTGTATTGACGACTTTATAATTATAATCATATCATTAAAGCGCTTAACAGATAAATAAAAATGTGTTTCATTCATCTAATCGTAATTATTTTGAAATTCTAAAGATATGAAGTATTATGTAATACATACAAAGATATACAAAAGATTTTATTTGTTTGGCTTAGTAAGTCCAGGTTTCCTTGTTCAGCTCAGTATTTCACAAACGCGGTTTTTTGTACGAAATATGCCTGGTATGGAAGCCGACCAGAGTTACAGCATATATTTTTATATTTAAAAAACACACATAGAGACTATAATTAATATAATTTTAGTTATATATTTTACATTGGTAACAATAAAACATGTTTATGAGTAAACAACTTGTATCCTCCCGTCTAGGTCTTGAAGGAATATTTGCGTCTTTCGCATATGTTGTTGTAAGGCGACGTAGTCAATTTCGAATTCTTGTATATTTTGTCTGTTGTCAGTTAACATCTGCAAGAAAAACAGGATCTTTAAATATACATCAGTAAGCTATAGTTAAATCAAACTGATACAAATTCATTTACATATTAAAGAAAATATAAATAAGACGATAAAAAAGATAATCAGAGAGACTAACGAGATAAGAGGAATATATTATTGAAACGGACACAAAAATATGTATCGTTTTGAAAACTTTGATATTTCTCACATGATGGCATAATAGAATGACATATCGATTTTAGATTAACACTACTTTACGGCATGACTTGAACCTGCATTCAAATTCCGTGTTAGTGGTTAGAGCAACAGGCTAACACTAACACGGTAGCTTAATTGGTTACATCCAAGATTCAAGTCCTGCCCTTGTAAAGTTGTGTCGATCTAAAATCAATTTTTAATTTGCAGTTTTGATACATAGAAATGGTATGGTATCCTTCCTTTCCCTTACCGAAAATCCGCCCCCACCATTGCCAAGGTAGTTCTGAGTAATCACTGTGTAGGTGGCCTCTGGTTCAACTGGAGAATAGCGAGGCACCTCACACTCAGTACAACGAACAGAAGATGAAATTATCCTGGAACCACTGGGAGCAGTTGCGTTGATGACATTGCGCATACCTTTAAACGGTTTAAAACGCGATAAGTATTAGTTAACTTATTAACAATTAATTTTACTATGGCCCCGACGTTTCGGATGCAGCAATTGTGGTCACGGCTTCGCGTTTTAAATCGTTAAAAATGTTTTACTTAGATGTGTAAACTATAGACAACACTGGCCATTTACATTTTTATTTTTAAATATTCCTACCACCCATTTAATATTTAGATTTCCAACATGATTCAGATAGATTAGAATAATATCGAACCCACAATCCGTGGATTATTAGCTACACATTGCTACTGTGGTATGGTGGTATGGTATTGATGTTATGACAACAACGAGTCCGTGTTAAGCTTCCTCTTCATTCAGGTAAGCAAGTTTCTCTAAGGAGCCCTACAATATATGGAGTGCTTCTGTAGCGGGATCAATGAAATATCCTACCTCCAATTTGCAACATCCTATAAGCATAGAAATCGGTGGGATCGTCTTGTGCTGCTGATACAGAATGCTCTAGTGCTTCTAGAAGAAACTTTCCTTTCACGTCAAAAGATTGCAGCTTGTTCTCGAACGGAAGGGCCATCAGTAAGCCCTCTGTTGTTACATCTAGAAGCAATTTTGATTTAAACATTGCGTTGATGAACATTATGACATAAGCTGGACTCGAATCCACAATAACTTAGTTACGTTCTATGCTCTCCCAGTTAAACTATAGTTACCAGCGTGCTATCGAAATTTCTCAGTTTTTAAGTTACTTACTTATGAAAAAAATACAATAATAACTGATAAATATATGTGAAAAATTACAATTTCAAAGTGTATTAAGAGAAGGCAGTTTTGTTTACCTCCAGGATTGATATTTGCTCGTAGACCTCCCGAACCCAGGAGACAGAGGTGTGCGTAGTTCCATTTATTACCACTGGCTCTTGATAACATCTGAAATTCAGATAAAAATATGTATTTTTCGCGAGGAGCTAAATCGATATAATTCGTGTATTCGTGTAACTTTGATATTTCAATTTGTGAAATTCTAAATGTCGAAAGGCAAAATACATTCTTTAGATGATATATAGTTTCATTCCATCGCGTGAACTTTCTACGACATAACAAAAATAACTAGAACTATTCCTGCCCTCTTATACAATAAATAATCGTTTACAAATATTTTCCTCGTTTTATTTTCGTTTTATTCCATTGAAACTGTTTAAAACGCGAAATATATTAGTTAAACTTGTTTGAAAATTAATTCAACCACGGCCCGACGTTTCGAAGGCTTGACGGGGAGTTTTTTTTATTTAAAGACTCGCTTAAAGACCACACTTTTTTCTAATAATAGGTTTTCTAAAACTTCTAGCCAGCAAGAACTCCATGTTATGTTCTATATTTCTCATTTTTATACCTGTTCCAGGAAGGCGTCACAGACCCAACTGCCTAGATTGCACTCTCCCCCATAGCAGGAATTGCGACGCAAGGGCACCAGGGACCTGCCTAAAACCTCACGACTTTGCGGGTACAATTCTGCTCGCCATGAATCAAGTAAGTCTTCCATGCGGGTATCTGAGGATAATACATGCAAGAAAATAGACTGTGGCGATTCGTGAGTGAATCAAGTACCCTAATACATTTCGCGTTTTAAACGGTTAAATTAAAATGCTAATCGCGTAAACTACCGACATTACGGGTTCAGGTAGTTATATATCTAAAAAACTCTTACCCTTGACTATAGAAGTCCCGAGGTATACAGGTTGACCTTCCCACGAAATGATTTTACCTTCTGTGTCAAAAAACAGCTTTATGTTCCCCAAGTACCGAGTGTAAGAAGATGCTTGGACAATTAAAATCTATTAAAATTAAAAAATCAGGTAATTTAGTAATACATCATTATCTAACAAATACAACACTACAGAGAGGTAGGTCATTTAGGACTGATAGAAAAAATAAAGTGTTCCTTACATGGATCATTCATTAAAGTAAATTGATTTATTAGTGCCTCTGGGATTTTGGCCTTAGAAAAAGATGTATTTGAAATCTGTAACTTTCTACAAGTTACTAAAAATAATGCCATTATTAAAAAGCTATTTTGATTTTTTTATTTGATGACATGTGAAAAATTATACAGTTTTTAAACGGTAATAATATAATAGCTCTGTAATTTCATCTTCAATGATTTTAAACTGAAAATCATTGGACATTGAACCTTAGCATTTTTCAGCGTAAAAAAGGCGCTGAAAAAAAGTACAAAAAAAAAAAAAAAAAAAAAAAACAAAAAAAAAAAAAACCCCAAAAAAAAAAAAAAAAAAAAAACCCCCCCCCCCCCCCCCCCCCCCCCCCCCCCCCCCCCCCCCCCACCCCCCCCCCAAAAAAAAAAACAAAAAAAAAAAAAAAAACCCCAAACCCCCCCCCCCCCCCCCCCAACCCCCCCCCCCCCCCCCCCCCCCCCCCCCCCCCCCCCCCCCCCCCCCCCAAAACGTCACTGTAGATAAAATGTTCAGTTCTAGATTCATATACAAACTACACATTTTCTTTCCCTCTCCACTTAACAAACGTAAGTCGTGTTAATACACTACGCCAATAATAAGCGTGATAGTTCGGATAGCGGATTCGCGTCCCAGGTCGACTATAGTGTGCATATACATAATCGTTGTCCCGAACAAAATTACATAAAGATACTTATTTATTACCTGGTGCCCGTTATCCTGTTTGACCACAGTAGGGTACTTCCCACCAGGTGTACCAAATGGAGCACTGCCGGTGTAAAGCAATGTGTGAGTGTGTGCCCCCACTATGATATCCACGTCAGTTGACATTCTTGCTGCCAGTTCCCTGAAATGCAATTCTTCATAATATCAACGAGTAGAAGATAGGATTATCTCAGAGAAGTAGACGGTTGCTGTTATTTTGTTTTTTTAATCCAATAAACATAATTAAAAAAAAATGTTTAATTAAGAGAATCGTATTTGTAAATTCTTTTACATTTTCGTCTTTTTTGTAATCTATATCGTATATAACAGTAGTATTAATCTAAACGCTCAATTGGTAGAGCAACAGCACGGAACGCTGACGATGCCGGTTCAAGTCCTGCCCGAGTCGAACATTTTTTCAATTTATTTTCGCTTCTTAAATTGTAGAGTGCCTTCGTGTGCTATATATAACGTTAAAAATGATAAAGTTTTCAAATCTATACTAATATTATAAATGCGAAACTCCGAAAGTACTGAACTAATTTAAATGATATTTGGTACACAGATATACATTTAGTAGGTTACAGTATACATTTAATAGGGGTTGAAAAAGGGGATGAAAGTTTGTATGGAAATTCGTGGTTTTTGAAGATAGAACAATGAAACTTTCTTCTTTGGCTTTTTGAGAGAAGGATGGGAGTAGGAGTGGGTGTGGGAGTTGGAGTGGGAGTTGGAGTAGGAGTGATGTGAGGTGAGAGTGTTACGGCAAATTAGCACTTACAACATAGATTGCCTTAAATGCCTTAAATGCGCCCTTACATAAATTAATAAGCAGCCTAAATAATCAAAAATTCTACTCCGTCACTATTCCACGCGGACGAAGTCGCGGGCACAGCTAGTTTCTCTTATAAAATGAAAATTATTTTTACATCACATATTTGTGAGTGGCCAGGTTGGAATAGGAGTTGAAAGCGTTTTAACTGGGCCCAATGATGCACGACGGGCTCATTGGCGTCATGGTAGCAATTTATGGCTCGTGGGTATGTATTTTCGGGTCGTGGGTTTGATCCCCACTGGGTCCATCATTTTTCTAATCATTATACAAATTTTCTGAAATGTGACGGACTTTGTCTGAGGACTTTGACTGAGTCGCGAACCACCACTCACAAGCGCATCGGGGGTGGGTTTCAGGGTGTGGTTTCCAAAATAGGTTGACAGGGCATCTTGTTTTGATGTTATATTTCATCTACCATCAAGTAAACATTCTTGTCTGTCCTCTTCTGTCATAAAAAAGACGATAAAAGCTTTTTTAATAACCAAGCTGATTATACTTTGTTATAAGTAAGAGTGAATATAAGTACTGATGACTTGACTCACTGATCAGTAAAGTAGCCCATATGAGAGAGGACTATGATAATGTCGATATTTTGTTCTGCCAGAATTGCTGCTTCACGGTTGATTGCTTCCAATTCATCTTCAATTATAAGTTGTCCAATATCAGCTGTGAACTGATAGAGCCTGCATTTAAATTAACGTACAAATATCTCTTAATTTATGGTTAGTTAAGTAAAATTGTTTAATACAGCGATAGGAATTTGACGAGCTCGTAGTTCCATGTGTCGGTTCAATCCTCGGGTTCATCATAAATCTAATTAATTTTTAATTTTCTACAATATTGGAATTTGTGTGAAAATCTGGATATTAAATGGATGTTGAAATTTCATCGGGGTCACAAAGCTTTGTCAACCGTCTATAATATTTTCTTTAGCTAAGATCGAAAGCCAGTTCTTTAAACAAAGGTTTGAAAACATCAATATTTTTCTCTCGTTATTGCACATGATGGCAAATAAATTAAAAATCGCGGAACGCTGTGGATGCCGTTTCAAGTCCAGTGTCATAAATTTTTTATAAATAAAAATCGATAGTAGCTCAAGAAAATATTATCCAGGCGGTAAATTTTTTGTTTGTTTACGGTTTGTTCTCTGCAGTGTCTATGTTGGTATTGCAGGGTCCAAAACAACTCACATCTTTTCACCGTCAGAATAAATGAAGCCTTTAAACATATACCTTTGTGAGCAATACTCCGATAATGCCGATTTTGCGGTTATTCCGTTCAACGACAACGTGGTTCTGGACATATTTGGCCATTTCTGGTTCAAACGTTGTGTTTACGTTGGCACCCAGCATTGGAGCTTCTAGGCGTTCAAGGTATGGCAACAGTCCCTCAATGCCGTGGTCGAACTCATGGTTTCCTAGTACCTGGGAGATTCGAAGAGATCATTCATTTAAAGGAAGGTCCTCATCAAATGCCGATTTGGCTTTGCAAAGAACGACTCAACACTTTTTATGGTACGAAAATGTATGTTAATGCCGGCTGAGTATAATAGTTTCAACTACATGTGGGTAGAAAGACATTTTCAATATAATTATTATAAAAATATAAAATAATTTAAATTAAGAATGCCTTTAAAATAATTCAAGGACTCTCTGTGATTTACAAAATGATGACCCAATTTAGATGTTTTAAGTTACATACAGCAGCGTTATACAAATATTAAAACTCAATAAAAATATAATAACTAACATGCGCGTCATGTTTTGGAAGTAAGTTCATAAAATGCTGCGACACATTCCACCGCATAAAGTTGTACCAGACTGTTCCCTGGAAAGTGTCTCCGCCGTTTAGTAGCAGAGAATCCCGTTCAACTTCAAGAGCCTCTTTGATCCCGGTATACAGCCGGGATAGGCCGCCTATACAATTGTTTTCATCGGGCATACACGTCCCGCCTGATTGGGATATTTCGTCGAAACTAAAAACACAAAGTATTAAACAAGTAACATACACGTAAAGAGATTATCTGCGTTTGCGCAAACAGCCCACGGATTAGGTTTTTTTTTAATATGATGAAGGAGGACAGATACGCACGTGGTTCACTTGATGGTAGGTGAAATAACCCAGCCATATAACATCTACACAAGATGCGCCGTTGACCTATTTTCAATATTTAAATATTCGGAAATTCACAGACTATAACCGAAACCCGATTAAATTTGATGACTTTTTAATCTATGGTACGGTATGGTACGTGACCCGGATCCATTTAAGAATCCAGACGAACCACCATTCACCATTCCAGAATTCCAGACAAATTAAGAAAAATATATAAATTGATTGGAAAGATGTTGGACACTGTAGGGACCTGTACCCACGACCCGTTGAAATAAATGTACCGAGAAAATTTCCTGTTTATCCCGGGCAAGTAGCAAGATTCATAAATATTTTTATTGGTTAATACTCCACTTAATAGCTACCTAAAGAATTGAGAAATTTCCTTTTTTTTTGAAGTCGTTGAAAAATTTGATAATAGCTTATAGGCATTTTTTCCTAATAACGAGAGCAGTAATAGTAAGGTAATAGATCGACAGCGCACCTCGTGTTTAGATGATATACGTCAGTGAAGCGTCACCATCAAGTAAAACCCCTGATTATCTGTTTGTCTTTAAAATATAGGGCATATATTTCAAGACAACTCCCAGTTCTAGAACTGGTCCAATTTCTTACACTTAGTGTTATTAGTCTTAAAAATAAATATTAAACAGATGTTTGAAAACATCGGCCCTAGTAAACATACATTGATAAAAGTTTAAATAACAAACATACACACATCTTACAAAGATAAATGCAAATGAGTAAATAAATATATATAAAAACTTACTGCGCATGAAAGTCATTGTAATGTATAATGTTTAGTTTGTATAACTCTTCATTTTGCCCCACAACGTATGGAATTGCCATTAGCAAGAAGATCCACCTATCCATTTCGTTGTACTTCTAACAGGACAGTGCCTTAAAACTAAAGAATAATTCTTAAACCTGTATGAGATAAAGATATAATCTTATCAATCATTTATTGCTCTATAGACGTAAATTTATTGAGGCGAATTCGAATTTACATCACTTAGTAGCGGTTCTACGCGTTTCTATCCGCGGGTAATGTTTTATATTTATTTGCACGGAGTTCCAATTTTAAATTTTTGTGAGAATTTCTTCAAAATCGGCCTAACAGTTTAAGAGTAGACGAAAGAAACAGACGTACTTTCAGTATAAACACCCTTTTTTTTTTTAAGGGGTTAAAAGTTTGCCTGGATCTTAAGCCATAAAAACACAGAGGAACCAATGTTTCTTTGCGTTTCCGGCTGTTAAACACCTCTGAACGTCGGGTCATGGGTAAAAACCAATGAAGTACCACTCAAGTTGTGTATAATGCTGTTTATACTTACATAAATGTATTTAGTAAAACTTCTAATAATCGAAGCTATTCTTTACTCAGTTTTTACAAATAGAAACATGTTCATAATTTTTTTACGTCATTTACAAGAAAAAAATACCAATGACTCAATGATTTCTTTTAGCAACGCTAAACTGTACGCGACTTTTTAAATAACCACATGTATCCAGCACGTGGTTAACATCAAAATAAGTCACTCAAGAACATAAGGATTATTACGTATCTACTCGCAACAAAGATGTAGTTTATCTTTACTCACAATTATAAATCACTGATATTAGATAAGTTTTTAGTCAGATATTAAATGTGGCACTATTTAGTATATATTTTCATTACAAAAATCCAACTTCGTCTATGTAGATCATGGAGCAGACACTTGTGTGTCTTTAAAAAAAATATTACACAAGGAAGAGAAGAACACAAAATATATTTTTAAACATTTATTCACAACTACAGGCTACAGCATTATGTTTACAATAATTAATGAGTTATTAAGATTAAAAAATGTGACCCTAAAATGTGTGGAATGGATATTTAACTTGAACTGATATAAACCTGATCATGTTATTTAAATTGTATTAATACAGTAAATATATTACAGTAGCGGCCGGCAAGGGAGGCATTTATGGACCAACATATAAATGAACACATATGTAAGTCCATCAATGCCTTGTTACGACCAAGTTTTGTACAATACTTTTCTCAAATAATCCGCGGAAAATAAACTACTACTAAGTAGTACAATTTAGAACTTTAAAACCAATGACTAAGTACTTTTTTTTAAACTGCTTTCTACGTTACTCTGCTATAAACTTGTTTTTACTAAACTGCTTTCTACGTGCATGCCAGTTCCAAATTTAATTTAAACCTTCGATTACGATTCCTCTTTGGTCGCCATGTTGCGGAGAAAAAGATCGTTCCATTTTTAAATTACACGTAAAATTCGATTATACATAGTAACTTATTTGGGTGCTAGACATGACAGATATGCATTTTCATACAACTATTGCTGGTCGCTGCTTGACCAACAGAAAGTTATGTTTAGCTCGAAGGTTGTTAAAATAATTATTTACAATAAAATAAGATAAACAGTTTGTTTTATTAGAATAATGTGATGTTATACGTTTATTCAAATTATATTTCACTAAAACTAACAATAAATATATATTAACTCAATAATTATCTTTGAAAGCGTGTAATATTAGGATTAATGTAAAACGTGATATATCTAATCTTTATAGTTAAGTATTAGTTTCGCAATACTACGCTAACATTTTTTTTGATTATTACATACAGTAGGCACTTTTGGTCTTACAAAATACTTATTACTCAGACGGCTAGTTAAATACCAACGTACAGCAAAATATAGGTTTACATATATATTACATATTGATAGATAAAATTGTAAAAAAATGCAGTCTGTAACCATAAATTGACGATTTTGTATCTGTGTTGTAATTGGTCGAAAGATTGTCACCTTTATTTTTCGACCAATCAGCATCAAGCATATTCAATCTGTCATTTTAGGTTTCCTCATTACGTTGAAAGAGGAGTTTTTAAACATTTTTGTATTCTTAAAAATAAAAAATTAAGTAACAAAGAAATAATTTTAATAAAATGAATTAGACCTACATTAATAACCTATACAATACAACCTTAACATAAATATAATTAAAACTCGTAATATTAAATAAATACTTTTAGTACAAAATAACACAACAATTTTAAATCTACGTTATTAAACTACGTTGATGTAAATTAATTGGGTTCGATGTTTGCATCAATACTAAAATAATTGTTCATACACCTAGATGATTCATAGATTTAAGAAAAAATAGTGCAAGATGTTGTAGGTACGATAGAAACCCAAAAGATAAAACAGAAATGACGTTTAATACTTGTAGCTGTGACATTTCATTACCAAGGAGATCAAACGACAAAGTAGAATTCTCTTAACTGAATAATTAATGTGTTAAATGCAACATTACATATAAATTGTAGGAAATTTATCAGTGTAACTGTTAGTAAAAAGTTGTAGCTTAAAAAACGAAGCCAATATGTCAATTGTATAACAGCTTTCAAAACACTATATTATTGGTAATTTAAAACATCTCGATTTAAAATGCAGGAATATGAATTTGAAAAGCTATACTATTAGGCGAATTGGTGCTAAAAGCCTCGCAGAATCCTCAGTTGCGATCTAAGTGTTCGTTATTCTTCTAAGCGTGCAGAATACATTTAAGAATATGGCGTTCGTGGATTTACGTTGATCATCTCGGTTGTGCTGAAAAAAAAATTAATAATAATTATTCTCTCATACATTATTTGCTTATTTCTAGATAGTCACAAACATACCATATTCAAGAAACTATATTACATCATGGATATCTAATTACAACCGATTCTGTTTTTTAATTACATATAAACAAATGACGTCCGTTTAATAAGTCTTTTAAACATTCTTGTTATTTTTTACATGTTTTGCACATAAATTGAAAAAAATTAACTAACGTCAAATTTTATAATTTTATCTTCAATGATTTTCTTAAGCTACAAAGCATAAGACATTGAACGTTAATGCGCTGATAAAGTTGAAATTACATTGCGCAAGAGGTTCATGTATCAATAAGTTGAAAAAATTCGACGATGACGTATAGGACACGGTAGCTCAATTGGTTACAGCGACAGCACGGAACGAAGTGGATGCCGGTTTAAGTCCTGACAATGTCGTAAGTTTTTTCAATTTATAATTTTTATTTTGTTCAATGCTATTGGATTTAGTGCTAAAACTATACATATTAATGCTAGTATCCAAGTATCAAACCTACTAACTAACTTTAAACAAGTATACATTTTGTCCTAATCTAAGTAAATATATACGTAAGTTTTTACGAAGTAGGCTGTTACATTGACTTACGAAGCCACAATGGGATTTTGCAGAGACGGCCCAGCTTCGACATAGTAAGTTTGAGAAACGGATGTAGGATATCTGTTTTCATTTTATAAGATTGTTACAGTATTTGAAACGTTTCATATTATCGGTCCTTTTCTTTATTTAAATAAAACTTCAACGGTTTAAAACGCGAGACACACAGTGTTACCCCCGTGACCACGGCTGCTGCAGATCAACCGAAACGTCAGGCTGTAGTTAAACTAATCTCCAAATAAGTTTAACTAATATATATCCCGTTTTAAACTGTTAAATTGTTCTATTTAAATGTGTACTACTGGCGTACACTATAGACTGTATTTTTTATTCCTTTTCTTAAAAATAATAACACGGATACATACCTCTTGGAGCATCGTACATGAATGACTAGAAGAACGATCCCCAGCAGCAAGCAAAGAGTTCCAACAACAACATAAGCGACACCAAGGAACGGGTTCTTACCGCCCAGTAGGGACGTCGTCGATATTATGAACGTCTTCGTTCCGTCAAAGTCAGTTACTGGATAATCTAGAAGAATAAAGGAAATTTATGTTAATGGGCGGAAGAAATATCGAAAATTTTCTTCCAAGAACCAGCGTCGAACCATAGATGAAAAAGCCGTTAAATTTAATCACGTTTACATCCAAAGCCATAAATATTGCTGATATCCTCCATAATTGGAGGGTAGACCTTCCAATCTTAAAAAGTCAATATGACCATAGTGGTAAGAAAAAAATTATATATTATTTCTTTGTGACAATTTACACCAATTTTTTTACTGACTTAATGAAACATGATAAAGAATTGTGTCTATTCTTTTATACAATCCCAAAGACGTGCTACTGAAAGATCCAACGTGAGTAGAATAATTTCGCCTGGATATATAAACAACGCCCTTTGCCTTTCGCCCAAAAATATTATTACTTACTATAATCAACTTGCAGCGTATACGGTCCCTTAGCTAATCCAACGCTGAATCCAACTTGAGTGTGATCAACGCGACGATACAATTTTCGGAATGTTGGTAGTGCTGCTGTTCGCATCCAAACGATGAGGTCTTCATTCTATTAAAAAGAAAACATTATATTTGCGTTGTTCAAAATTCACATCAGCAACAGCGAACAGGTTGCAAAATTACATTGCGCGAGACCTTGATGCCTGTAATCTAATAAGTTGAAAAAATTCGACGATGAGGTGTAGGACTCGGCAGCAGTCAAATTGGTTTACAGAGCTAACAGAACGGAAAGCGAGTGAGGTATTACAGGTCAGTGGCGGTTCAAGTCGAACATTTTTTTGTCAATTTTATTTTCAGGATTTTAAATTATCATAGTGCCTGTCATGTGCCCTAACCTGTGAAAAGATTAATGTTTCTCCCCTAGATTTGAAACCGCTTAATTCATTGCTAGGTAACAATTTTCCTAACGGTAACAATAATTTTTTAAATTGTCAAAATATGTCAATTATTGTAATGTTAAGGATAAGATTTTGGTACAAGATTATTTTACCTGAAATCCATTATTTTCAGTATTATTAGGATCTAACATCCAGACTGGTTTCCTCCAATTAACTGGCTTTGTAAAATTGGCGAAGGCTGAAATAATACAACATATTTTAACATAACATATTTAACAAGGTAAGTATTCATTTCAAATTTAAAAAAATAATAATTCCGTAAATGTTAACTTATAGCATATTGAAACTCTAATAAAATGTTAGGCGTTTTGTAGATAAAAATATTCTTAATCTCTCCTATGAATCAATATTGCGGAATTGAGAGTTATCAATTGAAACAGTGATAATGAAGTTAGTCAGTAAATGTTTGTAGGAAAAATAACTATAACAATCTTACTGAATATATAGTAAATAATAGAAGCTATTTCATATTATATTATCATGTATCCTCTTTGTATATCAGGCATATAAGTATCCTATATCCATCTGCTGATATGAAATGAGAAAAGTAGTAGATAATCTTATATTACAAATTATTACAACTTCGGCCCGACGTTTTATATACTTTGTAACAGCCATGGTCACGGGGAGACAAAGTTGAAAATAAGTTTAACTAATACATTTTTTGTTTAAACCGTTTTATTTAAGTGTGTACTACATAGGTATACTAGATTAATATTATTAGGTGGAAAGTTATTCAATCTATGTATTTTGGGTTGGTGGGATTTGATTTGCTCACCAGTTTTAAGATCTCCTGCTGGATTCCTAAATTTGATATCCTTATCTGATGTCCATGCAATACCAGTATTTAACACAGGAACTTCAACCATTTTATTCAAATCCTGAGAATACACTCTCAAGGTGTCTGAAAGTAATGAAGCCAGCATAATATTGAAATGTCGAAATATAATACCCATTTACGTTATTAGGCCATACAAGTACTGAGCAAATAAGGGATACCTTGGATTTAAATCTAGAAACCTATTCAATGCAATGTTTTGTTATATGTAACTTTTATCAAATAAATTTTTGAGATAGATAAATTAATACACTAATTATTAATTATAACTATTAAGAGATGTTATGAAATACCTACCATTAAATAGAGAATTAGCAATAGCTCCACAAGGTGCTATGGGTTTCTGTTTACCATCTTCATCAGCATATGCAAACGGATCACAGTCCGAAGATGGAGTAAGAGTCAGATGACCAAGAAGTTGGCTATCATCCCTGATACAGAATAATAATTACATCAATCATAGTTAATAGATTTATACATTAATTCATGTTTGTTCTAAAGAGGTTTGTTTGTTTTCCATACATATAACACATAGTTAGCATACAAACTAAAAGTATTTAAAGCTTGTGAAAATGGGAAAGGCTCTTATAAGGTAACCAACTACATACTTTACAAATTACTATTTATATGTTTAAAATATATTCATACCGAGACTTCACATATCGTCTATGATTTTGATAGTAATTGCTCAAGCCATAATAAAAGTAGACATCGCCTTTGAAGTCTTCTGTTAAATTAAAGTTTATTTGGCACATGCAAGGCTCCTCCATTTTTGTTTCCTTTATAAATGTAGCACATGTCACATTAACAGCATCTTCCTTCATGCAATGTGTATAGTCTATAACATGTTCTTTCACCTGAAATCATAAGAAGTCGTTAAACTAAAAATATACATCTTACAGCATTGTTAGTTTAGAGTTGTTTATAGCTGACCTCATCCGAGAAATACAAGAGGCCTATACCAACAGGTATAAATGCTATTCCAATAACGAAAAAGGTCGGAAGGACCGTTCCTGCCGTAAGAATCGGTTGCCAAGCGGGAAGACGCTGCTGTTTGAATGCGGACTCTAAAAAATAATACAAATTAAAATCAATACTATCAAGGTCAAAGGGTGTAATAATAAAGCAATGCCTACCCGCAGGGCGTCTGGACTTCACATTCTGGTCCGAAGTATCACTTGATGTAGCCATTATGACATTCAGTTGATCCTGAAAGCCAAGGTGAAGGAACACTCCTTATAATTATAGTTGAATAGGTTTGGATACGTGCGCCGTTTATAACAAAGATGTTAAGACTTTAGATAGAACTAAAACCAACGATCTATATAAATTACAATACTTTTTATGTCGTGTAAATAGTATTAAAGAATACAATAAGGAAAATAATGTTTCTACCTTAAGTCGTGAATTTACAATTTACAATATTTTCATATTTTTATTGATGTTCTATAACTGACAATCGACTGTCAACAATGTCTATGATCTATCATATTTATTGACAATTGACATTTTTCCTTTGCATTATGAATCATCAAGTTGACATATTGAGAATTTGTTTTGCCTCTGTAATCTGTTGGGTCAGTTCTCCAGGATAAAGGATTCGTTGTAGAATTTGGTGGTTTCTGGTTGTATTTTCCAAGAGTGCATCATCAACGTTTTAAACTTTTAAGAGTTTCACTTTATGATTGAGGTTGACGTAGATCAAATATATAATATAAAAGTGCAAACTAAATTTATATAAGGATGTCGAGTGATACTGCGAAGAATGTAAGTGTTTGCGGCATTAATTATTTTAACAAAATCCTTTTGAACTTCTATTTATTGAAAGAATATCTCGTAGATATTGCTTGAATATAAAAAATATGAGTTTTAGTTATGCATTTCCCCTAACCTACTTATCACAAATATTCCATAAATATAGTTTATGTAGGCATACATGCCACCAGTGAAATGGATCTTGATACAGTTAGCGGATGTGTGTCAATGTTTACGCGTAAATTGAATATTTATAGCATGACTGTATTGTCTCTCTATAAAATGCACATCACTGACTTTCTTTATCACTTGTACTGTTATATTTATTGAAATAATGGGCTTATCAGTTCTGGTAATTAACATAAGATACTTTGGGTGCCTTCCCTTAGATAATTTAACAGGACAAATGTAATTTATTCCTTAAGTAATTGGTGTGAACTGATGTGTTTGAAGCAAACATGCATTCAAAAGTAAACATAATTTATAGTAATTTTAAGTTGGAAAATTATCGAAAAAAAAATTAATTAAAAAAGTTACTCACTGCTTGTAATTAAACAAACAGTATTATTCAATTTTAATTTTTATACACAGTTTTCCAACCTCGAGACACCTGGCTACGTTGGTTTTGCCAACCTGCCAAACCAGGTGCATCGGAAGTCTGTCAAAAAGGGCTTTGAGTTCACTCTTATGGTGGTTGGGGAGAGTGGCCTTGGTAAATCTACTCTTGTGAACTCTCTGTTCTTGACTGACCTGTACCCTGAGAGAGTTATTCCTGATGCTACAGGTAAGGAAATTATCTCTCAATGAGGTACTAGACTTCTTAAAGTTTGTATTAGCATTAGTTAGTTTAACAATCATGCGATACTTACGCCTCCCCTGTTTGGATTATAATTATATGATTAATGTTTTAAATTTTTTTTTTTAATAAATCATATAACTTATGTCCTTACAGCAGTTATTTCTTAGAAGAATTACTCAATGTTGGAATATCTCTGTGATGTAATTACTCTATGTAACATTTGAATAATTATTGTGAATTTTACACAACATAAAACAAGTTTCCAGAAGTATAGCATGTAATCCATTCCATGTTTGGAACCAGATATGTATTGATTATTAGTGATTGCATCTTTCAAACCTAAAACAACTCAGTAAAAACTTATTTATATTGTTATCAATTAAACTTGGAAAAAGCTTAGATTAATTATTCTTAAATTTAATGGATATTCTACTGAACTGCCTGGTTACATATATTTCTGACATGCTTTTGTTCTTTAAAATTGTATGTAGAGATGGAGATTCAGTTCTTAGTCTTACTTCACAAAATATAAAGAAAGATTCACAAATACATTTCTTCATGGTTGCATTTGCTTAAATGTCTCTATTTGTATAATAGTGGCCCACTAACAATGCTCTTACTACTCTCTTTTTGATAAATACCTTAATAATAAATTAATATGTAATACTTAATAATTTTCACAGAAAAGCAAAACCAAACAGTAAAACTCGATGCCTCTACTGTTGAAATTGAGGAGCGAGGAGTGAAACTTCGGCTGACTGTTGTTGATACTCCTGGTTATGGAGACGCTATAAACAATACTGATTGCTTCAAGGTATATTGTATATCTTAAAATTAAATTACTAAAATGTACCTTGGATTTGAATTGTATAGAAAAGAATATTGGGCTTTGAAAACATTATGCTTGTACAATAATCAAATAGTAAACCTCATGGTGTACTACTAAGAAAATGTACTTTACGATGAAAAGAAAAACAGAATGTTAAACAGTCTGTCTGTTTAAATAAAACACTTTAACGGTTTAAAACGCGATATATTAGTTAAACTTATTTGGAAATTATTTTTAACTTCGGCCCGACGTGTCGGATGCTTTGCAGCAGCCGTGGTCACGGCTTCACGGGATCACGTTTTAAACCGTTAAAGTGTTTTATTTAAATGTGTACTACTCGCGTAAACTATAGACAGTATTTAGTCTGTCTGTTGTTCCATTAGAGGTGGTTATGTTTGATTTTAATTATTGCATTGAACTTGCCAAGCAATAAACAAGACCACTTTTTTCAGTCAATTATACAATACATCGATGAACAATTCGAGCGGTTCTTGCGTGACGAGAGCGGTCTTAATCGACGTAATATTGTAGACAACAGAATTCACTGCTGCTTCTATTTCATATCGCCGTTTGGACATGGGTATGTATTGCTTTTTTATGATAAGGTTGCATAGATTAGCATGAGGTTAACTTATTGGAAGGTACCTCCATATAACATCAAAAAAAGGAGAGTCACCATATTTTGCTTTTCGATATTCGGAAATACATCGTAACCGAAACACTATTTATAGTGTACGACTTTTTCATCTATCGATGGCGGTTTGTAACTCTATATATAAGGAGTTACAAACCGAATGTATATAGACGAAGTCCAACATGTTTCAAAAAATATGAAGTTGACTGGCAACATGGCTTGCTGAGAATCGAACTGATGACATGTTGAATATTAACCATTAAAGTCCTTAGATTAACAAGTCCGTCAAATAATCAATTCATGATGATAGTGGCCCTAAATTATGATTCGAAGGGTTAAAACTTCATTAAAAGGCATTAAGTTACATAGATGGCAATTTACACACTTTTTTAACAGTATATTAAAGGCAAGTTGTGTGCTTCGTCTAGTTAAGACTTTACTAAGAACAAGTAGGTGATCGAGAGACCGTTTCCTCGAAGTTCGGACTCGGGACCATCCATATATTCAGACATATTTGGTAGAAAGAAATAAATACTTTAATTTAATACACAGTGACATATAAAACTTATTAGTACATATAATCATAAAATTAAGATAAACATATAAATAAAAAATCATAACTTGATCTTAACAGACTATAACTATATAAGATAAATAATATATTATGTTCTACTTTTAACATTCATTATTTTTTGCGAATACTACAAAAAACAATTTCTAAAAAGGTGTTTCGTGTTGGAGATTAATTAAGTGTCGTTTTAAGGTTGAATTCATTAGTAAGGTGCTGGCACAGTGCCACCTTATGGTGTAATATTATCGCCTGCTACTATAATTGCTAGGTCAATGTCAGGTGCCTTGTTTGTGAATACATACTAACTAGTAATATCCTTAAATAATATATAAGAATAGGGTTTAAAAAATATTAATAATTTAATTAATTAATTTGTTATTGTATGAAGATTTTGCTTTATACCATGTGCTCAATAGTTAAAGCATTCCTAGCTTTGTGTTAAGCACGAGGATCGAATCCCAGGATACTATCAATTGTGTCCGTCCTTAAAATTAAAAACTTAACGGTTTAAAACGATAATATATTAGTTAACTTATTTTTATGTTAACTATAGTCCGACGTTTCAGATCAGTTATGCAGGCAAAGTCTGATTATCTACTTGTCTATAAATAAAATGGATTTATTAAATTGACTATGCCTCATAGAGGAAAATAGAGCATAATTATAGGTCTCCAATTTCTGCAAATCTCATTAAAACTCCTTGCCTAGCTATGCGTCAAGCGTACAATACATAGTTTTGAGAGGACAGAAGTTTAAATGAAATACTCGCCTCTCGTACTTCCCACTTCAAAATTCTTCACCTCTTTTACCATTGTGTTCTCTTAAAACACCTTTTGTGAAGGCTATTCAAAGATGTTTTCATTTTATTTCAGACTAAAACCATTGGACATTGAATTCATGAAGCAATTACATAACAAAGTGAACATAGTACCTGTTATCGCCAAAGCTGATTGTCTGACGAAGAAAGAAGTGCAACGACTCAAGTCTAGAGTAAGTACTACTAAATAAATTATTATTATGATATCTACATTATATAGTGAAGCACTGTCAATAAATAAGTTTAAATAGTTAAATAAAAACTTCTCGTTTAAACAGAAAGGTTGTTTGTAACGTAAATCAGTATATACACACGATTCTACAGACTGGTAGTGAGTGAAAATTTGAAATCTTTTATTTATTTAAATAAAACACTTTAACGGTTTAAAACGCGATATATTAGTTTGTCGACGGCCTCAAATTATCAAACACCTGGGATCCCATATTAAAAACTCTGGATCCCAATAAACAGCATACCGGTAAGCGCGAAGACACCGTTAGTCAATTCTGTAAGGACCCGGCCAGTTTCGCCAAAAACCAACTTCGACGGAACAGATGGCGCTAGCGTAGCAATTTTTACTTTGACGTCAGAGAAATCCTCCATCTTTAGTTTATGCTGCAAAGCATCCGAAACGTCGGGCCGAATTTGAAAATCATTTTCAAATAAGTTTAACTAATATGTCGCGTTTTAAACCGTTAAAGTGTTTTATTTAAATGTGTACTACTCGCGTAAACTATAGACAGTATCTTTTATTTAACTTAATTAAAGTTCTACACCTAATGTGTAGCTAGTTTTGAAATGTGCATTGGTGCTGGGAGCTTTGGAGTCGTACAGGTGTTCCCAGGGCTGGTGGTGTATTTCGTGGTTCTGGTCGACTATACGACTTACCACACTCTCCATGTCCTTATTAACCGGCGTGGGCGTGCATTAGGCATTCACACCATCAGCTAAAAAAAAGGTGTACATAGTTTCCTCTGGACAAATGATTATCTATTTGATGTCGTATTAAGATCGTTTTCGGTTTAAAATTTGTCCATATAATTGACATAACATAGAGATCTATGTATTTTTACGTATTTCAATTTCATTTTTACGAATTTTTAAAGCCGGTTCTAAGGTGTGATCATAGCGAACAACAGCTAAGTAACACTATATTTAGATTTGAGACATAGTAATTTTTTTTATTACGAATAGGTGATGGAAGAGATAGAAAGAGAGGGTATAAAGATATATCCTCTGCCTGACTGTGATAGCGACGAGGATGAAGATTACAAGGAACAGGTCAGTAGAGTTTGGTCATTTGAGATATGAGTGAAGGAACAGCTATTTTTAGGTAATATTAAGTAAATACTATGTCCATTAACGAATATTACATATGCAATATAAATCAAAGCATTATTTTTACTTTCCGTTTAGAGTTAAACTTGAAAACTGATTATACATTTTTATTTTTTATGATACAAAGTAAATAGTACAATTTTCTTAGCTGATTATTACAAAGTATATCATTAATAATGTTAATCAAAATTAAAAAAAAACATATCATCTTTATAGGTACGTCAGTTAAAAGCAGCCGTGCCGTTTGCGGTTTGTGGTGCGGGCCAACAACTGGAGGTACGCGGGCGTCGCGTCCGAGGCCGTTTATACCCGTGGGGTGTGGTGGAAGTCGAGAACCCAGAACATTGCGACTTCATTAAATTGCGCACTATGCTTATGTAAGTTGTACTTAACTAATCCAGTCAAATTAGATTTTGAAGCTAGCAATAATTCCTATAGAGCTAAAAATTGACATGTTCAGAATACGATAAATTAATTGTGTTAAAAGGTCCTTATCAACACCCCTTGTTATGTTTATGGTGGATGTTTGCAAAAATAGGTTTTTTTGTGTTTTTCGGTTAAACGGTGAGGTTTAAAGCAAACATAGTTCAAATAGAATAAATAGTAAAACTTGGCTATTACCTTTATACTATCGTCATTTAGTACAGGATATTTCTGCTAGGCCAGAATTACATCTTTGAAGACTAGTGTAGTTCTGTATAATGTAAACAATTGAAGTTGAACGAAAATTGTATTGTTCATACAAATAGCTAATGTAAAAAAGATATCCGTTAGATGCTTAGGTAATATTGGAATGTTTAAATGGCTTCTTTCAGAACTCATATGCAAGACTTGCAGGAAGTTACCCAAGAAGTACACTATGAGAACTATCGTTCGGAGCGCCTGGCGAGAACGGGACAAATGCCCAAGAGGCATACGTACGTTGTATTTTCATATCTTTTGAAACTCATTTTAGTACATTTTTGGATATTATATGTATACACACTGACATTTTTCGTATATGCAGTATATAAATTTATTTGCAAGATTATGTGGATTAACAGGTCTACTGAAAGTGGTCTCAGCGAGGATTCAAACGGCGTCGCGAACGGCTCAACTGAGGATAGTTCTGAACGTGATAAAGTTCTTCGCGAAAAGGTAAGACTCTTTATTATTTTCTTATTGATTTTATTTCTCCTATACCATTCCCTGTATATTATGGTGAGATAATAGAGATAGCCATCGGTGTTCAATCTAAGCGTCTTCATACAAATATGATAGACTAGCTGTGTCAGCGACTTGGTCCGCCAAAATCGTTATTTTGGACATCCAAATTCGTATTTGCAAACCCCTTTCATCTTTATAAACTTAAGCTGTCACCCATTACGACGGTTGCGTCCCTTCCCGTCGTTCTTGGAGTTAAACGTAAAAGACATATAGCGTCGCTGACTTTTTTTTAATAATTCAGAGCGGAATCGTTCTTTTATGGATATTTTTGGGTATATTGAATCGTTTTTGCAGCGTATGCCTCGGAAACCCATACTAATGAATAATTTTCAATTTTTTTCACATTTCTCGCTGTATCTTCGCTTGTATTAGTTACAGGGCGATGTTTTATAGCCGATAGCCTTTCGATAAATGTTGTACCCAACAGAAAAATATTTTTTTCCAGCCCCGTGTTGATATTAGGTGTTAGACATACAAACAAACTGTTCAGCTTTATATATTAGTATAGATTCTTTTACTTACTCAGTATTGTTAACGACTCGTGTTTACCAGGAGGCGGAATTGCGTCGAATGCAAGAGATGCTGGAGCAGATGCAGCGCCAAATGAAGCTCCAGGCCGCTAGCACAACCACCGCATAGTGTACGCTGCACGCACAGGTAAAGAACTGGTTATCTTTTAAGAGACGGTAAGTCTGCTTACTAGCTCACTTGAAAACTCAGGTCCGAACCCTTGGTAGAGCACAGGTAGTACCTTGCTTCTAACTATAACTGATCATAATCCAGTTAAATTAAACTTCGAAGTTTACAATAATCACCATAGGATAAAAAATGGGTGTGATGATGTGTGAAAGTCCTCATCAACACCCCTTGCGTAGTTTTTTCATCGATGGTGAAAGTTTCCAAAAATATAATGTTCGCATTTTTCTGTCAAACGGTGAGTTTCACAGTAAAAAAAGTCTGACTAAAATTTAAGATCATCCATGTACCATCCACGGAAACCGTAGTCTTGCAAAATCAATAAAAAAATTAAAACTGGGTGTTTTAAAAAAACAGTGCTGGTGCAAATTTTTTCAATTTATTTTCGATTTTTAAATTATATAGTGCCTTCATGTGCCATAACATGAAAAAATAATAAAGTTTTCAAACTCATGTATCTTCTTAATAATCATACCAATTTTTTGCTCTATGATTAATGAAATGATAAGCCTTATCTATATTTTAGGGACTAATTTGAATGGAATTACATCGAAATAAACAGTGCGTAGTGGGTAGTTGCCCTTATTGGGGCAAGCTGCTTATTTCTAAAGGCTTTTCCTAATACTGTGTTTGTATTAACAGTTGGATAACAAAACGGCGGTCCAGCTGCTTGATACGTGTGACGTCGTCAACTCGATACTGCGAGCCATCCCCTACTGTGTTACTTACACCTAATACGTAATAATCTAGATCTGGATTAGAATAGTATATCGCATTTGCCTCTAAATATTGGATATAGGGGATGGTATAAAAAACTAGTAAGCAAATTGGCCGTTATAAAAGTTTAAAAAAAAACTTAACGGATTAAAACAGGATTACATAAGGTTCATCATCTTATATTTCGAAGCTTCAAACAGCGCTACTATGCAACTATGGACTCTCCCAAGGCCATAATTCACAATAAAGACTTGTGTGTTATTTGAATTTCATACAAACCTGTCTCAATTTGTGAATTCTGTCGGCCTAAATTATTCAGTATCACAAATTGAGAATTGTGCCCAAGTTTCAAACAGCTCCAGACGTACGTTACAGGTGGCGCAAGCGTAGATGTTTCTAAAATAATATGAACTATATATCTCGTTTTAATCCGTTAAATGTTATATCTTACCTCACATACTATCTCGAAATATGATTAGTGACAATGTTGCAAGTTCCAACAATTCTGTAATCGCTTTTCAATAGGTTCCTAATCTTAAGAGACAATCTATGCACAGTTGCGTTTATTTTCGTATTAATAAATAACGTATTATTTTATATTTAGAATAGGTAATTATATAAAGCTGTTTATTATTGACAATTTATATTCTTTATTAATAATTATTATAATAATGGAGATTTATGTCACAATAATCACGTTTGATTTTAGTACGCAATCTAGTAATATAGAAAATAAATAAAAAGCTTGCGATTAGTGAAAATACACACAGTCAATTGTTCGTTCTGTAATATATAACCAACTCACAGAAGGTACTTCTTATAAAATCTCAATCCAATCTCGACTACAATTAATTTTATTTAACGACATGTAAAAAATAGTATACAGACAGCCAAAAAGATATTTTAAAGTTCTTGTGTGTTCATAGTGATTGCCAGTGTTATTGGATTTAATTCTGCAAATATTTGCGACCCAATCTATATTTTTTATCAATATTGCAATAAGTTCCCTCTCATTTTAGTGCCATTTATCTTTCTCAGTATAAACTTTTTTAGAATTCTTTTTAATTAAAGTAAAACTAGATATTATGGATATCGAAATGACAAGTATTATCTTATTTTGGACTGAATTATTCGTTTGTATCGTTTTTTTTATTTCACATTTTGAAAGCTTGTTACGTGTACTCGTATATCTTTAAAGACTAAATGATAATAAATGTTCGTCTGAATTAAACAAAGTATATAAAAAAAAACTTACAGCTCTTAGAAGTTTCTCATTATATAGTACTTAAAATATACGAAATTATTTGTAAGACAAGTTATCATTTGGTGCATTTATTTACTAGCATTTAAGCCTTATTTCCAATGCTATCCTTTCTGTTTTTCAATTTTGTATAATGGTAATACTGTAATGTCAACATTTAAAACTATGAAACAATGACAAATTTTTCGCGAAATAACATTTTCTTCTTTTTGGTCTTATATTCTGGAATGATGATTTATTCTCGAAATTTTAGATGTAGTTGGTGCCAAAGTTGTAAAGATTTTCTATTTGACTAAAACTAATATCAACGAAATATAATTCCAATATAACCTACTAGAGTTATAGTATAGTATTGTAATAGTATTAAGAATAATTATGAAATGTAATGACTATTCATGTAATAATATTTTTATAATAAAATCCATGGTATTTTATTTCTTTGTTAGAATTTTTGACCCTGACCTTGCTTAACCAAGTGCAAGGATGATATTATATAAAAATATCTCCGATTTGTTTTGAAGTAATCTACTGACATAGCATACTTTGAATCTGCTCCAGTCTCTATCTTGGCCTACAGAAATACTATCATCTATATCTACTATCTATGACATCGATCAACATAACATAACTTAACCATCAAAGAGGATTTATTATGAACATCTCCTTAGGAAAATCAAAACACAATAGATTTCATTTATATGAGAAGTATTGTAACATCTTTTTTTTACCGTACAACTTGTCCTACAACAATATTTTATCAAATGTCAGATTCGTGAGAGTTTGTGACAATTGGCATACTGACAATTGACATATCCGCCATACCTTATTAGACCGATAACGTACATTTTGTGACTTTTGTGTAGTATATTTATTCGTCGTGTTATCAAACATTTAAATAATAAACACTTTATAATTTTCGTTTAATAATGGCTATTGTAGAAGATGAAGTGCGTAATGGTTCTGAAGGAGAGGACGAAATAGAAGTGGTCGTTGAAGAAGATGGAGATCAGGATTCGGATGATTCAGACGTAAGCTACAATAGTGTTACTTCCTTCTTTTCGCTCTATAACCTATATTGCAATCTTAGGATTTTACTTAAAAGATTACGCTAGTATTTATTTCAATGCAACAATAAAGGTTTAAATGTATTTGCTTCTAATTTATTGCGTCCTAAAAGTTACTTCTTAAGGTTGGTTAATTTTACAACACTTAAATCATTCAATTGAAAACGCAAATAGCATTGATTAGTAGAACAATTGCTCTGATACGACTAAAATTAATCTCCGTATTGTTATTAAGGCAAAAATCGTTTACTTAAAACTAGATTACTTATAAAGAGTACAATTTGGTAATTTATCCCTCTAGGTGTAATCATATACATCATTCATTGATACTTGTACCAGTACATTTTTATTAGAGTATGCACAGAGGTATTATTATCATAAACATTAAGTTCAAGTAAGCATTGTATTAGTTCTTATAATTAGCCATTTGTTAAACCTGTATAGCAAAGCATAGGTGTAATGATAATCTAAGAAAAAGCTAATAAATTTTCTTTTTATTTTCAACAAACTTACAAATCACTCTTAATCAAACATATATTTTTAATAGTAGTTTAATTGTATCACAAGTATTATGTAACATATTTAAATAGGACGATGATGATGATGAAGAGGTGGAAGATGCTGTGGACAAAGTTAGTGAGTTGGAAAGGCGGCTGGAGGAGGATCCATATAACTATGATGACCATATAGAATTAATTCAAGCATTGTGGTAAGGGCAAGCAATCAATTTTTATTTACAATAACCTTTGTTGATGACATCTAATTAACTACTTGCCTGGAAAAGAACACAGGAATGTGTTCGGCCCATGCCCAAAGTGGGATTTCAATCAAACAAAGAATAATTAAATACAGATTATGGTTTAGTCTTTATTTCTTAGAAGAATACTATAAAAAATTTAAAAATACAAGAATTCAGAAGCCTGAAGAAAATTCAAATTAACTTTACCAACAACAAATAGTTTGTAGGAAACTATCTTTCTTTTTTTCTCACTTAGACTTTCTATGTAAGGTACAATGTAAATGTTTCTATTTAAGAACTGCATTACAAATAAAATTATACATAAAATAGTTATATATTAAGCATTTTCCCTAGGCGTCTGTCAGAACTTCAAAGATGGCGTGCTGCTTTTGATAGACTCCAACAATTGTCAGTGCTCCGACCTGAACACTGGCTACTAAGACTGCAAACTGAAGAATCCTTGGCCCATACAGATGAGGCCCGTGCTCATATTGCTGAAATGTTTAAACAAGCGTCACTTGATTGCTATTGTGAGTAGATGTATTTAAATAAAATAATAAAGTTAGTTCTATTACATACTTATGTAATACTTAAATAAAACACTTTAACGGTTTAAAACGCGATATATTAGTTAAACCGTAAAGTGTTTTATTTAAATGTGTACTACTCGCGTAAACTATATACAGTATTTATGTTATACTTTCAATATTTCAGCAATATCCATTTTAAGTGAGTGGTACTCATGGTCCCTGAGCGCGGGTGATGTCAGCGATGCGCGTGCACAGTTGGAAGAAGTATTGCGTCGTGCAGGCGCAGATCCGCTCTCTGGAAAAGTGTTTTGGGATGCGCGATATGAAATGGAGAAGGCACAACTGGAGGCTATGAAGTAAGAAAATAATAATAAAAAGTGAAGCAGTGTTTGCCTCGTGAGGCATAGGGCGAACACATTTATTTCTTAGTTGATCACACTTCTGTGCCCTGTCCGACTCATGCTTAACGCTATATTAATTACATAACAAGGCAAGGTTTTACCATTTGGCTGCAGATGTGATTGAAGGGCAATATTTTTGCCTACATTTTTAAACCTAAACACGAATACTATTTGCAATATGTGTGGTTAATTAAAAATCGGTAATTTAGTTCTCTCCGTTACAGTGAAGACGACTCTGAATACGAAACTCAGAAGAAGCGTGTCCTATGGTGCTTAGAGGAGACTGTTTCTCGGCCGCTTTTAAGGGGGGATGACGCCTGGCAAGCGATGCAAGAACTGGCTCTGCAGTTGTATGACCAAGAATATGTGGATAAGGTTCGTACACATGATAAACTAGAAGTTTTGTACTAATATTTTGTGTACTTACCAAATAATATTACGCGTTAAAATTAGTAGTTGAGAAAATTTAAATTTTAGTATAAGTAACACGCAGAAGTTAAGCATATGTACCCTTTCTCTTATTGTCTTAAGCATCTTTAGAATCCGTACTTCTGAAACTTTTATTATATATTTATTTTTCAGATTAAGAAACAACACGACGCCGCTGTTGAATATCTGCAAAAAATTAGCGTTTTTGAAGATAGGCTGTTGATAACTGAGTAAGTTATTGTTTAAAGTGTAATTCAATTTTTTTTTACTGCTATGTAGTTCCGTTCTTGTATCAGACTTTTGTGCTCAGCGAAGTAAAAAATAAAAGTTACACAAGATTATTAGTAAAATAAATCATTAAGTCAATAAAAACTTGATTTTCAGAGACACCGAGGAGAAGTGTAAATTGTACCAGGAGTACATAGATACAGTGAAGGATTTATCCCAAGAAGAGAAGTTCATAGATTGTGACAGCAATGGTATTCTAAAGGTCTGTTTATTAGTTATTTTCTTTTTGATATAATAGATATATTCAACTTCCTTAAAACGCGAAATATATTATATAATATAGATAGATAGAGAGCTAAATTTATTTTACTATAGATAAATGTGTCTATCCAGGTCCTGTACGACCGTGCGACCACAGAGTGCCTCTCTTGTTCCGCTGCGCTCGATCTTCTCCAGGCCTTCGCGCGCCACGTGCAGCGGACGTCATCGCGCGAGACGATTCGACGGGTGCTGGACGCTTGCGTTCGTAGGTGCCCTAGGAAGGCGACGTTTTGGGTGCTCAAGATGCAGCAAGCTGAACACGAAGGGATGGAGTTTGATGAGGTATTATCTATTACCTTAGGTATGTAAGTTAAACTGAAAGTGATTTTTTTTTGGTAGATAAACAAGGATAAAAAGTAAAGTTGGACCACAGATTACTAAATATCGGGCTTTTTATTATTTCTTAGCGTTTTATTATAAACCTACAGTAATGTCTACAAACTTATTCAGCAATATCATTGTTTTTCAAAGAATCCTTCGAGCAATCGAGGAGCTATCTCCTGATGATGTCGTCTGCTCGTGGTGGCGAAACTTCGAGAACCTCTTCTCGCTCAAGACGGCCAGAACCGCTTCCGCACGAAAACAATGAGATGCGATGGCCATGGAAGCCTTACACAATTTATTATTCAGCTATTTTAACAAATGTTAAATTTTAGGTGAAGTCTGTTTTCGAAACAGCGCTCTCCAAAGGCATGGACTCGTACAAGCAAGCCGAAACTCTATGGTTAAGTTACTGTGAGTTCACGCGCAGAAAAACTGCCTTCGACAACGAACCTGATGTTGAAAGGCTTCGACGTACATTCCGTTTGGCTTGGGACTCGTTAGCAGAGGTAAGAAAAATAAATGACATACAATATTTAGTACACATTAAGTGTGTGAATACTTAATAAATAAAATTTGCGACAAAAGGAGTAACGGCGAGTTTCTTGCCATATCTTCTCGTACGTTCAACGCCTTTGATCTGAGAACTAAAATTTTATATTTTTTTCGACTTATAACTTATTACCGAAATCTAATTTATATTTAATTTTTAACAAGTCGTAAGCAGGAGTATACTAACTACAAGGAACAGGCGTGTTAACACAAACACAGTGTTTTAATTACATTGAATGTATTGGCTACTTAGACCTAAACACAAGGCTCGGCTGTTACAAATACTTAAACTAATGAGAACTCCACTGTTGATATTGTGTCTGTTTTTAAATAATATAATAAATGTTTGTCTTACAGGCGTGGGGCGAAGAAGCGAATGACTGCGAGGTACCTTTGTTTTGGGCGCGGCTGGAGTACAAGAGAATGAAAGACCCGAAGCAAGGGAAGGAGATATTTGAAGAAATATTGAGTGAGTTTTGCCCTCCTTGTTCTGGGTTTAAAATCAATACAAGAAGGACGCCTGGAATAGAGGTTTACTGCTTGGACGTAAATAACATTGATCACTACGAGAAATTAATAGTAAATTTTTTTAAATATAGTTTGCAAGGCTAAAATTATATTATATAAACTACGGTATTTCAGAGTATGGTGAAAATAAAACGTTATCCAAGTATTGGGAAGCGTTGATCTTCTTGGAGAAGTGTCGCGAGCCTCCGGCCAACGAACGCCGTCTACGCGAATTGCATCGCCGTGCGCTGCGCAGTGTCACGGATTATCCACCTACCCTCGCCCAGCTGTGGACTGATTTCGAACGGGATTATGGAGAGTTGCATACTATGCTTGAATGCGTTGAGCTATGTCAGGTGTGTGAAACGACATAATTTAATTATCATCGAGGCCAATTTTACAATTCAACAAAACAGTATTTGTTTGTTGTTTTATGATAGAGGGGACGAACAAGCATGTAGTTCACAAGATGGTAGGTAAAATACCTCAAGCATATAACATCTAAACAATATGCGTGTCGGCCTATTTTGGCTAAGGATATTAGTATTAAAAAAGTAATGGTTTTTCACTAAGGCATTTACCGTAAAAAAGTTTATTTCTTTCAGACTAAACTTAAAGAATGGCGCGACAACTATCAAGCGATGAAGGACAGGATGACTGGTCAAAAGCAAAAGGGCAAACAAGCACTTAACAAAAAGGGAAAAGGAGATAAGAAGAAAGGCAAAGAGACGAGAAATAAAGGGAAGAGAAAAGCCGATGAAAGTGCTGAAGGCAGTGAGGTTAAGAGGAAAAAGGAAGTAGATATGGAAGTGGAGGAATGTGTGAGGGACAACGATGGTGGTGGAGGGACGAAACGGCCGCATGAAGTCGATGACGATAATGATGGTTAGTATTCAGGATATTAAATTAAATGCGGAGAGATATGGGAAACATTTATTTCAATCAGGCCAAAATAAAAATGTGAAAAAGAGGCAGCTATATTGACGAGCTCGTCGGTTTAATGGTAGTAATAGTTAATCATCTACGGATCGTAGGATCTCCACCGGCTCTACTATGTATGGAACATCGAAATTCCATCCCGGGCACGAACCATTGTCCACAGATGAATCAATATAGATCGTATCTTGGGTATTTAACTTTCCATCGAGTAAACTCCATTGTTGTCTGTGCCCATAATAAATAAATGTCACACTACTGAGTATAACATTTTAAATTAAGTAAATGATACTAATATTATCACTAAAACTCAAAGCTTAAAGGATTGAATTTCAGAATCTCTCCATTGTATTGTATTTTACTTCGCAGGTGGCGAAAATAAACGGCAACGTAAAGACAGCACTAGTCCAGCGCGGCGGCACGGTACCCGCGAGTCTTGCACACTATTTGTTAGCAACCTCGATTTCAAGTAAGTGAATACGTTTTATTGAATACAATTAAAAGCTTTAATAGCATGCGTATACACAGGTTTTGAGTTCAGTCTTGTTCAATCGTCCTCGATTTTTATTGAAAAATGAAAACTTTGTTTACATTGGTAAACAAAGTTTTCATATATAACATGCTATCAACTAAAAAATAATATTATTCATTGATTGGATTGCGTCCTTGTGTTTTTTTTTAAAGCCGATTACTCTGTGATAATGTCACGTGGTGGGTCTAAACTCTTTAAATCTCTCTCTTATTGGACAGTACACCTGAGTGTGTAAAGTAATCCTACGGTTCCATTCCAGAGTGGATGAAGACAGTGTGCGTGAAAAGTTATCAGAGTGGGGGAAAGTAGTGTCGATGCGTGTGAAGTCCGGTGTAAAAGCGTTTGGAGGCTCTATATGCTACTGCCAGTATGAAACTCCGGTAAGACATATACTATTTATTTTAATAAGTAACAAAAAGTATTGTTTATAATTTATTTCTTGCCAAGCTTCTCAATACAGATTCATTAAAAAATTCATCCATTTTTTGACTTCTTGTTAACTTTTTATGTATATTTGTAACTTTACGAAACCTTACTCTAGTATTAATGGTGTTTTCTTTATATATAAAGTTATTTTGCCATATAGGAATCAGTAGATGAAGCAATAAAACACGACAGAACGCCATTGAACGGCAGACCAATGTTTCTCTCGCGTTATTCGATGAAGAAAGGCACGCCCACTTTCAAGTATCCCACTGAAGTGGAGAGGAATAAGCTATTCGTCAAGAATCTACCTTTCTCCCACTGTACGAGAGAAGCTCTCGCCGATATATTTAATAAGCACGGTGCTCTGAAGGACGTGCGGGTCGTTACTTTCAAGTAAGTTTTTTTAGTAGTATATATATATATAGATAAGATGTTTTGCAGTCGTGGTCTCAAAGGCCTTTAAACTTTTAAAAGTGATAAAAGTATATATAGGTTTTTATTATTATGTTTTCTTGAACATTTACATTACATGTATATCTTAATAAATCAAATAATAATGTATATTCAAATTATTGGCTAACAAATTAGTCAGTATAACGGTCTTTTTTATTCTTTTGGCGGTTTCTAGCTCAAGCAAGATCAAACAATATAAATAATTTGTTCTGAAAATGTATAACTTCCCTAATCCACACTTATCAGCGTAGTCATGATTTGAATCTCCGAATGCCACTGTTTACATGGTCAAATTGCAAGGGCCACTTTTATTTTATTACTCCACGTTTCAAACCGCATCATAATGGGTCCCGTTATTCTAGTGCATTTGCATGAATATTTTCAAAACACTTGCATTTTATTCAGGGATGGAAAGCCAAAAGGTCTTGCGTATATAGAATACGAGGATGAGTCATCTGCTAATGCTGCTTTAGAGAAAACAAACGGGCTTCTCGTTGCCGACCGAAAGATAGATGTCGCTATAAGCGCACCTCCGCCAAAGGACTCTGGAAAAAACGCAAGCCTAGGCCTGCCAAAACGAGACAGCGGTGGTGGAATGTATGTATATGATTGTATGAAACTTTGGATAAAGAATGTGGATTTCCGAATATTAAAAGACCAAATAGTTTACTGATTAGATGTTATAGGGCTGGGGTAGTGCAAATTTCATCGGGTGTACCTCGCCTCGTCTCTTCTTTTATTATAAGAAAATACGAAAAAAGTAAAACCAAGAGAGTCTTCGATGTGTATTGTAAAGTTTCTCTTTGTATTAAAAGAGAAACGTTTTAGTTATTTTTCTATTACTTCAGAAATAAAAAAGGTTTCTTATATGTTGAAAAAAATTTGTATGAACGTCGCAAAACTCTTAAACTCTTAAAAACTGAAAGGGATCTTGTAAAGCGCTGCGTGCTTGTCTCCGCTATTTCTACATGCGGCAGCTATGGTTTCTTTAAAAATTATATTTCTTACAGGCGAAGGACACAACTTAGCAGTTTCATACCAAGCGTACTACAGAAGCCATCGACGAGCACGGCTAACGGAAACCACTCAAATGGCGACAAGCGACCACTTTCGAACACCGATTTTAGAAATTTACTGCTCAAAAAGTGAAAAACATTATGTTTAAAGACATCAAAAGAAACTGGTAAATACAATATGTCAGCAATGTCAATAACGCAATTATGTGTTATCCGAATGGTTTTGTACAGGATTTTATATGGAAACGAAACATTATATTCTTTACAAATTACGTATCTGTGGAAAACCTACAGAGTATAGTTGAAAAGTTTTCCTATAGTTTCCGATAGAGGCGCTATTTATATTATCTATGATTTCGTTCGGAAGTATTTCTAGTTATTTCCAATAGTTGTAAATCTGAAGAAATTTGTCTTTAATCATCATCATAAAATATTATTTTTTAAAACTATATCTAAGCTGAATTTTCAAGTACTAAAGTAACTAGCAACATATAAGCATGGAGCTATGTAAATACTGTGTTAGGATGGTCTACAGGCGCTGTCATAATGTATCGATTTTGTAAACTTATGTAAATAAATAATAAGTCGGCGATATTGCAAGCTGTATCAACGCTAAGATTCAGAAACGTCTAGATGAGGCTTTATAATTGATTTGTAATTTAGTTTTTATGCTCGCAGTTTCTGAATGCGACTGCAGCTTTGTGAAGTTGGTTGTAAGTTCTGACCAGCATGAATTTACTTTATTACTTAATTATTATTACCCAAACGGTAATGGTAACATTTAAAATATTAGATGTTACAGTAATAAAGCAAATACTGTCTAGTTTACGCGAGTCGTACACATTTAAATAAAAATAGTTAAACTTATTTGAAAATGATTTTTACCTTCGGCCCGACGTTTCGTGTCGTCTCCCCGTGACCACGGCTGCTGCAAAGCATCCGATCTACAATGCGTTAGCCACACATTAGCTACCTTACATCAACGAGCACGTCAACGTTATAAGTTATCGTTGTTTCTGAATCGTAGCATTTACCTTTGTTAAGGCTTTAAGGCACTTCGAACTTCCGCTATTACCGAACAATTTACTAGGATTATTGCAAATATAAAAGCAGTCTAGCAGCAACTAAAATAACACTTACTGTATTAGTGCTTCTCAAAGTAATATGTCCTATTGTTAAAGCAATAAAGTTTAATATAGCTTGGTGACTGTAGGAGTCCGCACCCGTAGCCCGAGTTCTGTACGTAAATATTGTTTTTATATTTACTCAGAAAGCCAAGTGTATAATTATGATGTAAAAATATATATCGTTGTCGTCTAGCTAACTCAAAATATGGCTTACATTTTAAGTTTTTCGCTTTTAAGTCTAGACAAGCGGTAACTCCCTTAGTCTTTAAATTTAATTTCATCAAAGCAATATTAGACGTTACAATTTGGGCATTAAAACTACCATTGTGTTAATAAATCATCTAAATATTTAGATCTTAGAACTACCTTCATTTTAGTAGGTCCATTTTTGTCTAATTTTGCAGAATCTTTGTTTATGTCAAACTAGCACAGTATGCGCGACCTCGTCCGCGTAGAATCGTTATTTTGGGCTTAAAAATATGTTTTTGCACAATATAGCTATTACCCACGACGTCGCCCGCCGTTCTTGAAAGTTATTCTTCAGAGATATAGAGACGTATGTCTATCTCTTAAGAATAGCTTTCGACAAACATTCGCGGACAATTTTTTAGACAATCAATTCGAACCAGTAGTTCTTGCGATTCGTGCGTTCAATCAAACTCTTCAGCTAGATCAATATATGCGGGTTTAAATCCTCAATTCGGCTTGACGGGGCGCGGAGGTAACATAATACATATGCTAATCGACTGTAAATAAAACCGATGTCCGCAGCTCTCTGTCTTACGTGTTAAAAAGGATTGAAATCCCGAATTTCAACTTAAACACAAAAAAACTGGATGTAAACTTCAGTATGTATCTAATTTCACTATCCATTTTTTCTCTTCTGGATTTATTGATTGATTAAACAATATAATTATACGGAAAGAGTGTCCTTATATATATTGTTCTTCTTAAACAACTTACTGAAAAACAAAGTACAGTTCAATGGCTCAAGTAGCCTTCTACTTCGGGATATCGAAAGCTGCATTGTCAGTAGGACAAGAGACAATATCCAATAAACGGATTTACAATGTAGATAGCTTGTGCAAAGTGCTATGTCAAGCAAATGCCATAATTATCAGCAGAATTGGGACCCGGAAGTTTAGTAGTTAAACCAAATGGTATATTTTCTCGCCAATCTAGATTGTCTTTAGTTCAGTACGTTCTTACCGTACCTAGTACAGTGATTAGTTTTGGTACAACCTATGTACGTGGATTGTTTTATCAAAATTAATACCGATTAATTATGTATTACTAATTCCACAAATGTGAGTGCATGCATGTCCATATAAAAAGATATTTATTCATATACCATTGTAAATGACAAAAGTATGCCTAAGTGATTTCAATAAAATTTGTTTCTTTTTTCTTACTTATCTTTTTTTCTAAATGTATAGCTTCTCACCACTTTGATACATATGTAAGCAGTCACTAGTACATTTACAAAATAATCTTGAGCGTAATATGTTGCGCGAGAGGTTCAAGTCATTTGTTCGGTTGAAAAAATCCTCAATGGCATAGTCTATTTTCAATTGGATTTTAACTTGTACTATCTTATTTTTTTACTCTCTTTCCAAGGGCAAGTGTAAAATCTCGTGGATGATGTGGGGAGTATTGGGCCTATGAGCCTACTACACATTCTTCTAGCACCTTAAGCAAACTTTGATGTGGGTTGTGGGTACGAATTTTCCAGAAGGTTTTCAATATATTTTAATTCCAATTTATTTATTTACTTTTAAACTGATATTGCACATATGTTTACAGGTACTAAATAAAAAGCAGTAAATAAATATATGTATATATTTATATACAATATAAAAATACAATTGACATTTTACATTCTCAACAGAGATAAATTTCTTATATACATAAATGATATATAACGAAAAAGACGTAAAAATTAATCTCTAAACACGCACTTTGTACTTCTATGTTAAAATATCTAATCCATTCAATTTGGGTACACTCCGTGTACAGTAAGACTAGAAAACTAAATAATGCCTAAAATAATTAGTCTAACAAAATATGACTTCAAAATTTAAAATTGTTATAAGACCCAATTTAACCTAAACACATGCAACGTTGGCGTTGTTAATCCGTTTTTGAAAACGCGTGCGCATTAAAATTAAAAAAGCGCGTAGTTGAGGGCCTATATATGGCACTCGGCGTATTCTTTTTATATATTTGAATCACATGGTATACCATTGCTGCTTATACAAAAATATTGTCATAAAAAAGTGATTTTGCTAGATATGGCGACGATGCTGCTCAGTTGTCATTCTATGTGTTTTCCATCTGTCCACTTCTTTTTCGACTTTTCGAACGCCTCTTTGATACAAGATCTACAAAATTGAAGACTCCCATTAATCCTTTCGTCTAAAATAAAAAATCGATTTCAGATTTTAAAAAAATTACGACACGGGCAGTTACAAAAACGCATCTGCAGCGTTCCGTGCTGTTTTTCAATCTTAAATCGATTTTTAATTTAAATAATGCCATCATGTGAAAGTATAAAAGTTGTCAATCCTTTCGTATTTCAAAAATAAATAAAATAGTTTAATGAATTTTTCTACTACTAGCTTGGTGATAAATTATTATTATTATATACATTAAAAGAGGGATATAATTGTCGCATTATCTTAATTAAGAATGGGGCGAACACATGTCCGTGTCTGTGCTCTACGCGATCCAAACAAATCTTTGTTCCCCATTTGTTCAAATAACCCAGGATTTCTTGCGGTTATCGTTAACCATTGAACTACGAATGCGGTCGGAACTTATGGATATACCTAAAGAGTGATTGGTGCAATATATACGCCGACACGTGACCCGCATCCACATAGCGCACTTCAGCACCAGGCCAGATCTCTTCAAGAGCGCCAACATCCTCTCGAGGTACGTACGCGTCGTGTTTGGCGCATACCGCTGAAATATACATAATATTAGGTTTGTTGGGCTGTCTGTTACCATATGTTACGTTTTATAGATATTAGAACAGATATCCAAATGCAAGATAGGTTGACAGCTAAATCTTGTAGATGTTTATGTGGCTGGGGTATTACACCTGCCATCAGGTGAAGCACGTGCTTGTCTGTCCTCTATCATAAAATGAAATATCCCAGCATCATAACACCTAATTGAGATGCGCTATTCTAGTCTACTTCTATTATGGACATTCAGAAATCCATAGATGGAAGAGAAAGGAGGATGACGTTGTCTGGACGGAATTGCGATATTATTAACGTCCAGATTTTCAGGTCAGAGATTTTCTCAATGTATGCATGTAGTTCTTCATATAACCTCTAGAGGGGTTGTTGAATACATTATCATTGAGGTAGTGCTTTGTGATAACATTTTGAATATTTGCTCACCTATAATCAATGAAGTATCATATGGAATGGAGAAATTACTCAAATGAGTACACTCGTCCATAATGCCCCTCATAAATTGTAGTGCCTCTCTGTCCCTCCAATGTATTTTGCCTATATCTATCTTCTTCCCACTCGATTTCATGAATGGTAAATTAACCCATAGATCCGACGTCAAGTCCGTTACATTCCATGATTTTTTTTCTGTTTTTGGCTTCTCAATATCCTTAATTGCTGGTACTGCTTCGATCTTTTTTGTGTTTACCACTTTTGATTTTTCCAAGATTATCTCAGTTGTGATAGGCTCTATTTTAGAATTAAAGGTTTTATTATCTGTAAAATAATTGAAAGAGCCATGTATTTATTTTTTATTATACTAATAGGTAATAAAGTTTGAGAATAATTATTTTGAATAATCTTGTTTAGTACATCTGTATGATGTACTAAACAACACCGACCTTGACCTTAGTAAATATTCTAATATCTAATTATGAAAGAGAATATATTATATAACAACTAAGGATTTTACTTATCTCTGTAATGCATAATATTAATTATGTAAAAATGAATATAAAAACTATGAATCTTTGATTCAACTTACCAATCTTACATTTTAATAGCACCTCCCGTTTACTATCTTCAGACAATTTATTTATAATCTCAATATCTTGCGACTCTAACTCAAATTTCTCATTCGATGTTAACTTATCATACAAACTTTGCCTAATTTTATTTTCATCAAGTAATATTTTGAGTTTATCATTTTCATTTTGAGCAAACTTTTTCTTTGCTTCCATTGCAATAGGCACTTCTTTCCGTTTCCTACTCAGTACGTCCTCAGATATATGAGGAAGACTTTTTTCTTTATATGTTATGTCAAGAGGATATGTTGGTTCTATAACATTTTTAATAATTTGATCTGTTGTTTCATTTGGTGCCTCCATTCTCTGTGAGTATGTTTGAGCAAATTTTTTTCCTGCAAGGAAAGCTTCATCAACAATAGTCACCATCTTTGAAAGCTTTTCTCTGTATGCACCATCTGATAAGTACTGGGACTCTAACAGATCCCAATTTATTGAATGGGCCATGACACCCTATAAAAAAAAATATTTTAAATAGACTACAAAAAATAAGACTATCCTTAATCTGAGTATGTAAGTATAGTATTAAAGCGTACCTGCAAAAACACAGCTGATGCTGTCGACCAAGATAAACAAGGAACTAGTACCAAAGGTTTAGGCCAGTTTGTTGCTGCTAAAGAAGCCATCTAAAAAGGTTGTTTTTTTAATATCTTGTTTTCTTTCAATAATCACATATTTTTTATTCTTTGTTGACAAAGATCACAGACAAAAGGAAAGTTAAATACCAACATGTCCACCCATTGAGAGCCCTGTTACTCCAAGCGGACCCAGCCCATTACGCTCACACCAATGAAATAGTACCAATGATTCAAGGATAAGACATCCGCCCATTACGAAAATGTCCGACACATTATGTAAAGAGGAACGCCTGAAAATTGAACCACATAAGGAGTTATGTTTTAATGATTACAATATTTTTTAGTTGAAGAAGTCTACTAAAAGTCTACATCAACGTTGACATGGCTTTTTAGGTATAATCCACATTATTTTGATAGAATTTCGTTTTTAAAAAGCCCCAAACATATCAAATAAGAAATGGAATAAGGGAAAAAATAGCAATCAAAAGGAAAACTCAAGTGTTTATTAATAATGATAATACTTACACTTGGTCAGTGGGTTTACGAAGGCCATAAAATGGATTTTCAAGTATGATACCACCTATACCTTCCTTTAGTAAAGGTTTTACCATTAAATTTCTTCTCCTCCAGAAGTACTTGAATAAAAATACACTATTTTTAAGAAATATTCTTCTACATAATAAATACGGCTATATTTGTTAAAATTTTAAAGATAAATATGGCCCTTCGTAGAAAACCTCTTATTTGAATAAATATAATTAAAAATTTTGATTTACTTAAAGAAACACACTTACATGATCCCCAGTGCCAGCAAGATGCAAACAGACGGGTTTACAATTTTGTTCTTGCCAATGAATAGGTAACAACATTTGGAAATGAGCTTTTTGTGCAATTTCAGGTACTATACCTGGCAAATGTTTTTCCATTGGAGTGACAAAATAACCCTCTAAAAGTCGACAATCTGATAGATTTTGTTCCTAGATTCAAATATAAGATGTGTTAAGTACAACAAAGATATGTATACAAATTATTATGTTCTTATTTGAATACATACCTTGGTTATAGTGACTGGATAGTCCTTCTCTACTAATTTAAAGCATTCATCTCGATTTGAAACTACTTTTCTGAACTCAAATAACCTACAAAACGAATTTACTGATGAAAATAATGCACACATTTACTGTCGTTCTATGAAAGAAACAAGATCATGCTTTTTCCTGATTTAAGTTACAATTATTTATTTTTCTATAATATTGTCAGGCTTACCTACGAAGGTTTTCAGGTTTACCCCAACCTTTAGTGAAAAATTTTGTAAGCAGTATGCTCCTGTAAACTGCATCTAATTTGCTGGTGGACATATTTCGTGTAATGGGCGGATATTACTGATATTTATTTAAGAATGTAATTAGAATTTGCGTTGTTCATTATCCGTCAATATATTTTCGGAAAAAAATCACAAGGTTTCCACATTATATCAGTGATTAGACGTTTGTTTGTCATTCTTGTTAGTAAACTCTGTCAATATTGACAAATTGTCAAACGATCAGCTGTTTAATTATGATTGATTTTAAAAGTGGTGTTGCCCATATTGGGCATCCGTGGTAATTTATTAAAACATTGTCTGTGGTATGATAGACGCTTATTGTTCTTCATCTAAATCTATCTAAAGTAATATATTTATAATTAAAATAAAAAAATATCTAAAATAACGTAGACTAATGGAGTAAAGTTTTGCAATTTTCTTGTTAAAATTTAATGTATATTTAACAGTTATTGCTACATGTCATATAAATCTTAATAATAAGAATTACAGTTAAACTAGATATGTACCAGATCGTCAGTCAATAGGAAGTCTTCTAACTAAATTTAATTGTAGGTGTAAGATTTTTTTTTTGCTTCAGTGCACTTGTATAATAAACGTTGGTAACATTTATTATACTTCTTAACATGTGTTTATGAATACAGCCTAAATAATCGACGTTTTTGTTGATAATAAGAACAGGTGGACAGCAAGGCTGATTAATGATAAAATACGCTTACGTAATCAGGACGTGGGATGCATGAGTCAGTTACTACCTGAGTTTATATTATGTCCTATAAGAAGCTCCTTATTCTCATGTTAATTTTGGTATTTAGATCATTAAGCTTCAGAATTAGATCGTCTTCGATAATAATGACTTTCCTTTAAGGGAAAAGATTTTTGTATTTTAAATATAATACTTATAGATACAACTATGCAGAGAAGGATTGTATTTTGCAGGGTAGATTGAAAAATCTCTGCATTGTAGTCGTGATAACTTTAGAGTGAATATGAATGGTATAATAAGGGATTATAAAATTCCTTTTACTAAAGGGAAGGGATAAGCATAATTCTGCGTCTGGTTCATTGAATCAACGTCTAGAACTTGATTCGAATTTCGTGTCCTGTCTGACCGACATAATTGACTACGTTTACAACGATTCAAACCCAGGTCCCTCCGCCAAACGGAATATCATTTTGGCGTGACATACGCTTAACCATTGACCCAGAGAGGCGGTAAAAAATTACAATACTTACACATTAAAAATCAATTTTTATTCCTTGAAAGGAATAAAAATGATTACAACTTTTACCACATTATTGAGGTCCTGAATTCGATTCATGTTTTTTTTTTCATTTTGACACAACTTCGCTTATGAACCGAGTTTGATGATGTTCAGTATAAAATTAGGAAGATCTTTTGAAGGTGATCCCACTAAAAGCGATAATCAGAGACCAAAGAAATCGAGGGGAAACTTTTAAAAGCCGACTAGTGCGTAATTTAATATAGGTTTAGAGTACCTAGATATGATGATGAAGAATTCTTCTTGTAAAATTCCTAAACAGTTTTCAGCATTTTGTGTTTAAACTTAATTTATATTATATAATATAGGTATTGGTGAGAGAAGTTTATATAGAGAAGATCTACCCGTCACGTAAAATCGTAAAATAAAATAATTTTCAACAAAATAGAAGCGACGTCAAACAGGAAAGTTTTTATTATTTATATATGAATCAAAATACTTTGTATATTTTTTTTTGTTTAATTTTACAGCTTGAAGTAGTTTTTTTTTCGCTTATAAAGGCAAATATAAACTTTTATAAGCTTTTACATTTAAATATATCGATATTTACATTAAAAAATAACGATGCACATGTCCAGCTGTATAAACAACGCAAAAGCAGTTTAATTTTCAATGTCAATACGTTACAAAGGCTTTTTTCCATTTTTGGTTAAAATGAGATCATCCATTCCTCACAAGCTCTGCTATATTTGGCGGGAAAGTGTTATATTGTCCACAGTTTATATCACTTTTGTACTTTAAGTAGCATACGTACTTACACCGAGCATCAAGGCGCTTACGTTTCTCGTAGTCCGGAAAGTCTCGTAAGGGAAAAATTCTTAAATATTATTAAAATCTCAAAGGCAAAACCCGATCGAAATTAAGTCCACCTTGTATGGATTGGTACATTATTAATTATTCACGGATATTTTTCTCCAAAACGATCGTAATAAATAAAAAATATTGTGTCGAATTGGCGGGAACTAGCGTTGCGATTTTCAAGCGTAGGCGCATTGAGGTTACATAAGGATACGCGACTAATGTGCGAGTTGTGTTTTCCTCTCTGTGTCACAGACGAATAGATGTAAGTGTTTTGTGCGGTCCTTAAATAAAATCGAACGTGTTTTAGCTGTGTAAAGTGTTTTATTATTTTAAAAATATATATATAATTTAAAAATTAATTAAACAAGTAAAAAATATAAATTAGTATCTTTTCTTTTTTTAAGTCGTTTAACATTAATGTCTAATAGTTCAACGATTTTCTATACAGGTAATATTTAATAATTCAAAGTTCTTTATTTTTTCAGATGAACGAAAATTATTTTTACATAGCACCCCTGGTGCTTTTAGCGTTGACGTGGAGCGTCGATGGTAAGAATTTATTATATAAATTTGAATAAAAATGCAACCATTATCCTTCTCAAAATCATTCTTATATCAAGAATCTTATTAATTAATATTGAAACACCAACAGTAAACGTGAGAAAATATTAATGTGATTTTTAAATTACTAACTAATAAAAGAGATTAAATATCATAATATTCAATTAATCCAAAAGCCACATTTTTAAATATCTGAAGCAAACAGACATTTTGTTAAATATTATATTGCTTTGGGTATTTCAATTTTAATCGAGAAAAAAAATCATCTCATTTTAGTGACTAAGCTTCATAATCTTACCTATATAAAATAAAATACTTTTTTCGGGATACAATTTCAAAATTCATATTTACGTATACCTATTGATACTTAATAATAATTATGAAAAAAAATCCGCTTTGTAACGTTCTTGTGACGGCGGCATCCGAAATGTTGGTTATAGTAAAAATAAATAAAAAAACAAGATACTTTATTTAGCGTTGAAACCGTTAAAAATGTTTTATTCAATTGTGTACTGCTCGCGTAAACTACATAAATAATTATATTATTAATTCAACAATAGTAGATCTATAAATAAATAGACTAAAAAGAAGTTTTGTACTCTATTTTCTTTCTTCTATTTCAACCTTGAAAAAAGTCGACATCTAAGTTTATTGGAAATTAATTCATTAAACTTGAGCTTAACTTAAACCAAGGCCAGCGCACGAGTGGGCGAATCATTCGTTATCTTATATGGTTTGCGAGGTCCAAGCTTGTTCTGTTAAGAATACGATGATGTATTGAGATTACGCAAATATAACTATAGACTTTTCCCGCAGTTTTACTCGGTATTTCCGAATAGTTTTAGTTAAAGTTAAGTAAAATATAATTGTAAGGCAACACTTAGATCACAGGCTCTTTAAAAATAGAACAACATTATGTAAGATTTTAAAATTTTCTTAACTTCACATTGGGTACAGACATTAAAACTTTTATTTAAGGTTTGAATGTACAGACATGTATCTGTAAATATTTGAAATGATGGATATAGTCACATCTCTTTGCTCGTTTTGTTAAGTTTGCAAAACCTCGGGTTTTTTAAAACATAGTTTGTCTTTGATTCTAAGAATTGCACAAGGTAAATATTAGATATAACACTTTAGCGGTTAAGTCTACCAGTAGTTTTAAAAATGTAAGCTTGTGTAAGGCAATAATTTCCAGATGGAGTTCAAAATTTTATAGTAAATGATTTCTACCAAAAACCCTTTGGTTAGAATGTGAAATGATCTATATATTTTTTTCAGCACAACGTTACTACAATTACTATCCACGTGGTTATACTGGTCGTAATCTATACGAACATGGCCGGTCTATCTCGGATGAGGTAGTTCGCTGCGGTCCAAACACTTGTGGTGTAGGAGCTCACTGCACCCACGGCAGTGTGCGGCCAGTTTGCGCATGCCTGCCAGGATACTCCGGTGACCCACTGTCGCAGTGTGTTAAGATTGAGTGTGTGGGTGAGTATGAAGCTTGTTGATTTGTTAATGACTTCCTTACACACACACACAAACACATTTACCTAATGTTTTTTAATAACTTGTACGTGTGCGCATGTTAATTAAAAATCGATTTTAAATTGAAAAAAACTTTACGAAAAGGGCGGAAATTGAACCGGCATCCACAGTATTCCCCGCTGTTGTTCTAACTCGAACCAATTGAGCTATCGTGTTCTACTCGTCATCGTCGTCATTAATTATTATTTATTTATATTACATTCTACGTCACAGATAACAGCGAATGTAGAGGCCATCTGTCCTGTGTCAACCAACATTGTATTAACCCTTGCGAGGGCGCTTGTGGTGTTCATGCTAACTGCGAGGTAAATAAATATACATTAATAGAAATCCTGTTTTCCCATATAAAAAGAGGTGAACACATTTCTGTGTCTCTTTCTTTGATGGGTTTTATTTACAAGAAAAGAAAATTCACAAGAAATATTAACGAAGCAGCACTTTAATAATAAATTTTACAGCGTTCCTTTACGTAAAATTCAATATAAAACAATTGAAATTATTTTAAAATGCTAGTTTTTTTTATTAGCAGCTGTTTGTTTGTAGGTACATGCGTAACTATATGTTGTGTATTTCTTAGGTTCGCCAACACGTGCCAGTATGCTCTTGTCCAGCTGGTTACACAGGAAACCCCTTCACCTCCTGCAGAGTAGCAGACCCAGGTAAAAGAAATTTGACATATAAATGCCTTCATTAACTAAACATTGAATGAAACATATATAAACTAGTATCTTCAATTATTAGAGACTGCTGTTCTGTGGATTAGAATCTATGAATCTATGAATATCTGAATGTTTTCTTATTCCTTACACCTAACTTAATAGGTCTTTTTCTATCCTGTTCTTCAGGTTGCCTGGAAGAGATCGTATTTGTTATTGATAATAAAGCTATAAAATAAATGAATAGTTCGACGAGATAATGTTGGTGGTGAAAACCAATGTTTGATGAATGTATGTTTTCAGAGGAAGCGTGCCATCCCTCCCCTTGTGGGCCCAACACCAAATGTCACGTTGCTAACAACCAGGCCATCTGTACTTGTCTGCCCGGATATATTGTAAGTATTCTTCTATTATCTATGATTAGTCGACTTGGTAAACTTTCTTCTACCATCTGAACTATTTGAACGAAATTCGTTTTTTATTAAAACAGTCTTTGTGAGTTAACTGTTGCGGACATTTTCTCGCGAAAAAAAAATCTTTTGTGCATACTTTTTAGGGTATTTTAAACCGTTTTCGCAGCGGACGCAAAGGAAACTCTTACAAATTAATATTTTCCCCCGTTTTTTCCACATTTCCCATTGTTTATTCAATCCTATTAGGCACATGTAGAGGTTTAAACCCTCCGATAAATAGTTTAACTGAAACAAAAATTATTGATTAATTCGAACCAGTAGTTCCTAATATTAGTTCATACAAACAAACAAACTCATCTCCTTAGGATCTTTAGACATCTTTAACGTGTATATGTACCCCAAAGTAAGGTCTGCCTTTTAAGTGGGCAGCAGAGCCATGTCATTGTTTAAGATATTTTAATATAAAACGACCATATTTTGTGATCCAGGGAAGTCCGTTAAGCGGTTGCAGACACGAATGCGACTCGGACAGCGATTGTGGCGCTCAGCAGTCGTGCCGAGACTTCAAATGCGTCAGCCCCTGCAGCGACTGTGGGGTCAATGCTGACTGTGAAACTGTCGCCGCTCACCGTGCGGTCTGCAAGTGTCCAAGAGTAAGTAAAGAATAGCTGGGTCAATCGAGCCAAATCAGTTTAGGACCGATTACTACACAGTGCCTCAATTGTGATACCTACTTGATTTTTTTTTGTACATAGAGTGACGTGACCACAGCGTTTCAGTTTCAGTAGCGATACCATTCTGTTATGTAATTATTTAAATCATAATAGATTTTGAATTCTTTAATGAAATGAAATGGATCAATATAAAATCATTTTTTTCGGTATCTTATATATATTATAGGCAATGTAATAGGGTGTAATATTTTATAGTCTATTTTATTAGAGAGCACCTATTTTCTTGCGCTAGAGGAGGATAGACAAGGTAGTTGAAATAATCAATAACATGTAAACAAAATGACGACCCATTTTGGCTTAGATTTCCAGACGAAGTCCAACATATTTCAGAATAAAAATTATGATTAGAAAAATGTTGCATGTTTGTTGTTGGAGACCGAACCCACGACCCGTCGATTAGCCATACATTGCTATTCCACCAACGAGCTAGTCAAAAAATAGATTTTTATTAATAACTTAAAAATAAATATTTTTATTGTTGTCTTATAATGTAAGTTATGTGAAACTTGTTATAGGGTTACCATGGCGACCCATACCGCATCTGCTCAGCAGAATGCACCTCAGACAGCGAATGCCCCAGCTACAAGCCCGCCTGTGTCTACAACGCCTGCGTCAATCCTTGCACGAACGCGTGTGGTGTCAACGCAGACTGCAATTTACGCGGTTTGACGCCCGTCTGCTCTTGCCCAAAGACGATGACCGGCGATCCCTTCACATTCTGCAGGCCATTTGAAGCGCGTAAGTATTGTTAGAATTGGTGTCAAACCCAATATTTGGAAAAAGTTTGGATATAAAGTGAGTAAGGAAATAATCTATACTAAAAGTCTGTTTGTTTGAACGCACTATTCTCAGCGTTACTGGGTCTCGAGGAAGGTTTTAGCTGAAGCTGCGATCAATAAGAAGCGTAGAAAGAGAGAAAAATATGGGAAAAGCAGGAAAAATTCTTTAAAAATATGTATGAAAGAATAATTCCTCCTTAAATTATCTAAAACTGTTCGCAACAATATATGTATTTTTTTAAGATTATATTTATACAATTTAATAAATATGACGCCCAAAATTCCACGGGACCGAAGTCGAGCGCAGCTAGTAAGAAATATGACCACGGCAAGACTTAAACCCTGGATGGCCCTTGTTCTGCCAATTTAGACACCACGCCGCCATTTACCTGTGTCAAAAATTCTCCAACACATTGGAGAAATTATTATTACTCTATTCAAATTCTCAATTTGAGATTTTAACATAGTTTAATCTATATTTAATTTAAAATATTAATACTAGAAGTAAATGAGGCATGGTATTTAATACTTATACTCGTAGGTGACCTCTGCGAGCCCAATCCGTGTGGTGCGAACGCAAAATGTACCCCAGGCCACGACCGTACTGGCGCTGAACGCCCAGTCTGCACTTGCCCTACTGGATACCGTGGAAACGCTCTGGTTTCTTGTGAGAAAGTAAGTAAATTTTCACTTTATTTAATACTTAATTAAAGTAACTTACTATTAACAGAGTCCCTAGATATAACCATCTATTTTACTAAAACTGAATTCGAATTCTGATAGCGAAATATAAATAACGCTTGGCTTATAATATTCGATAATTGAAAATAGTGTACTACTAGCGTTATCAGTTATTAATGTTAACAAATTCTCCGTGCAGGGTGAATGCGAATTGGACTCCCAATGTTCCGACCACTTAGCGTGTGTGGGTTACGAATGTGTCGACCCTTGTCTTGGCAACACCCAGTGCGGTTCTGGAGCCGTCTGTATGGCGAGAAGACATATCGCTGTATGCACTTGTCCTGGAGGTAAGAACATCAATGCCACATACTTATATATATATAAATGAAATTTCTTTACCGAAATTTCTATTAACAGTTTTGAAGGGCATGGCACGTCTGTACAATCTGTCTGTAACTAAATCGATCAGTGAAACAGACAACGTGATGTATCTGGGGCCGCTTCCCGAAAAAAAACCAAATTTCATTACCACAATAACTAATCAATAATCTTTGCATTTCTAAAGGAAAAAAGAGCATTCCAATATAATCATTACACTTTTGACGACCTATTTACATTCTAAATTCCTTGAAGAATGTGTAGGTACACATTTGTCACTGTGGTCTTTGAATACTTATGTACCAGAACTGTAAAAATATAAAAATAATCTGTGTTTTAGTAAAAGATCATGAACATGAAGAAAATTATAAGAATATATTATATCTATTGGTTAGCTACCTTATAAATACAACATGATTAATGGGTTTTGCTTGTTATTTATGTTGTCTCCTTTTTTTTTTGCAGACCACCACGGTGACGCTCTGGTGAACTGCTATCAGAGCCACTCTGAAGCAGTCTCCACGCGCTACTACAGATACAAACGTAACGGAAACTTCACCGAAGAACTGCCCCAAGTGCCAACTTTAGCTGCTGACAGTCCCGTCGTATTAGACGCAGTACCTGCTAAAGAAACCGAAGCCAAAGCTGAGACGACAGAGAAGAAAGAATAAACTTGCCGAACATAACATAATAACACTGCCCGTTAAATTCAAATTAACGATTTTCGAAATATTTTAACTACTTGATGGTGTGTTGAAGATGGACTCCAGTCGATTTTTCTTTAATGCAGGATCAAATAAAGTAACCATGTGGAAGATGATATGTGTTTCTTTTTTTTATTTAATTATTCATCATTTTTTCACTTGATTGAATTACCAACTCTTGATTCTTTAAAGAAATAATCACTGTTTTAACAATTTCCTATTTTTTTCTAATTTTTCATTTGTATGCACATGATGGGAATATAAATCTAATATTAAATATTCATAGTATTCATTACTGCTTGTAGTTTACGCGAGTAGTGCACACGCGACGGTTTAAAACGCGATATATATTTGTTAAAATTTAAAGTGTTTTAATTAACGTCATAGTATTGTCAAGTTTAAACTTCATTAGAGCAACTCGTTTTGTTTCTGATGTATTAAATCTGATGTATATTGTGGAGTTGCTTGTTACGCGGTGGCTGACAAAGTATAAAAAATAAACCCCCTACTTTTAAAAACAAACTTACAAAAGCTTTTAAACATTACAAATTAGTAGATTAGTTATTTCCTTTTAACTTTTATTTATAACTAGCATAAAATCGTTAGTTACAAGTGTATTAGTTAAAAAAAATTTTAGAAAATAACCTAAATGGTGTTTGATATGTATTATTTTATTAATTTATGTTTATAGGCAATAATGAAATGAGAAATGAGAGAACGTGGTACAGTTATACCTTGATCTTGCGGGGGAAGGATTTTTTCGCGAATTTATTTTTTATACATTTTTTCTTTATAATTTTTAAATCGCTCAATATTTCCCACTTAATAATTTATATAATATTAAACGTTTTATTGCAACGGCATAGAGTTGAACAAAGTTATTTAGGAATTGCTGCGATGACAGTTTGCGTCACGCATACTCTGTGGAAGTGAAACATAAAAGTAGTAGTAACTCTGTGTAGTAATTTGACATTTAAAATTTTTACGAGTTGATTGATATAAATTGTTACGTCCTGTCGTTCGATTTACCAAATGATGAAAGAAACAGTGATTTCTTTAATAAAAATAAACTTACAATAAGTTATTACATATGACAAACAATGGCCGATATTAACATGGAAAACTTTGCTGTGCCGGATTTTGTGCCAGATCGCTATGTGAAGGAGTTAGCTAGGTCGTGTGTAGGAGGGGAGGAGTTGCAGCAGCAAAAGGTGAAAATTGAGGGCTTAGCTGAAGAAACGGCTAACGCGCTCAAGAAAAATGTATACGAGAATTATATGCAATTTATTGAAACCGCCACCGAAATATCCCACCTTGAAGCAGAAATGTATAAACTATCTCATTTACTGAGTGACCAAAGGACTGTACTCACGACTCTTTCTCAAGCGTCAATTTTAGGAAACGATAATGCCTTATCACGCGAATCTCTCGATAACCACGACCTCGAAGCCGAGAGAGCTGAAGAAGAGCGTAGGAATAAACTTAATCTAATTACAGAAAAAGTTGAAGGCTGTATGAATTTATTAGATATTCCAGATAGAACTTTATTACATGAGGGTGATCTTCTTGAAATTGATGCTGAGGAGAACACAGCTCTACAAAGAATGCATGTTTATTTATTCAATGATTGCTTAATGTTGACATGCTGGATTTCTAACCGGCGTGGCCCAATGAGGTACAAGTTTCTGATAAGTTATCCCATAAGCACCTTAGCAGTTGTCAACGTCCGAGATTTAGGTACTGTAAAGCAAGCTTTTAAAGTACTAGCATTTCCAGATACAAGGGTGTTTCAATGTAATAGTTTAGCAATTAAAAAAGACTGGTTGGATAAGTTCGAGGCTGCTAAAAAGATGCACATGGAAAAGGAAACATCAAAACAAAAGAAGAAAGAAAGTCAAGAGAAATCTAAAGCAGAAATGTTGGAATCCCCTAGTCTTTCTGTTGAGGAACTGCCATCGCCACAAATAACTCCTTTACCTGATTGGCTGGCAGATGTAACAGAAGAATTAGATGTGCTAATAGTTGAGAGACATTTTCAAAAAACCTATGACCTCATGATAACTGCACAAAAGACTTTAGATACTGAAGATTTTAAGAACCATCCACAGAGAAGTGAAATATTGAAGAAAATTGAACAAAAACAGAAGTCTCTCACTGAAATTTTACTAAAAGAACTGGATGTCTCACAAAACTGGAGCCCTAGAGGTGGTTTAAGGTCATCCCGCTATCCTGTACAGATACTCAATAAATTTAATATGACAAGTCAAGCCTGTGACTTATTCTTGGATATTTGTAGTCAAACCGTAAAAGCCCATGTAAAAGGTGTTCAACTAGAAGGTTCAATACTAAGTTACGTCAAGCAAGTAGGTGACGTTTTCTTTTGCTCACTGAGTGATGCTTTAATAGAGTTTACTATACTTTTCCCCAAAAATAAAATAAGTAGTTTCATAGTCTGGGCCAGTATGCAACTCAGGATTCTAATGGCTCAAATAATAAAGCAAATTTTCACACCACAATGTGCTCTTGACTCTGTTTTAAACTGTGTGCAAAGTTTACGAGAGCAGTGTACTTTATTTTGTGAATTTGGATTGGATTTAAGATTTCAAATGAACAGTTGCTTACGTAATCCAATCAAAAAAGCACTAAAGGAATATAAGGAGAAAATTGTTGATTCTATGAAAACAAAGGTAGCTGAAGATAATTGGACCCCACTAAGCATGCACACCAAAGCGGGCACTAACAAATTTCTAATTCAAATGACTGATTTAGGTGTTAACTTGTCTAAATATGTAATAAACGAGACATGGGTTGACCTATCTAGTAGCACCATATGGTTTACACAATCTATCATGACTGTTCAGAATATTGGCCTTAAAATTGTAACGAAAGACATGATGGATTTTGTCAACGAATGTATCTATGCCATTTTTAACGCTAGACTGATGCTGTCAATAGGAAACGACTCAAGTTATTCACAAAAGAATTACAAATTCTTATTGGAAGTGTTATTGCCATTGATGCTTAAAAGTTATAAAGAGGAAGTCGGCTACGATAATCAAGAACTACTTAATTTAGCCAAGAAATTTGGTGTCAACATTGCTCCAGCGAAAAAAGCGAACATCACAAAGTACACAAGCAATGAATACTTATGAGGGCAGCAGAAACAAATAATAATATTGTGTATGTTAGATTTTATTATTTATATGCTAAAGCTTTAATATTGTAATATATAGACGGTAAGCATGCAGAATTTTGTAAGATTATTTAAAAAATGATCAAATTATATTATATGACAGTTAAATAATATGAAATTTTAATAAACCAAGACTAAACGGTTTTTATTATTGTTCCATTTTATTTATCCCAAAGATGACATTGAGTATAATAAAACTTTCATTATTTATATAACTTTTTATTGATAGCATAAGTTTATAAACAATTACGCAATAAAAATTCTCTTATTTTAATAATAAGATAAAATTACCATACAATCATTTACTAAGTGGCGCGCGCTATTGCACGGTATGCAATTTTAAAATAGTATAATTCCATCTTAAATTAAATGTTAATTATGTTTTGATATCTATTCACTATTGCAGTATGCTATTTACCAAAGCAATAAGTGTAATGGGTTATTTATATACAATCTCCGACATAATATCTTCTTGACGCCTAATCAAAATAGTTCGAAAGTGCATACATAAAGATACGAAGTACAAATTTAATCTAATTCCAATATAGATTCGATAAATGTATTGCCGTTAATTAATTTAGTTGTTAAAATAACAAATTCAACATTGGAGTCCTCTTGTTGGCTTATAGATCTTAAAGCTGAGACTTCATGGGATGTACAACCACCGATAAAGAAAACAAGAACAATTTTTGGGTTGTCGACGGAAGAGTTCTCGCTTGATATTGAATTCCTTCGAACCATTCGCGGCTGTAGTGTTTGCAACTGGTCTAGAGTTGGTCCCGGTAGAATACCCATTACGTCTGCGATACCTAAAACATAAATAAAAACCTTCATGGTAGTTTCCTGCTCTCGTGAATGTATTATATTGGTTATTCTACTATTTTTTTTTCAAGAGAACGCATCACTTGAATAGAATTGTCTCTTTATATGATGGTATTATATAAATAAATAAAAACAAAACAATATGTGAATAATAACAATTACCCGTGTTTTAAATTTTTTCCAATATTTATGTTACTGTTATATAATATCAAATGGTTGTAAGGAGCGCTGTCTTACAGACGAATAGTAGGGTTTTGCTGAAAATCAGTGCTGTAGCATAACTGCTGCAACTTATGCTGACGCAATAGATACCCTTTTGGGATCGCTTTTCTTAAGATTAACTTTAATTATTTTCTAGCATTGTACTAAATGAAAAATTAATTATTATTAATTTAAATTGTACTTCTCGCGTAAACTACAGGCAATACCTATTTCTATTGTAGACCTCGCCTCGACATTATTTTCTCTATATTATAGATATTATCATCACAATATTCTTATTCTCTCTTTATGATAGATATTATCATCACTTAATTTAGTGTAAATGACCATTAAACGGCATTGATAAAAACACTGTACCAGTTATCGAAATTTGATAACACGGAATGTATGAATCATCTCGTATAGTGTTGATTATGAGTACTAATTTAATTTTCAACTGTAGTTTACAATGGAGTAATCATTGACTTCTCTTCTCAGCAATATACTTTATAGTTTTAAGAGTAAATAGATTTATCTGCAAGTGGTGGTAAAGTACTTAAACGTTCTGACATAGTGGAATGCTAAATCTTTTAAACTTAAACTTAATCTGACGCGTAAACTATAAAAGTATCTAATACAAAATCTTATCAATATCGGTCAAGCTTTTGAAGCGTGAATAGTTAACAGACTAACACGTGCATACGTGGAAAGCGCATTTAACATATTTTTGAATAGTGGTATGAAAAAATGCATAACTTCTAACTCACAAGCCCGTAGTACTCTTTACTGGCAACTTTTTATAGAAATGGCTTAAGACACTCAAGCTCACTGCTAGTGGATGTAACCATTGCTTGCCAGTCCTTTTTCTCTTTTCATCGATTTTGGACTCGTATATAGTGCCATAGGTGAAGAACGTCTGTAAGTAATTAATATAGGTTTCTAAATTACACTTTTAAATTTGTAAGTAACCAGTTCCCTTTCGTGACCTATAGTTGGTTCGAAGGAGTTACATTATGGCTTATACGTTTGTTTAAACGATCATACGTTCAGAACAATATATGTTAAAGTTTAACTCACCAGCCCAATTCGTATTGATTGAGATGTGCTTAGTGAATCTCACTTTGGGTCAATATAATTGCTTGAAAGATACTTTTATCATTTTCTTAAAGGTTCAGACTTGTCTATAGTAATGTGAAGCACTTCTAATTAATAAGGTTTATAAAACCTTTTAACGGGTGTAAAACCAGTTCCCCTGTTACACATAGCTGCCTGCGAACGCAAGGCTTCTGCGCGTAGTTCAAAAAGACCAATAAATTTTAAAGATTTAACTCAAGTTTTGATTCGATAGAGGTGGTTAGTGCATAAAATATTGACCTAACTCAAAGTTTATAGTATTCATTATACTTTTAGGTTCTCTTTAACCGGATCTCTGTCACAGATCAAATGGACGTCAGAAATAAATCGTAACACCTCATAACAAAATTATAACTATTTCCACAATAGTCGAATGCCTTAAATTAGACTACGCTTTAAAGTGACATTTTGTCTAAGATTGCTCAGCGCTAGTACACGTTTCAATCCATAACACTTTGACCAATTCCGTTTATAATATGCTAATATATTGGTTTTAAACCGGATTATTTGAAATTGATTTTTCGTAACTTCAGCCTGACAAAAAATATGCTTTTACAGACAGTCGTGAAGTTGGATTAGACTACGTATAAATTAAAAATCGATTTTAAATATATAAAAAAAATACGACACGGGCAGGACTTGAACCGGCATCATAGCATTCCACGCTGTTGCTCTAATCAATTAAATAAAACAACATACACAAATTTTGGTCAAGCGAGTATTGTCTGTATTTGTCATTTAAACAAAACATTTCTTACGGTTTAATCAGCCAAAACGCCGGGACTTAGTTAACATAAATTATAAATAAGTTAACTAATATATTTCGTGTTTTAAACCGTTAAAAGTGTTTTATTGAAAAAACATTTTCGTCAAAAATTAATATTGATTAAAACAAATATAAAATAAAATTTTACTTATTAGAAAGACATTTAGAACAATTCCTAGTTATTACCGCACACATAACAATTCAGAATTAACAAAATTAAATTACTCTACATATCATGTTGACAGTCAAGCTTTAGGACTGTTTGTTTGTTTTGTATGCCTATGGACACTTCATATTATATTAATTACCTTCGTCAAAGGCGCTTTCTGGGCGATGAGATCTTCAATGAAGGGACAAACCTTCTCATTATCAACACAAGTCAGAAAATCCTCTTCGCATTGTATCTTGTCGTGGAACTCAAACGAATCGGTGGTCTGCTAATGAAGTAACAAATATAGTTATTAATTAATAAAGTAAATAAATTAATAATGAATTTATAAGATTTTTTAAATTATATTCGTTATCTGTAAAACTTACTTAAAAATCTAAAATACATTGTACATAAGAGAATACGCGTAAAGTTTGTGCCAATAAGTCAATTGTTTGAAGAATAGAAAATTTCATAAGAAAAATCTTTCGTGTTTTGTTTCTTTTGATAACCGGTTACGGGCTGCAACCCGGCGTGGTGTAAGCTCTTGGATGATAAAATAAGAGACCCGGCCCGGCAATAGGATTTTAATAGGTAATAGAAGATTTCTGATGAGAAGCGTGTTTAAGAATAAAAAACAAGACATACTTCTTTAATATATTCCGCAATGGCTGTATGAGTCGCCAGCGATTGTTTATTCGCCAACATCTGTGGTAGCCGCGACACAAACTGTTTTATTTCTTGCACCGATTTATTGTTGTGACGTTCGTCTAACTGCGTTTTGATAATTCGCGCCTTTCGCGACAATACTGCTCCAACCTGAAAATATTTAAATATTTCAAAGGCCTCGCATATAAAACACCTCAGAAATGTGTGCAACTTCAGTAAAAGCCCAGGTTCTTTTTTTAAATACCAACTACGACTACACAGATGGCGCTACAGACGGCGTTGCAGATTCAACATTAAGGACACCTTCCATCTTAAGCCCTCTCTTGACCACAGTTACTACAAAGCAGCTGAAGCATCGGACCGTAGTTAAAATAAATTGTCAATAAGTTAACTAATACATATTTGACCGCCTCTGTAGCCAAATAGTTAAACGTATTGCCTATCAATGCGTTAAGCGCGAGAGGTCCTCGGTTCGAATTCCAGGGAAACAAAAAATTGTCTGGTCAGGCAGGGCACAGAAGTCTGATCAACTACTTGCCTGTTAAAGAACGGATCAGTGAAACGGACACAGAAATGTGTTCGCCCCATGCCCCACGAGGGGGAAACGGGATTTCACACTAACTAATAACTTTTTTAATATTAAATTAAATTGTTGTTTTTTTTTATGATATAGGAGGACAGACAGACAGACTAGGGTCTCACTTGATGGTAGGTGAATTACCCCAGCCATATAACACCTACACCAGATGCCCTGTTGACCTATTTTGGCTATGGATATTCAGAAATCCACAGACTGCTATCGAAGCGCGATTATAGATCACGTCTTCTTGCATCTGTGGACGGCGGTTCGATATTTCTTCCACCCATTAAATATCCAGATTTCATACCGTCGTAAAACTGCAGTCCCGTAACTCTGTATACAATTCTTCGCCGCTGTTGAGGATGACACGTTTCCTCTCACGCGCTGTCACTTCAGGGTTCGCGTCGTCTGCGCTAACAAATTTGTGCCCGGGAAAGGTTGCTGTTGTACTTTTTATACCGTAGAGTTCATCTGTAACAAGTTGTTTAGAGCTATAAAATTTATTATGAACTATAAAAATAATTTATATACAAGGCATCGGCGTCGTATGGGGCTCGTTGGAGTAATGGTAGCAATGCATGGCTGTAATGATCAAAGCGATATTTTAATAATCTAAATTACGTTCGGGTCACGAACCACCGTCAATATCCAAAGTGTTTGTTTAGATTTGGTTTGGGTCTTTCACCTTTAATTAAGAGAACGCCATGGTTATCATAACCCCTAACCTCATCACGTCCTCATCTAACATAAAAAGCTTACTAGGTTGAGCAATAGAGCGCTTGTTATCCCACTTGGAATAGGGAAATGGGTGAAATAGTCAGCTGATAGTGTGGACTGATCGGGTGATCAGTCCACACTATCAGCCCGTGTGGCCTTCTATTTGTGTCCCCAATAGAAAATAATAATAATGTTTCAAAACAGTAATGTTCCAATGTTCTTTTATCTTTTTATTTCAATATTTTTAACACTTACCAATGAGGCCTTCATATGTCAACTGTGTTGTCAGCACGCTGGTGAAGTCGACAGCCCTGTCTATAAGCAGTAGTTGATCAATACAAGATGTTGTTGCACCCCTTGGGCCCATGCCTTGTTCCTCTTTATTGAGGTTACAAAGAAGATCCCACACCTATAAATAATCAACAATTACTGTCAAATGTTGGTTAATAGAACCTAGCAATTATAATTCAAACAAGAATAAAAGTCTAATAAAATATGGGGCTGCTAGAGACAGAGTGGCCTAATAAAAAATAAATTATTTTTAAAAAGGAGGAAAATAAAAGTGTGCAATGCAACAATGAATTTGTCATATTATTTGTGCAAGAATTTTGTTAATAATTTTCAATACTGTGTCTTAATCTAATAGATTGAACAATTTTTACACTATAAAAATATAAATAAGTCAGGGGTGCGGGGGGTGGTCAACAAGGGGCTATCGGCTCGAGTCGATGCCGGTTAGTCATGCCCGAGTCGAAAATTGTAGTTAGGCTACTCTGTTCCTAGCAGCCTCTTAAGTTTGTGTTGGTTATGATCAGGTGCAATAAGTTTAGCAATATTTCGCGTTTTCGACCTATAAAAACGTTTTATTCCATGTGTACTATTCCTGAACACTACTGACATTTCTTTATCTATAAATAAAAATATATTTTTGTTGTTTCATGGGTGGCTGATTGAGCAAAAAGTACGTAAGATTCATTTTACTCATGGAAAAGAAGAACCAAACCTGCTTAGCAGCTGGTCCTTTTCCAAATACATGGGGTACAATTCCATACAGTTGCTGAATTGTACGCAGAGCTTGCGCTGCATTGTATAAGCATGTTGGATCACCCTCTAGATAATTTTCTCTGTAAAATATACTGGACATTACTATACTAAGTCTATTATTAGTATAAAATTAAATTATTCAAACATTCAATTAAGGAAAATTAATACAAATAATAATAATAATAAATATATATTTTTTTAATTTCAACCTATAAAAAAAAATTATTATCTTACATTATTAGGAAGAGTATTTGAAAATAACAAGTTCTTAGCTATTTACGAACCTGAAGTCATTCTGTAGTTCCAAAGACATTAAATCACTGTCAAACGGAAATATATCACAAGGGAACTCTTGAATTGTAAGGTTAACATACACCCCTCTGTCCTTTAAATGCATTTCACATAGTTCACTTCTTCTTGGTACGAAAAAAAGATGAAATTCCACTGGCGTGTTTTGTTTACTTCTGTTGGACATAAATTTTACCTGTATAACATTGTTTAAAATGTCAGACAAAGACATTAAGAATTTTTCTATTACTCTCTTACCTTAAAGATACAATGTAATCTGAAATTAAATCCATCAAGAACTTTTTTGGCCTTGCAATGAATATAATATGTTTAACTGCAATGGTCGGGAGACTACCCGGTCTCAAGGGAAACATATCTGCGACTTCATGTTCTTTTAGTAGGGAATATTGAGCTACTAGACCAACTGGTCCAGCTAACCATTCATCCCATATAGTCACCTGTAGTATAATAAAACTTAAATGCTGTTGCTTTTATTTTATTTAACAAAAATATGTTAGATAAAAGTAGATATCAATTATATAATATTACATAGTTTATCTTATATAAAATTTTGAATGGCATATCATTGTCAATGATATGCTGAATGATGGCAGTGAAAGCCTTACACAATTTATTAATTTTTGTATGTTGTTACTAGATAGTATAGTATGGTCAGGATGTTAAAGCTCCTTTGATACATTTAAAAATAATAAAAGAGGTACTAATATGTAAGGAAATAATTAAAACTTACTTTTGGGCCCTCGCACAATTGCAAAAGATTTAATAACTCCTTTCTCAAAGTTTCTTGTATAATGGAGATGTTTAATCGCCCGCCAGATAAATGGGTGCACATTGTAGATTCTTTCATCGCAATTTAAACTCTCATTTAATGTTATTCATTAGGACATATAAATAATATAAAAAATAACTCTGTAATAGAATATTAACACTTAAATTCAATAAGATATATTAACGATTATAGAAGTTATTGACTGATTTTATAATTAAAAGAAAATCTCGGAAATAAATTTTGTTTTATTATTTTTATTTTCTATTTCTTGTTTTCAATTTTTCATTAATCAAAGAAAAATGTCAAAGCTTATGATAATTTCTGTGACAGCTGTCAGATTTAAATGACATTTGGACACAGATAAATTTAATTTAAAAATAAATAAAAAATCCCGGGTATTTTTAAAATTTAAAGGCTATTGATTTTAAAGGATAACAATTTTAGAGAATCGACAACAATTTGGGCGTAATTACAGTGGACCAATAATGTGTAGCACATAACATTAGCATTGTTATTATCATAACATTTTTAGTTACAAGAAATTGTTTTTCCCAATCAGCTTTCATTTATTTTTTGGTTAGAAGATTGGATTTTATTTTATATATTAATAATTTTGGTTTTTGGTATATTTAATTTTATGTACGTAGTGTTTGTTTAACGTATAAGTCGACCAGCACGTAAAAAAAAAAGTTAATAACAATTTATGTTTGCTTATTATAATTTTAAACATGGATAATTACGACTTTGTTTGATAAATTCAATACAAAAGAGAAGATATTTCTTATATACGAAGCCGGTATACGGCAAAATTGTTTCATAAAGTATGTCACTATTATCTACATACGTAATATGTATGTATGTTTTAAGGTTTTCAGGGCTTATCACTCGCGAACCTTTGTCAGAAGGCTGGTAGTCAACTGCGCGCGGCGCAGGATCGATTTTCCCCAAACAAGCCATTTTCAACCATCAGTGACATTGTAAACACGTTTTCCACGTTCCGTAACGTTCATCGACAGATCAGCAAAACATGTGAATCTTTTCTGTTTAAATGATGCGCCAAATTTCACACACGAATGATGTTGGCTCTTGCAAATAAAGGTAAGGTTTATTATTGGTGTATGTAAAATTTTGGAATAGTTTTGTTTTTTGTGTTAATGGGCAGCAAAATTGGTTGTTTTTATGGACTGCTCTACTTGTTGGAGTGCATTTGGCTTGACGTGAGGAGATAATGAATTTGTGTGGGCGAAAGAGGTCGTGTGTTGTTCAACTGTTTGGTGTTAGTATACGAGTACATGCTTAAATAAAATTATGGTATAATAATAATAATATTAATATATACAAGATATATTTATTGAATGAGATTATTTGTTACTTTGCGTAGGGTCATAAAAAAACATGGAAAGATTATCGTCAAGAATTATAAGTACATATAGGAATTTGGTTATTATGACCTTGCTGAATAAAAAGATGGCTATTCAAGCCCAATAAAGCCATTTCCCTAAAAAAAACAGTCCCCAGCAACTTGCGAAAACGGAGCGTTGAGACGTGTCGCTGTTTACATAATTTGATATTTCTTCTTCCTTTACTTTCGGACGTTGAAATTGAAGATAATATTATTTTCGATTATACATATATACTATGCGTTGTATCATCTATCTTTCTTAAAGCTTTAAATAATATTTAAAGCCTATGTTTTTAAACAATAGTTTGAAAAGAGTGAAATTATTTTTATGTTATATCTTTCTCCTATAGTGAAGTTTTGGACAGCAATGACGTCATTCACAGCTATAATAATCTGAGAGAATAAAACCACATACGAAATCCAATGCTTTTAGGGTTTGTTTGAAAGCTACAAGCGCGGTTCGATCATGTAACCATTATATTTTTAGTCAGCTTATTTAATGGGCATATTACAATGTTATTATAAAAGACCATTAATATTTACAATCTAATGTCTCGATAGACATTTAATACAACGTTTACATGTACAATAAATTCTACTATGTGTGATAACTGTTAAGTATTTGGCATTTGAAAACTTTGAAAGAGATTTGAGAGAGGAAAAGTGTATCATTCTATACTAATATATAAAGCTGAAGAGATTGTTTGTTTGTTTGAACGCGCTTATCTCAGGAACTACTACAACACAAATTCGAAGTGTGTTGATTAGAGCATTTATTGAGGAAGACTATAGGTTATAAATAGGAGGACTATTAGGAGCGAAAAAACAGCGGGAAATGTCAAAAACGGGGAAAATTATTTATCCTTATAGAAATTTATAAGAATGAATATTTTTCTATTTCCATTGCGTACGCTGCGAAAACGGTTCAAGTACCCAAAAAATATCTATGAAAGAATGATTTTTCTTTAAATGATCTAAAAAAATCCGCGATAGTATATGTCAATCTTTTAAGATTAACCTCAAAAAACGACATCGTGGGTGAATTTATAGAGTTGAAGAGGAGGTTTGCAAAACCAAAAATTCATACCCAAAATAAGTGTACGAAGTCGCAGACTCGGCTAGTAGGTTGATAAAATTCGAATGTGTGCCTACACGGTAGGTCAATTAGTAAGATCAGACCACGGCATGCCGTAGATGCCGGTTCAAGTTCTGTCCGTGTACATTTTTTTCATACTGAAATCGAATTTTAATTATTTCGCATTTATATAAAACACTTAACGACTTAGAACGCGAAATATATTATTAAACTTTTTTACATTTATTTTAACTACGGCTCTTAGCAGAAGCTGTGGTTACAGGTCAAGTGGTAAAATTGGTTTACTTAAATTTATACTACTTTCGTAAACTACAGACAATACTTAAATGGTATTTTGCACAGATAATTAAGTGATCATGTTATTTTGTCTGTTAAAACCTGATAGATTATAATTACTTCTTGCTTATATTATAAATGTATGGGATGGATGTACGTAGGTTACTAGTAAAGCGACTTCTACGAATGAGACGTTGACCTATTTTGGATTTAATCATGTGGGAATCCACGCACTGACACCCAAACCCGTTGCTTGTAGCATGACGTTCCAATCACGGACGGAATTTCGATTTACCTAATACCTAAATGTCAAAATTTTGTCAAAATTTTGCACAATTTCAAGATATTCTTGATAATGATTTGCAGACATAGGCCCAGTGGGCATCGAATCCACGAACCGTTGTTGTCAACGTTTTTCTTATGAATTAGAATCCTTAATCAGAATGACATTTAGTAAATGTGAATTTTGTTAGGCGCTAAATCTTTATTGTTTAATGTATCCGATTACATTCTTTCCGATATTGGGGTTGGCAAAGATTTATTCAAATTATTTTTTGAAGAGCTAAACGTGGTCGTCCTGATCGTCTTTTAAACCGGCCAAAAGTTCAAACAATAAAAAAGCACTTTCCTTAAATAAGTACGCAGATACTTATGCCCAAACTAAACTATAATTCTACTTAATTATAGTTTAGTTTTGGCATGTGCTTGATGGTAGGTGAAATACCCATGTTTATGAAATACACAAAACAAGTTGTGCTGTCGGCCTTTTTTTGGCTTTGGATATTTAGTAATCTACAGACTGACACGGAAACGCGATTACACTTAACGGTTCTTTTTATCTGTGGACGGTGGTTCGTGAACCGGACGAAATTTCCGTATCCGTATTTTCCACATTTACCACAGTTTCTCTGCTCTTTTTTGTAGCATGGCAATGTTTAATAGCATTCCTTTATACTCGTAAATGCTCTAAACATTACAAAAGTATTGTTTTAATTCAAAACAGTAGTTCCGGAGATTAGCGCGTTCAAACAAACAAATACTTCAGCTTTAATTAATTGTGTAAGGCATTCACGGCCATCGTTCGGCATATTAATTCTTTGAGAAATCGAGGAGCTAACACCATCTGATGATGCCACCCGCTCGTGATGGCGAAATGTCGACAACTTCTCGCTTATGTCGGCCGAACAGCCAGAAAAACAATGATATACTCCAGCTTTATACATTAGTATTGATATGGCAGACATATTTCTGTACCTTATCTATTGATCTCACAACCGCAATAAAGAAATTGTCGTTATAAATTAAAAGTTTTACAAGTTGTCACCTTCGTATTTATAGGCACCTTACCACAGCCGCCTGCCGCACTTGATTGAGTTCCTCGTCAACGACGCGAATTACTTTTCCGCTTTCCTAATGGAAAACTTTTCAAATAAACTCTTAATTGAAGCTCAATATTTTCTCCTGTCTCTTTTACTAAAAACACATGTTAAAATGAAGATTGATATTTAATAATAGACCGTATTTTAGTTAGTTTAACTACGGCCCGACGATTCAGATGCTTTGCAGCAGTCTGCGTCTCCCCGTGACCACAGCTGCTGCAAAGCATCCGAAACGTCGGGCCTAGTTAAAAATAATTTTCAAACAATTTTTAAAACAACAATACATTTGGGCACAAAAAAACAATAGACAAAACAAATGGTTTCAAGTATACGATCCAATAGAAAATAAAATGAATATTTTTTCGTTCTAGATATTGAGCCACGTTTAAATTCTACTCTGCAAACTACTACTCTGAAAGCATCCGAAACGTCGGACAGTAGTTAAAATGATTTCAAATACGTTTAACTAATACATATCGAGTTTTAAACTGTTTAAGTGTTTTATTTTAATATGTACTACTCACGTAAACTAAAGACTGTATTTTAGTATGGCGAAATTAAATTAATGATCTTCAATGCAAACCTAGAAAACTGTCTGCATGGATCAATTATAGCTTATTGTAACATAGTACGTAGCATTGCATTGATCACGAGAGGTCATCGTTTGATTCCCGGAAATAAGGATGAATCGTTTCGGTCAGGCGCAGACCAGCAGTCATACTAATTGTCCTTTTTTAAATAAAACACTATACTGTTTAAAACGCGAAATGTAATGAATAGTTATTTTAACTACGATCTGACGCAACGTGTCGAGAACTTTGCTGCAGCCGTTGAAAACAGTATTTTTTTTTAAATTTTATACACTGTTTATGATTACTATACTACTGGTGTAAAATACAGACAATAGTTCCTTTAAATAAAATAAATCTTGATTGCAAAGCGTTTACAAATAGCTACTATCTGTTCAATTTATTTGCAAGTCTAAACGCAAATAATAGACAAATAAAGCCCATCTCGATTGAATCGTAATAAAACTGATCGATATTTGAGTGTCATTTACATTTTAACGACTTATTTATACGCGAGTAGACAGCAAGATTACGCTTTTATTTATCGATTTTTTAAGCTGTATTATACACTAGTTTAGAAAATGAACAGGACGAATAGCTCGTGACATGTATTTTTCGCTTATCTAACGGAAACCGATTAACATTGAAACAGTTTGTAACACTAACGCAAATAACTAACCATTTTTAAGTTTGCATTACTTTAATAAAAAACACTTTTAAAGTTTTAAAACACGAAATTAATAAATTATTTTATTTAGTTAATTAAAATTTGCTATCTTAGTAGATTCGACTTTGACATTAGACATTCTTTATCTCCAATCTCTGCGTGACCGCGGCGGCTCCACAGCATCTGAAACAACGGCCCGTAGTTAAAATAATTTCTGAATAAGTTAACTAATTTCGCGTTTAAACCGTTAAATTTTATTTAAATTAAATATTACTTTCGTTAGTTGAAAGGAGATTGAGAATCTTATTGTGCTTATCTTAAAATCCAGACTACAATAAAATAATATATCCAATTCAAATAGCATGCTTATAAAAGAATAAACGGACTTCTACTACTAAGATCGTCTACATTGGTTACACATAGTAAAAAGTACTGTAGTTTAAAGTGTCTTATTCAAATGTGTACTACGGACTATACTGTGCATTACTAATGTACTTGGTTATTTACAATCAAACACTCTGTACTCGTAGTTCAAAAGTTAAAGTACAGTTTATTATAAAAAGAGTAGAGTTTATTTTAATGGATTACCGTGCTATTACATAAAGTCTACAAAGTGAGTTAAAACTAAATACAATAATTTAGAGATATCATTCCTCAATTAATTATCTGCCCTCTTGTCGTTAAGTTTGGCCTTCTTAATTTGTTGTAAAAAATCTTAAGTTTACTTCTTTGTGTTTTTAATCCTACATAATTTTCTGAATTGTGTAATCCTTTATTGGCTTATGTTAAGTTTTAAGTATTTTAGCCATGTATGTATTATTAGGCTGTAGGAGTACCAAATAAACTATAAATCAAGTACCTATCTATGTACTTTGTATGTCTGTCGCAGCATACATCGAGTATCATCTGTGTTTCGCGCCTTTTTATGACAGATGACATTTAACTTGAAGTAAGGTTCACTTGATTGAAAAAGCCCAACTACGTGTTCTTCTTTTCCCTTCATTTGATGACGTTCCCGTTGTAAATGGACAATAGTTTAGTTTGCCAAACAACATCTATACCAGATGCGCTGTCAATCTATTTTAGCTTTTGACATTCGAGCTTAAACCGAACTACGATAACGCCTTACGGTTTTTATCTGTGGGCGGTGGTTCGCGATCTGTGCGGAATTTCGATAATCCTGGCATCTATTAAAATAAAAATAATTTAAAAACATGTTACTTACCTTAAACACTTACCAACAGTCGATTATTGTTATTAACCTTACATTGTAGCAATGGACCACGGTGCCCGTCAAAACGTTTTTGTTTTTAATTTACTTTTTGAATAATAATGAATTGTATATTTTTTCTTAGTTGTAGACGTTGGCTCAGAAGATATGTCGATTACCGAAATGAACCCAGATCCCACTTCAGAACAAAAGGATCGTCTAATTGCCGCTGTGAAGAAGGAAGTCAAGCAGTTAATGGAAGAGGTGAGATAAAGTTAATAGTTATTTGCTGCTCCGATAATTTCGATATTCGACTCGAAAGACCACAGCTTACCACACCACATGGTGGACCGCGACCACAGTACATGAAAAAGAAAGAAAGTACCATTCTATATATTATGAAGTATGCAGCCGTGAATGTGGCAATAAAAATAATAATTTGAAACACTGGCTGACCTGGCAATTCTTTGCCATATTAATTATTTCGACAAAGTTTGGTTAGCGTAAAAACGTTTGTTGCAAGTTAAACTTAAAAGAAAACAATATCCTGGGAGGTCGTTTTTTTAGATTATTTAAAAAGAATAATTATTTCATACATTTTTTTGGGTATCTTCAACGAATTTTTACAGCGCAAGCACAAAACAAACATTAGAACCAAACGACAAAACAAAACACTAAACGATGAACAATTTTCCCTATTTCTACTGTTTTGTACAATATTAGTATAGATTTAAACAAATAAGAATTTAAATAATACAAGGGTTACTTGTGTGGGCAAGCTGTTTGACCGCTGGTATTTTCAACGTTGGGTGCGAAGACTGAGACAGTCGTCAGTCTTTGCTTAGGCAAGAAACACTCAACCCGATAATGCCATCTACTCTTGATCTCATCACGGTGAAATGTCGGGAACCATTCCACAATTACGACGGTCGGATACCTCGAAAATTCAAGTAGCTTTACAAAATGGCCGCTTTGTGCAAAAATTGCCACTTAGTGCAAAATGGCCGCGTTTTGCAAAATGGCCGCTTTGCATGGCGTTTCCTAAGAAAAAAAACAATTTAAGTTTTCTTTTGATACTGGCTCAGAATGTTTTACTAGGACACTCAAGGGTGTAGCAAATTACATTTGGTTCGGCTACGTAAAATATTGTTTGTTTGACCCACATATTTATTTGTTCTTATTTAGATACGTTTCGTCCTATTTGTTTTATATATGACACGTGATACGAGAACAGGTACGGCCGTATTTGTGAATTGTTGGCTTGATGTATGATGCAATTATGATTATAAACAGGTTTCTAAAATTATTTAATATTGTATGATGGATATTTTTTAACTTGAAAGATTCGGTTATGGATATAACCGTATCTTTATAGTGATAGTTTCTTATTTTCCTGCGTCGATAAGCGAACTGACTCTTTGGCGGAAAAAACAAAAATCTATTTAGATTTAATTTATTGGATTTAAGTCCCTCTGATGTCGTAATCTTTTTTTCAATCTTGATAGATTTTCAATTTATATAATGCCATCATGTGCAATAACATGTAAAAAATATATAAGTCTCAATAATTACTTCTCCAGCTTTCACATTGCGTTTTAAATAATGTATTTTGTAAATTAAAAAAAAACTTTTTTAAATAATATTTTGTTTTATTTTTTGAGGTAGATACTAATGATTTTCAATTTGGCTCTAAAAAATCCTAACTGAAAATGGGGTTTTTGGCAACATTAATTTACGTCTGTAAGTTCTTCATATTTGTTATACATACTAAATATTTTCGTTAAGTATAAAAGGAATTAAACTTATTTTAAAAACAGAGAAATATAATATCGCATCTCAAATAACAAACTCGCTTTGTTACCTTACTAACATAGGAATTTAATTTCCTAGAATGTACTCGGTTTTCTAAGACCTAGGCATCGCAAAAGAAGATTATTTATTATAGTTTACATTTCTTTAACAAGTAGCCATTTCTAAGCGCCTTGAGGTTTTATTTTATATCTTCATCGCAACTTTTCTTACCCGAGAGAAATAACGATTATACCTATAGCGATTCTTTAATTCTGTACTTTGTTTTAACGTATGGACATCTAACCCGTATTTGGACATAGGTTTCCACGGTTTTAGGAGAAAGGGTTCAAGAAACCCACCATGCCTTTTTTCTAATGCAATTAAATTAATATTAATAGCCATGGCTTATGCAACGTCATGTCTGAGGTACGGGAGTGGTGGAACCTCCTCCAAGTAGTTTTCAAATAAAAAAACCTAGACTTTAGACAAATTAAAAAAAAACTAAATAACAAGCGATAGAGCAGTAGGTAGCACGAATCGTAGTTCCTAAGGTTAGTGCAATCAAACAAACAAACTCTTCAGCTTTATAATATTATACGTAGATGTGCATTTATTAGCTTTTAATTAATTAATTGTATATTTTAACAGGCCGTAACACGCAAATTCGTTCACGAAGAAAGCGGTGGTGTGACAGCGTTATGTGGGGCTGTAGAAGCTTGCTTGGGACAGGGGCTACGGCGTAGAGCGCTCGGCCTCTTCAAGACAAGCTCCACTACCGCCCTCTTGCACAAGATTGCTAAGGTAAATAGACATGCTATGCAGCGAGTAAATACTGCATATACACATTTTTTAGTTTGAAACGCCCTAATTGGTTCAAATCTTCTGAAAATTTTTTTTTTTACAAGATACTGGCTGTCCCAGTATCCCGTGTGACTTTGCCTGCGTAGAATACTTACTTTTGACATCAAAAATTGTATTGCAAACCTACTCTTCTTGTCTGTCCTTACGAGCTAATCTTAAGAGATAGACTTATTCTATTGTGGACATTTAGACCTTTAAGAGACATATTTTTTGTATCCTAAACAGTTTTCGCACCACGCAACGACCGTGGGGGGTTTACACATTTCTCACGTTTCTCTCTACCTCTAGCCTTCCTCTAAATGATCTAATTAATACAAAAATATTTTTTTCAATTCAAACCAGTAATTTCTGAGCTGAGCCCGTTCAAATAAACAAAGAAAAAAGATTATGGGCTATATATTAGAATTAATAATCCACCGCTGTTGTTAGTTATGGTATTTTTAACTGAGTTACAAATAGAAGGTGTCCCCTAAAACAAAAGGAATAAATTAATGAAAGCTATCTCATAACGTTCAAAGGGAATATTATTCATGTTGTTAATAAAATATTTCGCCGTGAAGCATTCAAAATAGTCCATTAGTATAACAAATTGCCCGTTTATAATTTCCTCAGGTGGAGGAACAATTTTCTTGTAATTAATGTTTCTGTAATAATTACTGAAGCTGTGTTCTAAGGATGAATTTTGTTTCTAATAAAATAGATAATATATTAGATTCTGTAGACCAAAATGATTCATTTAAAGTAATTTTTAAGTAAGTTATGTTTTAATTATTTTCAAACAATACTCTTCAGTTTTTAAATTTGGCAGCTGAAAAACTGTCTTATTTTGTAATGTTACTAATACAATTCATTTTGTAAAGCTAACTAATACAATTTGCACTTTGATCCGTTAAAAGTGGATTTAAAATCGTAAATAAATTGAACAAATTTTCGACTCGGGTAGGATTTTAACAAGTGTCGTTAGCGTTCCGTTCTGCTGCCTCTAACCAATTGAGGTACCGTGTCCTACATAGACGATTTTTTTTCAACTTATTGATACATGCACCTCTCTCGCAACATTAAAAATGATTTATTTAAATGTATAGGTACATGCGTAAACTAGAGACAGTACTCTAAAAAAATTGCTAATCGAGCATTAGAATGACCCAAATTACCTAACATTCAGCGTTCAGGGTTCAGGGAACTTGAGAAACAGCTTAAAAGATGACATTTATATTTCGGGATCTTACAGAGATCCGTAATGATTAACAATATGTTTTTAATCTTAGGGATCATAATATTAGAATTAGTCTGACTTGCAGTATTATACTTTAACTAGATTTTCCGATAGCTAAATGTATCGATTAATTATGTTGGAATCTCGGAAAATGCTATTATGGTTCGTCAGACCAGAGAAGTCGAAAAAAATTGAATTGAAGATATCTCCTTGGGAATCTATTTTTTTTTTTATATAATCTTCCGCTACCAGTATCGATGTACATATATAACAATGTAGTTATCAGAAGACGTAGAAATTCTACGTAAGATAAAACATTATTTCTATACGATAAAAGTTTTATGGTTTCATACCATGTTATAGAAAAATTCCCAGGGGCTACACTGGCGTAATTCAATCTCGGATTTTATTTGATCAGGACCGCGTATAATGAATGTAGATTATATTTATATACGATTATATGTATAGTTCTATTTGTCCTAACTCTACAATGGTATAATGTTATATATTATTATAACTTGGATAAACAGACCTTTCAAGATCGTCCTTACTCTCTTATTACATGTACTTCGTATAAACTTCAACATTCAATTTCATTGCCACGATGACAAATATAAATATCCCTTTAATTTAAACGTTTTAAGTGTCGCTTATTAAAGTCTTATGCAAAATATAAGATCCATTATACTAGCTGTGTCCGCGACGTCTTCGGCATGAAATACTTTTTTCCAAATTTCACTTAGTCTCTTCGCTTCTATTAGTTGCAGCTTCATGTTTTGTGGCCTAAAGCCTTCCTCGATAAATGCTCTCCCAAGTCAGAAGAATTTTCAATTTGAACCAGTAGTTCCTGAGATTAGCGCGTGCAAACAAATGATCTCTTCAGCTTTGTAATATTAGTATATATTTAATAAATCCTTACTTAATAATAGGCAGTAGGAAGTCCGCCTCAAATTTAAGGGCCTATACGTACCAAGCGATTTATTGTTCGGCTAACGGCAACGGTTGTGTGGCGGCCGAATGTCAGTGCGTCTTTTCATACATATTTTGTTGTGCTGTACTTTTTACTTATTGTGGTTCAAGGCTTGGTGTAAATGGGCCCTTATCCATCTAACGTAACATGCGGGTGGTCGGTTATCGATTCTGGCGTCACGCTGATCTCAAACCCTCATAATTTCGTTTTTGTTGGTACGTGTTTATCTGATGTAACGTAAATCATAATTATTTATTTAGTAAAAAGGAAACAAACAGATATATTACACATATAGCTAACGAATAACAATGAATCAATAAAGTTTAAATGCATCCTCAGGTTCACAAATAGTTTTAAAGTTATATACCTACAATTAGTTACATGTTATATAGCAATGATAAATAAAAACGAAAGGAATTGATTCTATAAAAACTAGACAAAATAAAACAAATTTTATAAAGAAGTTAACAAACAACATTAACATAATTAAATTGAAAGATCAAAGGCGAGATAAGTAATGTTTTTAATTTTAATACACATATTACTTTAAAAATATTAACATCAATATATTAAAATTATGTGTATTCAGCAACTACTCATAGGAATATCATTTGTCGGTTCACGAACGGATTAAATACGTAAACTTATAAAACAGTCCGTGGATTTCCGATTCTCCAAAGCCAAAAGTTTTGATGTTATGTGGCTCCTGTGAACTCCATGCTAGTTTCTCATCATACGTTCTTCTTTAACTTCTTTGTAAAACTTCTGAGCCCTGTCCAACCACAATCGATATACAATAAAATAACGAAATATAATCCAGGTGCCATGAATGCTTGTCTACCTGTCAGTTAGTGGAAAATGTTCATTCATCGACACAGTGGCCATAGAAGTCCATTAAGAATAATTTCTTTTAAATAGATCGAAACACGTGCAAGAGCCGAGCTTGGATACAATGAAACATTTCTACATTGGGGAATTTGTGGATTTTCAATAAACAAAAGAAATGCGAAAGCAATTTCGAAAGCTCGGACCGACGTCAAATCGAGCAGTGGTTTATTTACCTAGTTATAAATGGCCGATTGATATGATTTCATTTTGTTCGGTCTTCGAGGGTCTACAATAACGATATGAGTGCGAGATGAGATTATTAAGTTACCTATATTACTATACTCTGTGCTCTATTGTCCACAGATAACGAAACATAAATTGATTTATAGTCTATACAAAAATATGTTCTATGCTTTTGTAGAATTAATTACAGATTATAATTACTTTTGTAAAATATATGTATGAAATGTTGAGATCTGTTGATCTTATAACTCTTGAGTTATAAGCACATGGGTTATATTCGTGAGTTCGGAAATATTTGGGGTCTACCAAAATATTGATCTGTGCTCTATGGACGATTGACCTGGTGGAACTGTTTATTATGTTTGTATTTCTTTGTTGTTTTTTTTATTTGAGTCTTTTATTAATACTCCATTTTCTAAATGGAAAAGTAAATTGTTATTACACAGCACATTGACTTATACCCAATTTTACAGAGAGTCCTTGACAATCGTATGCATTTTATTTTGTTAAAAAAACAAAAGCAATCGTCTAAAGCAAATACGCTTTTCCAATTCTATCTCTGAGACATTCGTGTTGTACGGGTAAGTCACGTAGATACCTAGATAGAATTGTAGGTAATCTACCTTTTCTTCTAATGGCGATATTATACGGCTGAGTGAAACACTTAACTTTCCTCCCCCTAAACCTCTTAGAGGTAGCTCCTATAATTGAAAATGTTTTATTTCTGGAACAATTTAAAGAATATATCTAAGTTAGCAAAGGCCTTGTCCATTTGCCTATCTTTTCAAAACGACTTACCGTATTACTTTATTTTAACCGTTTAAAACTATTCGATTGGTTCATTATTTCTATGGTAGCAATGGGTCTACTAGTCTTGAGTTAGATTCACACTAGGTTCATCAGGTAAGCAAATTTTCTGAAATAAGTCACAGATCTGAGAATCTAGACAAAAAGTTGAGGTTTTTTCCAGAAATTTCAAATGCGTTGGAAACTCTGCGCAATACGATTAAAAAAACTTCCATTTAAAACCTTTCTCTATTAATAAAAGCTAGACAGATAATAAAAAGTACGGCTCGGAATACTACTGAATAATTGTTTATCGGATTTCAAAGTAATGTGAAAGTTCAATCTCAAATAGGAACTCGCGAAGTGAACTGGAACTTAATGGAGACTTTTAAATTGCAAAAAGCTCGGAAAAAGCTGAAGCCTTCTCATGAGCAAGTTTTAAAATGCTCTTAATCCAAGTGAACTTTTACCATTTCGGTTCGCGGCTTAGAAAAAAATTTATAAAACTTTCAACTTCATTTCTAGTTAGAATTTTGTTATGTAATTGTACTAATGTCACTCTTGACGTCTGTGGTAAAATAATTAACGTCTTAACAATTACCATATTTAAATAAAACAATTAAAAAACGGTTTCGAACGCGATCGAATGTCATCCCGTAACCACGGCTGCTGCAAAGCACCCGAAACGTCGAGCCATAAAATAATTTTAAAACCTTTAATATTTTTTACATATTACATTTTTTGCACATGAAGGCACTATATAATTTTAAAATCTAAAGTAAATTGAAATTTTTTTTTGACTTGTACTGGCTTTACCTTAGGCTAGTAGGCTCTAATTGAGGGTAGAACAACAGCCCGAAACGCTGACGATGCTGGTTCAAGTCTACCCGAATCAAGTTAATTTTGAAACATAAAATAATTTTTAAATAAGTTTTACTCATATATATTGCGTTTTAAACCGTTAAAGTGTTTTTTTAAAATGTGTACTACTCGTCTAAACTACAGACTGTATTTTAATTATCATATTCGGAAATTACTATTTAAATAATAACCAAAGGGTTTGAAGGAACCCGCGTAAGATGCAATTTTAAAAACTTAAGAAATTTTATTACTGAATTTGGTGAAATTAATGGTGGCGAGTTCCTTGCCAATTTCTCGTTCCCCCTGCATCCCTTGTTAGTAAATTTGAAACTGATAAAGATGTCATAACACAAATGATTTGAATTGTTTTATTCAACCTAAACAGTGGAGTCTCTCTTTTCTTTTCTATGTAATTCCTGGAAACTGTATAGAACCCGTTTATTTTCTAAATAAGAATATGTGTCTGTCACGATAGGGGAGCGTGATTCGCAAAGAGGCAAAAACTAATCAGCAAAAGTTCGTGGGGCTTCACTGCTCGAATTATTTACTGGGATTTTGCAATATCGTAATTGTTATGTATTTTCACCCGCCCCAGTAGTCAGTAGTTACATGTATTGCGTCGGGAAAGAGGTCCTAGTTCTAACTCTCAGTAAAACATGGTGATATGTTTCTAAAAGGGTTAGGCTGACCTCAATAAAATATGTAAATAATTCAAATGAATCTAAATTAATTAAAAATCTATTTTACATGACATGGGCGGGATTTGAACCGGCATTCACAGTTCACAATGTCACAGCCTCACAGAATTTTGATGGCAGGCGAGACTCGATAGCTCCATCAACACGGATCGCTCTGGATGGCAGTTCAAATCTCGGCCGAGTCATGGAATTTTATTTTTAAGTCCACAATATATTTTAATTTATATGCAGCCGTTGTGTGCAATGTGTAAAATAATAAAGTTGTCAAATAACCACGTTATGAGATTTTATAGTCAAAACTAGTTGTTCTGTATATTTTTAGGCATGTATGGTTAATGATCAACAAACGGGTCGTGGGTTCGGCCTTCCACCAGGTCCATCATGTTTAAAAGTTTCAATTTATGATTTTTCTGAAACATGCTGCACTTCATCTAGAAATCTGGATATTGAATGAGTGGTAGGAATATAGAAATTCTATCCGGGTCACGAACCACCGTCCACTGATGGAATACCCGTGAAACTTAATCGCGTTTCAGATTCGGTCTGTGGATTTCCGAATATCCAAAGCCAAAATAAGTCGACAGCGCATCTTGGTTAGATGCTATAAGCCGGTGTATATCACCTAACATCAAGTGAACCACGTGCCATATCTGTGCTCCTGTATCAATAAGAAAATCGTCTAGAGAAATTATTTACACAATCAATAAATTTCCTCGCTAAAATTAAGAATAGACGAAAATTTAAAAGTTTCTGAATCTGAATACACGTAAAATCTTGTCGCCAACGAAAGTTTATTATCAACTAAACGTGTTTGAAACCTGTAAAATAGTTACGTCTCTCGGAAAATACATCGTAAAAGTGCGACGCAGTATCACTCGTAATAAAAGTTGGCTTTAAACATTGTAGCCGCTTTCGTATTTGTTGGAGTGCCTATGTTTTATTACGCCGCTTTGCCACTCTTGTTAATTTCTGTAATTATGAGGGTAAACAATGTTAGGCTACATTGCTAAGTTTAACTAGCGAGTTAAAACAGCTCTTATCAATCTTAACTATGTCTATTTTTTTAAGTAGAGATATATTTGTTATATGTTCTTTACTTACTTTTTTGATAGATAGATAGATTTAAATAAAACACGTTAAACGGTTAAAAACGCGATATATATATATATCTCGCGTTTTATACCGTTGAAGTGTTTTATTTAAATGTGTATATTGCGTAAATATAGACAGTATTTAGATAGATAGATTTTAGTTGATTTGATAGGTAAAAATATAGATAGTTATATTGAATGTTGGTGAAATAGTAAAGATGTTTTTTGGGTTAATATTGTATTAGAAAATAATAGACGGAAACCGTGTTGATTTTCTAATACAAGTATTAACCCAAAAAATGTATGTGTGTCGGGCTTCGAGGAATTTCAATACCACATTTAATATCCAATTTCCAGACAACTCCAAATTTAAATAAAACACTTTAACGGTTTAAAACGCGATATATTAGTTAAACTTATTTGAAAATGATTTTTAACTTGGCCCACGTTTGTGTTGCAGAAGGGGAGATGAAATTTTTAAAATATTAGTAGTAGGTGTTTTGTTTGATAGAGACACCCTCTAACTTCATTCCTCTCTTGACCACGGCTGCTGCAAAGCATTAGAAACTTCAGGACGTAGTTAAAATAAATAAATACGATAACTAATATATTTCGCGTTTTAAACCGTTAAATGGGTTTTATTTAAATAAATGATTGTTTGGTTCTCAGAGATATATTTGTCCATATTTTTTAATGTATTGACTTTTGTCACAGCACTGTCCAGAGGCCGCGTTGGTATCCGCGAGAGTGCTATCAGCAGAAGGGGCTCCGGCCACTCGTTCAGCCTCTGGTGTAGAACGTAGACCTTCGGCTCCAAGACCGCCGCTAAATAAACGTGGCTCTGGTTCCCTACTTGCGTCACAGCCGCCCCCAACTTCAAGGTAAGATTTTGTATCCCTGACATCATTTATAAACTGCTTACAAAAAGATTAGAAGTATATACAGATGTCACCTGTATATAAGGTTTCTTAGAATACAATCTGTACTAATATATAAAGATTAAGAGTTTGTTTGTTTGAACAGCTAATCTAGGGAACTACCGGTTCGAATTTAAAAAATCTTGTGTTAAATATATCATTTACCGAGGAAGGCTTTAGGCTGTATATATAATGGGAGAAAAGAAAAAAGAGAAAATATGTTAAAAACGGGAAAAATTATTCATCTTGATTCATCATGATCTGGTTTTCGTTTCGTTTCCAAAAAAAACAAAAAAATGGACGAAACAATGATCTTTCTAAATCTGTTCTAAACAATGTCAGCGACAGGATATGTGTATTATTTTAAGATTAACTAATAAGCAAGACAAGTCGCGGTCAAACTCATGAGTGTCAGTTAGTCCTTTATAAATATGTTTTGTACGATCTTAGTTCTACTTAGGTTACTTCGAAGTCTTACTTCTTTATACGGGAAGGCACTTTGAACTCTCTTTATTAAGCGGGATATTGGATTTATTTGACCCAGTCTTCATTTCCTGTTCCACTCTTTCGCGTCGGGATATCTAATTAAGCGATCATTCGTGGCGTGTTCTTTCCGTTTACGAGGGTATAAAACTTCTTTGAGATGGAAAAGTAATTATTGTCGATGGTACTTAGATATACATTATATTTATATGTATTATAATTATCTGTTTTATCTTGGAAATAAATAATCTGTGATTGAGCGGCGCGCGTGGTGCTTGTATCAATAAGTTGAGAAAATTCGACGATGACGTGTAGTGACACAGTAGCTCAATTGGTCAGAGAAACAGCACAAAAATGTGTAAAATTAAAAAAAAATTGATACATGTTTAATTTATCTGTGATTTAACTTATCATTTTCGGGCCGTTGTTTCTACTGTATTTAATTAGAGATGCAAACAATAAGTGTGAAAAACGTTGTAATTGCAATAGGAATGACGTTGGTATTATAGAATATTTTTTATATGTCTGACATAATTGTACAAAATAATTGTGACTGATTATAATCGTTTATAGTAATAGTTTATTTGCAATGATTATTAAACACTTTATTTGCATACCGTGTATGCATATTTATTAGTTAAAGTTTTTTAGACCTTTAAATAAAAATAATATTAACAAAATGTTAAATTTTTCTTATCGCATTTTTCTCAGTAACCTTTTCAAAATACTGCACATCACACTTAAAGGTATACTCTGTCTAAGAACCAGTTATTCCCATAATCCAAATTCTATTATACACACCTAATATCTTCTGTAATAACATTAATCGTAATAAATCACGAGTAATATAGGAAACGCCGTGAAATTGATTGGTAAAATTAAATTTGCGGTAAGATGCGACGCTGGAAAATCGTTTTGCCTTCATCTAGCTCCGGCAAGGACGCTAACTAATTAATGCGATTATTGTGATGTAAATGGATGTAGATTCGCTCTGTTCCAATGAACGTTCAAAATAGTATTCTTTCGTTGAGCGAATGATGGCACGCATCCCACAGATAATGCAATATATTCTGTATTTTGAGACTAAAAATGATTTTGACGAATCTGTGGTTTAAGTTTTTTTTTACATTATTATCTTAGTTATTAATTATATTGTCTGTAGTTTATCTAGCGGTTTTAGTTTTTAAGATTTAAGCTTTTGGGCGTTAGTTTTATGAATATTATTTTTTTAATTACTTACTTTTTTATTATGTAGTCTTATGACTACTCCTGCTCCTTCCATAGATTTTTTTATGATAGAGGAGAAAGATAAGTACTCTTTTTGCAAAATGAAATATCCCAACGATATAACATCTAATACTAAAATGCGCTGTAGGTCGACGACTTTTTTTTTGAATATTCGGAAATCCACAGAGTGAAAATGAAACGCGATTTTTTTTCATCTGTGGACGGTGGTTCATGACCCGGAAGAAATGTCGATATTCCTACCACCCACTTATTATCGAGATTTCCATACGAAATCCTACATTTTTCAGGTAAATTATAACTTGATTGAAAAAAATGTTGGATATCATACCATACAATATATATGTATTTATACACTAAACATAGTAACTAAACACATATCAAAACATACATAATAGTTAATAGAGATTTGCTCCTAGTAGCAAATATTTGGGCCGAAGGTATTTAGTTCCGTATAAAAATATTACTACAAAGACGTTGGCTCTTTGAAGTTAACTGAAGGGTCGATATTACAATCTTTCAGTAGAATCTATGCTTTTGACAGGTCCAAATAATCACGGCCAACATGGTATTGTGGCGTTGAACTTGTGTAACTTATTATACCTTTGAAAGCTTTTCACTGTTATAACGTACACGTTTCAATAACGAAGCTGATGTAGAATCAATATGTAGTCTTGAAAGCACTTTGATATTGCAACATCACTTTATTAAAGTAAGTTTTATTTACTTACTTACAAAAAATAATGCATTTTCCCTTTTTCTAATATATCAAGAATGAAGATATTTGCAATATAATTTTAATAAACATTAAATTATATAAAAATACGTAAGGGGCTTACAGTTTCGTTACCCCGTGGCCGCAGCTGATGTATAGCATCCGAAACGTCGGGCCATAGTTTAATTAAGTGAAAATAGGTTATATTTATTATAAATAAACAACAAATATATTTCGCGTTATTAAAAGTATTGTATTTAAAGGTATACTACTCGCGTAAATTACAGACATTTATTTCTTGTAACTACTCAGCATTTTATAAGAGTTGTTTTTCCTCACTATGTTCGGCTACTAATAAAAGAATGGGTATAGAAAACAGACTAATTATAACAATCTGAGGGTCAATGGTTATAGGCATCTACAATAGTATTGTATTTTAAAAGTAGGATGTCCGAATTTTGTTTGTCAAGTAATACTCACAAGTTCTGCATATTGAATAGATAATAAATAAGTAAATTTCCTGAAAAGCTATTCATATTAATATATCGTGCACAAACCGATAATATTATATTATTTTAGTAGTATTACATATCAATATGACCGCCTCTGTCGCCAAATGGTTAAACGTCGCCTAGCATTTCGTTAAGCGCGAGAGGTCCTGGTGAAAAAAAAAAATGTTTTGCTCGGGCAGGGCACAGAAGTCTGATCAACTACTTGCCTGTTAAAGAACGGATCAGTGAAACGGACAACAGAAATGTGTTCGCCCCATGCCCCACGAGGGGGAAACGGGATTTCACACATATATTAGTATATTTAGCAGTAGTATTAATATTATATTATTTTCAGGGATACTATAAATGAAAACTTTACTTCACTTACTCTTACTTCAGGGTAGCTTAATTGCTTAAAACAAAAGCACGGAACGCTGAGGATGCCGGCTAAACTCCTGGCCGAGTCGTAATTTTTTTTCAATTTAGAACCGTTTTTAAATTAATATTAACGCGATCGAGTGAGACTCACATAACTAGAACTAAGCGAATAAAGTTGACAGTTTAATTAATAAAGTCTGTCTGAGTTTTCGATCATAATATGTATTTCATAAAATACCTCCAAACTTTCGTATGAGTTAAATTTTAATAATAAAGTTATTTAATAAATCCCCAAATGCTATTATTGTCTCTTCAAACAAATTAAACTATTAACACATCAAATTATTTCTAAAACGTTTGACAATTTTGATTTACATCTAATACTATCGCTGAACAGTAACGTAACTTTATTACACTAGTAAATGAACAATGGGAATTACGTTTCATTGGATTTTTATGCGGGTGGGTGAGGAAATGTCATTGTTTAGATCTGAAAGCTTTCGAAGTTTGACTGCCTTCTATTTGTGAGCACTCAACTGTGGCAATACTAAGTGACCTCTCAAATGGCAAGGTCAACGGGCACGTTGGTTAAATGGTAGTTATATGGCTAATGGTCAGGTACACTTCACATTTACTACCAGTTCTCAATTCAAGAAGAACTATTCTAAATGTTTGATCACCCGAGGAATCCATCATATTTTCAATTAATTTCCATAAACTTTCTAGAAACGAATTCGGTAGCCCAGAAATCTAGATACAGTCCAGGTCACGAACCGCCGTCCACAGATGAAAAAACGAGTGTTGGGTTCAGTCTTGGTTTCCGAATATCCAAAGCTTCTAAAATTGGTCGACATCTTGTTTAGATTTCATGTGGCTGGGGTAATTTATCTACGATTAAGTGAATCTTTTGCTTTTCTGTCCTACTCGATCATAAAAAACAACACTATACACGACAATATATCTATTAGCAATTAAACACGGACACTGTGTCTATGTTCCAAAAAAAATTTATAGAAACTACAGTCTAAAGATGAGGAAGTACCAGCCCGTTTGCGTCACATACATTTCGTGTACATTTTACCTTGTTTCTAAGCGGAAACAAGATGTTCAGTCTCCCTTTGACAAAAGAGAATCGGCTACAATAAATTATTTACTATACAATATGTTATAATATGATTATTATAAATTAATTGAGTTTTAAAAATGTTCTATCATTAAAAAACAAGTATAATTAATAAGTTTTAATGTATTCATAGAAGTTAAAATTTTGGAGTTCGAATCTAGAAACGAATCGATATTCGAAAACCTTTCCGAACTGGTTTATTGGGGTTTTATTGGGTTAAAACGAAAATTGTGAGAATTTTACGTTAAAGGGTATATAAAGTTTACTTTTACCTACTATCGGAGTTGATATTAACTGTGGTTGTTCTAGATATCTCTGGATACGCATAGCATTGTTCGAACGTCAACTGGCCAAAATCATTGAGCACCTAGTGAATAATGCTACTAGATACTATGAGAGAGATGCATTAGTAGCAGATCCAGATTATGGCAGCATTTTGAGCTCACTTCTAGTTGGTCCTTGCGCCCTGGAATATTCTAAAGCTAAAGCGCCCGCTTGTTTCTGGACGGACCCACCCGCTGACGAACTAGTAAGTATGATAAATGTAGGTGTTAATAAGTTCATGCAAGGGCATGCGTGATAGGATGAAGAAAACTAACCGCATGTTTTAAAGATATAGCCACACATAACATATACAATAGTTAATCCACATATAATCTTACATTTACAAACTCACACATACATATATAAATTAAAAATCAGTGGATTGGTTAAAGCGTCAAAACAGTCTTTTTACTTATTATTACAAGTTACAACCCCCCCAAACACACTCGTAAAGGAAGTCGTAAAAGTTATACATTTCTAATTGTAATGTAATTGTAATTGTAATGTTGTATTTTGATAAAATGATCCTATCATTTTATCAAAATACAACATTAGATACTTTTGATTCCTGAAAAGCCCGCACTAAAAAATTTGGGCTCATTTTCGGGAGAGTAATATGCAAAACAAAATAATAATACATAATGCATTTATTTACATTTGACTTAATATTAATGCAATACGAAAGAGAGTCTTAGAGCAAACATTCGAGTTGTTTAATTTTTATTATATTATATATTGACGTATGAATTTTATAATGTGTATTTATTTTTTACTTTTTATTAGAATAAGAAGCTTACAAGTATTTTAATTGATGCCTTAGCAAGTAAAACGTGAAAAAATGTATACATACGTATATTATGAAGTCAACCATTTTTAAACCATATTGGTGAAAATTTATATTGAAGCAGTTTGTCATTCGGTAAGCCTACAGCGCGGTGCGCTGTGTCGCGTGTTTCTCTCGTCCTTGTTTTTATTCAATCTATACAAGATTGTTAAAACTCCTGAAAAAATGTTAAATATTAGATATATATTGAATTTCAATCGCAGGTATTAAAAAACTATAATTAGTCTATCGGTCCACATGTGCGTGTTAGCATGTAGGTACATAAGATAAATTAATAGCGAAGAAGTATTTTATTATGTTAATATTCCCTCGGCTCAATATTGAAATGTTGCGAATATTAAGTTTCAAAGTTAGGGAAACACGTGTTGCGTTACAGATTTCATCACACGTTACTTAATGAAGGATTGTTTCGACGCTACTTGGGTTTTCGGTCCGAATAATTTAGATTTTTTTCAGGAGACGTATCACCGTTCTTGACATCAAGTCGAAAACCAAGTTCCAAAATTTTTGCGAAAATCTTATACAATTGATAAGATCTTTTCAGTTTTAATTATCGTAAAAATGCAAAATTAAAACAGACATTATTAAAATTGCTAAGAATACAAAAGCATCTTACCCACTTCATCTCAAGTCTAGGCTTAATTTAAAAATAAAAATAAAACATTTTTATAACATACTAGCTGTGCCCGCGACTTCGTTCGCGTGGAATAGTGACTTGAGGTAGAATTTTTAATTTTTTAGGCTGTTTATTAATTTATGTAATTGCGCATTTATTGCAGCCAATCTTTGTTTTACTTTTTTTACTTTGCCGCAACACTTTCATCTCATATCACTCTTAATCTAACTCCCACTCCCACTTCCACTCCCACTTACCTACGCACTTATATCATAATGTACTAATATATATAAAATAATTGTTATGTGCGTCTGCCTTATTCCTATTCTATCATGTATTCTAGGTTCAGAGACACCGAATGTCAGCCGGGACTACAACGCCGCCCTCTGTTAGAAGGCCAATTTTGAATTTCAGGAGAAGTTTGAACGCTTCGTCAGATGACAACGCTACAGTTAATGCTGGTATTCTTAAGATAAACAAACACAAAAAACAGTGCAATAAAATAGTAACAAATTCTATTGCTTTTATGTTAGGGATCGGGCAAACACATGATTTTAAACGAAGTAGAAGAGGTGACCTCCCTAGTTGATGTCTGTGCCCTTCCCGACCGATTCTATTTAAGTTTCCCTGGATGCGAACTTAGGACATCTCGCGTTTACAGTTATAGTAACTGTCTGTAGTTTAAATTTATTAGTTTAAATTAAGAAATATATTAGTTAACTACGGTGATCACTGCTTCTGTAAAGAACCCGAAAGGCGTAGTAAAACGTAAAGTGTAGTTACTATCATTTGTAAAAGAGATAAGGTGTATATTTTACGTTGTAAACCATTTGAAGTGTTTTATATAAATGTAACGGGTTTTCATTATATCGTTACGAAGACGTTAAAAGTGCCGTGTTTTAGCTATTGCGGCTTAACACATTACAACATTACAATTATTATCAAACTTGAAAGCCCGTTTTGGGCTACAAGCGGACAATAGATAAATCAAAAACCATTACTGTAGTAACTCGTTAACGTTATAGAAATAACTTAAATATCTTCGTTTGGTTTAAAGCAAACAGACAGGATTTGAGTGAAGCGTTTCGCGCATCACCCTTGAATGAGGGTGTAAAAAATTCACTTGCATTTCAGGTTCTGTTAACGCAGCAGGATCGACAGCCAAAGATTACGTGGAGAGCTTACACCAGAACTCCCGAGCCACTTTGCTATATGGAAAGAATAATGTGAAGGTTCAACCGGTAAATTAAAAACATTTTAGCGAGCTTTCAATTATCAAATGATTCACATTTTTAAAATGTTTTTTTTTCTATTTCGTCTTAGAAAGACGTAGAGGAACCTATGCCAGGATATTTAAGTCTTCATCAAACTGCTGCGGGTCTCGTTATAAAATGGACGCCTAATCAACTTATGAATGGTTATGCAGAAAGTGAAGGCATAGATAAAAGGTAATAATTTTATTTTATTTTATCCTTCAACATTTACATCACCTCTATAACATAATATACTACCCTTGTTAAATACTTGTAGATGATACGTATCATCAAGCTTATTGGTCGTAAGACATACTTCTTCCTGTCAATATTTTTAGAACACAAAAATAGATACTCTGATGCACGACTGAGGATCGAAATCCCAATCGCAACAACTCAACAAGTCAGGTACTTATACATAAGACCAAAATACTATTCGTTCGGAGAGTCGTAATTCCCGAACGTTTCCACTACTTACAATAATATAATATAAAAAATTGGAATAACGGTACAATAAATAGCTATATATATTAACGTTCCTTTAAAAACAAATCATATAACACGTCCAAGTATAGTGAATCGTATCTAAAACAAAATGTTATGCACTACACATAATTTTAATTTATTAGATTTCACTGTTACAATTAAGTAATTTAGTTGCTGTGCTAGCTTAAATTCCATGAATTTTGCCTAATGTGAATATTCTTTATCCGGCTCGAAGGACCATTTTCTCGCTTGTATGTAGTTGCTTGTGTGCGTAGCCTTCTCCGTTCTCACCTTGTGCATGAGTCGGCGTGTCAAAATAGATGTGTTCTGTGCAGTACTGCTCCATGCACAGTCTATAGACGTCTCTGTTCTGGACCGCTTTGTGTTGATTGGTATGTTGTTTTTATTTATTTTTTATGCACGTGAGTCGAGTCTATTTGCCATTTTATTTAAATTTTGCCAATTTTTTGTGAAATTATTTTCCTATGTCTATTCTTCACATTTTCAAACAGATGGTAGGGCAAAATTATCTTTTGCGCTTCTCTTTATAACATTATCATCTACTTGTTACAACATTTTAAACATTTGTTTCTTTATTAATATTTGATGGGCACGTTAATGCAATGAAAGCAATGTGTGCGTGTCAGTAGTACGAAAATCGAAACTTCATCCAAGTCATGAACCACCACCACATATGAAAAAACCGAACATCCAAAACCAAAATAGGTTGACAGTACATCGTATTTAAGTGCTATACGGCTGGAGTACTTCAGCTTGCATCAAGCCAACGTCATGTATATCTGACTCCCTTTAACATAAAAAAATTGAAATCCGATTTTACTGAAAAATAATGGCATGGATAAACTTCCGAAAAGCGCATACCGCCGATCGATCTGAAATTTGGTATACTTATGTATTTTGACCTCCTAATCACGAATATCATAACGAAAATTGGCGCAAACGCCATTTTGAATATGAAAATCGAAAAAACCTCTTTTCGTTCAGTGTGGCTAATCACGCATTTCTAACCAATGTAGACTATTTGAGCTTTTCCCGAAAAGTGTGTGTGTGTGTGTGTAACAATTTTTTACCCATAGCGATCCAAGTTCGTCAAAGCGTTGGAGGTTGCATGGCCGAATGGCGCAGAGTATTCGCGTTATCCAGAATGCACCACGTGGAGGTTGTCTGTCTAGCATTCCTGGCCTGATATGGCATGATATTCGTGATTAGGAGGTCAAAATACATAAGTATACCAAATTTCAGATCGATCGGCGGTATGCGCTTTACGGAAGTACACCCAATGGCATTAATAAAAGAGAGTTAAGGGTTTTCAAAGTCCTGTTTTGATGTAAAATTTAATAAATTACAATTTTAGTTAGGTTTCTGATTATTTACTTCGCGTTTACGTATGAAAGTGGTATTTATACAAACGGGCCATTTTGTGGTATTTCTATATCATGGGTGTTTTTAGCATCTACTGGGCGATGTCTCTGCAAGTTTGCGTCTGGGAGGTGGTCTATGTCCACGTGCATCGCTCACAAGTCAGTGATGCACTAATATTGGTTGGACAGGATGGCGTTCAACGACCACCCATACATTTTCCCAAAGGTATATTTTTTCTTTTTAGTTTCCTACTTTTTGCTAAACTAGAGCTCATTATAAATTGTGTAAGGCTTTTCCGGCCATCGTTCAGCATATCATTGTTTTTCGGGCTGTTCGGCTGACGTTAGCGAGAAGAGATTCTCTCGAGCCTTAGAAGCAATCGTAACATCTCCTGATGATGCCGGCCGTTCGTGATGACTGATGGCGAAACGCCGAGAACCTCTTCTCGCTCACGTTAGCCGAACAGTTTATGCAGATTATAATTGTAATTTTACGTGTTCTTTAGGAGGCCATCTTTTATCATTTCTGAGTAATTTGGAGACGGGTCTTCTTCCACATGGTCAATTGGACCCACCGCTTTGGTCACAGCGAGGAACGGGAAAAGTAAGTCTGTGCATAGTATTAATATAATAAAGATGAATGAACTTTAAGGTAATCATAAAAGATCGACATATACTAAGCGAAACATTTTTTGATTTTTTAAAGAGAAATCATTCTTTTACACATATTTGTGGGAATCTCAAACCGTTTACGCAGCGCACACAAAAGAATCCCTTAAAGATGAATAATTTTCTCACTCACTGTTCCTTCGTTCCCCTCGGTCACAGCATGAAGTTTTATAGTCTAAAGCCTTTATTAATAACTGTCCTTACCAAAAAAGAACTTTTCAATTCAAACCAGTTGTTCCTGAGATTAGCACGTTCAAACAAACATACAAGCAAACGAATTCTTCAGCTATATAATATTCGTATAGATTATATCGTAAGTATTAACTACTTAAGGCCAAATCTTCTAGGTTTTCGGTAAGAACAAAGTGAGAAGACGACCAATGCCCAGCCTTTGTGAAAGCGGTGAGGCAGAAGAGCCCGAGTTCGACGAAGTGGCTGGTGACTACGTCTTTCGTATCGTCAATAACGCTATTGCAGACAGAGAAGGTAAATCGACGAAATTTAATACAACGATCAATTTAAACAAAACAATTTTAACAGTTTTAAACGCGAAATATATTCGTTAATTTATTTTAACTACTGGCAAGAAATTTATTTCTTCCATAATTGTATTAGTTCATTTATTTACATACTGGCATAAAATTTGACTATGGAAGATTTGAGTACTTACTCGTAGTAAATGTCTATTTATAGTGGTTATGTTTTAAATGGTGTGATTTATAATTACCTAGTTACCAACATGAATAAATTATTTTTGACTTTGACAGTCCCCCCGCGACCACACTGTGTCCAAACAACACAGGGCCGTACTTAAAATAGATTATAAACAATTTAACTAACATATTCCGTGGTTTAAATCGTTAAAAATGTACTACTCGTATAAACTACAGACGATGTTATGATTAGTCTCAAAGTCGATTCTTGGCCGAAGGCATTGCTTATGTTGATGAAAGGGACAGATTGTATCCTGCTCATAGTGCCTGATTATATTTTATGTTAATTTAAATAAATACTAAACAAACGACGTCTTAAACGTTTCAGCGATGCGTCATTCTCTTCTGGAAAGGGTAATACAGTCACCACCAAGGACACCCCGAAGAACCCTTGCCTCCACATCCACTACATCATCAGACTCCAGCACCATGTCTGTCGATTGTCCGCCGATTATCGGCAATCTAAACCCGCCGCCGACAATACATCAAGCCGTAGAGCAGGTTAGTTGTTACTGAATTAAAAATACACCTGTTCCGGATGCTAGTTTCTAGTACATGTAGTGTTTGATCATTTACAAAAAAAAATATTGCACTGAATGGGTATAGTGAAGATAAGATAACAGAAAAAATAGAACCCCAAACATGCACCAGCAAGTACAAAATACGATTTTTATTATTTTAGTGAGTTAAACAACATAAATAATAGGATGTAATTCTTCATAGACAAGACAAAAAAATATTCCCAGTATTTATACGTTCGAGCTGTCTTTTGGTGTGTGCGTAAGACTATAATTATCGACTTTTTTGGTTTTAATTTCATTTATAGCAGTAGTCATTTCAAAAGTAACTTAGTGCTTCATTGATTCATGATATTAGTAATGTATATTCTGTTTGCAGGCAGCTTCAATTGAATTGGTTTGCAGTACGATGCGGCGCCAAATAATATCCCGGGCGTTTTATGGTTGGCTCGCTTACTGCCGTCATCTTTCTACGGTTCGAACTCATTTGAGTGGGCTCGTGAATCCAAATATTATACCTAGAGGTACTGTCCTGTCACTATTGTCATTCTTAAACAAACAGTATCATGGTTTCCATACAATAATAATCCGTTTCGCTGATCAATGTCTTGTGTAGACTAGACTTCCAGACAGCAACATATAAGACATTTTTGAAGTAATTTCTACATACAATCACCTTGCAAAGACGCTACAAATGTAAAAAAATAATATGTAATTTACTTAGCCTTATGTTATTCAATTTGTTACATAGAAGATGCTGAAAGAGGACTTACAGAAGAGATGTGGCGTTCAATGATGGACGAGACAGGAGCGATCGCTGATAAAGATGAAGTTTACAGACTGGTGTACTATGGAGGAATACAGCATGACATAAGGAAGGAAGTGTGGCCGTTTTTACTTGGATATTATGAGTGTGTATTTTACTTAGCAAGTCATCTTCTTATGTTTTCAAATATATGCAAACTGTTCAGTATTTTGATCGTCACTAAATGAACAATGTTTTGAAACGTGATCGTTTGGTAGTTATTATATAGGATTTTCAATCAATTCGTTTTTTAGATTCAACACGACATTCCAAGAGAGACAGGAGCAGGACTGTTCGTATCGTCGCCAATATGAAACTACGATGTCTGAATGGCTGTGCGTTGAAGCTATTGTGAGGCAGAAAGACAGAGAGGCCACCGCAGCTTCAATTGCTCGGTTGTCAGAGTCATCTGGAAAACCTAAGCCGGAAATTGAACCTTGTGAAGTGAGTATTTAATACTAAAAAGATAACCTAAAATATTTGTCCTGATGGTTCATTGTTTCATAAGTCTTCTATATCGATTCTAGGGCCAAATTAGCTAAACTATACATTTATTTTGTTTATGTATAATAGCTATTAAATGTAGTATTAAAAAGAGATTACTTATGTTATCAAACAATATCAATTTTAAGGTATTTGAAGATGACTGCAGCGTAATATCAGATAACCCACCAGTCGTATCACCAGAGCCCAGTGAGAACGAACAAAAGAAAGAGGTAAAACCGATACTATCGCGAGCTCCCAGTATAGATGAAATTGATAATTTAGAATTAGACGAAGAAAGAAAAGAAAATGGTGTTAAAGTTAACGGAGAGACTGACACGTGTGAAGATATATCTTATGACCAAGACGATGATGATGACGAAGTTTGTATCAAGAGTGTTGTGGAAAATCCGGATTTAAGGAGAGAAAGTATTGCTGAAATAAAGCGATTAGCTGAAGGTATTGTGCAGAAGGGAGATGGAAGAGGCTTGCTGTGCAGTGTTGATAGCGCAAATGCCAATCTTAATGGGAACGATAATAAATCTATTGAAGAAATTCAGCCACCGCAACCCAGTCAAAATCATTCACATAGTGTTATTGTGACGAATCCGTCTGTCGATTTAGCTGTTACTGGTGGTTCGCCAGCTTCTGGAGGCACTACAGGTAAATCATTACCATTATTCAAAGACAGTTGTTTGAAAGCTGTAAGAACAAAAATAGCTGTTAAAAATAACAAGATCAAGGATTTGTTTTTTCTATTATATTTCCTAAGCTCAAACTTTATGTTGCAGCACCAGCAAGTCCAGCGAGAAGTCCATTGGGCGTGCTGCGTGAAGAATCTCATTCCGCTGGAGCATCCTTTGATACCCTAGACCCAGAATCGAGACCAGATAATCGATCTAATTGTGTTTCACCCGCTAGTTCTAATGGTGGCGTCTATTCGGTAATGATAATATTGATCCTACACCAAAAACCCATGCTGTTTGTGAACATTTACTATGTAATGCGAAACGCTTTCGTTTCAGAATGAACTTGTAGAGAGCTTCGCGCTGAATCTTCATCGTATCGAAAAGGATGTTCAGAGATGTGACAGAAATTATCCTTTCTTTACGGATGAGAATCTCGATAAATTGCGAAATATTATGTGCACGTAAGTTTATTTAGTAAGTCAACGTCGCAAAGCTAGCATCCCTAAAAACTATAGTTTTTTTTCTTTTAGTTCTTTTTTGGTAGTACGGACCTTATCATACATATGTATAAATATAATACTACTTTAGGCATTGTAGAAGCAATCTTGACAGAATTATAATTGATTTGCAATCAATTATTTACATTCTATATCAAGTATGTAAATTATACTTGTTAGTCGATTTCTTACACAAAGAATAGTTTATACAGTTTATATCATATAGACGCTAACTAACTGAGCTATAGAAGGAATAACTATACAACATTTCTTTAAATCTGTTTATGTAGATATGTATGGGAACACTTAGAAATCGGCTACATGCAAGGTATGTGTGACCTTGCCGCACCTCTCCTTGTGATAATGAAAGACGAGGCCGTAGCTCACGCACTGTTTGCGCGGCTAATGTACCGAGCTAAAGACAATTTCCCATCAGGACAAGCAATGGATGCTCATTTTGCCGATATGAGGTAATCAATGTGCACATTTTAGTTGTAAAATATATCTAACATATCTAACCGGAGTTTATCCGGCTCAAAGGACCAACAACATCATTCTAAATAAAACTTTTATAACTATTTATTTCTTATTTTCTAAGATCATTGATACAAATTCTGGACTGCGAGCTGTACGAGCTGATGCATGCGCACGGAGATTACACGCACTTCTACTTCTGTTACCGTTGGTTCCTTCTCGACTTCAAACGGGAACTGCTGTACCAAGATGTAAGTAATAGGTAGTCACTATATTATAATTAGTTAATTTCATATGTGGTCTTTTCATAGTCACAATAACAAAGCGAAATAAAATTTAAAGAAACCCTTCTAGAATTTTGTAGGTCCATAATTACACATAAGAAGTAATATTGTGTCTGTCACAGGTTTTTTCAGCATGGGAATTCATCTGGGTGGCGCGCTATGTCGCGTCGGAGCACATGGTTCTTTTTATAGCCCTGGCTCTACTCGAGACATATCGGGATGTTATTCTGGCCAATTCCATGGATTTCACGGATATCATAAAGTTCTTCAACGGTTAGAAATTTTTACTTTTATTTACACAACAGTGCTACAATCATTTCGGCACTGTACAATATTTTTTTATAACGAAATATGATCAAAATAATTATTTGCCTGAAAATTATAATTACTATATTGGTTTCCAGAAATGGCAGAGCGCCACGATGCATCAGCAGTCTTATCGTTAGCACGAGACTTAGTACTGCAAGTTCAAACGCTTATAGAAAATAAATAGAAATCCAAAATGCTATCTTCACTCTTTGATCAGCAATACAATTAGATGTCTCATCAAATATTGAAAATGGTTGCAGCATATAATATAGAATCAATAATAAATGTTACATGACATAGCACTGCATCTAAACGAAATTTAAAAAAAAACTTTTCTAAATACTGTCTGTAGTTTACGCGAGTAGTACCCATAAATAAAACACGTTAACGGTTTAAAACGCGATGCATTATATTTAAACTTATTTGAAAATTAGTCTCCCCGTGACCACGGCTCCTGCAAAGCATCCAGTTTAATTAATATAGATCGCGTTTAAAACCGTTAAAGTGTTTTATGCTCGATAACACCTACTGTTCGTGTTATCGAGCACGAGTGAAACGTTGACACCAAATTTTAATGTTATTTAATCAATACTTAAATTGCTTTTCAGAACTAATATTATTTGAAATATATGGAAGATCGTAAGCATTCTTTGTTTCTAACTATTAATAATATCGAACCGGTCTGGCTGATATCCAAGAAGATTCTAGAGTGTCACACAGCGGCTTTTGCGATCTTTAATGTCAACTGCTTAAGTAGTTAGTTAACTGCTCCCCAAAGGGGTTGGCACCTACCACCGTTCTCGAGACTATTACGGCTATTTTGCACCATTTCCAGGTTTTGAGTTTATGTACCCTAGTAGTATCTAACTAAAGATTTAATCTGTATTGGCATTGACGAATTGTATTGTTGGTCAATTCCTAAACGGGTATACAAATCAGTATTGTAATTCTGGTAGTAGGTAGATATTAGAAAATGTATTGAATTTTAATATCAATTTGTATTAGAGCGTATATTGGCTGTTTTCTATGTGGCAAAAGTTTTTAAAACAAATTATAGACATTATTCAACGAATCAGTTTCAAGTGGGCACGTTCATTCTATCAAATCACATTTATAGCGAAACGAATTAGGTGATTCAAATAGGAATTGATAATACTATGAAATTTCTTTCTACTGTTTTCTACAAAATATTGCATAGGCGGGGCTCGAAGTCGCGACACTTGGCCTGTGGCTTTTATTATTTGAGAGCAGTTATACGATATCAGAGTTATACTGTGTTAGAGGTGCAGATTGAGAATTTGAACTGTGAACGGTTCCGGGTTCGAGACCGGCTTGTCTAAAAACGTGTAAAAATTATAATCATCCACGTTAGAAACATTCGGTAGACATATTATTTGTTGGTGTAACATTAATTTATTAGAAAAATAGTTAGCTGTTTATTTATAAGAATTATTACGTGTTTTCGTCACAATAAGGTATTAAAACTTATTATCTACCTCTTTTCGCAGATCTATTTCTTACAAGTATACTTAATATACAGGCAATTCAATTTCGTCCGGGCTTACAACTTATATCAGATTGATCGCTTATCAATAAATAATACAATAAATATTTTCTAATGCTTTCTAGGGTCGGTTAAAAAATTACGTAAGCAGATTTTATTACAATTATTTACGCCCGCAAAAGAATATAGTACCTATTTTAACTTGTAATTATTATGTATATGTTATGTTAAACAAGCACTTAAGCAACTATATTTATTTAAAAGCTAGAAAATTGAAATAAATGCACAATTTCTCATCGAATTGTCCAATCTTTTCTATGGCCTAACATTTGCTGTAAACTGTTATTATTGTAATTAAGTACGAAAACTTGGTTTTGTACCTATTATTAATAATTGCGAGATATTTTTAAAATCATATGCTATTTAGTCATACGCAAATCGCTGACATTGTTTTTAAAATGGCGTCTTTGTTTGTCAAGTCTTTGAAGATATGACGTCATCAGAGATCGGATAATTTATTAATATTATTTGTTCTTAACTTTATATTCTGTGTTGCTAAAACACATTAAATGTTATGAAATACATCGTTGAACGTCAGAATTTGTGAAAAAACAATTAGCAAGAATATATTATCTAAGTGTTAAAATTATCAGAGGTGTTATTTCACTATTAAATACAGTAACTTACTTGTACCTATTCATCTGTATAACAATATATTTTATTACAGCGTTAGCGATTAAAATCCTTTTAGCCAACAAAGCTTTTATAATTGACAAACTAACGCAACAGAGTTATATTTAGCATCCTTAAAGGAAAAAAAAATCAATTTGTGTATATTACATCTCCAAGAAATTAAAAATGCTTTAATAATTAATACATTAGTGAATTAGCTTAGTCAATATGTTAATCTAACAAACTATAAGTAATGTTTGTATTTTACGCGAGGAGCACATATTTAAATAAAACACACTTAACGGTTTTAAACGAGAATATTTATTAAGTAACTTATTCTCAACCAGGACTGTTACCCCGCCTTTAGTCCTTTAGCATGGCAAAACATCAAAACGCCAGGAAAATGTACTAATAGTATTGCGTTTTAAACCGTTAAAAGTGTTTTGTGTAACAAATTATAATTCAATTATTGTTTGTTCAAATATGTGTTGTATTTGTGTAGTGTAATGATTTTGTCTTTCCGTCGTCTTCAGATCATGTACGTACGTAAAAATTTTACGTAATGTTAATTTGAAGGCTCGCCTCGTTTTGATTTCAATAATTTGCGTGTCTATCCACAAATATAGCATATTTTGTACTAATATAACCTTAGGTTTTGTGAGCTTCCAACAGAGAAATTACGACGTTGAATATTTAAATATTTATTTGACGTTATCTGTGAATCTACGTGAAGCGGTGTTCTGCTTTTGTTTTGTCGTTCAACAGTAATCTTATAATCTTCATAGATTTTTATTAACGAATCTGAAACCTATTTACTATTAAACCTTTAAATATATTCAAGAAGGTGCATTCAAGACCTACAAAACTTCTCAGAAGAGTTTAGGTTTTTAGATTTACCTACACGTAGTGACGTTACAACAATTCACGTCTTAGTAAAATAATTATATTAATTATATTGTAATGTTTTAAGTGTGTATGGCAAAACATAAGTAGGTCTGTCTGTCTTTACGTAAAACATCAATATCATACTCGGTGGAGTTATATTTTTATGTGATAAAATTACCTATATTGATGTGAAGTGAACTTTAATTCGTCATACAATCCTATCAATTTGAAATAAGCAGAATATTTCTTATCTATTTATACCGTATAAGATGTATGTAAGAAAAAATATTTTTGTGAAAATCATCTTGTCATTAAAGTATGTTTACAAGTATAATATGCTATTTGTATTCATAGTTATCCTGCGTACAAATTAAAGATAAAAATAATATGTAAAAATTGCTTTTAACGGTTTAAAATTCGAAATTTGTAGATTCGTCGATTTTAAACTATAAGCCGACGTTTCGGACGCTTTACAGTATCCATCTATAATGTAACACAACTTCCATTGTTTCAAGTGCGAGAGGTTTCAGGTTCGAATTCTGACAGGATCCTGGAGGAGGAAAAGTATCCTCGCTTTTTAAATTTAATTAGAATAGACACTTTGTAATGTACTTTAAATATTCTCTTGATTCGAAAGCTACTACAATTAATCTGATAAATAAAGAATAGAGCATACTAAAAGGAAAACGAGTTACAATTGAAAATGGACACAATCAATGTTTCATATTTTCAATGAATTTTGATCACTTGGGAATTTCCCTAAACCAGAATGAGGTGATTAATTTACGATAAATAACAGTCACTATTTTTAACAATACAAAATAACGGAAAACGTTATTATAACGCTTAAAAGTATATACAAATATTATCTTTTGTCGGGCTCATTCGATGGTGGCAGTATACGGTTAGTAATCAAAAGGTCGTGTGGTTCCCGCCGGGTTCAACATATTTTATTAATTTGTTCATCTGGAAATTCTAGATTTTAAAAAGGGGAGGTATATCGAAATTACTAGTCAATAATCTACGTTTACATCTGGTAGAGCTGTGGAGTTGTAATCGTTTCAGTTTCTATCTGTGGGTATGCGAATGTAGAATGAAAATTTGGCTGGGGTACTTACAAGTGAATACTATACTTGGCTGTCCTTCTCTGTCGTGATAAAATAATGTCGGTTTGGTTTTTTTGCAGCTTACTTAAAGAGGAAATTACTAAACCAAATTACACGCAATTCAGAGCTGTAAACATTTAATTCACACAATGTCAGGCAAAGATTATAGTTATTATCTGTGCTTGTTATAAATAGTTTTTTTCCATGTTGGCTTACATAAGTGGCCATTCAAGTAGGTATTGCATAAGCACTATTTGGTGGGGGCTAATGGGGGTGGAACTTTATAGATGAGGGCATAGGGGGTAGTATAAAACAAATTACACTATACTTTGTATATTTATACCCAATACTTTATTTATTATGAATTGCGCTGTAGGTCATTGATATCAAACGGATATTTCCGCGTCTTTGCTACTTACTTTTATATGACAGAGGGCAAACAAACAGAGCTTTTACATCTGTGTACGGTGGTTTGTGACCCGGACAGAATTTCTATATACCTACCACCAATTTATTAACCAGACGCCCAGACGAAGATATGTTTCAGAAAAATAATAAATTAATTAGAAAATGTTAGACCTTGATAATTAGGCATATATCGCTACCATTATACTAACAAGCCCATAAAACAAGGATGCCCACAGTTGGCAACATCGGTTTGGACCACCATAACATCATTGGGAGGTTGAAGAGCTGGACAGGTGAGCGGTTCTAATACTATTATATCCGTTATGTAGTACTACGTCACGTTCAAATAGTCGTGTTTCATTCAGTTTTAAATGAACTATTAAAAGTCCTCATTTTATTAATGATAAACAACACTTAATACTTAAAATTTTATTTATACTAAAATCGTAATTAACAACACGTTAAACAAAGATAGGAACAACAATTGTCTACGTAATACTATAATAAATTGAATGGAGTCAAGAAAAGCTATAAAATAGTGCAATGTATACAAAACTGTTTCTTTAATCTCAAATTTAAACTAAACCATTGAAACAAATCACTGAAAACAATTGATTTTCATGAAATGACGTTGGTCTGTAATTTGTTTGTGACTCAAGTAATTAATTAGTCTTCAAGTTCGGCCATTTACTTAAATATGTTTTCGATGTTTCGTCATCACGAGTAGATGACGTCATTAGAAAATGAGTATCTCTGGAATAAATACTGTCTATAGTTTACGCGAGTAGTACACATTTAAATAAAAAACTTTAACGGTTTAAAAAGCGATATATTGCGCGCACTAAACTTGTTTGAAAATTATTTTAAATACGGCCCAACGTTTCAGATGCTTTACAGCAGCCGTGGCTTATATAATAATAATTTTTAAACAAGTTTAACGAATATATCGCGTTTTAAACCGTTCAAGTGTTTTCTTTATCTCTGGACTAAGCGAAAACTCAACCACGATGTAATATATCTCGTGATAGCGAAAAGTCTAGGACCATTTCTCTGTTATGAGGTCAAACAGCTTGAGAGTCCTTATAACTTGATTTTTTTTCTAGACCAGGGGTTCACCTGATGTGAGGTGAAATACCCAGCTATATAACATCTGAACAAGATGCGTTGTCGACCTATTTTGGCTTTGGATATTCGGAATCCACAGACTAAAGCCGGTACGCGATGAAATTAACGGCTTTTTCAATTGTTGGACGGTGGTTGACCTGGACGGAATTTATATATTTCTACCACCCATTAAATATCCAACATGTTTCAGAAAATACTGTCTATAGTTTACGCGAGTAGTACACATTTAAATAAAACACTTTAACGGTTCAAAACGCGATATACTAGTTAAACTTGTTTGAAAATTGGACCCTCCCCGTGACCACGGCTGCTGCAAAGCATCCGAAACGTCGGGCCGAAGTTAAAAATCATTGTCAAATAAGTTTAACTAATATATCGCGTTTTAAACCGTTAAAGTGTTTTATTTAAATGTTTCAGAAAGATTATAAATTGAAAAATTAGAGACATATTAAACCCGGTGCCGATCGAATCGACCCGTTGATTATTAGCCATACATTGCTAACATCACCAACGAGTCCATCGTATGATCTACTTGGGTACATAAATATGGTGCCTCATCTTAAAGGTATTTACAATTTAACGTATTTATAGCTATAAAGGTACACTCGCATTTAAAACACCACGATCTTTCCAGTCTTTTCTGATGGACTCCGGTATTTCTTCCACGTCTAGTAAGTCTGTTACTTTAGCTGGAAATGGGGAGTAATTCTGCCAACTCTTGATTTCTTCGAAGAGCGCGTCTCCGGGGCATTCTGTGTCTCTAACTTGGCGATGCCCGACGAGTTTATAATTGCTTTTGATGTAGCCTAGTTGGACACCAGCAGATATTAGGGCTTTTGCTGTTTTTAGCTGTTGTGGGGGTGGTAATTCATCTATAAACAAACGTAAAAATATGTTGGCTCTCTTAGTAACTGGGGTACCCAATTCGGGGTTAATTATAAAAAATTACTATTTGTAATAAAATAAACTTAATTTGTGTGTTTGTCAGTACTTGGTCTGTACATCCACTTTTATTTTATAATTCATAATTTAGCAAAATATTGGAAGAAAATATTTTAACATTATTCTATTGTAATTGTATCATACATTTTAATATATACACTCAGCATATTGATTTATCTCTGGATTATTTTTTAATTAAATAGTCTAACGTCCAATACGTAATTAGTTTCGGGTGAGCAGGACACAGACCCTTGATGATAAGGGAAAATCGATCTGAACGGACACAATATGTGTGCCCAATATCGCAAAATAAAGGAGGTAGTAGTTTTTTTTATTATATGTAGCATTTAAAATTTTAAAAGCAAAGTTGAAGTGTATGTCAATTTAAAACGGTCTGTAGTTTACGCGAGTAATAAACAGTTTCAAACGCGAAATGTATATGTACGGCCCGACGTTTCGGATGCTTTGCAGCCGCGACCACGAGATATAGTTCGCGTTTTAAACCGTTTTTTTATTTATTGATTATACTAATTTAATCAATACTTACTCGACCAATCTCCAATTAGGCAAATGCCTAAGCTAACATTGTTGAAGCGAAGGGAATGGGCTCCGAGGGTCGTCCAGCCGCGACCTTCATATGCGGAGCCGTCACCACCCACACCAAAACTTAACAATGATAGAAATAGGTTGAAAATAAACAGCATTTTTTATAGATACTTGAATATTTCAGTGATTCAGTTGTATGCTTTGCTTTGTGTACTGACTAGGGTTTGAGTTCGAGTCACGGGAAAATTAGTTTAGGAAAAACAGAGTATATAATATACAATCGATTTACAATAAAATTTAAAAGCCTCTATTGAAATATCACATATCTTTTTGTCCCATTACATTTTTACATCAACACATTACATTTTTTGAAACTTTTTTTGTGTCTAATGGTTAAAAGGCATATTAAAAAACACGTCATAATTACCTTAGAAACAATACAAAGATACTTTTAATATGAACTGAAAGAAAACGGTTTTCTCCCGTAAAAGCTTTTTTTTAAATCAAATGTTATCAGTAAAACTTGTAAAGGCACTGTCTCTGAGTACCTACATACCTACATACATTTAGATTTCTATAAAATTTTATTTTTTTCCCTAGATAATAAGAATATTAGTCTTAACTTATCATAAGAGACATTCCTGTTTAGTTTCCTAAGTAAACAAATAGATACATAAAACCCTACACTTAATAAAACACTAAATTACTTATTAAATACTTGTAGTTGAGCTACCGAAGTAACTAAATACAGCGACAAGAATAAAAAAACAAATATGCATTGTTTTAGTGTACTTTAAAATCAAAGAAAACCTTTAAAATAAAACACTTTAACGGTTTAAAACGCGATATATATTAGTTACACTTATTTGAAAATTATTATAACTACGGCCGGACATTTCGGATGCTTTGCAGCAGCCGTGGTTATAGGGAGACATCGCGTAGAATATCGACATAGATCGCGTTTTAAGCCGTTAAAGTGTTTTATTTAAATGAGTACCACTCGCGTAAACAACAGACGGTATTTAAATAAATCCTTACTTATATCCAATATCCCACCAGCCTCGCGTGTCCATATGGAAATCTTGCATGGAGCGCATAGCTTCTTCACAACGGTAGCTGTCCATGCACGCACGTGGTGAGTACGAGTGATGTATAACGACGTATGGTACTGGAACGAGCAGTGGCAGGGTCTTTTTGGGCGGCCTGGCGTGCCACTCTTCGCGTCTCACGAATGGAAAGTCGAGGGTTATAACTTCGTTGTCGGATAATTCATCTTTAGAAACAAAAGACAATTATATTTTCTCGTTCTTAGGAGTATATTGAAATCAAGACTTTTAAAAACTGAGAAAATGAAGACTTGAACCGGCATTCATAACGTACCGTGCTGTTGCTCAAACCAATTGAGCTAGCGAGTCATTTTGATTTATAATCGACTTTTAATTTATAAAGTGCAGTCACGTGCAATACATTTTGACAAATGTTATAATTAAAAAACGGTGTACGAATTTTGTTTTCACAGCATTCAGCGGAAACTAACTGAAAGAGAATTCCAAGGTTTTGTATTTCTTATTTCGTTTTTTGGGCAGGAGCATCGCTGGATGAATAACCCAGCTGGATAACATCTAAACAAGATGCGCTGTTAGCATGTTTTGGCTTCAGTTATTCCGAAATCCACAGGCTGAAACGCTAATCGCGTTTTTGCTACGTACCCAAACCTCGTAGTCTACGGTCGAGAGCACTAACCTGAGTAACTATAGCAACGAGGCATTTCATGGATTTTTTTATAATAGTAAACAGTTTTAGGCTTGCTTTTAATTTCAGGGGCGAAAGAATAACAATAATACTACCTAACCTGACACATTCTTTTGCCATTTGCGGTATCACTACTTATATACTTCGTTATGAAAATGTCGGCCAAAATTAATTATACATATATACATAAAAACGGTTATTGTGACTTATATTTACAAACTAGACATATACAGTCGGGAGCATTTTTTTAGATCATTAAAGAAGAATCATTTATTTATACGTATCTTTTAATTTATTGATCCCTTTTCGCAGCGCACACAACGAAAGCCCTAAAAATGAATAATTTCGCGCGTTTATCTACATAATCTAGCTAATCAGCTTTATAATGTAAATAGAAGAAAAAAAATACTATCGTCACGTGTGGTAATAAATGGTAATATTCAGTAAGTGGTCTATTGAATGAAATAATTAACGAACATGAAGGTCGGCTGAGTTAAGTTATCGCTATCATTTATACAAATATCACAACTTGCCTGTGAAATCAGCGGGAAAACATTTAACTGTTATCGTACACATTAATAACTCGAAAAGAACCAACTTGCACATCACTATTTCTCACTATGGTCCTGGAAAAAAGATATTTTGTTGATCACTTGAACCAGATTCATTTTAATAGATGTACAATCGGAGATACACGTTTTGTGTTAATATAAACTATGATTACAAACAAGAGATAAACTATTAATTTATGACGTATCTAGGTCAAAGTGGAGGACAAACATTGTATTCAACGTATTAGTATATTATGTCAGAGTGAAATAAAATGTATTTAAATAAAACACTTTTAACGGTTCACAACGAGAAATATATTAGTAAACTAATTTTTTATTTGGTCCATGATCCAACGTTTTGTTACTACAGACAGTGTTTTAAATTATATAATAAGTTACTAATTAATAAAACTGTTTGTCGAAATCATATCACTGCTTTTATTTAAAGATATTAAAAAAATAACTGTTTAAAACGCGATATATATTACTTGTTAAAATATTTTTAACTACGGCCAGACGTTTTAAATGAGATAACTAATATATATCGTGTATTAAACCGTTAGTGTTTTATTTAAATTTGCGCGTAAACTACAGATTTAATAACACAACTTTTATGTTACTTTAATCAGTATATAATATAATCTAAATAAATACTCTTTGCTTTAAAACATTTAAAAGACTATGTATTTAATAAATTTTTTAAGCTTACCGAAATTAATTTGAACAATATAAACTTAACTACACGATTTCAACGTAAAATTGACGAAATTTTAACAGAATTTAAGATGTACCACACCGACTACTGTCTTTAGCGGCATTGGTTGAACTTTAGATGGGCATGTAATGACATAGGCAACAACCTCACAGCGGTTTATCCCCGCAGCTGGCGCGTAAAATAGGTACCGTACGAGATTGGAACACGTCGAATAAAAAACATAATTAATTTGATTTTAATTTTGTTTACGTTGGCGAACGTAGCACGTTGTGTGATATGATGTAGAGTGAAAAATCTTTGTTATACATACATGGCTCAATATAATATTTATAACAATTTGCTTCTCCTACGATTTGTCTTAATATAATAAAAAATACCCGTTGATTTTTAGCAATGAATGACTAAAAATCAACGGGTCGTGGGTTCGAATCTAACCAACGTGTTTCTAATTTTTCAATTTATCATTCTTCCGAAATATGTCGTTTGGAAATCTGGATATTAAATTTGCGGTAGGAATATAAAAATTCCGTCCGGATCCATAGATGAAACAGCTGTAATCCGAAAAAGCCGTTAATCGTGTTTCAGTCTGTGGATTTTCGAATATCCAAAGCCAAAACAAGTCGACAGCGAATGTCGCTTATGTTATAAGGGTGGGGTTATTACATCTCCTATCGAGTGAATTCCATTGTTGTCTATCCTCCTCTTTATTAAAAAAAATATATATACGCTTACTTATCTTTAATTTCCTTTAACTTCAGTCTCCCCTGACCGCGACTGCTGCAAAGCATCTTAAACGTGTAACGTTAACGTTCAAAATAGTAACTTGAACCGTTAACCACTTTTAACGATTTAGAACGTGTTATTTACTAGTTAACTAGTTTTAAATACAACCCGACGGACTTTCGAATGCAGCAGCCGTGGTCACATGGGTACGCACGTTATATATTTCACGTTTTAAACCCTTAAATGTGCTTTTATTTAAATGTGTACTATTCGCGTAAACTACGCAAATACAACTTACAAGTGTGTGTGTTAGTTTAATTTTAATAATACACAGTCAACTTATGAAATCTTTATTTACTTAACCGTTCTTAATCAAATAGGAAGAACTTTACTAAGTGCACTCGTCATGTTATGATTAATACAATATTTCGAAACGTCACGATAAACATTGCTTATTAGTTACAACACAATAATAAAGTTTATAGTAAAATATAAACACTTCTAAACACAAGTTGACGCTTGTTTTTTTACCTTAACTGTTGTAACTGTCTCGTTGGTCTAATGGTTAGTGCGTTTGTTTGCAAATATCGACGTTCTGAATTCGAATCCTGGATGAAGTGTAATGTTTGACATTTGGAATTATTCTAAGAAAATGCTTAATGCCTAGCCCGAGAAAAAAGTTGGAGGTGTCATCATTTGAATCTAGTAGTCAGTCCAATCACAACTAATTTAGTGGGGGTAGTCGTTAAAGCCGATAGGCTTGAGGAACTCGCACTGGAACAGCGTGGTGGGTCTAGTTAATAAGACTCTCTCTTAAAAGACAGCAGAAAGAGATAAAAGAGAGAAATATATCTAGGTTGACAAATCACTTTAGACGTATAAGATAAGAAGCGAGTAAGTGTGGAGCACATGTTCTTGCCCCGGCATTTGAACCCAGTCTTACTGGACGCGAGAGGCAACGCAACGCGTTTACCAATGAACATTGCCGTGTTCATTTATACCTTATTAGTGCGTGATTTACAATCAATTACGTACTTACAATCTTAAAGAAAAAAAAATGAAACATATTATCTACTATAGAAAGATTCAATACGAGAAACGTTCAAGTCATTACTTATAATGGGCATAGATTAATATTGTATAGGATTTTTTATTTTCCTGGTTCTTAAATAGATTTTTGGACACGAGTATGATGTTTATATATGTATGAACAATATATATAAGGTAATGTACACATATATGTGTATATAGAATAAATATGTGTTATTGGACAGCAGTTCCTTGTGGTAAGATATTTTTAAATCTCCTCTAATTAACACATCAAAGTATTACCCTTACTAATATTATAAATGCAGAAAGTAACTCTGTCTGTCTGTTACTCTTTCACGCCAAAACTACTGAACAGATTTGAATGAAATGAAATGGGTTGTAAGGGGTTAAAAGGGGGGGTGAAAGTTTGTATGAAAATTCTACCCCAAGTCACAGCTAGTAGGTAATAAAGTGGTGTTTTGCTACCTATAATTAACGGTTTAAAACGCAAAGTATAAAGATTAGCTCAACAATATTATTACGGTTGTAAAGGTACAAAACAAAAGTAAGTTTTCCAATATACTTCGTAATCTTAAAAGTATCAAGTATAATGTTTTTTATTTAATTTATATTAACTTCTTCATTCTATGTAAGCAGTCCATTTTTACTAAACTTACATAGACACGGCTTTTATTTCTCTATAAAGTATAAATAAACAGGTTTTATATTTATAACACATTTGATTTAAATAATTATTTACGAATAGCTACTTAAATTTACTTTAAGTTAAGCACAGCCATTTTTAAGCGCAGGGAAAGTTTTCAATTACTGAAAGATTCAGAAAAATGCTCCCAATTCGATATAATATTAGATAGTGCCTTTCCAGGACATTCGGTGGCCATTACTTGGTTGTGTCCTACAAGTTTGTAATCTGGTTTTATATAGCCTTTAGTTACTCCCAGCTGGATGAGTGCTTTGGCTGATTCCAACATCTCTTGAGGTGGTTGTTGAACTGAAAAAATAAATTGTGTAACGTAAAGTAGTAGTATATATTAAATAAAACATGCATATACTAATATTACAAAGCTGAAGAGTTTGTTTGTTTTTTAGTTCGAAAGCGTCAATCTCAGGAACTACTGGTTTGAATTGAAAAACTATTTTTATCTTAGCTAAATCATTTATCGAGAAAGGTTTCCGACTTTTTAACATCACGTTGCGACCAGTAGGAGTACCACGACAGTGGCAAATGTGAAAAAAACGGGATAAAAATATTAATCTTTAGGGGTTTCCGTTCCGCGTGCGCTGCGAATTCGATTAAAGATACCCAAAAATATGTATCAAAGAATGTTTCCTCTTTAAATGGTCTAAAAATGTCCGCGACAGTACATGTCCTCATCTTTTAAGATTAACTCGCAAGAACGACGGCACGCAGTCAAAGTCGCGGGCACAGCTAGTTATATACAAATCTAGAAAACGGCCCAAAACACGAACTACTTAATAAATCCGTTTAGGATGCATCCGTAGCCCGTACTGCGATAAGTGAACTAGTATATTTCGAGTTTTAAATTTTTTTTAGAGATTATACTAATATTAAGCTATATCGTTTTGTTTGTATTTTTATTAAGAGCTTGCTAAGATCGACAGTGTTACATAGTTCCCATCTTGGTCGAAACCAAGCTATATAAGCAATAAATCGATATTTATTGTTGATCAATGACAGCAAAGTACAAAGGGTTAATAATCTAATCAAAATATTTAAGCCAAACCAGAGCCTTACCTCTCCAATCACCGATAAGACAAATTCCTACGCTGACACTATTGGCTGGTCCCGCGTGTATTCCCTTTGTCTCCCATCCTCTTCCTTCGTAAACATCTCCACTGCTACCTATACAAAAGCTGTAACAACATAAAAACTAAATAACTCCTTGTATAGAGTACAAAAAAACCATAGATAAGAAGAAACAAATAGATTTTTTATCTGTAGTTTACTTTTTATAGTCACTACTCTACTGTCAAAGTCGACCGCCAAAAAAAATTAAAGTCTAAGCTATTGGTGGTCTAGTGCTTAAAAAATCTATAACTTCAAACTTAAGCTTGATTTAGGACTCGGTAGCTCAATTGGTTAGAGCAATAGAACGGAACGCTAACGACTCGTAAGTTTAACAATTGTTAACACTTGTTAAAATCCTGCCCGAGTCGAAAATTTGTTCAATTTATTATCGATTTTTATATTATACCGTTGAAATTGTTCAAAACTCACTTATATCCAATGTCACCCCACTTTTAAATCCCTCATGTGGTAATTTTGCATGGATTGCATAGCGGCGCTGCATTTTTCGTGATTATCACAAGCGGAAGGGATGTATGTATGATGGATCACGATGTAAGGTACTGGAGTTTGAAGCAGAGTTGTGCCAATCGACGGAAGTGCTTGCCAATCCGAGCGAGAGTAGAATTTAAACGGTGGCTCAGTATCTAGAACGAAAAAATATTAATTTTATTTTCTATTGGATCGGCGAGGCTTCATACTTGAAACCATTTGTTTTGTCTATTGTTTTTTGTGCCCAAATGTATCTGTTTGTTCTTTTAAATAAAACACTTTAACGGTTTAAAACGCGAAATATTTTAGTTAAACTTGTTTGAAAATTATTTTTAACTACGGCCCGACGCTTCGGATGCTTTGCAGCCCGTGGTCACGGGGAAACGGTTTAAAACGCGATATATTTTGTAGTTTAGTTTCTCCTTCTTCGTGATAAATCAAATAATAATATTATTTATTTCTTTATTAACTTTATTAATTACAAACACCACAGATAATACTTGATTAATAAATAAATAAGAAGCTATTATTTAAAAGTACATATTGATTTTTAAATGTTTGAAAAAAACTTTTTTTTTCATAAAATATTTGTAATATAGCATAGGTACAGATTAATGTTCTCAACCTCTGCGTGGTTCGCTAAATTGCAACTTCCGATCAGGTGTTTCCCGAGTACGATCAATTCAAACGTGTTTTTATAAAGATTTGACATTATAATAGATTACAAACAGGTCGAATGTTAAAGATAACATACGTTTATGATAGTCGACAAAACAACAATGGTTCGTTATCGTCTTAGTTGTGTTTTTATCGAGACAATTTTCACGATATAAACACATGATCGGAAAAGTTCTAGAAACTAAAATTAAACGGGAAGGAATATCGAAATTCCATCCGGGTCACAGCCCACCGTTCACAGGTGAAAAATTAAATGATTTCTTATCTGTGGAGTTCGTCATATTTCGGCTTCAGTCTGTGGATATCTGAATATCCAAAGGAAATAGTTAAGATGTTATATGGCTGGGGTATTTTATCTACTATCTAGTGTACCTCATGCTTGTCTATCCTCTTCTATCATAAAAAAACACAATGCTAACGAAGAAAATGTTCTCCCTATAGATATTGTGGAACAATGAATTTCTACCAAAAATTTAGCTATCCTTAGCTTATACAGATAAAATTAAATACTCCTTTTGTCTCAACCGTATTTGATCCGAAGACTGTTTTACATATATATTTATAAAAAAATTAACATCAACCAGAAATAACAGTGTATACATACACTGCTGTAGTTGTTACTGAAGGTATTTGCAAGTTTACAAAATGATTTTATTATCTATCAAGGAAGCTAAACTAGATTCACTTAGTTATAAAAGGATATAAATAATGTATTCTGTATATCACATTGAGAATGTCTAAGTCTATAATAGGACGGCAGCGCATATTAAATACAGATAAGTTCCCTACCTATCAAGTGTTGCCATGCTTATTATTATTTTTTTGTTGTAAAAAAATATTGGCACATGTAACTTACTATACTGTAATCTTGGTAAGGCGAAAACTGCGCACGCGTTGACAAACACAATTAACACTTTGAATAACATCGTAAACAAGTTATCTAATTAAACAAAATATACGATTTGCCTCCTACTGTCAGACTATACGAACTTTATTGTTATCCTCGCTTTTATTTATCCATATTCAGTTCAAGTACCGTCACGGTTCTTTCCCAATCATGTAAAACAACACCATTTTCCATTTAATTTATAAAGGGTATGCGGACTTATTAAGGAAACGTGAAACAGAATAAAAAAATAATTGAGTAAAATTATAGTTAAAAAACCTTTTTTTAATTTTACCATAAACAACTGAAAGATTTTCAATAAAAGTCGCAAATTATTTCCGATTTTATGAAACAGTTATATATCATACAGTTTTAAAGTTTGTATCTATAATTATCTAAACAACAAGTAGTGTCCGTTATTATAATATATTTTTGGTATTGGCGTATTAATCCGTTGGAACAGTTTGATTACAATAACTTACTACTTATGTTAGACAGACCTTATTTAAAATTGTAAAATGTGCAATCGAATGACTTAATTCTTTCCCTGAAAAAAAAAATGTTTTCAGCGCCACACGATTCGTCTACAAATGAGGTTCTGTACTTTAGCAATTTTTGTTATTCGATAGTTAACTCAAATAATCGTTACTAAGGTACAGACATCACTTGCTCTATCGACAAATATTAATAAGTTTAAAGGGGGCAACAATAATGGATCATTATCGGTTATCGGATATCGGTGATGACGTCATTAATCTAATCATCAATCATGGAGATAAAATAAAACTAGTTACCTTACAAATGACGATAGTTAAAGATAATTTTATTGTATATTCTCTTGAGATTTTACAACTACGTTGTCTGTATATTGTAGGAATGATTCCACGTCTGTCCTGGTTATCAAATTAAATAACATTTTGGTATAGTTTCCTTTAAAATAGCCTAAATGAATTAAATGATTCTAAATTTGTCTTAGGTCCAGCCTTATCTTCAGATACGCAATAAAAACATAACGTGACTGATTAGTACAGTGATTTAAACACAACTTACGATAAAATCTTACAAGATAAGTATTGTAATGTTTCAATTAGACAGGTAACTTATGCGATAATATTATTTACGCGAACTAATGATCCGCTATGAACAAGGCCGGGGAAGAACCTTGTAATTATAGTGATGTAACACTTTCACTTTTAAATATTTTTTAAGTGTATGACATCGTCGTACTAAGAAGGAGACTAATTATTTTTATAGTTTACGGACTTCGGTGTCTTTTGGCATCGGAAATTCAATAATTACAGACGTTTGCAGTTATTCGCAAAAGACCCTGCGAAGGGGCAGTAGCGTAGATAAAAAATTGTAATTTAGGTAATATACTTCGCATCTATCGACTGTAATTAAGCTAAGAAGTCTGCCTTAATTGAGTCTGCTAGAGGCAGAGTGGCCTTATAACATAATATGATTCAATAAATAAGAAAAATAAAAATTCGCAATTTACTTAAGCGAAAGAAAATTTGTACTTTAATTTGTGTAAGAATTATGTCAACAATTTTCGGTAACTGTAGACTATAAAAATATAAATAATTAAATTCATAAGATTACAGTTAGACTACTCTGCCTCTAGCGGCTTCAATTAGTAATAGTGTTGGTGGAATACCAAATGACAGGCTAGATACAAGCAATGGAGTTGCCCGTGTAAACAAAAATCTGCCTGATTTTCATTTCGGAGTAATATAATTTATTTATTTTATTTATTTACATTTATTTACATATATGCACTGTCATAACAGGTTGGATCCCAATGCGACAGAGATCTAAAAACTAAACAATATAATTATATATGATAGAACAAATATATATGAACTTAAACCAAACTATCGTTCATAACTCAAAATAAACTTTAATGTATTTGTGAGTTCACCCCAAGGACTGTAAAAAATATCTGCTTTTTTGTGCAAAACATTTAGGACCTCGACCGTCCTCGTCCATTGTGCCTTTGCCATTAAGTTCGTTCTAGCAAAAGGCACCACGAGAAGAGGTGGCGCGTGTCTTTTGTCCCTATAGCAGTCAGGCACGTTTATGCTTAACCTGCTTAGGACGCCGATGTTGCATACTTTCCCTCTTAATAATTTAATGAAAATAATGAATATACAAAAAAAATATTTAAAAAAATCATTTACGGAATGTCCACTGACGTACTGAGTCGTACCATATGTACTGAAGACTGTTATATCTTAGGGAAAAAATAAACGCCAGGCGTATATTTTCTTCCTAAGACATAACATTTATTGATAGATAAATTATTATTTAAATTAATATTTGCTCTTGTTTTGTCATTGAATCTCCTTTAAATTGTGTTATTAATAACGGTACACTTTACAATGTACCAATAAAACTTGCAATATTATTTCTCGTTGACTGTAATATTGTATTAAGGGTCAGACATATTAAGGTAAATGGCGTTTTACCTTTCAGTTTGTTTTTCGTGGAATACTATGATGTATGTCTCCATACAATGGAATGTTTGTTTTATCTCTTTAATAAATATGTCATAACAAAGGGGACTTTTACTTAACAGTAATCGGTGCTTCGCAAGAAATATTTGCGTCAATACGAGCTTAAGAGGGTATATCCCCTCCGCAGTGTTCTACTAAATACGCTGTTACATAAATGCCGTTGGATAGTCTCAAACGCTATAAGAGGACTAAGTACTTAAAGAAGAAGATCGAATCAAATGGATCAAAACAACATCATGGTGAACAAAAAGTTGTTAAAAATACCCCATATTTCCAATCGCATCTTCTTTTGACATATGGGTGGGCTAATTCAGCTTTCGCCAAATGAACCTTTTAGTTTAGTGAGTTTATGAAGGATTTAGATATTCATCGAAATACTTAGACCAATTACCAACACGTTAGATAAAAATCATATGTTCGTACGTTGTACTCTCGAAGGTAATTACTAAGGTAATTAGGTAAGCTGACGTAAGGAAGTTATATTATAAACTAGCTGTATCAGCGACTTCGTCCGCGAAGAAACGTCATCAAAACTCCATCTTTATAAATTAAGGCTGTTACTCACGACATCGGTTAATCTTAAAAGATAGTAGGCATATATGGCCGCAGACATGTTTTTAGATTATTAAAAGAGAAATCATTTTTTTATACATAGTTTTTGTGTATCTCAACCTTGTTCGCAGCGTACGCAACAGATATCCACAAGAATTAGTATTTTTCCCCGTTTTTTTTTTACGTTTTTCGCTTTTTCTTCGCTGCTATTAGTCACAGCGCGATGTTTTAATCCATCCTCGATAAATGCTCTAACCAACACAAAAGTATTTTTCAATTCGAACCAGTAGTTATTGAGATTAGCGTATTCAAACAAACAAGCTCTTCAGCTTTATATACTACTATAGATTTTAATGAATGCCCTCTGTGAGTGTCCTTAAAAAAATGTCTGTTAAGAACGTTATCTTTTGAATTGTAGGTTCTTCCAAACATTTGCTTTATTTTGGTACCCGTTTACAAAGAACTTATCAACAATATACAAGGCCTTGATCAAGAAATCTCTACGACGCTTTAGTCGTGTAAACAAAGAACTACTTACAACTAAAAATAACTTTTTTAGCCAAAAGTTTCACAGCTTGAATCTAATCGTTCAGTCCACTATAAGAGTGGCTTAACAAAACAATAATTAATCGAAAGGTTGACAAGGGCGGAGAAACACGTTCATGATCTGAAGAGGGGCATACCCGAAGATGAATTACGTAAAGATTAGTCACCACAAGAATGTATTGTAGCAAACTATCACCTCCAAATCTGTGAGAGCCGATTGAGGCGCTTATCAAATTATTAGCATAATATTAATATGAATACAAACACATAAATAAAACATTAGCTGGCTGCCCCAACGCACAAAAGGACCTTAAAAAGGGTGAGTTGATATATTATTTTACTTAACTTTGTGTATTTTTTTAATTGATTGATACTATCTGTAGTTTACGCGAGTAGTACAAATTTAAATAAAACATTATAACAGTTTAAAACGCGATACATATTAGTTACACTAATTGGAAATAATTTAACTACGGGCCGACGATTCGGATGCTTTGCAGCAGCCGTGGTCACGGGTCACATCATCATCATACATTAGCGCTAGATTATCTTTAAGAAACAATACGCTTTCAACTTTTGTTAAAAAGTACATTTTAGTGCAAATTCTTACCTCGTTGTTTGTAATATACAATTTTGGTACTTTCTCGAGATCCCCTCTTTATAAATGCAAACTACTTAAACGCACATGTTTATTATTTTTAATCTCTATACACTTATAATATATAGGCAAATTTTGTTATTATAATATCAAGATCGATTTGACTTCACTCTCTATAATTCTATATAAAATGTTAATTTATCGAAACATCATGTTTTTATAACTTAGGTGTCTATTTTTAAAACGTGTTTGTCTAAGCAAAGTATATATTGATATCATAATTTTTCTAAAATTATAAGGACCGGTTCCGCAAACCACTATTAGACGAATTCTCGTTGGACGAATGTTTATAATCTATACAAGTAGTACCTAATGTTTATAAAATCTATAATACTTGAAAACGAAATATAATTACTAGGAATCAACCGTGTAACCGAATTTTAAGTTATCTTTCGATTTCATTAGGATATGATGAATATCTCGATAGATTTTGATAGAATATGAACGCAAACAAATTTGTGTCGGTAATACTTGTTCCTCTATTATTAATGTTTTAAATGTCTGTGTGAATGCCGATCTATACTGTAATAACAGTGGATATAACTTATTGTATTTTTCACGCAACTTAACATTTTTCATTTTATAATTAAACTGATTTTTAGTGGTTAGATTTATTTATTAGCGATCGGTTCTACCAATCATTAACCCGTTTGATATTTAAATACTAGTAGTACATACATACATCTATACTGTAGATTACGCGAGTAGTACACATTTAAATACAACACTTTAACGGTTTAAAACGCGAATAATCCGTAAATAATAGTTGTGGTCACAGCTGCTACAAAGCACCCGAAATGTGCAGCGTCGGGCCATAGTTAAAATAATTCTTAAATAAGTTTAACGAATATATTTCGCGTTTAAACCGTGAGTGTTTTATATAAATGTATATTCCGGTTTTAATAAGTTAAAACCATTTCTTTTTTCTTAGCAGTCGTCGCGTCTAATATACATAATTACCAAATGACAATTCGTGAAAACGCTGGTACTCAAGCTTTGATTTTCTTTTATCTTGATAATACTTACGATTCGATTAATGATTTCGAGAGCCATCAAGATATTCATGACATTGCGTGTTTATTTAGTTGCTGTTTACTTGTGTTTTTTGTTTAAGGTACGATGACTTTCGCGGTTTTTGTTTTATTCTCGTTAATCGCTTCATCGCAAAGTTTTCCACCCAGACTGCTTAGCTCGAACGACCTGTGTAAGTAACAATACAATTTAAACAGTTGTACTAATACTCGCAATAGGTAGCATGTACGAGTACTATTTTTTTATCCTTATTTTTGCCATAATAAAACATTCTATCTGCAAAAATTATCGATTTGTAACATGCGGCCATTGGTCAGTATTAATGTTTCCCACTATCTCTGGAAATAGTGGGAAATCTGCGAGTCGTAATTTGAAAAAGAACCATTTCTTCATCTGTTTTTTTTTCTTCTTTTTAATTCTAGCCTACTAATGACGTACGTATAATATGGATGTCTGTTACTTTTACGTACACTAATGAAAATACAAATTAACAAAATCCCAATAAAACTATAATATATATTTATATTGTGATTTATATAATAAAAATATAATATAATTATTATTATATTGACAATACTTAACATTACGTTTATAGTAAAAAATTTAAGACTGTCCTGACCAGTTTTTTACTTTACGTTCTTTTTTTTTACTTTAAATTTACTTAAATGTGTGGAACCATGTTTACACATTTCTTTGTAGGTTTTACTAATCGATATCATTTATATGTGAATATTGGAAATGAATGATTATGGTATCCAAATCGAACCTTGGGCCTCTCAGGCTTACAACGCGCCACAACGGTGTTCAAAGTTAAAGTCGGAGTTTAGTTGAAATATATTTTCCAGCATACTGTTATCCATTCCCGTTCATATCACGTGAAGAATGGAATGCCAGGCCACCGACATCTATCGCAAAGCAGAATTTGCCAGTGCCACTCGTAATTATACATCATAGTTACATACCGGGGGCTTGTCACAATCAGGAAGAGTGCGCTAGAACCATGAGATCCATGCAGAACACTCATCAGCTGACCAACGGATGGGCCGATATCGGATATAAGTGAGGATTGTTTACTAGATTTTGTGAAAAGCTTCATTTGAGAAATGTTTTTAGAGTTGCGTTCTATGATTCATAGATGGCGCTTTAATAAAGGAATTTTAGATTTTCTTGTCTACACTAATATTGTAAAGCTCTAGAGTGTTTATTTGAACAACTTAATCTCAGAAACTACTATCAAATATCACGTTGAGACTAACAGAAGCGGAGAAGGAGTGTGAATTGTGGAAGAAAGGGGAATTTTTCGCCTTGGTTTCCCTTGCGTGCCCTGCGGAGAACGTTCATAATACCTAAAAAATATGTGTAATAAAATGATTTCTTTTTAAATATCTAAAAAATGTTTGTACAGTATATGTCTATCTTATAAGTATTAATAACAAGAACGACGGCACGCGACCGACGTTGTAGTTAAGAACTATAATTGATAAACAGATTTACAGAAACAAATTTTAATGCCTGTTCTTTTTATTATTCAACTAGTGTAAATAGTGGTAAATAACGTGTTTACGTCCACCTACCTCCGCACAGACGTTATTTGCGTTAGTTTCTAGGTTCGATTTCCGGGAAAACGGTTTAGGTGATTTTTACTAACTTAATAAAGTTAGTAAACATATCTGAATAATTAAGATAATTATAATTATATGCATGAATTATAATTGTTATTTACGCATTTAAATTTAACTTAAAGCAGTGTACTCATTAATTATAATTAAAATTTGCAGCTTTGCAGTAGGAAGTGACGGAGTGGTTTACGAGGGTCGAGGCTGGAACCGAGTTGGAGCTCATGCTGCTGGTTTTAATACGAATAGTGTAGGCATTGTATTGATCGGCGATTGGGTCTGTAAGTACTGGCCATAATATTATATTTATTTAGAAAACATTACAGGAACATCAAGAGGATACGTTTAATTAGAAGAGGTTTAATTGTCAATTGTCATCGAATGTGTCCTATAGGTTTCACAGATAATAATAAGCTAAAATTACATAGCCTTCATCTAACTTATAAATATTATGAGAAAGTTCCAGATCTCTACAATAATATTCTTCTACTTATATTTCCTTTTATTTAAAATTAATGAAGCAAAGCTAAACGGTTCTTTTGAAGATGTAGGTTGTTCAACATTAATTTATTTTACCTTTTTTTTTAATATAGAGAAGGACAAACATGCAAGGTTTACTTGATGGGAGGTGAAATACCCCAGCTATAAAACATCTAAAAAATATGCGCTGTCGGCCTATTTTGGCTTTGGATATTCGGAAATCAACCGATTGATATGCACATATTGCGCGAGGGGTGCATGTATTAATACGTTAAAAAAAATCGATGATGACGTGTAGGACACGGTAGCTCGATTGGTTAGAGCAATTTTGACGCTGTGGTTGCCAGTTTAAGTCAAGCAAGTGTCGTAAAAGTAATTCAATTTAAAATCGATTTTTAACCGTTTTTTTTTCAGCGGTCGTACCCCCGAAACAACAGCTAAAAACAGCTAAGGAACTCATTGAAATTGGTGTTCACCTGGGCTACATTAGTCCCTACTACAAGCTGATCGGCCACCGACAAGTGAGAGCCACAGAATGTCCAGGAGAAGCTCTGTTTAATGAAATCAAAACTTGGGATAGATTCACTAGTACTGTAAATTGAAATAACGGATGAAAATAATCGACGACTGTTATTCTGTTTTGTTATTTACTAAGTTTATATTTATTAAATATGTTTTATTACATTATATACACTCTTGTTGACCATAAAGCCTTTTCGTTTCAAGTAGAGCAAGCTTTCATGCCTATAAACGACATTTATATCGTAATTTGTAAGCTAGTTGCCCTTGGACTGTTTCAAAACGTGTCATATATATGACATACAAACATGATATAAAACATACAGAGATGCATTTAATCGATATTTTCATTTAAAGAGATACTTTTTTTCAATATCTTGAGCGTTCTTGCAGAGCACAAAGACGATTTATTTTCCCTATTATTTTCCATATTTGCCACTGTTTCTTCGCTACGCTTTTTCAATTGGATCTAGTAGTTACTGAGATTGGCGCGTTCAAACAAACAAACTCTTCAGCTTCATAATATTAGTACCTATACATCATGAGTGCCTCGGTGACTGGTCTAAACGGTAAATTTTGGGTTTAACTCCTGAAGACACAAAATAATTGTGTTGCGAGAAGGCTGGTACAGTACATACAGCAATCGATCAAAAAATAGACATAAGATATGTCTGTCCCAGGCCCATTTAAAAATTTTTAAAGTGTGTGGTTTGTTCTTCTTTCACATGCAAACTAGTATAAGAAAGCGGATTAGTCTTCTAGTTATTTCATCTATACATATATTGCTTATAATATACGTCTATATACCTAGTGTTATTTAAGATGTGTAATGGACCAAATATCCTGTGAAATAATGGCGCCAAACATCCGGACACCGCCTGGCCATCGTCAAGGAGCACTCCTTCGATATTCACTGAAGTGCGACAAACTAATTATTCCTTCATTTCCTAGGTTTGGTTAGACACTTGGTGATTTAAAATTTGCATCTAACAATTGATTTGCATATCAAAAAATCCTAAAACAGACAAGCTATTTGACAAGCTTTCTTTTTAGTAACAGCAAGCTTCAGGTTATTTATAGTGAAAGTAACGTTTTAGTCCCTTGTTAGCATCTAATCAAGATGCGCTATCCACCAATGTATGCCAAACCACGACACTAGAGTTTTACATCAAATATCGTCTTCCATTAACCACTTCACTTTGTCAATGTTCCTAAAGTAGTTTTCTCTGTCATTGAACAAGCGAAGCAGGAACCAACGAAAATAGACTATGTGACGCCGCATGATTTTATTAAAAATGTTTACGCGATCTCTAGTCTTGGTCGACGGTAATCAGCTTAAGACTATATATCACTATATATATTGCTAATAATACAATGATATCGCTGGTTCGACGATCAACAAAGATTTACCATCAGGAACGACAACTACAACTTCTACTAAATGGTTAAAAGCATTACATATTTCTAGAGGTTTTGGCTTCAAATACCGAGCAGTAAATTGTTTCAGTAGACACATAAAATTGTAAATAAAATCCATCATTGCTGAAGGATTTCCAATTGTATTTTAAAACACGTATTCATTTTCAAATTATACTTACCAAGCAATGGAAAATAGGGATTTAAAATAAATTAAATATAATAAGACTGAATTAATTAAACACATACAAACAAACAGAACAACATGAGTTAGGTGACTAAAAAGCACCCTTTTTGTGACACCGCCAGTGCATGACGGAGAGATACCAAAAGATAGATTCATCGTTAGAAAATAATAGCAGCTGGCAAAGAAAAGTAAAGCACGCTGTACGTACCATGTTCAACATCTTAACGCTCCTATTTATAAGTTCCAGAGATTATTCAAACACGAAATTCCCTCTAGTGTCGAAGTAAGCGCGCGCGCCGCCGCGTCGCACGTTTGTACCCCGAAATTTGCCGATCGTCATTTGTTGAATTGTTCGTAATTTTGAATTATGGACACTTGTCTCGTTAGTGCTGTGCTGTGAATTATATGTGCGTAATTTATAGTAGTCCTACACATATCACACAAAACACAAAAACCGGAGTAAGCTCCCGACATCAGTCTATTTTTAATGTTTTGCAATCTCTTTTTATAATGTTTACGATATTATGCTTTATTTGTATGATGTTCAAAGGCTAATTTCCATGGACGTTGATTACAGGACATCATATTTATCGATAGGTTGAAAAAAATCGATGTCGCGTAGGGCACGGTAGCTTGATTGGTAAGAGCAATAGCACGGAACCCTATGAATGCCGGTTCGAGTCCTGTCCGTGTCGTAAAATTTTTTCAAACTATTATCGATCATATTGGATTCCTAAAAAAGCGATTTCCAACATTTCACTCAAATTAACTTCCTAATATAATTTTTCATAGGTATATTATACAAGCTTTTCTCATTATATGATTATAAGTACCTTTTGACATTCATATTAGTACATAATTACTATTATTTCCGAACAATATAATAACAACAAATTAGGGAAGCTCATTTTTATAGAATATTCTTCAGCTCAGGACAGAGTTCACCTTCTATCGACTGAACTCTTTCGTGAGCTGTCATTTATGAAAAATAGCCTTTATTGCTGTTATAAAGTTCAATTATATTGTTTTTTATCTAATCGCTATAAGCTTAAGTTTAACTATATCGTATATTAGTTAATATGTATGCTTTACAAACAGCTTGTCCTTCGGCAAAGGCCTGAAACACACTCTCACCAAATACCTTTACAGCACAATGCCAATCGGTAACATCAGCAAGGACTCCACGCCGAAGCGCGAAACCTTCCGACCGCCCTGGGTAAAAGATAAGGATGCAGAAGCACCACCACCCTGGACCCAGAGGAAATTGAAACCAGTGGATACTGTTCCTAAAGCAACAGTTAGTTCAGATGAGCCAAGTGTTAAACCTTTAAAACGTAAGTTAGAGATTACAATATTTTTTCGAGTGAGTAATTTAAGTACCTGTCTAACAGTCTTGTCTCAACAATTATTTACTTACGAGCTGACTAAGGAAAGATTATTTTGCCATTTGAAGTAAATTTGCTTCCCATAAACGCAACTATAGATACAGACTAATACTACAGACAATATTGTTGGGAAATTTTTTCAGATCATTTAAAGACGAATCATTTCTTACATAGTTTTTGGTTTCCCTGAACCGTTTTTGCAGCGAATTCAACGGAATCCCTCGAAAAATTTAATAACTTTCCCCGATTCTTTAATATTACCCGCTGTTTCTTCGCTCCTATTAGTCACAGCGCGATATAGCCTATAGCCTACCTCGAGAAATGCTCTAACCAACACAAAAATAATTATTTAATTCGAACCAGTAATTATTTAGTTCTTGTGATTATCTCGTTCAAAAAAAACAAAGTCTTTATTATATTAAGAGAAAAAAAAAATGCAATTATGAAGTCAATATTAAACTTGAATGAAATCTCATTGTATCTTACTTTGTTGTAACTGTAATTGTGTAGTATTCATGCACTAATAGGTATAAAAAGATACTTGCCTAAAAATAAAATAACTACTTATCTATCTTCAGTAAAATCTTTTCTACCGTATTTGTATTTTAAATATTTCAATAGACAGAATCATCGCTAATTCTGTTTTTCCGACTAGCAGCTGTTTTACATCAATAATTTCGCTTATAAGACGACTTATTATTATAAAGCTTATAAGAGGTGACGTAACATTTTATACTAGTCTGACAATAATTTTATGTAACTTTTGTCGGTAATAAAGCTTTCATGTTCTTGTTTAGACATTAAATTTACTGGGAATCAATTTTGTCGAGTCTTTAGAAATAACGAATGATGCTAATAATAAAAAAGGTCCAAGAAATAAATCCCTCCACAATGAGTTTAACAACTAAGTAGTAAATACTGTTTATAGTTTACGCGAGTAGTACACATTTAAATAAAACACTCTAACGGTATAAAACGCGATATATTAGATATATTATGTCTCCCCGTGACCACGGCTGGCCGAAGTTAAAAAATCATTTTCAAATAAGTTTAACGTATATATCGCGTTTTAAACCGTTAAAGTGACTTATTTAAACTAAGTAGTGATGATAACTGGGGCCTGCAGTTCAAAGTCCTCCAAGCACGTGGTTATAAAAGTGCATTATTTACACATGTTATTGCACATAATGGCATTGTATTAAATAAAAAACAATCAAACTATTCAACTGTTTTTCATTCAAATCGCGCCCGTGCGAACCGCGCGTGATTGTTTTCAACGTAAATAGATAAATAAATATATTATTAATTAACTTTTAATATAATAAGTATCTTAATTGCACATTTTGCGGCTTGTACATTCTTTAATAGACACTAAACTACAAACAAAAATGCGATATCTTTAGTATCATGTTGCAAATGTTAACAAACTTTGTTTTGCCATATCAAGTATTTCGACGAAATTTTATGACCATAAACACGGTTCTTGTGAGTTAATCTTAAAAGTAAGACATATACTGTGGCAGACATATTTCGATAGATTAAAGAATCATTCTTTCATATTTTTTGTCTTCTTGAATGGATTTCGCAGCGCACATAATGGACCTCTTAAAAATGGAACTCTTAAAGTTGAATAGTTTCCCCCCTGTCTTGGTCAGTCACTGGCCAACACAATAAGAATTTTTTAATTCGACTCAGTGCCTGTGCGGTATTATGCCGTTTATGGCGTTCAAACAAACAAACTATTCATCTTCTATAAGTATATATTAATTCCCTTAAATTTCGAAATAAATAAAACGCGTAGGCACAAGACGTATCAATAGCGAATGCTGTAAATATTATGTATGTGTATTCACCTACATAATGACGTCAGCACGCTGAAAGTTTGGCATGGAGACCACTTCTCAACACTTTACTCATAAGCGGTCCCAAATTTGTTAGTCTGGAGTTGGAAGGGTGATGTGTTGTGTGTTCAAAAGAAAATAATTCATTAATTCGTACTGTGCAAAGCTAAACAGAGTGAAAATCCCCTAGCAGTGAAAGCAAGCGCATGCGCAGGAAGTAAGTAGAGTTTACGGTTTACCCATATCACGAATTTACATACATACATACATAGATAAAATCAAGCAAGTCATTCTTTACGTATTTGTCTACGTCATTATAATTGAGAACGTTAGGTAGGACTTCGAAAAGTCCGCACGTTTGTGAAAAACGTTTCATATAAACAATGGAAAAGCACTCTAACAATTCAAGTATAATCTTATACAATTAAAATTTTTCAAACGCGTCACAATTTCGGCACGGTTTCGTCGAGATATTCCGAGCCGGTCGACGCCAACGAATCGCGATATTTTTAGAGAGGACACGATTTTACAAAATAAACGTAGATGTTGGGGATACGATGTAACTATTTAAATGAGATCGCTGGAAGTGTCTTGGTTTTAGTTTATGTTTTGATAGATCGAGTTACTAGGCGTTAACCTCAAATTTATTGCATGAACTGAGCAGAAATTAAAATAAAAACTATTATTATTAGGTAATCCTGTGCCTACCCATCAAGAGAGGAACAACACCAAATGTCTGAAATCACTAGCAAATTAAAGAGTCATGTTTATATTGCATTAGAAAGTTTAACTTTCAGTATAAACTATCTACGTAAATGCCAGCTCCCGATGACCTATTTAATTTAAAATAGAAAGAAACATTGATAATGTATTTCACTAATTTTGATAAGTAACTCTACTGAAGTGAAGGTCGGCCATCTTGGCAGTCACTGTGTTTATTTACGTCTAAATACTGCTATCAAATGCATTTCAATTCACGCTGAAACGAATGTTTTCATTCAATTATCACTATAAGAAATGAAGAAATACTCGTTATAACAATATTATAAGACACGCTGTTATAAAAAAGAGTAGGTTAGGCGAAGAACGTTACATAATCGTCTTACAGATTTACAATAAAAAAATTCATCTATAGAAATTAACTATACAAAGTTACGACTACATATTTACGGAATAAATTTTTGAGATTAACTTTAAAAGTTAGTTCCTGCATTAACATATTAACGTACCTTAATCTGATTCGTTTTTACAGCCGTTTTAAAGAAACAATCGACAGTAAGAGAAGTTAGTAACGGTTCGTCAGAACCCGTAGAAGAAAAACTAGTAAAGCCCTCGATTGCCAAACAGGCAGATCGAGCATCGAGACCGTCCGATGAAAAACCCAAATTTATAAAAGCCGCAATCAAAACGATTGAGAAAAAACCCACAGAAGACAAGCCATTAACTAATGCAGTTTTAAAAACTAATAACACTAATACCACTAAAGCTGAAGAGAAAAAGGGGGCGGAGGAAAAGGTAGCCTCAACGAAGACAATTAAACCCCAAAAAGTAATAGCGAACAGTGATAAAAAACCCGCTGAAAAAACTGTAAAGATACAAGAGAAACCAACACTTAAGAGTGTTAAAACAATCGACGACAAAGCTAAAGAGAATTCCGTTGGTATAACTGATAAGAAAGTTAATAAAAATGATACAAATAAAGCAAACGTAGCTAATGATATAACTGTGAACGGCAAAGGAATCCCGAACTCTTTAATAAAAGAAAACAAATTAGATAAGACAGAAAAATCAAAGGAAGAAAAAGTAGCTATGGCTACCAAACCACCAACGCCTTTAGAAAAATCTCCTTCTAAGGTAACATGATACGTATTCCGCAATCTATTTCAACATTGTTCAATCTTACATTACTTAATATTTACAATTTCAGCTTCCGCCTCGTAAACCTTTACAAAAGGCACCATCTAAAGACGACGTCATGATGAAAAAGTGGAGAGATCCGCTTCACGAACGTGTAAAGGAAAACATCGACAAGACCTTAGCAAATGAAATACCAAAAGGGCATACTCTCACAAAAAATGAGAGCTTAAGAAGTAAGTAGATATAAACAATATTTTGTTTTATATTTAGCAATTAATGTCCTAATTACGTAAGATAACAAAATCATTTTGATATTGATTGATTACTATAATCCCTTCCTACAACTAAATCATTATCCTTCAACATAAATAATGATTAGAAATGTTATCTGTATGTAATGGGCTCAATTTTGTTAAGAACAAAGTAAATGACAAAGTACAACAATATTGAATCCTGATCTGAACAATGGAAGCAAACTAACGGTTGTATATTATAAATAAATAAGATCTAATTTTAGATACATCGCAATGCGTATTAATCAGATGTTATAGAAAGTAATGTTGGCAGTCAACACGCGCCTGCTACTACTAATTTACGAGATGATTTCTTACATTACTGCTATCTGAATTTATACTCAGACTGGCTGTATCTGCGACTTCGTCCGCGTAAAATAGTTATTTTGGGCATCAAAATTCGTTTTTGCAAACCTCCATTATAGCTATTATGCACGACGTCCGTCTAGCGTCCCGTCGTTCTTTAAAAAGATAAACTTATAGTGTCGTGGACATTGTTTTAGATCATTTAAAGAGGAGTCATACATATTTTATGATACCTTAAACCATTTTCGCAGCTTAACAATTGGAATTTGGCACTGCATAAAGATGAATATTTTTTCCCAATCTTCCCGCTGTTTTTTTTAGCCTCTATCAACGCGATATTTATATATACTATAGCTTTCCTCGACAAATGCTTTAAGCAACACATTTTTTTTTTATTCGAATCGGTAGTTCTAGAGATTAGCGCGTTCAAACAAACAAAAATACAAACAAACTCTTCATGTATATTAGTCGAGAAGCAGTTAATGATTTACCAACTTGTCTTATTCCCTAAGAGAGTACCAATTTTCTTTGATATTATTATAATTTACAATACTTATTTCCTACTAGGCTTAAATTTTAGGTTAATTTCCAATATTCGATCGTAGACCTCACATTACCTGCCATCAGCCTAGAGAGATATTCCATTAAAATTCTCTCAAAACTATTCCTTTTGATGTCCTCTTTCATATATAGAGTTTGTGGTCTAAATGTGATTCAAAATAGTCTCAGTTAGTTCCGTGTGCGACGCGTGCGCAGATCAGGTGCAAATACTTAAACGATCTTTGTTATGCTCCATGAAAAGTTTTGTGTGAAATATATTGAAATTGTTTCTTTGGCTTGTAAAAAATGGCATACGATAGTGAAAATGGAGGTCTCTTTTATAAAGGTAATATTATATTATATTTTTAAGATATGTTTATACTCAAAAACCTTTCGCCAAAAGACTCCGGTTATTAGTGTTGGAATATAACATTGTAATGATAAATGGTTCGTGTCTATCATAAATTTAAAATATAAATATCATAAGTACTTATCATAGTTACTTACTGAACTCTAATATTTTTATAGGTTTGTTAAAGCCGACGCCACCCCCTCCACCACCTCCAGCGCCGCCAAAACTACCTCCACCACCTGAATTTAAAAAGCCGCAGTTAGACCCGGAAAAACTAAAAAAAATAGAACAACTTCGCAGTAGACCGAGAAGGCGACCGGACTGGAGCGATATGATGAAGGAAGTGGAACAGGGCAGGAAATTAAAACATGTCGTATGCAATGATCGGTACAACATTACTACACTTTTATGGAATAACAAAAGGACAGGAAATACAAAATAACTAATTATCATATGATTAATTTTAGATCCCAACCAATCATAACGCGATCGGTAGTTGTGAAAAATAAAGGACAGTTCATATTTGAATCTGAGAAACCGAACTCGCATAATAATTTGCTTAAAGAGATTTCTAAAGGTATTAAATTGAAGAAAGTGAAGACTAATGATAGAAGTAAACCTAACTTAGAAGGGCTGAGAAAATTCAGAAGGCAAATGACGATTGAGGAACAGGTGCAAAAGTCTATGTCACAAGCCAATCTAGCAGCTGCACCAGGCGTACCAGTGCCAGAGGTAAATAGAAAGACTACAGTTACATTTTTCTGTGTAAAGCAGTATATTTACAATGTGATAATTGTAGGTACCTGCAGCGGAAGAAGAAGAAATCGATGAGATGGATGACATCGATAAAGTTAGAGATGATCTTCAATCCACAAAACAACTACTGGCTATAGAGTTGAGGTACTTGTTTCTTAAAAAAGATTAGAAAAATGTTAAACGTATGTACGAGTATATATGTCAGTTATTAATATTTACTCTTTCACCAGAAACAAGGAGGCACAGGAAAGAGAAAATAAGAGATTATTGACAAGGATACAAAATTTAGAAGCCGAATTAGCTAGAGAAAGAGCATTTATAAAACAAGAACAACACAAGACTGTCATATCTGTTACAGACGCTTACGACGAACGATTGGTGAATAGTTTAAAAATGGAGGTGGAAAAAGCTAAGGAAACAGCTGACAGCTTACAAAAACAGTATTTACAAGCGGCTGAAGACAGAGATGATGCTCTGACTGAACTAGAAGAGGTGAAACGAAAAAATTCGGAACTAGAAAAGAAATTAGAACAGGCCTTAGCAGTAAGTAATATTTAATAGATATTGTGTTCCTATTAAAGAACCATATAATTTTTTTAATTGTTTTAACTACAGCAAAAAATTGACGAGCTTTCCAAGTCATTGGATACACTAACAGTAGATCAAAAGAACTGGTTAGAATTTGCTAAACAATGCAAGGCATTAAATATAAGTATAATTTCGCCAGAAGCGAATAAACTGGGAATTATGTTTGGTGTTAATGATAGTGCTTCTGCTTTTACTAACAGTTTTCAGGATGATGAGGTAAAAAAAAACACGATCTCATAAGCGCATGTTGTAGAATTAGCCTCGATATCATTAGTCTGCTTGTAATCAAATCGAAATTTTTCAAGTTGTTTTATGATGAACTTGCTTGGTATTTTTAGGGAATAGTACCCACAAATGTCAGTTCAAGACGAGCTAGCCATGCCATCAAGCAATTGTCTGTCACAAAGGATGACAGCTTTGAAGAAGAAGATCAATCTGAAGAAGAAGAAGTAAGTTTGGTTTATAATAATTTATAAAAGAATCTATATAATAGAAATGTCTTAGTTGAATGCTAAAGGAATTACTATGATATCCCTATAGGAAGAGTCTGAAGAGAAAAAACAAAAACGCTTGGAGAAAGAGGTACGAAACATGAGAAACAAAATAAGACACTTAAAAGAGAAACAAGATAATATGAAACGAGAGAGAATGGCTTACAAAATGTCTTTGAAGAATCAACAGGCAGCTTTAAAGTAAGTTTCAACTCAGGCGTTTTAATTATTCAATAAGAGAATGTTCTGTTAAATGTTAGCTAATCAGAAAAAAAAACTAAACTTTTAATTCTTGCGAGGGTTTGTAAAATGTATTAAAGAATGGTATCCTTTTTACTTACAGAATAGAAAAGAAGAAATACAAAGAATTAAAACGCGAAGTCGATAAAATGGCTGCAATGATGAAAGAAGTGGGCTCCGAGGAAGACGAGGACGAAGAGGATGAAGAGGAAGAATCTGAAGACGAAAAGAAGAGTGGATCAGAGGAAGAAGAGACGGAGACAGAGACAGAACAGGATACAGAAAGCGAAACAGAGAGTGAAAGCGAGCCAGAGGTATGTACACTCTCTCGTAGAGAAAAATGCGAGTTTTATATTTTGTAGTAGGTATTATTTATGGTTAGTAGTATCTATGCCGCGTGCCCCTTTCATGCTTATTTTTTTTAGTGAAAAGGGTCACAAGGAATGGTTCAATTATAATAATTATTAAAATAGGAATTAGTTTTTTTATTGGTGAGAGTGTAGTTGATTAACTGACAGACTTCCAATAGAAGTCCCAAATTAAATTACTACTTAAGTATTCAAACCCGTAAAATGTACAAAGAATTATCACAGTAACTAATGTAATAATAGGTATACTTTTTATGAGCTAAGAGTTACAAAAGTTAGCTTTTCTATTTCCAGGATGCACCTCTACCAAAGAAGAAAGACAATCTGAATACACGACTTAAAAGACACGAGACCCGCGTAAATGCATTGAAGAAAGGAAACACATTGCTAATGGCAAATGTAGATAGGCTTAAGGACGATGTTCTTAAACAGAAAGAGATGTCTCTTTCTTTGCAAAAGGAGTTAGATTCTCTTATTGAAGATCTCGAGTAGTATCATTGTAATAATACCATTTTAATTTTATCTTAATCACGCGTATTCTTACTGTATTATATAATTAAGTAATTACTAACGTTACATCTTTATTACTACAATAATTTTTTAATCGTTTCACGATACGGCTAGCTTTTATTGTAATTTATCACTTAAGGTAATTTAGATTTTAAGCATCTATGTACCTTTGTACTATGTAACGTTTGTATCTTTTGTCTAGCCTACTTTCAGAGCCTTTTTTTAATGAGCAATATAACATTTGATATGCTATTTACGATTAATAGGTATACACGATTATAACTTATGTCAATAATAATATAATTGAGTGACGCTATACATTTATATCATTTTGTCTAATCACAATAAAACATGTTTAACAATAAATTTAATAAATCATGATTCTATTTTGTTTTAATTAAGTTTTTTTTTCAACGGTATCACCTATGTAGAAAATGGTTAAGAATAGGAACTTATTTTCGCGAACTTACGACATTATTAGCTATGCTGGAGATGTAAATACAATGACTGATTATTATTTTAAGAGACTCAAACAAAAAAGCAAAATATTATTATTATTCCCTCTGTCGCGGTTAGACCTCTAAAAATATCGATGGCTATACGGTGTAATTGATATATAGTCTGTTACGTCTACTGCACATGAGCTGACATCTGTCATTGACGCATCTCCAAATCTGACAGTTTATTGACAGAGAGTGTTTGACATTGAGAGCCAAATTAACAAATTTTTGAATTCTACAAAGAAGTGTAACGGTTTATTGGAGCTTTATTTGTAAACCTTTAAATTCTAATATAATTTGTCATATTATTATACAAAGTAATAAAAAATGCCTCACGCCGTGAGCGAAAATGTTCGGAATGTGAATAAACCGAATCCACGTAATGATCCAGCTATTTTCAAAATATTTGAAAATGTTCAGTTCAATGTTGTGCAACATAAAAAATTCGTAAAGAAAATGATAAAAGTCTATAAGAAGGTAAAAAATATCGCCTCTTCTAATATCTGTGTCTCTAAATATAAGATTTTTAGTTTTACTTATGTTATGTTTCGCTATCTTTAGACTAACGAAGATAGCTTCCGAGAGAGTTTCAGGAATGCTCTCCAGTATTTATTTAGCTTTGGAGATACCAGTGCTAATGTGGATCGCGTTATTCAGTTTGTCGCAACTTTCTGTACATCACTTGAGGAAGAAGAATTTCTTTTGTTTGTTTTCAATATCATTTTTGAGGTGAGTCTTTTTCCGCCAAAACAGGCGCGCTATTTTACACAATTAAATACAGTCTTTGCTAAGTGACCAGTTGATAAGTGATACCCTTTCCTGCAGAAAGACTGGCTTCTATTCCTTGCTTGTTTATTATTTTACCCTGGGACTTAAGAATCACTAGCCCACATATGTGTACATATATTTGTCAGAATACATACAAGTAATTTTAACATAAAGTAGAGTAAGCAGCTTAGTAACTGTTTACAACTGACCTTATATCTTCTTTTATTGAGTATACTTCTACACTGTTCACATTTAAATTGAACTTTTTTATGTTTCAGTGTCAATGTGTATCTGGACAGTCTGCAAGGTATCGAGCAAGTCAATTGTTGGCAGCGGTACTTGGTGCACTTGGGGATGATGCCTCATTAGATGATGACCTTTGTGATAAGCTTTTAACATCCCAGGTTGTTTTAACATTATTAAGTAATCATAACCTAAGCTATTTACCATCCTGAAATAAATAGAAATAAGATCTGACATAATTCTGTTTATTTTACTGCTTGACTTTATTAATGGACAAGTTGTTGATCAGACTTTTTTGCCTTGCTTTAACAACCTTGGCATTATAGTTACAACGGCTGCAAGATACGCGCAGCGCTGTGCGTTGTAGAGCCGCCATTGCCCTTCAAAGATTGCAAAACCCAATGGAGGCTGATGATGAAGTCACTCGGGCATACCTTTTCCACATGAGCTGTGATCCAAGTTCATCTGTCCGAAGGTATATTACATGCTTCTCTAGAATTAAATGCTTATCAGTCATTGTGGATTCATATTCATACTATTTTAATTATTTAAACGAATAAAAAAGAGTTCTTCATACTAATTATTGTTTGGTAACGACTATATATATATAAAGTTACTGATTGTAACATCATTTTCTAATAAACTTTATTCTGATTTATTTGAAAGCAAAAATTACTATTAGTATGAATGTTCCCGCCTTTTTCATATGAATCAATTTGTTCAGTTGTACTTATTTTGCGTGGAATAGGTTTGAATTTCCTTTTTAATACCAATTTATAAAAGTAGTTTTGATGTACTGCATAACTTATAAACTATTTAGCAGTAATAATATTATAGAAGTAATAATTACTTCTTAATGCAAAACTTTTTTATTGTTGTTTAGTTTATATTCCTTTTTCAAAATAATTAATATCTCTGTATCCTAATCCATAATTTATTTTTAGAGCGATAGTAATGTCTATAGCAAAGTGTTCACGTAATGTGCCATTTGTGTTGGAGAGGCTGTGCGATGTTGATGAGGCAGTGCGTCGTGCAGCCTTCCTATATATATCTGCTATTGATGTCAAACATCTTCGAGTTAAGCAGAGGCTTCTGACATTAAAGGTAAACTTTCTCTTGAAAATGTTATAATCTATTCATAGTTTAATTTCTCTAAAAGTTAACCATACCACATTGTCACAAACTTTTAAGGGCATGTCAATTGGATTATTCTGCTATTCATGTTTTATATGTAAATTCAACTGCATTTCTTCGTTGTTAGGCCTTATAATTCTTTCAGGTTGGACTAACAGAAAGAAATCCGCGCGTGCGCCGCGTAGTCGAAGAAATATTGATACCGAGCTGGTTAAGTTCTTTCGGCGGAAACATAGTTTATTTACTAAAAGCCATCCGTTTGGATAACATAAATGATGCAAAGGACTCCCAATACGTTGCTGGAAAACTGCTGGAATCTTTATTTAAGTATGTTCTATTTATACCGCGATTTTGTTTAACAAAATACTTTTATTATTGCTCAGCTATTAGAAATAACTGTTATAGCTTCATCTTTGCAACACCTTAAACGACTAACTCGTGTAATATGACGCTTTATCCATTTCTGTACTAATATATTATCTAAGTATAAATACAAGTAATATTGCAATAATATAGTCATCGGTTAGTTACACAGTGTATGGCATTAATATAATTCTCATTTAATTTAATAAAATTTATGAATCCAGATAAGGATTTTTTTTAGTTTTATCAGTATTTCTCGTTGATATATTTTTCGCTATTCATAGACGTCTGCCAATTTCGGAGCTACTGGAGTGGTTGCCAACAGACAGAAATCTGCGTTTAATTCCAGCGGAGAAATTGAACAAGGAAACCGCTTGGTATTGGCGACATCTGGCGGAACATTTGCAGAAGATTAACGACGACGAGACTCTAGAAATGGTGGTGCCAGATTTGGTTGTGTTGATTGGATATATTCGAGCGTAAGCTACTCATTTTTTCATCTATACTAATATAATGCTGAGTGTTTGTTTGTTAGGATGCGCTAGTTCTACTAGTGGTTTGGATTGAAAAATATTTTTTTCTATCCGTTAGAACATTTATCAAGACCTCATCCTTGAGGGTTTCTGTTGCGTGTGCTGCGAAAACAGTTACCAAAAGTTGAGATACCCAAAAAAATATTTTTGCTTTCAATGATCAGAAAATTGTCCTCAACAGTATATGTATATCTATCTGATAAGGTAATTTGCAACAAAGTTGGGACGCGATCGACTTCGTGGGTAACAGCTATAATTTTTTATGATGAGGAAGAGATTAAAAACGAATGTTCATAAAATATCTATACTTCGCGAACGAAGTCCCTAGCTAGTACTTGTAGATGGTCAAATTGTGAAATGTACTGCTTATTAATGTTTTCGATTCTTTGGAAACATCGAGCTCAAGCTGGGTTCAAAATCTTGATTTTAGAGCTAATCTATAAACAAAATTGTAATTCTGTTTATAGATTAAATGTGTCTACACACACACACACTTATATATCTAGTACAAGGTTTGTCATATACTTACAGTATATTGGAGTCACCATGCCCATCGGCTACAGAAGACCAAGTGGGTTTCAGCACACGACAGTATGTGTTGCACGAGCTGGTTTATATGCTTAAAGTCTATGACGCCACAGATCCCACAGGCAGGACTGCGCTTCAAACACTTATAGAAGATGCTCTCACAGGTACGTTGAAAGATTATAAAAAGTTAACTACAATTCTTCACAAAATCTTGTAATTTTCCACCACCATTTAACCACTCCATGCCTTTTAGAAAGAAAAGGATATTCGAATGTCTTAATTTTATATACATACTTAAAGTAAATAATTTTTTGTTGTTATTACTGTCTTTGTCTTGTCTTTTAAAGACAGAATTATTCCTTGTCCTATAGAAGTACGGGCTCGTTGGGTAAATAGTGATTGCTACCATCGCATCCATGGCTAATAATCAACGGGTCATGGCTTCGGGTTCGGGTGCAACATTTTTTTAATTAAACTTATAAATTTTCTGAGACAAGTTGGACTTCGTTTGGAAATCGTGTTATTAAATGGGTGGGTAGTAAATCATAAACCATCCTCCAAAGATGATAAAGCCGTCAAGTTTCGCGTTTTGGCTTCAGTCTGTGGATTACCGAATATTCAAAGCGAAAGTAGGTCGAAGGACATCTTACCATGCTTTTCTGTCCTCCTTTATCTATAAAGTAGGCTTATGAATGTTTTACAGGTGATTATGGTCCGCTTTATCGCGAAGTTATACGAGCGCTCGTCTCGGCTCTAGAACTGGTGATATCAGACGTAACATTGCGCTTAGAAGTAGTATTCAGCGTGATATCAGCTCTCCGAGACCCACCCGAGGTCGAGTCTCCACCGCCGCCGCCACTTATTGATAACGATGAAGTTAAACTGAAGGTAATTTGACTTTAGGACATCATATCCATACATAGTCGCAGCGACTTGAAGGAATCTGAAAATAATCTTGAAATAGAGCTAGGTATTAGGAACACTGAACACTCGCAGCGGCTCCTGACACAGCGAGATAGACCACGGTCTTTAACAACGAGGACGCGTAATACAATTATTTTTCTAATTTAGTGATTCATGGTCGTTTTAATTAGCATGCTTATAATTTAAATATCTGTACTTATTTATGTCTAACTTTGCGAAGCCGGGACAGGGCCGCTAGTTATTAATAATAGTGTTTAATATATCCGAGATATAACAATACAATATGCACCTGCGTTAGAATTTAAGCCTTATTTTTCGTCTTTCTTTCAGAGAGCAAAACTTCGTGTATCACTCAATGTAGCCATTGAGGCTCAAGATGAAGCTGTAAGGGAGCAGAATTATGCACTCGCAGCGGAGTGTAAAGCCAAAGTTAGTAAAAATATAAGTATTATTAACTAAACCTTAATTAATCCTTAATCTACTATCTTTTATGATATATCAAGCGCTTGTAGGTTGGTACGCTTTTATCTCCGGAACTACTGGTTCGAATTGAAAACCTCACGATGCGACCATAGGAGCGAAGGAACAAAAAGTTATGTGGAAAAAACGGGAAATTATTTCTCTTTGAGGGTTTCCGTTGCGTGCGCTGCAAAAACGGTTTAAGATACCCAAAAAATATGTATCAAAGATCCACTTGTAATGAAATTTAAAAATGTTCGCGACACTAAATCTTTTAAAATGATTGACGGGGGTTGATACTCCTTTTGACTGTGCATACATTAGTAAAACCGAGCGCTGCTACAAACAATATTGTATACCTTAAATACTTAAAAATATATTGTATTTATAGGTTGCTAATATTCAGCAAGAACTTCAAGATTTAAATGTGAAGACCACGCTGCCGCCTACTATCGCGGTAAGCCTACGCATTCACAAATTTGTCTTACATAAACTTATCTTAAATACTGTCTATAGTTTACGCGAGTAGTACACATTTAAATAAAACACTTTAACGGTTTAAAACGCGCTATATTAGTTAAACTTATTTGAAAATGATTTTAAACTTCGGCCCGACGTTTCGGATGCTTTGCAGCAGCCGTGGTCACGAAGAGACGACACGGAACGTCGTATATCGCGTTTTAAACCATTAGTGTTTTATTTAAAAACTTATTTTGTTGTTTGTCTTAATTTGGTTTCTTTTTTTAGACGATCAAAGAGAAGCGTTCCGATCCAGACACGTTGAACAAATGCCTGACGATAATCAACAGCGCTTTGGACACTCATCAGCTAAAAACTATTACACCAGTATTGAAGACAATGTTTGAGGAATTTGAGGTTAGAACTCTTATCTCTCTTCTTAAGTATAATTTCATCTACTAGGAATGAGTCTGCTTAGTTTCAGTCGTGTCGACTCGCTTGGGGTTCACTTAATGGTAGCTGAAACTAGCCATATGACATCTAAATAAGATGCGCAGTCGATCTATTTCAACTTTGGATATTCGCAAGTCCACAGACTGAAAGCGAAATATGTAAGTAAGTCCACGGCTTTTTTATCTGTGGACGGTGGTTGAACCCGGACGGAATTTCGATATTTCAACCATACATTTAATATCCAGATGACCCGGATGTCCCGTTTAGGATCGAACCAATGCTTCTTCGATTATTACTACTACTACTATACATTTCTACCATTTCAGTAACGAGCTCGTCGATTTGACTCAATAAAAAAAATGATGACGTGTTAATTGATTTTGATCGTTTAGCCGCCTTCTTTAATAATCATGATTTTATTTCCGTTTTCTCCTAGGAAGAAATGTTTACCGATCCTGAAATAAGGGATAACGCGTTAGAAACTGTCGCCTTATATGGAATGTTGGATAGGGAGTATGTGACGCAACACAAGGCATTTTTCTTCTGTAACGTAAGGATTTTTTTTTGTTATTTACTATAACAAAACAACTTCATGATGTAATGTCATTGAAAGCTCTCTAGTACCAATTTATTATAATAATGTTATCACATTATTTTGCAATAAGCCTTTACAAAAAAGTAAGTGTTAAGTAAAGTAGTTAAAACTTATCATTAACTACAGTAAAATTTTAATTTCAACCATAAAATGTTAAGGTTGAAATTACAGTGGTACAAATGTAGATTCCAGTCTCACATGGTTCAATTTCTTTGAGATATGAAGAAAACTACGAATATTAGTGTTCATATATACAAATACTTGAATCATATGAGTCTTCATCTCCACAGCTCTCTATTAATAAAAAATGTTTTTTAATTTAAAAAAGTTTTTATTATTAAAATGACACGGGCTGGTCTCAAAGTCCCGACCACAGTGTTCCATTCTAGTAGTTGAGCTACTGTGTCCCACTCAAGATTATCGAATTTGATAAATCTATTGATACACACAAATCTCTCGGACAAAGTAATTTGGACCTTAAACTCATAAGTGTTAGGTTCAATGCTTTGCAGCGTAAGAACTCATTAAAGTTGAAATAACATACTTAAGGCTTGTAACGTAATTTTTTTACATACGAAATTTATATGAACATAAAGATATAATGTGAAATCAATGTTTCATATATTTGTTTCTATATAAAGATTTTTTTATTTACTTATTTTATTTTTCTTTCTTTCTTATCGCAGTTGGTGGATTTAACTGATGAGCTACGAGTAGCTACCGTCCTCCGTTGTATTGTGGATTTGTTATGCGTTCACGGCGCTAAGGCATTTGAAAATGAAAAGATACAAAAAGAATGTACAGTTAAGAAGAAACGTAATACGCAAGATACACTAAATGACGTTGAGGATGGTAAGTTCTTACTGATCTCTTAAGAGAAAGAAATACTTTAAACTTAAGCCGCAACTAGTTAAGTTTAAAAAAATATATATCGTATCGCCAATCTAAGAATTTTGATTCAAAGAGTTTATTTAAATAAAACACTTCATCAACTTTAAACGCGATATATATTAGATAAGCTTATTTGAAAATTATTTTTAACTTCGGCCCGATGTTTCTATCCCACCATCAGATGCTGCTGCTAAGCATCCGAAACGTCGGACCGAAGTTAAAAATAGTTTTCAAATCAGTATAACTAATATATATCGCGTTTTAAACCGATATAGTGTTTTATTTAAATGTGTACTACTCGCGTAAACTACAGACAGCAATTCCAAGATTTTAATGTATATTGTCAAATATGATTTTCAGGTACACTATCGGAATCAGCAATATCTCTTACACCTACTCACAGTACAACTATTGAGTTACTTCTGAAATTGATGGAAAATCCGGTAAAAATATCTTTGGTCTACCTAGATTTGATTTCAGTAAAATTTTTAACTGCCTACTATTAATTAGATATATTAACATAGACTTGTGTATTCGTTGAATTTCTATTTGAAATAGTATTATTCCTTATATAATAAGACTTAATGCATTACTAGGCAACGCGTAACATCAAACTACGGATTTTTATAAATATCATTATTTTCTAGTGGCCGTCATATCGTCTTATCATCGTGGAGGGAATCTGTAGGTTGTTGTATTTGGGACATTTGGAGTCACCCGCCATTATAAGTCGCTTAATATTGCTGTGGTTTAATCCAGCTACAGGTACACCTATATTTTTTATTATCTATGAAAGTAAGTTTTTTTAATATTAGCGAGATTCTGTTGTCTATATTTATATGTGATATAGATTTTTATGTAGTAAATTTAATTTGAAGTTTAATCAATATCTTGGCTATTTTCACGTATTAAAATGCGCTGAGCAAGTAGATTTTTTTTCTATTTATAGTGGAAGAAGATATGCTGCGACAAATTATTGGAGTATTCTTCCAAGTGTTTCCAATTGATGTTGATGGAGCCCAGGAGCAAATTCAGGTTTGATATTCCATAATATAGTAACAATGTCGTTATATTACTAAAATACATATTGGCGCAGTGATGTTGTTTTTTTCAAACGTCGTATTTGTTTTAGAAAGCGACGTTGCCAACCCTTCGTGCACTTGCAAACGCACCATCCAGTTCGCCAATCGCCGAGGTAGACCAAGAAGCTGTTGTCAGATTTATAGTCTCTCTAACTCGACTTAATACTGAGGTAAGCATCCCAATAGTGGAAGCGGAACATCCACAGCAGGTGCAAGCCCTGCCTGTGTCGTATTTTTTTTATTCATTTGTACAAACTTTTTTGTCAAGATAATTGTAATCCCCAAAAATACCAAACATCTGATGCAGACTTAAATAATTTACCAATTACTTAATTTTATGAATCCTATTATGATGTTCTTTTGTCGTCGTTAGTCGTATTAAAAGTAATTTTGCAGTTTTTTTTTATTAAGTGCATTCTGAATTCTTAGCACGAACCAACATATTTTAATAATCCACGTATTTTAAATAGTTTTGATTTGACGCATTACTTTTCGTTTCCTTCGTGTTTAGAGTATTCCTGCACGTGCAACATATATTATATGTTTATCATTAAATGTATGTTATACTTGAGATATTAAATATTAGTTATGTGTTAACAGTTAATAGACAGCCAAGGCGCTTTGGCTATGGTGCTCTGCAGTTATTTGGTTCGGCGTCCCTCCGCCCCGGAGGCAGGACTCGCCTGTCGCATGCTCGCTTTGCTTTCACCCCCAAAAGAACAACAAATGGCTAGCGACCTTGCTACTATGTTAAAGGAATTGTGCACGGTTGGTATACGATATTTGTAGCAATATACGTCTAACAATCAATCAGTCGTGTTTCGAAATTTAGATATTTAATGCGTGGTAGAAATATCGCAGTTCCGTTACGCTAATGAACCACCGCCCTCAGGTGAAAGAGGCGAGAAGTTTAATCGCGTTTGGCTTTCGGTCTGCGGAGTTCCGTATATCCAAAGCGAAAATAGATCGACATAGCATCTTATTTAGATGCTATAGGCTGAGCTATTTTAACAACCATCTAGTGTACCTACCCCATGCTTTTCTGTCCTCCTCAATCATTAAAAAAATTGGACCAAAGCACTTGTTTATTATTTGAAATATAATGTTTTAAGAAAATTAGTAATTAACAATATTATGTAAATACTATCTGTATTTAACGCGACTAGTACACGTTTATCCCTCTCCATGTGACCAAGGCTGCTGCAATGCATCCGAGACGGGCGATAGTAAAAAGTTGTGAATAAATGTAATACATATATTTAGCGTTTTAAACTGTTAAAGTGTTTATTAAAAAATATTATTTTGCATTTCAGAAACTGCCAGATAAACAATCATGTCGCAATTTGACTCGTTATCTCGGCGCGTTGGAAGTTATGGAGCAAGCTAGTCTTAAAATGTCAAGTACAGGTAATTGGAGCATATATATAAATATTCATTAAGAATTTTACATTAACAATATTATACTAGCCTAGCGGAAGCATGAATACATGTTTGATGCGCATGCGCACGTACTAATTTTGAGGGATCCCGATTTTGTATTCTCCAAAGTTTACGCGAGTAAAATATATTCAAATTAAACATATTATCCAGGCATTGAAGGCACGAGGGCGTCTGAAGATACTTTGGGTGTGTTTGGACGCGCTACTTCATCGCTACGTAAGTATATCGAATTGACTTTTAATAAGTATGCTTTCTTAATACTAGATGCGAAGCGAAGAATTAAAATATATTGTTGTTTGAACATGGTTTTCTAAAAAGGTAGTTGATATTACAGCAGGCTGTCAGCTAAATTTAATTAAAACTAGGCCAAGCTGTTTGCCCTGAAAGAGAAACAAACATCTATCAATTCAAACTTTGTATGAATAGTAAGCGTATTGCTAATACTTTTTGTGCAAGAACTTTTAAGGCATGCAGAATAATAATTTTCTACGTTATTTAAGTTAAAAGATAAGGACGAACTTAAAACGTAGTTATCGTTACTATTCCTTTGAACAGAGTCCGCAGTGAGCAGTTTTCGAACTACAATATATACATTCAAGAAATTAACTCTAAGTTGGTATAAAAACTATATATTTTATTTTTCGACATAAAAAAAAAGTTCATATTTACTTCGCAAGTTCAGTAGCAGGTCCATATAACGTTATATAAATAAGTACGCTTACATTTAGCAAAGTAATTTTATCACACATCGTACTAAAATATTTACTGTTACTCATTAAAAATGTTCAAACTAGTGTTACTCATTTTATCTGTTTGTGCACTGTCTGTAGTTCATGCAAGTTGTTGTGTGTAGCCGCCGGGTCGAAGCCGAAACGACCCGACGTAGTAAAAAATAGTTATATTTTACGTTTGAAACAGTTACAAGTTTTTAGCGACTAAATTATAAGTGTTTGTAACTTCTTAGACAAAGGTCTATTATTTAATTTTGCAGCCCAGCCTTTGGCTCGCAGTACGCATGTCGTAATCAACGAAACTGTAGAAGAAGAGGTAGAGATTGATGAGACCTCGCCGACTGAGAAAGAAGGTTAGTTTATTTGGATAGTGTAATTTATATACAAATGTTTCTTTAACAATATAACGTCTTACTTGAGATATGGTACATAAAATGTTACTAGTTTATCCATCTATGTAGTAGTTTTCTTAGTAGGACCGAAACGCCTGATTCGTTATTAATATGTGTGTTTACTTAATAGATTCGTCGTCTTTACATATGATAAAATACAAATAGCTATGAGATTATTGATATCACATGGTGCATATTATCAGTGCGCACACCCGGCACAGGCTACGTTTCCACGCAAATGCTCCCGAGAGCTTACGTGCATAAACCTTAACAGTCGCACTACTGACTTACAGATCACAGTGACTTGACTCGACAGATTGTCACTTTCAACAGTTGACCGTAACATACCACAGAGTAAACTACGCCTAACTTCAGTATAGCGGCAATTCACATAGTACTAAAATAATAATTCTACGACATAAATATTCTTCAGGTCCATCTGAATCTCATCAAGATCAAATAAGCCGTATAAGTCACTCAGTGCCACAGTCGTCAGACACAGATGCAATCCCCGTTCGTGAAGCGAGTGGATCTGAAGACAACAGTGGTGTGTCCTCCGTTAAGAAAGCTAAGGTTACAAAAGGTAGTTGTTTTACATTAATATATATAATACGTACTAGTAGATACGGTCTACTTCGTGCTTGGTAATGTTTTGTATAAAATAAACACCAATAAACTTGTTTCAATATCCTGTATGAGATGAAGATATATCTGAAGTATTTATTATGTGGTGTTAAATTGTATATTTTCTTACTTCAACAGCGAAGAAGAAATTATCCCTGTCAAAAAAGCCAACCACAAGTAGAAAACCGACGAAAGATGTAAAAGAGGGTAGTTCAAAAAATAAGAAACAGAAAGGCTTTAAAAGAACACGCTCGCAAAGTTCACCTGTTGAAAGAGGTATGCTTGAATTATTAATTTTATATAGTAGTAACTTTTTTTTATCTATACTCAACAAATTCAATATAAACAGATTCAGAGTAAATTCACTATTGTCTTTAGTTTACTCGTTTAAAACGTGGTAAATATTAGTTAACTTATTTCTTAAATTTTAACTACGACCCGGCGTTGGTATCCGGGGGCGGATAAAGTGTTTAGTTTAAACTAACTCTTATTTTGTCACTTTTCGTTTAAAACCATATTTCCTTTATTGAAGTGTTAGCCCATTTGAAATTCTATCAACGATCAAATGATTTCGAGTATCTTCTATTTTAGTAAGTCCGGGTATATATTCGTCAATGAAAGATTTCATTTAATTTGTTTTTTTTTAATACACGTACATACCGATTCCTAAAAAATCTCGTCCTCTAACCTTGGCGAACTAACGCCCCATTTCAATTATCTCCTTCCTCTCCAAGGTCCTTGAACGCCTAGTCCACCATCAACTTTGCATGTATCTTAACAAAACTAATTTTCTTAATCCTCTCCAATCCGGCTTTCGTCCTGGTACGACTACTGCACTTGTCAAAATCAGAGAAGACATCCGGCGCAGTATGGATAACCAGCAGGTCACCATACTTACTCTTCTCGATTTCAGCAAAGCATTCTGTACGTATCTCCAACCGTGATCGTATGGTTTAATAGTTATTTAAAAGGACGCCGCCAGAGGATAAGCACACAGGAGCAGTCCTCTATCACATGTATGCAGACGATCTTCAGATATACAGACATACCAGTCTCGAGGAACTCCCTCTTGCCATTCATGCTACTAATCAGGACTTAAATTTTATTACTGACTGGTGCACCCACTTTGGTCTCAAAATTAATCCATCTAAGATACAATGTATCATCATTGGCAGTGGGAAGCTTATTGGCCGGATTGACAGGCAAAGTATATCTCCAATTGTTGTAGACGGAGCTATCATTCCTTTTACTTCTTCTGTCAAAAGTTTAGGTCTAATTATTGATGAAAATCCGTCCTGGCATCCTTATTTGAACCAGTTAAACAAAAAAATTTATGGCGCTTCACACTACCTGAAACGGTTACATAATTTCCTACCCATCCCTACAAAAATTCTACTTGCCCAGTCTCTCTTACTCCCCATCCTAGACTATGCTGATGCCGCCTTCCCTGATTTAACTGAACTTCAGCTTGACAAGCTGGAGCGGCTTCAGAATACGTGTATCCGTTTAATTTTTGGTCTCCGCAAAAATGAGCACGTTTTCCGAATTCCCACCTGCTCTATCTCATCTATCGTGTCCTTTTCGATCCCAAAACTCCTTACCTAAAAGAAAAATTCGTCCGTTTGAGTTCTCACCAGTTAAATCTCCGATCTATTGATAATCTTCTGTTTGTTCCTAAACATAAAACGTCCTTCTTTAATGATTCTGTCACCGTTAAAACTATCCGACTTTGGAACTCTCTCCCTACTAATATCAGTAAAACTCAATCTCTCCGTTCTTTTAAGACTATGCTTTATAAATATTATCTTTCCAACCCTTAATTTTGCTTCTCTCTTACTTGCTACTTTTACGAAGTACCTTTGCTTTTTGTTTATTATTCCTTACTAACCACCATTTTATATATTTTATATATTCCACCTACTAAATAAGCCTTTTTTTTTTTTTTTTCTCTTGTACTTCTGGTTGCCTGGAAGAGATCGCTGCTTAGCGATAAGGCCGCCTTTTATTTATAAGTTAGTACGTAAGATTTTATCTTGTGTAGCTTATGTGGTAATTATAAGTAATAAAGCTGAAATAAATAAATAAATAATACATATCTTTTTCTCTCAATCTACTTATATTAAGTACAAATTACTCTTTTTTTAGGTACCGAAGTTCAAGAGGAAAAATCTCCCCCCAGTTCACTCCAACCAAGCGACCTGGATGTTTCTAATGTAACACTCCGGAAGTCGCGTATCACGCAGTCTAGCACAAGCCCAGATTCGGATGCGTCTAGTCCAAAGAAGAAAACACATAAGAAAGAAAAGAAGAAAAAAGAAGGTACACTTAACGGATATTGTTACTTGTAAAACTAGTTGTAAACTACTTGTAGTTGTAATGTTTTAACAAAACTTCTCATAGAGTGAAATTACTAAGCATGGGGTCCAATGATAGGTGGAAACAACCCCCCCCCCTTCCCCCCCGCCACATAACATCTTAACAAGTTGCGCTGTTGACCTATTTTATAATATTACAACATACATTCTTTGAAATATAATGATATTGCTTTTTTAACTTCGATGTATCATATACAATATTAACTGTGTTTGTTTATAGTACCAGTTGTTACTCGGCGATTGACTCGTTCGTCAGCTGGATCCAGTAGTGTGTGCAGCGAACAGCATTACTCTTCAGACGACACCGAACTTCATACTATAGTCTATGATAATGATTTTGTAAGTATCTTTTTAGAAAATGTAATTCTTAAAAATTACTATTTTTTGAAGTTGAAAGGAAGTTACGCTAGCTCCCTTGGCGGCTGCCCAAAGTTACTTATCTCTAAGACAAGAATACTTCTGTAGGGGTATTTAGATAGTAACTAATCAATTTCCAACAATACTAGAGATATGTACCGCGAATGCGGAGGCGCAACTATATTTCTTTTACCGAGACGACTTCTTTGAACGCAGTCTCTTTCTCACAAACGCCTATCAAGAACAAGGGTAGAAAATGGCCGGCTTCGTAATTTGCGAAACTTTTGTCCAACAGACCACGTTCTCTTTCTAGTGAATTATTATTGTGTGATTCTTACACTAACGTTGATAAAATTATGGTAGTATTTGTTACGTATATTTTTTTTTCAGGAACAAGAAGTGTTAAACGTCTCAGAGGAAGAAGGATCTCGTCGTGTTTCCAAATCGAATGTGACGATACCCGAAACGCCTGAAGGTAGCGAAACGTGAGTATATGTTCTTATTTATATTTTAAAAAAATTGCACAATAATTTTGTATTTAAAATAGTGAAAAAGCGTATTTTACAATCATAAAACGCACGAACATTTTGTACAAAACTATTTTCTTTATGTATTTTATAGTAACGTTTAATAATGACGTAGCTACTACAACAAATATAAAAATAAAACATCCTAATTGAACCAATATTCATAACATACTTACACTTACATATTAAGATCGATCAAAGCCAACAAGAAAAAATTACAATGATTTTGTTTTTCAGATCTGATTTAGAACCTGAACCTGAACCAGTGAAAATAAAGGGCAAACGTACGAAAAAAAGACAAGTAGATATGACAAGAATAGTTAACATAATGAAATATATATTTATGGTCTCTTGTAAACTCTAACTTGAAATTAAACAAGAATATTTTATTATTATTATTTTATTTAATTTACATTTTCATCTTTACATCTAATACAATGAAAATTACTAAAAACTAATAAAAGAGACAGTTAAAAGTAACTCTGAAGATTACATAGTATTTACCTATCGACTTTCAAAGGAGATTATCCATAATGCTAACCTTGCGAACTCGGCATAATTGCCACAAAATAAATCAAACTAAAAATTGCTTTCCTTCGTCCTCCGCTGAGATACAGCCTTTGTAGTATTTCAGGGTGCTATAGCTTGCTCCGAAGCACCTTAAATAAATATTTGGCAAGCGCCAATTCGCGTCTAACCCTTAACTGAGCATAACTCTAGTACAGATAAGCTCAGGTACATAAGGGGATAAAAAGTGTATACCTCCTTACCGTCTCATGTAGATGTATCGAGTAAATTTATGAGTGTATATATATATATAATGCCTTAAAATAATAAAACCCATTAATTGTACTAAAAGTTTATTAAGACGCCTACAACTGTCTTGTTATTTACAATAAAATAATTTAATTATAATGGTCATTTAATAAGTTATCTAGTCGAATGTCCTGCGTGATAAACTCGATTCCGTCTATGCCAATCTTGTGGTACGTTTTGGTTATGCCAGTTCTTATTGAAAGCCCAGGTCCTGTCATCCCACTTCTGATCTTTCTTGTTATCGTAATTTGTCCACCTGAGTTAATTAAAGCAGTAGGTTTGGTTTAATAGGTAAAGGAAGCGAGAGTAAATTTTTTGCACTACACTACTAAACGTCAGCTTTTAATATAATAAAATAATTCAAAACTAATGTTCATAGATTAATTAAATGTCTTCTCAAAAACTTGTCATTGTCGAGTATCTTGTAGTTTCATAAATATAGTATAAAAGGCGGAAATCATTAATAAGATAAAAAACAGACAAGTATGGGGAAAGGGAGGAGAAGATGGTACGAGAAATACCCCTGCCAAAAAAATCCACAGATTCAAAATGAAACGCCATTAAACTTGACGGATTTTTCATACGTGGACGGTGATATTTGATCGTCTTAATTCCAGACGAAGTCCAACAAAGACGGAGCTCAAAGAAAAATAATGAATTGGTTACAAAATGTTGGACCCGCTGGGAATCGAACTCGACCCTTTCAAAATTCATCCTTAGTTCGTACACATTAAAGTTGAGTTAAAAAGCTTTTATTTACTATAAAATACATACCTATCATCATGGCTAATTGCACCTCCTTTCGAGGGCTGATTAGCGCCGAATCTGTTTTTGAACCTCTGGTGTCTGGTGAGGACGAATTCGGCCCCTCGTTCTGCTATCATTATAACGGGTGCTGCTGTATTGGCTGATGGTACGGTGGGCATTATTGACGCGTCGACTACTCGAAGACCTGAAAAAATAGATTTCGGATATAATTATTTAGAATGTATATTCGCTCATTATTTTTATGATGAAAAGACACAATGAACACGTGCATGGCAACGAACATGTAATTTTTACGCATTACATTTTGTGAGAAACGTTACTGTATATTATTATATGAGTTACAAAGTTCTCAAAAGTAGAAGTAAAATTTTCATTTTTGATATTATCTCTATTTTAGCCATTTGCTTAATTATTAATTCAATTCAGAGAACTCTTATATAACATATAAAACATCCACAATTTGCAACAAACCACTAATGCCATTGCCAAACAATACACTATAAATTGACCTTATAACAAACTAATTAAGAATCACTGTTATGGGCTTACCTTCGATACCATACACGTTTAATTTCGGGTCAACTACAGCCATAGGGTCGTCACTTGCCCCCATCTTGCAAGTACCAATTTGATGGTTTTCTGGGGCAGTGTGCTGTTGTGCGAGGCATCTAAAGAAATCGTCCGTGGGATTCAAACCGCCACCAGGACATTGGCTTCCGTAATTTTCGGTTGGCTGCATTCCGTATTTTTCGCGGAGGATCTAGGAAAAGGTCGATAAATAATACTAGACTTTTGAAGGTCTTTGTGTCTTCTTTAAAGAGAATATTGAAAGAAAGAAAGAAGAAGATAATTAGTCTCAGGTCAACAAAGGGCCTGATATAAACTGAGTAAGATCCTATTCTACTAGCAACACACAACATTACCTTATCCTGTTAATATTAAGTCATACTGTTAAAATAAAATAATGTTTTGTTTTTTATGTTTTGAAAACTTTTTTGTTTAGTAGTAGTTTTTCCTTTAATAATAAAGTTAAATATACTACGCTAGCGCCATTTGTTAAGTAATAATAAAAAGTAAAACAGAAAACTGAGTTTTACAACTGCGTAGCTTAATTATAATTTTTTCAGAAAATATAATAAAATGTTTCAAGAACGAATATGAATAAATATATTTGCAAAGTGCAGGAGCTTTTTCTCTAAAATAATATTCATATTTTTAAACCAATAATACAAAATTTACCGTGGTATTAGTCAAACGATAAGCCGTTCTCGCAGCTTCCACCAAAACTTCGAGTTCGTGCTCGTTGAAGAAGTAATTGGGCTGCATGATTGGGGGCTCTGTGGGGTCTATGGAGCGTAGTGTGAGGTAACCACGACTGCGAGGCTGAAGGGCGATGGCTGAGATGCTGAAAAGCGCAAAAACTTAACGGGTTAAAACGCGATATTACAGTTTACTTATTTTCACTTATTGTTCTCACTGACGTCTGCTCCAGAGTTAAGTTAATTTCTTTTGCGATTTAAATTTCAAATGTGTTTTATTTAAATGGTAATCTTGCGAAATTTACTATTGATATATGTAATTTTTAGGAATGTTAATTTGAAAGTAGAGATTATCTAGACTATAGAGTAAAGTATATAGAATTGAATAATCAAACTAAGTTATTAAGATTATCTTTCATGTGTTTTCTATAACACCAACCTCACTTTCCTCTTGCCAGCTTCTTCCAAATTATCCGGTCCTAGCGATCCATCTCCACACGCCGCGTAATACCCACCAAAGAAATACTGGATGTCAGGGTGTCGGCCACCAGATGGCGCCAGTCGAGAATTTATCATTCCCGTCAACTAAAATGCAAAACTATATTATGTACTCCCTACATATAGTGGAAGTGGTCTATAGTTCGATTCTATTGTGCATTTTTTCTAACGTGGCAAAAGACCACAAAAATATGCCCGATTTCAAACCAAAGAGACCCAGTGACGAACTTTTATAGAGTTGATGTCACAGATGACAATTGAATATAATAAAAAAAGGAACAATAATTATTAACTGGTTCCACTTCCAAACCCAATAATTCCACCTTTAAATTACTAAATAGTACCACACTGAATTATTTGAAAGAAAGACAGATTGACTATTCAATCGGGCTGAGTCTCGCCCTAGGCAAGTTGTCGGCACAACAAATATACACTCGTTACCACGACTTCTTATCCCCTCCTTGATAACGACATCTCAGTATTCCTCTTATAATATAGATCAAATTCACTTGTGTCGGAGCGAGAAGTTTACCTGAGACATTCCAGATGCTGAAAGCGGACCCTTTCTCTCCAGCATATACTCCATAGCGCTCTCCCAATTCAATTCGGGAACATCCGGTTCTTTGGTCAAAGTGAACTGTAATGTCACCCCCACGTGATTGTGTAAGTTTTGACCCACTCCCGGCAATTCCTTGATAACGGGAATGTTGAACTTGTCCAGGGTTTCTTTCGGTCCAACTCCTGAGAGAAGGAGGATTTGTGGGGGAGTTTATTGTACCACCAGATAGGATCACCTACGAAATAAAGTTTTGGTGGTGTTAGTTCATAGCTGCAAGCTTGGTAAAGCATGAAGCTTTACAGCTGCTGATGGACTCTCCCTGTGACCATGTAGTAAAAGATAAGAATTACTTTAACATTTCGCGTTTTAAACCGTTAATTCTAACGAACCTCTTTTATGACTCCAACTGTTTTCACTTCTCCATTTTTAATATACTCTACACCTGTAACCCTTTTGGTTGTGGGATCTATTATCACGCGAGAGACGAGAGAGTTAAGCAGGACGTCGAAATTCTCGCGGTGAGACGCTGGTCGAAGGTAGGCGCGTGCTGTGCTGTATCTCGTACCGCCACTGAAAAATAGTGAGATTGTAGTTTATACCTAGAAGGGTAATTTAAAATGACCCAAAAAATTAAGCGCATAGAATTTTCACTAATAAAATTATCGAACTACGTTTCAGAGGAATAGTATAATACACGTATACACTGTATACAGCAGATGTTGACAGTTGTTGGGATTAAGGAGTGTCTGAACACATTACACATTTAAATAAAACACTTTTAACGGTTTAGAACGTGAAATGTTAGTTTACCGCTACAAAGCATCCGAACTGTCGGGCCATTATTAAATTACTAATATATTTTGCCTTTTAACCCTTCAAAAGGTTTTATTCAATTAGTAATGGGATATTACATATTTTTCTCTATTACTTAAATCGTAATAATTCTGTGTGACTATAAGCTACTTTAATGAAGCTTGTTGTATAAACACTTACTCATTAAGTGCTTGAGCGATGGTAAAACCGGTGTTGGTCTCGCCGTTGAGATCACTGGTCGGGGTGTAGCCCAACTCAATGGCCGCGGAAACCACGTCATGGGCGAAGCGAGGCGCGTACCGGAACTAAAACAATATTAACTGGTATAAATATTTTAGGCTCCAATTGTGTCTCTGTCAAAACAAATCAAATAAAACGATTCCTATATTAATATGTAGTAATTTATATTCTTTGACATAGTACCAAGCAAATGTTTCGACCGTAAAAGTCTTTGATTTCTTTTGGTTTTTTTTTTTATAATAGAGGAGGCAAGCATGGGTTCATGTCTTAATGTTAGGTTGAAATACCCCAGCATTTAAAACAAATGCACTGCCGACTCTTTTTTGGCCTACGTATTAGACCTATTTAGATATTTGGAAATCCACAGACTGAAACGTGATTGAAATTGTGCTTTTTCATCTGTGGACGGTGGTTCGTGGCCCAGACGGAATTTCGATATTAGAAACCGTAAGTTAATATACAATTAAATAAAACCTTGAGGTCCAGAGACTCGGACCAAGGCTGCTGCAAAATCCTAAATCGGGCCGAAGTTAAAAATATTTCCAAATAAGTATTAATATATCGCGTTTTAAACCGTTAAAGTGTTTTATTTAAAAGGTTTCATAAAAATTAATAATTCATTAGAAAAATGTTGGGCCCTGTGGGGATCGCACCCATGACCCATGAGCCGTACAACGTTGCACCTACGGGTCCGTTTTGGTGGTTGGCTACAGAGAACAGTATTACCTAAATGCGACTTTTTTTTCTTCAATATTGGCATATTAAGCATGAATATATCTATAAAGCAATGAAGACACCAAAGTTCTAATTAACATGTCCTATTTATATGACCGCCTCTGTAGCCAATTGGTTAAACGTATTGCCTAGCATTGCGTTAAGCGCGAGAAGTCCTGGGTTCGAATCCCAGGGAAACAGTACATTGTTTCGGTCGGCAGGGTACAGAAGTCTGTTCAACTACTTGCCCATTTAAAAAAACGTATCAGTGAAACGGACACAGAAGTGTGTTTGCCCCATGCCTCACTAGGGGAAAACGGGATTTCACACACATTTATATGACACTGCGCATGTATTTACCTAATTAAAAATGTCATTGCCACATCATAAAACATGGCATATGCGGGTTGATAAGCGTATTTTCTAGATCTCATTTCAGGGTCTATGCTGCTGTGCATGCTGTGAGTATGATACAATTGTATTTTACACATATTTCAAGTTTAAAATATACATATATAGTGATCCTTTTAATAGTGGTAAATAGAACATTTTATTTCCGGGGATTCGAAGCCTCGAGCGTAACAAATTGCTAGACAATTAATTTTACCTCTGAGCTTTAGAATCGGTCATAATAACAAATACATCTTTTAAATCTCCTATATATCTTGCGAAAAATAAATACGTATAACTATTATTATGTTAATGTTTGTAACTTAACCCTTAGAAAGCGATACACGGTTGCGTGTCCTCGAATAACTGTACGCGAAATCTGGTTATTTTGTTAAACGTCGAATATAATCTTATTTTATTATCCCGTAATTAGGATTTATGCTCTGTAACCGGTTCCAATCAAAACTTTCGCTGTTTAAAACTTGTTTGATTTCTTTAATCCTAAAAACATTAATATTTGGCAGTGTTATACTTTTATGAAAGTTATAATAAAAATGGGAAATCATATTTGTTGATTAAGAATTTAGAATGTCTATCTACATACATACAATAACATTTATATATGTCTAATATAAAAGACGAAAAAATGTTAAGAAGAAAAAAGTAATAACGTGAAAGTGCCTGTAATAAAATCTTAACTGAAATCGGCCAAGTTCTTTTTTTGGGTATATATTTCGCGTTTTAAACCGTTACAGTGCTTTTTTAATGTGTACTAGTCGTAAACTATAGACGGTATTTATATCATTGATAATAGAGTTAAACTTTTAACGGCTCAAAACAAGAAAAAGAAGTGTTATTTGTAGGGCACGACCCGACATCGACTGTAAGTAGCGAGCTTATTTCTAACTTGCGTTTTCTACATACATAAGAAACAATCTATTCTTTCATCTAGTTAGTCCTCAATAAATGATACACTTGAGTGAATATTTTACGGTGACGTCACAAAACTACTAATCGAAACAATATTAAATTAAGCTTATTTTAAAATTGTCATGGTACTAAATTTGAAAGTAACATTATATTAATACTCATTTAAGATGGTGATAGGCCGCCAGAACCCAATAGTTTTTTATTTTTCCAAAGCACACATACTCTTTGCACCGGCAGCGGCCCGCCAGTATTATGGTATTGTCCAGACACTCCTCTCCCAATCTCCTTGTTATCCTCACTCTTGAGGAAGTACGGCATCACCTCGAACCACGACCAACCGGTCGCGCCGTTCACCGCCCACCCGTCATAGTCCGCTGCGTGTCCTCGCATGTACATCATCCCATTGATCGCGGAAGACCCACCTGTGTCAAATTCATAAATTACAAAGGAATGTGTCGAATTGTCTATGCCCTATTATTTGAAGCTGAAAGCAGTGACCACAGAGTATTATTGAAATGTCATCATTATCGTCATAAAGCAGCAAATTACAGCTAATCCTACTGAGTCCAACATGTTCCTATCGACCATGTCGACAACTTCGTTCGCGAAGAATAACGACGCTAAACAACGCCAAGCTATTTTGGGCACCAAAATTTGTTTTATCAAATCTCCTTATCTTTATTAATTATGGCTATTACCCATGACGTGATCCGCGTCCCGTCGTTCATACATATTTTTTGGGTATCTTTAATCGTTTTCGCATCGGAGACCTACAAACTTTAACAATATTCCCGGGTTTTTGCATATGTCCCGCTGTTTTTCGCTCATATTAGTCACCGCGAGATGTTTTATAACCTATAGCTTTTCTCGATAAATGCTCTAACTAACACAAAAATAATTTTCGTATTGAAAAATTATTTTTGTTTACCAGTACTTCCTGATATTAGCGCATTCAAACAAACAAATTCTTCAGCTTTATATAGTAGTACAGATAAATGTACAGAGCTAGCAATAAGCAATTAATGGCCTAATCTTACCCAACATTTTCCCTCTATGCCAAGTGCAGCGGCCTCCGTTAGCTAGACAAGCCTTTTCCTGTCTCTCCGTTACATAATTCCAGTCAGTTTCATTTTGGCCCCAGTACGCAGTTATCCAAGCTGGCACTGCAGACTGCGTTGGCTCGTGACCACCGGCCTCAATTAGTAGTACCTAGTAATAAAATAAGAATAATTATAAACGTAAACGGACTTTGACGGACCCGATAGTCTAATAATATTCAACGGGTCGTGGGTTCAATCCCCACCGGGTCGATTTCTAACCAATTTATTATTTTTCTGAAACATATTGAACTTCGTCTGGACATCTGGATATTTAATGGGTGGTGGGAATATCGAAGTCAGGCCGACATTGTGTAGATGTTTTATCATAAAAAAAAACTTTTAATCGTTTTAAACGCGGAATTCTATAACTTTAAAGTTAAACATAACAACTTTTAAAGTTGTTATATATGGTATATAACTATATGGTGTTTTTTGTTATACAAACGAAAATGCTGCAAATGAAGTCATACTAACGTCTAGGACGAATAAAAAATAGTATAATTACACACATAATATAAGTGCAATTGTAATTTTCTGTTAATTACTACTTCACGACCTTTTACTAGGTCAGGGATGTACGTGACATAACTTAACGTAAATACGAAATTACGGTAGTTATACAGACCAAAACGGTAACCGTATGGCTGTCGCTTCGAGTCCCGCCTATATAATGTTTTTTTTTCCAATCGACAATAATTTATTCGTGAGTAGTGCACATTTAATTTTTAACGCGAGAAACATCAGTTAATTAAAGGAGGAGGGTATTCCTAATGTCAAAGTTAAATCTGCTACGCTAGCGCCGTCTGTTTCGTAAATTTGATTTTGAAGGACACTTTCCATCTTTAGTCTCACTGTGACCACGGCTGCTGCAAAGCACCCAAAACGTCGGGCCGTAGTTCGAATAAATTAAATAATAAAAGTTGCGCTTACACCGTTAACGTTTTATTTATATAATTATGTAAAAAAATAAAATATGTAAATAACTAACTACCAACGGGTGGTGGATTCGATCCCACTAATTTGGTTTTGTGGATGGTTAGGAAATTCTGGGGATTAAATGGGTGGTTGGATTATAAAAATGATCTCCAAGTCACGAACTACCGCCCTCAGATGGAAAAGTCGCAGATTTTCAAATATCTAAAGGTCGCACCCATCAAGTTTGTTTGTCCTCGACATAAAAACAATCTAACTTCTATAACACACCTTCCACTGTGGATTCTCCGATAATCTCCCAGCCACTATAGAACCAGCTGTTCCACCACCCACGACGATAAAGTCGTAACTGTCTTCATACACCTCCTTATCTCGAACGCGATTACATGGGTCCACCAAGTCACAGCGGCCGTTCATAAATGACTCCAATATACCCATGAATATGATAAACTGACTACCACAAGAAGCGGCCATGGATGGTCCATACGTTTGAAGAGGGCAGGCGCATGTCTGAAACACAATTAATTACATAAAATAATACTTTGTAAACCTTCAGTATTAACAAAAGTAGTGATATACGAGGTAAAATATTTTCCAAATAAGTATAACTAATATATATCGCGTTTTAATCCGTTAAAGTGGTTTATTTAAATAGTGGTGTAGTTAGGAAACTTTATCATTTGTTTCATGTTATTGCACATGACGACACGTTATAATTTAAAAATCGAAAATAAATTGACTCGGTAGCTCAATTGGTAAAGCAACAGCACGGAACGCTGACGATGCCGGTTCAAGTCCTGCCCGAGTCGAATTTTTTTTTCAATTTATTTTCGATTTTTAAATTATATAGTGGTGTAGTTTCTGAATATTCAAAACCAATAAGTTGCAAGCATTATGTTGAAATGTTATATGACTTGGGTATTTCATCTTCCATCAAGTGAAACTTTAATCATTAAAAAATTATTAAAGTAGAAAGAAAAATATTGTAGTGTGGTTATCTGTGGTTTGGAAACAAATTAGCCAATCTTAATCGATAGAGAAAAAGCACAATATTGTAGTAATATTGGATTTTAAGAAGGAAGATTTTGCATTTTGTTATTTACAAATAATTATTTAAGAAAATTTGCAACAATTTCCAAAAGGACACTTCTAGGTTGTCTTATTTCTGATCAGAGAGGAAAATGGAAAGGCAAACCCTATAATATTTATTTTAATGCAATGTCGAAGTATTTTGGCATTTGCATAGTTTTTCTTATTTAACACTCCTCAAGTATACGTTAGATGAAATGAAAAGAATAATATAATTGCACAATGGTTCTTGATATACCCAACACAGGCTCAATCAAAACTCGCATGAAATTTATGTATTTTTAATTATAATATCGTCATTGACTATTTCTACACACAATTATTGTAATTGTTGCAAAATAGAAACAATGACTTAAAAGTTATTTGAAGAATGTCGTTACATTTATAATTAATAGTATCTACCAGGAAATAACCATTGTTTTTATCTTCTCTAAGTTAATTATAATTACATAAATTCTATCAGCGTCTGATCTTTAAACGTCCATGACATGACACGAAATGAAATGGTATGCTCTCTAATAAAAAGCACAATATAGAGATTGGGGTCAGAAAGAATACTAAAAGAAAGTGTTTCTTAGTTTATCAATCGGAAATAAATACCACAAAAAATTAACACACGAACAACAAAGCAAAATAGGTATAAATGCAAAGTAAAAAATAGGATTCATTGTTTACAGAGCATAATAAGCTATCAAAATGAAACGAAAATAAATAGCATACGGTAAACACTTAGAATACCATAAAACGTTGTTCCATGTTCAATAATAAAAAATAGACGATGAAACATCTTTACAACAAACATACAAAAAAATGACATTACACGCATCTAGTATACATCTCAATAATATTTAATCACAATGAATAAAATATACTTATGTTTTTTATTGCTTCGTAAACTCACCTCTGCCGCTCGAATCATTTTGATCTACTTTGTTGAATCTGGAACAAAAGTTCCTGGGTTCAATTAATTTATTATTATATACTATAACCAGGACTTATTTAAATAAAACACTTTAACGGTTTAAAACGCGATATATTAGTTAAACTTATTTGAAAATGGTTTTTAACTTCGGCTCGGGGAGTCTTCCCGTGACCACGGCTACTGCAAAGCATCCGAAACGTCGGGCCGAAGTTAAAAATCATTTTCAAATAAGTTTAACTAATATTTCGCGTTTTAAACCGTTAAAGTGTTTTATTTAAATGTGTACTACTCGCGTAAACTATAGACAGTATTTAACCAGGACTTAACTTACATCTTTTATTTAAAGTGCGGGATAGAAGTTAAATTTACAAATACCATTATCAAAAAATTTTATATCAAATTAACGTATAAGAAATACGTTACAAAAAATAATTTATTATTGTTTTTTTTTATCTCTAGTTTCATGTGATTGGGCAAATAAATCCTTCATATCTTGCTGAAAAGTAAATTTTTATTCTACTACAGTACAGTATTTAGTAACTTAAACGCGTGAACTGAGCATTAAGCACGAAAGGTCTTAGATTTGTTTCCTGGGAAAACATAATAGTTTCTGTATGGTAAGTGATAATAGTCTGCAACTACTTGCCGGTTACAAAAAGCTGTTTGCCGAACGCCCTGGATAGGGTAAACGGAATATCCCAGTACAGGCATATTTAACATTTTATTATAAATAGACTATTGTTTGCAGTTGTCACATTATTCTTGCGGTTCAAGAAACGCCAGGGGAATCCATAACAGTAAACCATTTTGTTTAGATTCGACACGCGTTGATCGCCAATGACTCGCGAACCGTCTTGGCTAGTACAGGTTGAATGGCTCGTTAGAAACCATGAAATTTGCTAACCAACGGTACTTTAAATATTTGAATACTTTATTATTTTTCACGTGTTATTATCACGGAATGGATTTTTGCACATAATGGTACTATATAAATTAAAAATCGATTATAAATTAAAAAAATGTACGATCCCGGCATCCACAGCGTTCCGTGCTGTTGCTCTAACCAACTACTTTACTACCAGATGCTGTAAATAAGCAACTTTAAAAGTTTTCGAAGAATTTTTAAGTTTTCTTTTTTTCTCAACTAAAGGTCAACTAGTCGCCATAGACAATAAAGAACTTTTTATTTATATTTTTAGTCTTTAATTTATTATATGTGAAAATGTAAATTTGTACATTTTTAAAATTGGGTTTTTATTTTTTTTTTCTAATAAATAAATTTCATTATTGTTTATATTAATGTCGTATAAAGTCACTTACTTGTATGACTAATCACAATTATATTAAGAACTCATTGATCACTGTTGTCATAAACACAAAAATATATTTTCCGTTTCCTACACACCGGACATGCGCGCGCGTTTGACGATGTGCGGATTTCTACACGACCAATGTGCGCGCGCACAGCTTTTTGTTTATATTGATGCTACGGTCCTGTACCCCTAGCATGAGTATCGGACTCAGCAGCCTAAGTGAAAACGTTTGTTGTAAAATCGAATATCTATCCTAATATTATAAAGCTGAAGAGTTTGTTTGATTGAACAAGCTAAATTCTGGAACTATTGAAAAATAATTTTATGATTGTTAGAACATTATTTGAAGATGGCTCTAAGCTATAAAACATCACGCAGCGACCAAGGAGCATAGAAACAGTGGAAAAAACGGAGAAAATGTAATAATATTTGAGGGATGATTTAATAATACTTGCACTGCAAAGACGGTTCCAGATACCATAAAATATATGTATGAAAAGATTGATTCCTTTTTAAATGATCTAAAAGAATGTCCACGACAGTATATCTCTATCTTTTAAGATTAACTTGCAAAAACAACAGGACGTCGTGGGTTACAGCAGTAGGTTGGCAACAACAGCGTTATAAAGCTGAGGAGATTGTTTGAAAAGAATAATAAATTCTGATGCCCAAAATAACTATTAAATGCGGAGGAAGTCGCGAGAACAGCTCTAGTTAAAAATAACAATACCATGTATTATCGCAAGTGTCTGAATTGTAAGAAAATGAAAACAAATGTTTACGTCGGGTGATTTGGCTTAACTGTATTTAACGAACATTAAAAAGTAAACTCTATATTTGTCCCATGCCCCATAAAGAGAAAACAGGACATCATGAAGTTTGATACGATTATTCTTATCGTTTCTTAACTCATACTATCCACATCTGATTCAAAGGTTTTAAGATATTCGACAAAGCTCATAAATTGTTATGACTTTCGCCTGTTAACGAAACAAAACACATATTTCATATATAATTTGAGACGATAATTACATTTGTGGCGAACTTTGCAGTTAGTCGTGGGTTCTAGTCCCTCCTGTGTCCTTTGGTTAAAACATATATATTTCCGCTTCTAAAATAATCATCCATATGTACAAACTTTCTTCTTTTAATAACATATTTCGTATTGTGTTATTTTTGTTTGATCAAAACTGCATTATTAAAGATACAATTGCTCTTCGAAATCAGAAAGATATATTTGTGTTCCAGATTCTAGAGTGAAAGTTGTATCAATTGCAAACTGCAGTTGAGCTTTAAAAATATTTTTTTATAATCCTCTCCACTCCATTCCGTTAAGACTTTGCTTTATATATTTGTATTATCTTTCCAACTCTTAATTTAGTTTATCTCTTACTTGATGTGTATACTTTTTCGAAGTACTTTTGCTTTTTGTTTATTATTCCTTCCACTTAATACCCTTTTTTAAATTTTTTCTCCTGTACTTTAGGTTGCCTGGAAGAGATCGCTGCTTAGCGATAAGACCGCCTTTTATTTATAAGTTAGTTGGTAAGCTTTTTATCTTTTGTAGTTTATGTGGTATATTTTTAAATAATAAAGCTGGAATAAATAAATAAATTTATTAATTAAGTGGTACATTAAATAATCCTCCTCGACAATAAAAAAAAACTAGATAAATTAACATTTTTTATAATTGATCCTATCCTTTTCATTTTTATATTTACAAATATGTAGATTTTTTTATAGCAAAATACTAGTTGGTATAATTATTGTAACAATGGTATATGTCCATTTTAATTTTTAATTAACTGTGGACTTTACAATTCTTATCCCAGACATTAACAATTTGAAAACACAAGGACATTGAAATCTATTTGTTTTTTGCTAAAACCGCAAACGCTTAATGTTTACTTTTATTAATGATTGTGTGCATATATATAATGGTAGGATTTCGTGGCCTCGTAAAAAAACAATGAAACGAAAAAATATGGCTTGTGTGCCAACATAACAAATAGATTAGCATTTTTCGTTATTTAACAATTTCGTTTTTATATAATGTTTGTTTTTTCTCATTACCTACATATGCTTTTTTACATAGTTTAATACATACAAGAAATATTTAAAAGTTAAGCCAATTATGTGAATGGAACTCTATATCGGAAAAATAGAATTGCATTAGACCAACGTTTCAAACATTGTACATTTGTTTAATGATAAAGGAGGACAAATCTAACAAGATTCACTGTTGACCTATTTTGCCTTTGGATATTCAGAAATCTACAGACTGAATCCGAAACGCGATTAAGCTTCACAGCTTTCCATTTGTGGACGGCGGTTCGTGAAACGGACGGAAAATCTAAATTCCTACCACCCATTTAAATAAAACACTTTAACAGTTTAAAACGCGTGGTCACGGCTGCTGCAAAGCATCCGAAACGTTGGGCCGAAGTTAATAATCATTTCCAAATAATTTTAACTAATATATCGCGTTTTAAACCGTTAAAGTGTTTTATTTAAATGTGTACTACTCGCGTAAACTACAGACAGTATTTCCTACCACCCATTTAATATCCAGATGAAATCCAACATGTTTCAGAAAAATTAGAAACATGGACCCGATGGGATCGACCCTCGACCCGATGATTATTAGCCATGCATTGCTACCATTAGGTCAGCGAGCCCGTCTACATTATTTTATGATACTTAAATGTAGTGTAGTATATTTTACCAAACTCTCGTAAAAGGTCAAAAGAAAGCTTACCTTATGAGACGTAAAACCTTGCCAAATATTAATCGCAATTAATGTATCAATAAGATTTATGGCTTGTTATCATGCACTTTGAAATGCATTACCATCAATCGACTTTGCAAATAACGGGACACTTTAGAAGAAATAATTTAAAATTGTTAGCCTTTTAGAAACTTTAGCAATGGAGCCCAAGAAATAATAGATGGACACAAGTAGTATTAAAATATTTACGCACTTTTCAATCCGTTAATAGCAAATAGAGTTCGAGTCTTGTAGACATAAAATCTCGACATAACCTTTATTGTAAAATAAAAGTTACAGCTTAATTTAATTGAGACAGAAATAATTTCATTGTTTAACCGGAGTTAGAATCCCGATCGCATAGACGTGATATTATAAAGATTACACAAAGGTGTTGTGTTAACCTTTGATCTAATAATTCTGATTAATCATTCATAGATCCGCAACATTAATGGAAAATTATACATATGTGTAGTACAGATGCATATAATATCGTGAGTTCATAAACTAGCGCTACAACCCTGCTCTGTCTGCAACCGCAAGAGAGGGAGGTGTATTAATAAGCCATATAGGAGGGATACATTTTTGATTTTCATTACTAATTTTATTTCATTGATGACTTCTTATGTGTTATGTTCTAAACTAAAAAAGATTTGACATTCAAATGCCAGCTGCATTTGAATCCAAGAAATTCTTGAAATTGAGTAAACTGAACGACGAAAATAACTCAATATATTTTATGTCTATTGACATTCAAAAGGAGTTATGTTAGGAGTTACTGGCTGAAAAACGTCAGAAATATCTGCGCATTCTAGAACACTTTATCATTTATGCTTTTTGAAGAATACCAATTAGTTTACTCTTATCTAGGCGATATTTTAAAAGTCTTAAAATAAAAGATCGCCTAGATAAGTAACAAGAAAGAGAAGTGTATATGTGTATGTCTTTGCCAAATATAGCAGTAACTTCGAGTGAGTTTTGTGTACTTATGTTACGTGGACTTGAAGAGTTTCCAACATTTTTATGCGGAAAACCCCATATGAGTCAGGTATTTTGAGTGGAATCATGAGGAAACTCGCACATCTCGAGATAACAAACATCACGATCATTTTTATTAATAATGACTAATCATTGTGTGGAAATGATTTTAATGCGACATGAAAAATCAAGGATGATTTATTGAGTGTACTTTTTTACTCGGTTTAAAACGTGAAATATATTAGTTAAACTTCTATGCAAATGATTGTTAACTAACTACGGTCTATATTATACAATATATTTTATTACGAGTTCTAAACCGTTAAAGTGTTTTATTTGTACTACTCGCGTAAACTACAGGCACATCGAAAGTAGTGTTTTAAAAGTATTTTCATAAAGTTTTTATTTATTCCTAAATTAACATACTATTTATTACAGAAGCCGTATAGTGTATCTATAGTCTAAAAAATTTAAGCCGCCACCAAAGCCTACGAGGTTCTGAGTTCGATTCCCGGAAATAATAATTCTGTTGACATGGTTCAAATTGTTTTGATAAAGTTTTACACTGAAATTTTGTTTCTCAATGTTTTCTCTAGCCTTGTAACCTGCTAAAGTTAAGTTGGTTAGAGCAGCACGTACTGTGGATGCCGGTTCAAGTCCCGACCATGTTTTAAAAAATTATATCTAAGTAAATAGATTTTTAATTTATTTAATACAATAACATGTGAAAAATGTTAAAGATTTCAACTGCTAAGTACGTCATTTAATTGAATTATCTTGTTTAATAGATCAAACGAATTAGCTAACCTAATTATTAAAATTTCCATACGTCTAACTGACAGGGTTGCAGCCGTCACAGATAATAATTCATGCGGGCACTACTAGACTATTAGCCTTGTGGCACACTTTCATATTATATTCACTCTTTTGTCAGGTTTTCCCATTAAGTTATAGACACTTTCTCCCTCTCGAATATCAACAGCTTATTTCCTTTCGGGTTTTCCTTTTATTATTATTTTCATTCACAAATGTGTAAATAATTAATTAATTCAAATTATTAATGTAAAATTTTATAATTGTAGGATTTATATAAACTCGTCAAGAAATGATTCAAGAACATGAATTTGACTATTATATGTAGTAAATACTGTCTATAGTTTACTCGAGTAGTACACATTTAAATAAAATACTTTAACGGTTTAAAACGCGATATATTAGTTAAACTTATTTGAAAATCATTTTTAAATTCGCCCCGACCACAGCTGCTGCAAAACAGCCGAAACGTCGGGCCGAAGTTAAAAATCATTTTCTAATAAGTTTAACTAATATATCGCGTTTTAAACCGTTAAAGTGTTTTATTTAAACATTATATTATGTAGTTGTAATCACATTTATTTTAGAAATTAAAGGGTTACTTTAGTATAGTGATACTAGTAATAATTATAGTAATACCTTATTTAATAATACTTATAATTTATTGAGTCAGAGAGAGTTGGAGTGAGAGAATCTCTCACTAGACATGCTTTTCTATATCTTGGTAAAAATTAAACAGAAACATGTAATATAAACATGGAATTTTTATTTAAAGGCTTTAAAAATGTTATGTCTAATTTAAAAAAAGAACTTTAAAATAAATTTCTTGTATGTTGTAAAATGGACAGTAACTTTTTGTCTTTCGTTTTAGTTTCGTTTAATTGTGTTTCGGTGTTTGATTTCCGAATATCCGAAGCAAAGATAGGTCGAGACCGCCTTTTGTTTAGATGTGATATGGCTTGGGTATTTAACGTCACATCGAACCCCAATGCTTGTCCGTTTTCCTCTATCATAAAAAAAATACAAAATAAATGTGATCTTATGTATGTTTTTATTTTTTTATTAATGATAGGTATTACTGACGAATTCAGCTCCTCTTTCTGCTATCATCACGACAGCCGCCTGTGTATTACTGGTTGGCAATGTTGGCATTACTGATGCGTCTACAACCCGCAAACCTGGAAATACAAGGTAATAAAAAAATAGTTTTACGACATCACCGATTATTTCATTCGTATAAGAATTTGTAAATAAATAAATAAGCTGGTTTAGTATATTTGTAACGTTGTTTAACGAAATTAACATCTGATGATGCCGTCCGCTCGTGACGGCAAAAATCGAGAACTTCTTCTCGCTCACGGCGGCCGAACGGCCCGAAAAACAACGATACGCTGAACGATGGCTCTGAAAGACTTATACAATTTACCAGATAACTGTATAGATTCATTTAAAAACTTTATTGTTTTTACATATTGTTATTGCACATGAAGGCGCTATATAATTTAAACATCGAAAATAAATTGAAAAAAAATTCTTGAACCGGCATCGTCAGCGTTCAGAGCAACAGCACGGAACGCTGACGATGCCGGTTCAAATCCTGCCCGAGTCGAAAAATTTCAATTTTAAAAACGGTTCGGGATACCCAAAAATATGTATAAAGGAATGATTGCGTATTAAATGATATAAAACTAGGTAATAATTTCAAGAACATCGCATAAGCGACCGACGTCGTGGGTAACTGCTATAATTTATAAAAATGAGAGAATGGTGTTAAAAATAACTTCTACGCGAAGGAAGTCGCTGGCACATCTAGTTTTTTATAAACTATTTCTAAGATATGCACGTTCAAAAAAACACATCTTAATTTAGTAAACTCTACCTTCAATTCCATAAACTTTTAGTTCTTGATCAACAACTGCCAATCGATCATCATTAGTTCCAATCTTACAGGTCCCTATTTGATGGTTTTCTGGTTCCGTGTACCGTTGTGCTACACATCTAAAGAAGTCATTTGTGGGCTGCTGACTGTCACCACACTCTGCAGCATACCCTTTTGTAGGTATTATACCGTACTTTTTTCGTAGAGACTACAAAAATGTAATCACCAAACTAAATTTTAATTTATTTGTATAGTAAACAGTAAGTAATGATTGGAGTTAGTTTATTGTAATTGGTTTCGTAAAATAAATCAAACAATTTTAAAGACTTACATGATCGTAGTCATACTAATTAAACAACCTTGAAAATACAAACGGCTGTTATATATAATATAAGTTTTAACTTATTCCTAATAATTATATACCGTCTGTAGTTTACGCGAGTAGTACACATTAAATTAAACAGTTCAACGGTTTAAAACTCGATTTACAATACTTAAAGTTATTTGGAGATTATTTTAACTACGGCACGACGTTTCGAATACTTTGCAGTAGCCGTGGTCACGTTCAAGTCATGACGTCGTCAAAATTTAACGAATATATATCGCGTTTTAAACCGTTAAAGTGTTTTACTTAAATCGTAATAATTCTTTTTATTGCCTTTGTTTTACGACATATTTGTATGGTATGTACCGGATTAAGGGATTATTATTATTAAGTTGGATATGAGAAGTGGAATCTCCAAGGCCAAAATAGTTGATAGCACATCTTATTTAGGTCTTATAAAGCCAAGACTATTTTACCTTTCATTCAGTGAAACCTATGCTTCCTCTTCTGTTAACGAATGAGTAGAAAGAGAATGAGTGAGTAAATTACCCTACATGATGACTGTCATACCAGAATTGAAAGTTTAAAATAACAGTTAATGCATTTGTTACCGTGGTATTGGCTAGCTGATATGCGATCTTCGAAGCTTCAACCAGCACGTTGAGTTCATGTTCATCGTCAAAGTAGTTAGGCTGCATAATAGGAGGATCAAATGGATCCGTAGAGCTAAGTGTTAGGAAACCACGACTTCGAGGTTGTAGAGCTATTGGCGATATTCTGAAAAAGCGTATTTTAGTTAATACTGTCTATAGTTTACGCGAGTAGTAAACATTTAAATATAACACTTTAACGGTTTAAAACGCAATATACATATATTTGTTAAACTTATTTGAAAATGATTTTTAACTTCGGCCCGACGTTTCGGATGCTTTGCAGCAGCCGTGCTCACGGGTATACTCAATTCAGTCTCCCCGTGACGGGCTGTAGTTAAAATAATTTTCAAATAACTTTAACAAATATATGTATATTGCGTTTTAAACCGTTAAAGTGTTATATTTAAATGTTTACTGCTCGCGTACACTACAGACAGTATATAATACATTATGTCAATAAAAAACTAATGTAAAAATAGATGCTTTGCACTCAACGGTCAGGTATAGTTTTGAATAAGTTAACTAATATAGATCGTATCTTTAACCATAAAAATTGTTTCATTAAATGTGTTTTACTTATTAAAAAAAAAGAATTTGTTCTAAGTTTAAATAATGTAACACTGCTACAATGTACTAGCAAATTACTAGCCAAATATTTTTTTCTTAAATTTAACAAGTTCACCTACATTATTTGTCTCTTGGCTTTAACTCTTCTAAAGTTAACTATAGCACCATTGCTGCAACCTGCTTGGTATCCATAGAAGAAGTATTGAACATCAGGATGATTGCCGTGTTGAGGTGCTAACGGGGAATTTATTATTCCCACGCCCTGTAAAGCAACCAACGCTATTTACGCACAATAGTCAAAATCAAAGCCAAAAATCATTTATTTACGTAGGTCACTAGGTACACACTCTTATGAACGGCACACCAGTTAAAAGCAAAAGACTCTAAAGTGGAACGAGCGAGAAGAACTGGCATAAAACTCGCTGTCGCTCTTTTTATCGCCAAGTCTTCACGCACTTTAAGTACACTACGTATTTTCCTTAATAAAGCCTATACAAACAAAGAATAAAATAGAGAATCTATTTATTCATACATTTTTGTACAGTTTTTGGCACTCATAACTAAATTAACTTTTTTATAGCTTTTTACATCATTCCAACCGTCGACCAAAATTCAATCAAATTTGCATTATTCGTATTAAAAACATTGCTAAATATTTTTTGTAGGAAATAATAATGTTTAATTATTTAAGTAATATATGTACTTTCTTTAATTTTTATATACTTAGAACTTCTTTTAAATAAGCTTTTATTTATTACTAAGGTTCACATCATTCGTGTTGAAATATTTTTTCTATGAAGACAAAATTCAATTCCTTCTTAAATAAAAACGAATATGACATATCCTTAAATACTGTCTATAGTTTACGCAAGTAGTACACATTAAATAAAACACTTTAACGGTTTAAAACGCGATATATTAGTTTAAGCCGTGGTCACGGGGAGACTGCTGCTGCAAAGCATCCGAAACGCCGGGCCGAAGTTAAAATCATTTTCTAATAAGTTTAACTAAAATATCGCGTTTTAAACCGTTAAAGTGTTTTATTTAAATGGCATATCCTTGTAAAAACACCTGTGACAGCCCAGTAGCAGATAGAGGCCCTCGTCTATACTTGACGTACTCCATAGCAGATACCCAAGATAACTCTGGAATATCTGGTTCCTTCGTTAGGGTAAAGTGAAGAGACAAACCAACATGGTTTTGCAAATTGTTCCCCACTCCGGGCAAATCTTGTATTGTAGGTATGCCAAATTTCCTGAGAGTGGCCTTTGATCCTATGCCAGATAGCAGTAAAATTTGTGGAGAGTTTATTGTTCCGGCTGAGAGGATAACCTGAAACGAGTATAAAACATCATAGAGATGATCAGATAAAATTTAGATAGGACAATTTAATGCCATAAGGCTACTAGGGGTAGGTACTGTCCATACTTTACACGAGTAGTACACATTTAAATAAAACACATCCAGCGGTTTAAAACGCGAAATGTATTTACCAGTTATTCCAATAAACGGCACACCGAGAAATAGTCAATTCTGCAATGAATCGTCAAGTGTCAAGTACGACAGATCTAAGCTAGCGTGTTTTTACTTTGAAATTAGAGACATCCTGGGCAGTCCCTCCTTGACCATGTAAGGCTGTAGTTAAAATAAAGTTTGAATAAGTTTTACTTATACATTTCGCGTTTTAAGCCGTTAAAGTGTTTTGTTTATAAGGTCCCATAGGTTTTTTATGGTCTGCTAATAGAGATAAAGACTGCATAAACGAAAACCCATTAGGTTTTTTAGACTGGCGCCGTTTTTAAAAGAACATTTTTGTGTTTATCATATACACCGTCAGAGGCATTGTTGAATGCTTCATTCAACAATGCCTCTTCCTCAACCACATAGACGGGTAGTTGTAATTTTAATCGTTTAAGTGATTTAATAGTGAATATTAATACCTAACGAGGTAAAGGGGGCCAAAATGTGTATAAAATGTTCTCAGTTATTCTAACCTCCTTTTTAACACCAACATTGAGTTTATTCCCATTCTGTATGTACTCCACTCCGGTAACTTTACTTCTGTCAGGATCAAAAATAATTCTTGACACATGAGCCTTAAGAAGAACAACCAGGTTGCTACGTTTGGAGGCCGGTCTTAGATATGCACGTGCTGTACTGATTCGGGAACCATAGCTGAAACATTAGTTTTGAAACGATGTTCTGTTTCTTTCTCTTCTTTAACATAGAGTAAAGATTTATGTTTAAAAATTAGTAAATAAATCTTGTCTGTAGTGTACGCAAGTAATACATTTTATGTTTTAAACCATTAATATTAATTAATGTATAGTAATGAAATTTATAATGTAATTTAAAACCTTTCCTTTCAAAGTAACTCTAATTGCTGTAGTTTACGCGAGTAGTACAAATGAAAAAAAAACGCGCATAATTTAAAATAAAGTGTAAAAGTTTATTATTTATTAAAAGTGTACTGATTCGTTTCGCGTTTTAAACTGTGCTTTTTTTATTTAATTTTCCTTTGTTACCAGGAGCATTACAATTCGTTCATTAAATCAATATAATAAAATCGATTTAGTACGTTAAGCGTCAGAGAGGAACGTACCTACATACTATTTTAATTCCAACCATTCGAAGTTAAAATAGGTCCAGACGTCTTAGTTAAGATGATATATTGCTGGGGTATTATACTGTTCTTGTTTGTGCTCCCCTATCATAAAAAAAATTAAAAACAGCAACTACAACATTAAGCATAGTTTCTTTTACGATGATTACAAAATCTTAACAAATCTCTTACTTGTTAAAAGCTTGCGCTAAAGTGAAACCTGTAATCGTTTCTCCGTTTAAATCATTTGTCGGTGGATAACCTAATTCGCCACTTGCATTTATAATATCCTTGATAAATTCTGGACAATACCTGAACTGAAACAATTTAATACAAGATCGCTAATAAAAAACTCCTTATAAAAACATAAAGCAAATTCTCATTAACTCGTGCTTGCATGTTATTATTAATAGGAATAATTATGCTATTGTTGGAAGTTATACAGTCGTGGTGTTACTAAAGGTTAAATTTATAATATTATAGATTCCGTTCTATGAGATAGTTAGACAAGATGTTATTTGCCCATTTATCAAATGTTTTCAACCAAACATCCAAATATGTGTCTTCTTATAACTTAAGCACTTTACTAAGTGCTACATATTCACATTTCATTTCTTGCTATATGTTATTTAATAAATAATCATTAATTTACATAATAACTAAAACCATCAATAAAATAGTCCCAAATGTCCCAATACATCTGGAAACACCAATAATTAAAGGTCAAATTGATACCCACTCTTTGAATCGGTAATGGTCCACCAACATTGTGATACTGAGGTGAAGCTACGCTTCGTATCTCCTTGTTGTCTTCACTTTTTAGAAAATATGGCAACACGTCTTTCCAAGACCAGCCTATTGCACCATTATCTGCCCAACCATTGTAATCAGCTGGATGTCCTCGTAAATACATCATCCCATTGATGACTGATGTACCACCTACCAAAATTTAGGTTACGTAAAACGCTAAGAATGTAATGTTGTAGCTTAAATTACTTAAGAATAAAACCATTTAAACGGTTTAAAACGTGAAATGACCCGTTTAACTTGTTTCCTTTAAATTCAATTATTTATCACAACACCTATCGTACTGAAATTATTATCTCGAGAGTATATTTAACAATCCTTTAATAATAAGCTTTCATTGTTTAAGGTTAATGTTTGATAATTTTAATATTTTTCATGTTATTACACATGGTAGCACTATATAAATTCCGCACGGAACTCAGTGGAAGCCAGTTCAAGCCCTACCGGTGCCGCAATTCAAAAAAATCTAAAATCGATTTTCAATTTAAGTCAATTGATGTTAACGAATGTAAATAAGCAATATTTTACCTAACACTTTCCCTCTTGGCCAATAACAATTTCCTCCTGTCGAAAGACAGGCCTTTGTTTGCTTTTCGGTATAATAATTCCAATCTGTCTCTGGTTTTCCCCAATAGGCTGCAAACCATGCTGGCACTGCTGATGGAGTTGGTTCATCGCCACCAGCTTCTATTAAGAGAATCTATAACTCCTGTATTAATTAAATTGGCAAATATTGTTTCTTTGGTAGATTTTTTTGACATTGTTTTAAATTGCTTTATGGTTATATATGAGCAAAATAACAAACATGTCCTTTATTTGGAAAAGTGAAAATGTAAGCAACATCTTTATTTCGTTTGACAATAATGACATGAAAAATGTATAAAATAGTATTAAGTACATTTGGGAATTTTTAATTATTTCTTAAAAAAAAACATATCTAAACAGACAGACGCACTCTTCAGACATATTACATAAACAAATTTTGTGATATTTAACTAATTAGGTCACTGCTTACCTTCCATTGAGGGTTTTCTGAAAGCCTCGAAGCGACAACTGATCCAGCAGTACCGCCCCCGACCACCACAAAGTCATAATCTTCATCCAGGTCACTCGTACTTTTCACACGGTTACAAGGATCCACCAAATCACATCGTCCATTCACAAACGCTTCCAGAATAGTCATGAATACCATGAATTGACTTCCACAATGCGATGCCATTGATGGACCGTATTCAGACATAGGACAGGGACAGATCTGAATAAAAAAGTAATAAGAAAAACTACTTTTAACGGATATAACGTGAATGTGAATGTGTTAGTATTAGAAAAAAATGCACGTTATATGGTTTGTGAACAGATACTGTCTGTAGCTTACGCGAAAAGTACACATTTAAATAAAACACTTTAACGGTTTAAAACGCGATACATATTAGTAAAACTTATTTGAAAATTATTTTTAACTACGTCCCGACGTTTCGGATGCTTTACAGCGGCCATGGTCACGAAAGACATGGTAAAAACTACTACGCTAGCGCCATCTTACCGTTGATGTTGGTATTTGGCGGAACTGGCCTGGTACTTCTAGAATTGACTAACGGTGTCTTCGCGTTTGCCGGTATGCTATCCATTGGAAAGTACGGCAAACGCGAGCCAAAGATTTAATTAAAATAGAACGAATAGATAATATTGTGCCACCATTTTGAACATATATTACACTAAATTACTATTTATCGATCACTTTTAAGCAACTAATATATGACGTTACTAAACGAAAAAAAGATCGGAACAATAATAAACTTACATCAGGATTTCGCCTCATCCTCATACAATATTTTTACTACCACACTATATCTATACACGACAAGCTAAAGTCGTCTTCTATTTACGAACAGACAATATACATTAGAACAGACACAATTTAGACAGTTCTCTTGCTATTAAGTTGTTTAATAACGGGTGAAGCAAGTCAAGATGAATGCAATTACTTGTAATGACAACTACCAATCTGTTATTAATATAAAAATACCTTGGAATATTGTGCAAAATTTATCCGTCCAAAGAGTTCATGAACAAGTATAATATATAACTATTACACTAGCTGTGCCTGCGACTTTGTCCGCGTGGAAGGACGTGAGTGACTTGGGGTAGAATTTTTAATTATTTAGGCTTTTTAATAAAACACTTTAAGGGCGCATTTAAAACGCGAATTATGTTGTAGTTAAACTTATTTGCAAATTATTTTTAACTTCGGCTCCCACGTTCTAATCTTTTGCAGCACCCCTGTTCCCTACAACGCCAACAAAAAAGTTTCATTGTTTTAGTTACAAAAACACGAATTTCCATAAGGAAACATTCACCCTCAGTAAAATAACCTCCTTTGGGGCATTTAGCGGTTTAAATGCGTTGTACACAGTTAAATTCGTTTTATTTACATAAGCATGTTTTTATAAGGAACAACATCTTATTGGAAGACATATCGAAATTTTTCAACAAAAACAATTTTTGAGTTACGTTTTCCGAATTGGACTTTGCATTTCGTCCTTCGAATATGAAGAAAATCTCAAACTATAATTTTCTGGCGAAAATTATTTTAATGCTATGGTATTTGGGTAGATGCTATTAATCTACGTGATTGTTCATTAATAATAGCTTATTCCAAATAATGAATCGAACATAAGCACTTATTAAGAACGAACTTTATTATGTTTACCTTCTTTACAAATAATGCTAGGAAAATTCAAAGACTATTAATTTATGATACATTTTATGAAATGTATGCTAATATATTAAGAGTTTGTTTCTTTGTATGTTTGATTTGAAATCTCAAACTACGAGTTTCAATTGAAAAATTATTTATATTCTTTGTGTTAATTAAAGCATTTATCGAGAAAGGCATATATAGCTATACAACATCGCCCTGTGACAAATACAAGCGAAGATACAGCGAGAAATGTAAAAAAAAATGGGTAAAATTATGCATCATTATGGTTTCCGAGGCGTACGCTGGAAAACTCGTTCAAGATACCTAAAAGTATGAAAGAATGATTTCCCTGTAAATGATCTAAAAAAAGTCTGCGACGCTATATGACTTTCTTTTAAGATTAACTTAAAAAAACGACGGAAAGGAACGCGACCAACGTCGCGAGGAACAGCTTAGCTTTATAAAAATGAAGGGGTTTGCAAGAACAAAAATGGACGCTCAAAATGATTCTCGCGGACGAAGTCGCTATCGCAGCTGCAATGACTTTATAGAAGTGCTGTTTTTTTATTAGAAATTCCCTTTAAATAGTTACTTAAATTTTTTCAATAAGTTTTAAAGTTATTGAAAAAACTACATAGTCATGATGCATTATTAGATACATAATGCTTAATCGATGAAACAATTATTTTTTAAATTTTTGAAAAACTGTTACGACACAGGCAAGCCTCGAACCGCCGTCTAGCGTTCTGTGTTCTAACCAATTGAGCTACCGTATCGATTTTAATTTATACAATGTCAGGTCAACATGTGAAAAATTTTCAATAAATTTCTTTATTTTGAGCGTGTCTGATGTTATGATTTTTTTCAATCCACGCAAAATCCGATAACGCCTAATTTGTATTCCGTTGCTTATTACTTTGAAATGATGTGCATTGAACCAAGGAAGATTACATGTGTAAAGAAAATACTGTTTACGTCACATTAGTGTAATTACCTTTCGTAATGTCAATTATTATTAGAAAGCGGCTTATCAAGGAATGTTATCGTGTACATAATTTTTCAACTTAGTAACAATTTCATCATTTTTGTTTCCTTCTTGATGATGAATGTTTTTCTCCTAATAATTACTGATGCGCTGTCGTCTTTTGGCTTTGGATATTCGAAAATCCACAGACTGAAACCGAAACGCCAGTAAACTTCACGGCTTCACGGCAAATGGCAACATTCGGTGGTTCGTGGCCCGATTTCCAGACGAAGTCTAATATGTTTTAGAAAAATTATAAACACGTTGGACCTGATCCGGATCGAATTCACGATCCCTTGATTATTAGCCATACATCGGTACCATTACAAGAACAAGCAAATTTTATTATTCGATTGAGTTTTAATATCGTTTCGTTCTTTTATTTGACCCGACGCTTTCGATTCTTATTAGCTGCGGTCACGACGGGAAAGGATGATTGTTCATTGAGTAATATAGATCACGTTACAACCTGTTCAACTGTCTTATGTAAAGAATACCAATCACGTAAACGACACGCGATTGTATATATATGTTAGGATTATTTTCTACCTATCTCTATTTTTTTTGTATTCAAACATAAGTTCAAATTTTATGAAATGATTATGATAAAGAAAACAAGAAAATATAACATTGTATTTTTATTCGTTTCACTGCGCTCTATTAGAGTCACATTGCTTTTCTTAACTTAATTTTTTTTTTCGGTTTTATTTACATTTTGTATAAAAACATCAGGCAGTCGGTTGGGGTCGGAGGTAGTTAGTGCCAGCCGTGGGCGCCGTGGGCACCGTGGGCACCCCATGGCTCTTCGGGGGCGGAAGCTGCCGCCTGGGCGGCGGCCGCGAATTGGTGGAAGTGGGCGGCACGGGCATGTTGTACCTCAGGGGTGTCGACTACGTATTGTCCGTCGTGGGTGAGCTGGATGTGGGCGAGTGGGCCGTTCCATTTGCCGTAGCCGGCTCCGTAGCCTGCGCCGTATCCAGCTCCGTATCCCGCTCCGTAACCAGCGCCATGACCGGCGTAGGCGGCGACTGGGGTACCATGAGCGGCGTTAGCGTGGGCGTTGTTGAGGGCTGCGAGACGAGCCGCCTTCAGGTGGGCTACCTCGGGGGTGTCGACCACACGGCCGTCATGAGCCAGGGGAGCGGGTCCGTATTTGTAGAGACCTGGTGGAGAAGGTGAAACCACTTTTTGAGTCGGATTCTACATATACATTATGAATTTTGATGCTGAGTAAAAATATGATCCTTATAACACTATAACGGTATAAAACGCGAAATATACTAGTTAAACGTTATTTATCTACGTTATTTGCAGTTTTTAGATCAAATTTTTTGATTCATTTTCTCTTTGTAATAATTAGAATTCTTTCGAATCTGTGATACAAGTAATAATAAAGATGTCGTAAGTTTTTGCTATATGTTCAGTGACGCAGAAGAACAGGGAATCCGTTCTAGAGATTTGGTATTCTTACCAGCACCAGGGGCACCGTAGTGCGCGCCAGCACCATACGCTGGTCCAGCTGCGTACGCGGCGGGCGCCCACGCACCGTGGGACGTGGAAGCCTGCGCATGCGCAGCTAAATGTGCGGCCTTGGCGTGTGCTACTTCTGGTGTGTCAAGCACATATTTTCCATCTGAACTGAGTTGAACTGGCGCGGGTGCACCAGCGTAGTATGATGCTTGGGCAAGGCATAAAGCCGCGGCAAAGATGATCTGTAAAAGAATACTTAAATTTAAAAAAGCTGTGTCTCGTATATAAAAGGAGCAACATACATAGTCATGAACACTTTATTATATACATTTTTATTAATACGTAATCGAAAAAAGAATTTCCAAAGATAAAGCAACGACTTATCAAAAGAACACAACACAAAATGTAACAATGAGTTCGAGTACATTTCACTAACAGCTATTCTTGTATCAGTCACTTGATATGCCTCGGTGAACAATTTCACCGTTTTAGTCTAAATACCTGCGCTAAGCAAGATAGTCTAGCTATTGCAAAGTCTAAAGCTAAGTTACCTTAGATGCTTTTTGTAACCTAATTAGAACCAAAAAGGGAAATATTATATATTTTTTAATGATATAGGAGGATGATGATTGACTTGATTGATTGATTGACACTTGATGGTATATATCCCAGCCTATAGCATCTAATCACGATGCGCCGTCGACCTATTTTGGCTTTGGATATTCGGAAATCCACAGACTGAAACCGAAACGCGATTAAACTTCACGGCTTCATTTGTAGACTGTGGATTTGTGGTTCGTGACCCGGACAAAATTCGAAGTCCAACATGTTTCAGAAAAATTATAATTATTAAATTTATGTTATGTACGTTTATAGCATGAATAAATACTACATAAACATATGACTTCATTTAAGATGAACTTCAAACATATTGTATTAAAATATTCTGTCTGGTGTTGAGAATGGTAGCTGCACTCAAAATATGAAATCCTAACTAATGCTACTTAAGTTGAAAGCCAGTATTCCCTTACTATTAAGGTGTGGCAAACGCAATAAAACATAACTGATTTGTAACAATTTACTTCATTATAACCATTATACAACAAACCTGGATTTGCAGGAAGTATTAGAGCCGAGTTAATTTGATCGTTAGTATACCTGATCTGTTTAAAAATAGTAATGGCTAATCAATATGCATCGTATTGGACTTAGCTCTTTACGTGTAGTTATTACTTTAATTATAAAAATAAAGTGAAGAGATAGATTATTACAATATAAATTTAAATTTAATGCTTTACGCGTCTACATTTATATAAAACAATTTAAAGGTTTAAAAGGCGAGATATATTAGTTAAACTTATTAAAAAAATACGTCATATTATAAAATAGACGTAATAGATGCTTTGAATCAGCCGAGAAAATTTAACTTCAACTAAACTAACATTTAAGTTTAACTAATAATACCTCGTTTTAAACCGTTAAAGTGTTTTATCTTAATGACGTAAGTCAAATGAATAAATTTAAATAACATAGGGATAGTTACGAATCCCTTCCGAGTTGTTTTTATTTTCCTATGCCACACCGGTCTCCGAACCCATAATCTGTCGTGCTTAACGCAATACAATAAAACGCGGAGGCGATTAATTTAATAATACTATAATATTTATTACCGGCTGTTAATAGTCCTAATATTTTAGTTTATTATCTTGCCGCACGCACCTACTTGAATTTCAACAACTGGTGCGTTCGACACTTGTCGAAAACAGCATTGATTGATTTGTTGGAATTAACTTAGCGATATTATCTGACTTATTTATGAGGCTATTTGTAGTACATAATCATTGTAACAAATCAAACTTTGATGTTATATACAATTTGGACGGGCTTATATAACGAGGGAACAGGAAATAATACGAATCTATGCCTTTCTTTCACATATAACAGAGCTATACACTTGTGTAGATAAAACTGTCTGTCTTAATGTCACACGCTGAAGTAAAATAGACATATTTCTCATGAAAAGTCCACGTTGCTCAGAGACCGGGAAATCCAAAAATGTATTTTTATCGCTTAAAATTTCCCACGCAGGTAGCACGTGATTTTAGATTACTTATCTACATAGAAACAAATGTCAGATGCATTTGGAAACAGTAGAATAGGTGCAGTAACTCTGTGTAAGACGAATCAATAACTAGCATGACAATTGGAACAAATAAAATTATCTCTTGCGTTGCTTTTTGTTGTATTCATATATGTTACGATATTATTTCTTATGTAATTATTATTAATTTTCTTATTTTTGGTTGGTATATATATTTTTGTATGTCTCTATGTCATCATTATAAAATTATTGCATGAATCCCTTTGCGATTTCAATTAAAGCAATAAAGTCCGAGAAACTTTTAATCTCTTAAAGAAATATATAACGCAGGTTGTTTTATAGACATATTATTACAAAAGGTTTAACATATAAAAATATTTCTGCTCAAAGTCATTATTCAACGCCGACACAACTAGCGTTATATAATTAAATTTTCACAAAATTAGAGCAACTTAACATAACCAGCAAATTAATGAAACTCTCGTATAATTTCTGTTGATTCAAATGCTAGTAATAACATTTCACATGATAATTTGTGAGAAGTGGCTTAGGAGATTTTATCATTTATATTGTTGCATGTGAGGGTACTCTAGTTTTAATAAACTGACAAGTATAAATAAAAATGCTGTATCGTGCCTGTTTTTATCCTCCTAAGTACTTTTAGAAGTTTTAAACTTGAACATCAAATGAACTCAAACAATCAAACGTGATGAAACGATGGTCGAAAGGTCTGATCTGATTCACATAAATCTAGGAGCGGTCAAATGCCTCGAAGACAAGGAGACCACGGCATTTGCAGCTATTTGAAGGTCTCGAAATAGATTCAATAACTACGATTAAACTTTCAGTTCCCATTGTTGGAAATTAGTGTTGCAAGCCGAATAAATCGCTCTGATAACGACGTCAAGGGGTTGAGACAATGCCTTATAATTTGAAGGCGTGGTACATACACCGTAGTTGCATTGCAAAGAGGTTTTGCAACAGTTCGGAATTATCATTTAACTAACTGGTGCAAAACTAACTACGTTGCAACAGAGGAAATGGTGGGCGACGGAAGTGTGATCGAAAAAAAAATTACAATAAATTTCGCAGACATATTTTCGTCTGTTTCAAGCAAATGTGATTCTGTGCCCAGTCCGACCGAAACAAAGATTTGAACCCCTTAGCGCTAGCGTGAATTTAGCCATAAAGCCACGGAAACGGTCAGTAAAGGTCATGGAATTGTGAAGGTCGGGGAAATCGCGGCATGTCACGTCGATCTGCGGTTATATGCGAGAGTTGCGATATTAAGCCGCAATCAAATTTGGTAATATCCAATATTGCAAATCACTTTTTCACATGAATGCACATAGAAAACGTATGACGCTTAATTGCGGATATTTGTAACCGTTCTCGAACTTTGCTTCCGAAAAATTGCATAAATTTATTTTCGCGTACGTATCAAATAAAACATTGGAGTTTTGATTGACAATACTAGAATAAGAGAATAACTCAAGGAAATTTATATAAGTTTTCTCCGCCCTTCTATAGGCGTCCCCGTTAGAAATTATTAGGGTAAACGAATAGCCTTTCTTTATAAAGGGGACTTTCAGGATCGAAACCCGGAACCAGAATCTAATATAGACTTTAAAACATGTTGTTACTGAGTCGAAGATTTCTTTAAATTTGTATATAGTGGGCTAGGAAGAGTTATGATAATAAGGAATAACAATAGGATTAGATTTCAGATAGCTCGTAGGCGATGTAGCAGGATGTTTCTTGTATTATTCATCTGTTATTTGGCATTTGCACCTTGACATCTTTGCATACATTTATCTGTGGTGTGGGATATAAATTTTACATACGAATATCTTTCAAAGTACATAGTTTATTTTACTATATCGATATCGCTGCTGAGAATAGAAGGGTTATAACGCTAAGCGCAAGGCCCTAGTTGCGATCTTGGGAAAACACTAGTTTCGGCCTGGCAGGGCACAGTAGTGCCCTATTACTTGCTTGTAAAAACAATGATTAGTGTAAGAAACATAGCTCATGCCCTAAACGATGGCACGTTTTGCTTTATTTTAAAATTTGATTATGTTAGATTATGTTTCAAAATACATTAATAGGTTTTTTGTTTATAATTTTAAACATAGGATTTTTCAAACCTGAAATATGAAAGACTTTATCTAGTAGTAAGAGCTAACTTATCGCTTCAATAACGTTTCAAAACTTTATAAGATATAAAAAATAGGCTTTACAACTTAACGAGAATCGATTAGTCGCGCCGATGTTTTCTGAGCGCGAGTTACATAAAAATAGCAATCCTTATACAATAGGTCCGCTAGAACCTGGCTGTTAATAGCCTGTAAATCATACATTTAGCTAGGTGCTAAGCCGATTTATGCGAACAAATTGCAGACTTGCCCCAATAAACTACGAATAATATTATGCTTATTAATGACTCTTAATACTTCGCAATTACTGATTTTATTGAATCAAAATATAGGCTAGAAAGACAAAATTAAACTGCGCTAGATTGATACGGATAGTGGGTACCATTTGCATATTTATTAAACTTGTAATTTTTACGTAATTTAAGTATGAGGAAGTAATCTCGCGTATACTTGTACTATGTACTCGTTCTACATTATAGAGCCAGCGAATTTAGATCGATGGTCAAATTTGATAACAGATCCGTTAGCGTTTCGCGTAATTATTTAATATATGAATAGTTTTGATAAACGTTTCTTTAAGTATAACTTTATAGATTTGCTACTTATCTGTCTTTTACTATCAACTGCTTCCCCCGGGAAAACCTCGATAATTTCCCGGGTATAAATATACCCAACGAGGCGGCTACATAAGTTTGTTAATAATTTCGACAATAAAATACAAAATTTAAATTTGGAACACAGAAAATTTTATATGATATGATTAAATAGATTCGAGTAGATAAAATGGAACTTACCATAGACTGCATGATAATTGTTATACTATTTGGAGATCTCAAACGAACTGACTTGGCGCTGCTGGTCTACCAGTACTCGCCTCGAAATTTTCGCCTAAGCGACGTGTGCTATCAACCACCACAAAACTTTGAATGTGGACCGTTGGCGGCTGCCCCTTTTATATGTATCAACCCAACACAGTTGGTAACTCGAAACAATTAATTGCAAGTGCAATGCCGTTGGTATAATTGATGCCGGACACGGCGGTAAGGGATGATAATGGCTCAAGGTCATTTGGCGGGCGTTGGTTCGGTGGAGCTTTTTATCTTTTGACCCTTCATACTTATTTTATATCACTTATATTGCTAATTGGTGTTTCAGGGGACAGTGAGAGTTTGTTAATCCAACATCGGAAATGGTCAGGCAGATTTTGTGGATTGATCAATGCTTTCAAACAGCGTAACTATTAGAAAATAATCAGAATACCGTGAATAACTAAATAAATTTTAAAGTTACTTAAAAAATATTAATATTATACATTAAAGAGGGCGCTCTGTAAGTATAGATATTGTAACGTATTTTAGATAGTTGTTTTTAAGTAAGTTATTATTAAATTTTATAATATTTTGGACAAGCTCGTTGTGTGATTTCTCGTATGACTTATAATCAACGGGACGTTTAATCCCAACATTTTTATAATAAATTTGTATTCTTTCTGAAATATGTTGAACTTCCTCTAGAAAGTAATATCGTGATAGGAATATCGAAATAATCCTTCCGGGTCACGAACCACTGTCCTCATCTGAGGATATCATTATAATGTCCCTTAAAAAGACGTCAAGTTTCCAAAGCCAAAATAATTAAGTATATTACCAACAATCAATGAAACCTATGCTTGTCCGACCTATTCTATATCCTATCCTATCATAAGAAAAATCTCAAAATAATTTTTTAATTGAAATTGGTAATAATATAATTAAAATGCACTTAGTAAAAAAAAACAAATGAAAACGAATTCTAATAAGAACTTGCTTTCGCCTTTTTACGTTGCTACTAGATAGCAAAAACCACTAGACTTGTCTCATAAAACAATTAACAGTTTAATATAACCTATATTTATATCTATACAGAGTCGCGTGATAGGATTTATTGTATTACTAAATATTGTAAATACAACATCGAAATAAAATATATACGATTCACCTTAATAAAAAAGATCCCCATTGTTAAAAGTGATACGTCCTAAGTTCAAATTTCAAAAAATATACTAAATAATTATCAGAAAAAACAGAAATTTTATCAACTACACGTGTAAGTCTTATCGTGTATCTTCTCTATATCCCTAAAGGAGAAAGATGTTTAATACCCGGATTTAATACTGTCTATAGTTTAGTATACACATTTAAATTTAACACTTTATTTTAAAAGGGAAAAAACCGGTTTGGGGGGGTTGCAGCAGCCGGGGTCCCGGGGAGACGTCGGGCCGAATTTAAATCATTTTCAAATAAGTTTAACTAATATATCGCGTTTTAAACCGTTAAAGTGTTTTATTTAAACCCGGATTTATATATAATATACTATTTTATCTATTAATACACAATCCAATACAAATCGTACGCTATAAATAACAATTGCAACTAATAAGTACTGCGTGACAAAAAGGTGGCGCGTTGAAGTCTTCTGTACGATAGATTCCGGAACGCGGCCAGTTCCGTGAATAGCGACCACATTTTGATACAATTACTGTTAAGGTAAAATAATTGCTTAATTTCACATTTCAAGTATATCAAGTAGTCATAACAGGTGTCAATGTGATCGTGAAGTCATTATCTTTTGGGCATAACTGTTTTATGTATCTTAAGTATAAAATATTTCAAATCTAAGTAAGAATGGGATTTCAATAAATTCGTCAACTAACTTTGTAGCTCAACGACTTAAAATGGAGGGGCTCTCGTGCTTAAGGAATTGCTAGTCCTTAAGTACGAGAGCTCCTGCGTTCCTGGAAAACAATATATTGTTTCGCCTCCAAATGATAAGTTAAGATTTCTTTAAAGTTTTTGCTTAGCCAACCTAACTTACCAACTCTAAGTTTTTAAACAAAACTTAAAGTTGGTATTTGCTTTTGTAGCGAATGACAAACTCAATAATAAAATTTATAGATTGTTTGAAACCGAAATCCCGTATTGTATTAGAGGAAACTATTCTAAACATAGAATTACAATATATTTAGAGTAAATAATTTTATCAATGGGCATGAAATGTGAAAGATATACTCTTTGATTTAATCGTAAATACTGCCAATAAAAATCTTATCTCACATTTTATCACGATATATAACCGTACACTTGACACATTATTGTAAATCTGTAAATAAAAATAACAACTCAATCTAGAGCCGTGGAAAAACTGACCTCAATAGAAAATCTTAAAATGTATTAATTAATCTTTTATGTGAACACTGACATAGAACATTGTCATAGCGGAATGTCATAAATAAATTAATGTACGTTAGCGACATGGTAGCAAGTCACTGCTACTTCGTATGTTATTTGAGGCTGCTAGATGTGGACTGGCCTAATAACAAAGATGATTTTTAATAACGGAAAATAAAAATGCACAATTAACTTAGGCGAAAATTTATTTGTACTATAATTTGTGTAACAAGCAAAGTGACCGAAAATTGTTAGCTTTGTATGCTAACAATTTTCGGTCACTTTGCTTTGATATTACACTGTATAATCCTTTCGATACAGACGACATTTTTGATAGTCTACCACACCTTTAACACACTTCCAGATTTCCAGATGAAGTCCAACATGTTTCAGGGAAAATATAAATTGATCAGAAACATGGTGTAAATGTTTTGTAAATCAGTGTTATATTTTAATTTGTCCTAGTTGCCTAAACTGTATTGTAACAGACATTGTAACAGTATTCAACAAAAAATTATAGATTATATTTTTTTATCATAAAGGAGAACAGAGAAGCATGGGGTTGACTTAATTTTGCCTTTGGATATTCGGAAAAAAGAACACATTAAATTGGCCTCTCCAAAATAAGGAAATGTTCATTGTACTCAAACACAATATCCATACGTTATTCGGTAACAAATTGCCCGGAATATAGACATAAAATTGATTGATCGAGTCACTTAATCGTGGACATTATTTGTGTTATCGATAATATAAACTTCGAACCATAATGTTCAATAATCAGTTATATTGTATAGAAATGCAGTAGAAATAGTACGTCTTAATTCATGAGTATAATATAGAGTTTTACATTAAGTACACAAACGTTATCAGCGGTCCCGGGACACCACTTATTTAGTGCATATTAGATATAAGAGCCTTTTAATATATATTATATATATATATATATATTTTTGAAATGTAATAACTTTAATGCAAACATAAATTAAATAACTTAAATGCAAACAGCTTTAAAAACGAATATATTTTCACATGCTGCTCTAACCATTGGTAGACACGCTCAATTGGTTAGAGCAGCAGCACAGAACGCTGCCGGTTCGAGTCCTGCCCGTGTCAAAAAAAAATCTAACTAATATGATGTCTAATCTATATAATCTTCTCTCATCTATTTTTAAGTAATTTTGGTAATTAATAATAAATTAATATTAATCTCTTTCGTCCCGCTCGATAACTGATCAATATTTTATATTATTAGCTTTGGTTAGTGAAATTGCCTAGAAATCTATAGTAATATATAAAGCTGAAGAGTTTGTTTGTTTGTTTGAATGCGCTAATCTCAGGAATTACTTATTCGAATTGAACAATTTTTTTGTGTTGGTTAGAGCGTTTATCGAAGAAGGCTATATGATAAGAAATAACCATTGCGCTGCGACTAATATGAGCGAAAAGACAGCGGGGAATGTTGAGAAAACGGGGAAAATTGTACATCCTTTTGGGTTTCCGATGCCTACCCTGCGAAAACGGTTCAAGATATCCAAACATATGTAAGAAATAATGATTTGCCTTTAAATGATCTAAAAAAATGTCCACAACAGTATATATCTATCTTTTAAGAATATCTTACAAGAACGACGGGATGAGTAGATTTATATAGTTGAACGGGTTTGCAAAAACACAATTTTATGCTCAAAATATATAACTATCCTACGAGGACGAAGTCGCTGTAACAGCTAGTATGTTATATGAGTACATTTGAAAATACGTGAACGTAGACAATAGACGTTGAACCGGAGTAACGAAGATATTTTTAATTATGCTCCGGTACAACTGGCCCTCAAACTTGCAATCTACTTGTCGTACATGATAGACGCCCGGAGCAAATGTTTAAACGCTTGTAATATAGACGTAATAACGCTGTGGAACGCAGTATTCATTATCTAGTGGGGGGTCTTTGTCTATTGTTTTAGGTTACTCAATTTCAAATCTATTTCAACTAATTGACAACATGCTTCTTTTAATCATAATAGTCGTATGACCTTCTTATCAGAGCTAGTATGTGCTGTCTCGAATCCTGAGAGAATGTTAAAGAAAAATATTTAACATTGCGTTGCATCAGCAAGCCGGAGGCGTTAATTATACAATATAAAAGTAAATAAAAATACGAAAAATGAATTTATTTCGACATATTACATGACCATTGAATGAAATAATGCAATATATTTTTAATTCTATAATTGTCACCAAAAACACGGCGTCGGAGACATTATGCAATACCACGTCAAAAACGGCATATTTAAAATAATTACTGTCTTTCTTAAGCGTTCATAATTCCTTAAAACAGATTTATAAAAGCAAATTAAAATAGTTTCTTCCGTTAATTCAACATACGTTTTTCCTTGGCCTAGCCAATGTCCAGATTATCTAGAAAATGAAAGAAGAAACATCATGTAGGAATAATTTCGGTCGAGCAGGGCACAGAAGTTTGATCAAATACTTCCTTGTGTAAAAATTGATCAGTAAAAATAATGCAGTAAACTTGTCTGTCAACGTCAAAGGAAACGGGAGTGTGACGTCATATAATTTATCGTAATAGATACATATAGATTAAAAAAAAAAAAACAAAATAGACAGACTCGGAACGAACATCATGTGCAATAACAAGTAAAAAAAAATGTTTTCAAAAGATACACATATGTATATTTGATATATATATCTCGAAGATATGCAGTTCTTGTTGCTGTATAAAAAATGGAGCTCTACATAGCACCCATAATTTTCATTGCATCAAAATGTTCGAGTGGCGTTCATCAATCATGTCTATCATTATCATTCCTTCAATTCTCCTCGAGTGTTTGTTTCTAAATCTATTGGAATACTGGAGGCATGCTTCTGATGGAATTCCGGCGGTGAGTGGGAAATTTGCATACAAACTTCGGGTAAAAAAAAATATTTACATATTTATGACGTTGACAAGCTCGTTGATCTAATAGAAGCAAGGTATGTCTAATAATCAACATGGGGGTCGTGGGTTCGATCCCCACCGGGTCCAATATGTTTCTCATTTTTCAATTTGTAATTCTTTTAAAACGTGTTGAATTTCGTCTGTAAATCTGGATTCTTAAATGTCACGAAGCACAGTCCACAGATGAAAAAGGCAGCCAAAATAGCGACAGCATATGGACAGCGTATTTTGTCTATTCGTGAACCCCTCGATTATCGTCCTCCTTTATACGAAAATTCGTAAAAACCGAAGGTCACCGACTTTGACTTCCACTTATGTCAAAGATATTTTTTATTTTAATTTGCCGTTTATTAATTTTTAAAATTATTTAACACAAAGTAGGTATGGTGAATGATATATTGAAGTACGTCATTATTAGGGCTTAAAAAAAGAGAAGTCCCGTTTGCCCGTTTCGGAACATTACTGTGTCGAAAACTGATCAAATTTATTTCAATTTATCATTTATTCTGTATCTTGCCCGAAACGACCCCGGGACGACCATAATAGGCAATGTTAGGCAACGTCTTTGACAACAGCTACGAGTTATATTTACTTATAATCAGTAAGACAAAATTGAAATCAAATTCGGCTAACAATTTTAATTTTTACTCCTATGAACGTAACAATAGCTTGAGGCATTTCCTATTTGCAGTTAGAGTCTAGTCCGATTTAGTCATCTGCGATTATCTATAATGTAGTGTGGACCAATACTAATTATGACACATTAAAATGAGGTCTTATTTCACACTACATACACTGCAATTACGCACTCCAGTCTTTGCCTTCGGGCACATATTATTTTCCAAGTCTTTATTGCTGCTCGCACATTTTGTTTAAGCTGTATTTTTTGCCATAAACAATATCCGAATATTAAATAATTGCATTGAACTACTTGTCTGTCCTTGTCTAACTGAAACAGACATAGAATAGTGACTGCCTTAAGCTCCATTTCATTTTTACATATTCTTCTATTTTACAACACCCACTTACACTTTTTTGTGATCCTACTTATAAATATATACATTTATCAGAGATAAAATGTAGGCAACTTATTCAAAGAATTCTTCCTGTCCCTAGCTTACGCACTATCAGCTGTTTATCACAATAAAGTGTTTAGTAACGACTACGTGGTCGGGTGTCGCCAGCGAGTTTATCGTTACTGATAATCTCCTAGGTAACTAAGACGTCACGAATTTAGATCAAATATTTTGACATTATTCCGTGTTTAAATTATATTAAAATTACATTTAAACGAACTTTAACACGAAGTTTTTTGGAGTTGAACAAAAGAAAAAATACACTTTTATCTTCTACAACTCTTAACCTATCTGATTTTAAAACAATTGTGTTATTATATATATACAATATTATTTCAATATGATTATAAAGGATCCAAAGTTGTCCATAATACCCACTTTTGAGCAGTTTTTGCCCATTGTGGGACAGCAATTGCTTGTATGTCGTCGGCCTATTGTGCTACCGGTCTCTCTCTGACCTTTGTTTTTAAAAGAACTACTTGCGTAAATTAGACACGTTCTTAATTACATAAGTTTGAAGTCAAAATATATCAAAAAGATTGGCTCATGTTGTCGGAAGCTTACGTGAAACATCCGAATTGCGTTTCATTGTCGGTTCTCATGACCATGGACCTATATATGCAATAGAGGTACTGAATAGTGGCTATTAATATATACATTACATACAAAAGTATATGTTATGCGTTACTACTTCACACAGAAGCAACTTACTTCACGTGAAAATCCATGAAAAAAATCAAATGAATTTGGGGAGTAATTTTTTTCATCAACATCTCTCAACAATCCAAAAGTCTAAAACCCCGAGCATAATGCTATTTGCACACTATTTCAAATCATTCTTTCGAATCAATCAAATAGGTTTTTATACATAATTTCAATCAAAAAGGTCAAACTAATACACCTTTAGTTTAATTAGGTTGCAGGTATTTTGTGGCAGGGTGGGTGGCAAAAGGCACTTATAATTCATGTCTCATAAATCTAGATGACTTATATTTATTAATAGGGCCAAACGACCGTCATAATCAATAAGGCAATTCGTTATAGGTTCTAGCTTATTATTAAAATGAGGCGATATTAGCGGAACCGTGCTGTTTGAATATTTATAACATAATATTCACATTAAGTAAATCGGTTATTGGTTAGTGCATAACATTGTGTAGTATGAGAATTAACGAAAGAGATTCTTTAGAAAACCGGTAAACAAAAACCGGTTAAGTTTGAATCGGAATCACGTTCAAAACACAGCTATTTTGTTGCTTTGGATAAAAATAAAGTATTATCTGTGGAAATTTTCAAGTATCGGTTTTAATTATCTTAGTTTATTAGATTAGCAATAGTGGTGCCGTTTACACTTTTCGTACCGGGCGGGAGTTGAACCGGCATCCACAATGTACCGTGCTGCTGCTGTAATCATTTGAGCGCCCGTAAAAAAATTTTTAATATAAATAGACTTTAATTTATATGCCATAATGTGCAATAACTTGTAAAAAATAATAAGTTCTAACTTCAAGTACCTTTTCCTACTACTACTAACAGCAAAATAATAAGTGAATTACCTTGTCCATTGAGTTACGCAGATTCTAAAAAAGTGAATGTTTGTAACTCTAACAATGCTATAGGATCTGCGCTTAAATCAATAATGTGATTAAATGGAGGTTCTTCCCAATTAGAAATAAACATATTACAATACTTAAAGATGGCACCAACAGAGGTCACTGGCATTCTGTTTTTATTTACTGTATTTTGTTTTTTCTCAAACATGCTTGGAAATTTTGACATTATTATGACATCCTCTTTCGAGATAAACCGAACTTGCTGTTCTGGTCGAGAAGCTGCAGGGGCCGGCAATAGTTGTATGAAAATCCACATCTGTTGTGATCATGTACACCGGAAAATGGCGAAAGGGGTATCTTATCAAAATAATTTCGAAATAGCTAGAACATAGAAAGCTGAAAAAAAGCTTTAGTGAAAAAAAAGTACGTTTTGTGCGTAAAAACTATTGTTATTAATTGTTTGTCAACTTCGTCATTTGATTTAACGTTCTGAACTGTACTTTGTACTACTTACTTTTAATGTCCGGTCATTATTTAAGAAAAGTACTATACAAACCTTGGCCGCATCGATGAACTTACGTATGTATTGACATATTCATCCATCAATGCCTTTTTTGCTGGCCGCTGCAGTAATGTACTATAAGTAATAATAAGTAAAAATTAAAAGTCCGATGGCTTTTTACACGAAAACTAGCATACTGTAAAACATTTGGTATTTAATAGCAGTTTGTTGGAATACAACATAATGCATGACTTATGTATACTATACTCGAAGTTTATTTTTAAAATACAATCCTCATCAATCTGGTGGTTTGAGCAGGAAGCATCTACGCATACCGGTGTGACAGCTCCTGTTTTTTGTCAATATTCAATTTTATACACTATGCAAAGCGCAATTAACGTTTCAATTTTGAAATTCTTTCTAGAAGTGACACTACTGTAATTTTTAAATCTGGCTTCTTTTTATAATAAATTAATTAATTCTTATTTTAAATACATACATACTTTAAACACCAAGTAACGTTCCTTTGTACCTGTGAGTAATGCCTTCATTCTAAAATATAATTTTATCATCATCACCACATCTTGTGGTCTGGACATATTTACGTCACTCATCAATTTTTGACATAATATAGTAAGAATAATGACAGAAGTAAAAGTTTTAGACCTATGAAGAAATGGGATTTTTAAGATTTAACACATTTTAGGTTTGAATTATTAAACCTAAACTTGTTATAGCTCTGTAAAATAAAAAAATACTTTTTAAATAAACAGATTAGTGTAGCGTGCTATTAAATCGTTATCATTTTTAATGTTCTTGCGGGCATTTTCTGGAACAATATTAAATATCCGTTCGTTTAGTACTAGTTGCGCCAGCGTCGTCGTCCGCATAAATTTCGGGTGTCAAAATTTGTTTTTACTAACCTCCTCCTCATCTTTATAATTTTAAGCTGTTACCCACGACTCCGTAACGTCCCGTCATTCGGGTCCCGTTGTTTTCGCAAGGTAATCTTAAAAGATAGACTGTCCTGTGCGAATTTTCTCTTTTTTTCCACGGTTTCTTCACTCCTATATCTCTAACCAACACCAAAATATTTTTTTCAGTTTGAACCAGTACCTGTTCCTGAGATTACCGCGTTCAATCAAACAAAATAAACAAACTCTGCAGCATAATAATATAAGTATTGATAAAGCAAGAGATTTACTCCATTCGACTCCCGGGGAAAATGATTGCACATTCGAATCAGCATTAATTAACGCATGCTATCATTCAAATCTTAATTAAGCTTTTGCAAACGGAATCGCGCGTACCAACTTAAATAATAACCAACATCCATACAAAGCAAAAATTAAACATTTCGTCTACATCTAAATATTGCAAATCATGCATTGCACTTTAACAAGTATGGCAATACTGCCCTTGCGCCGGCGCATATAAACTAAATTGAACCTTATTTGTCAACAATACGGTTCTTTTAATTGACCCTTTGTACACTTGTCTTTGATATGCGTGTAAAACGACTATGATTACTCGGTCTACTTGGTACGCTGTAATTAATTAACTACACAATGCTTTTTTTATTAGTAATGAGTAAAATTAAAGATTGACAGATGTATTTTTGTTATTACGAAAATATATCTGTCAATATAATTACAAAAATATTGACTAAACTCGTAGATCAGATTGGTGGCTCAATGATTAATTAAGTAAATAGTTAAAATTAAAATTGCAATTTTATACCCTTGAAAGTGATTGATACGAAATACTCTTATGTCTAAATTATCTAAAATAGTTAAAAATAAATATTTCTCTAATGGGACGGAGGAAATGGAGAATGAAAAAATACATGCTTACAATACGTAAAAGACAATTCGAAACCTACTAGTAATTTACTAAGCTCACAACGATTTGATAAGAATTGGTCTTTATTAATGACTTCACGTATCATTAATATCAAGTCATTAGAGAGACTGGGTGCAATAAATATGTCCTCGTTGGTCCCGAGGTTGATTTTACAGTGGGTGTACTTACATACATTAAAATAACTTTACATCCACACCTACTGTCCTAATTATATTCAATATACTTTAATTGTTATCGGTTTCTTATAAATTCCTATTAGATAAGAAGAGTATTTTTTGAGAACTTTTGAAAAAGTTAGATATATTTGTCCTTATGTTTAACTATGTTGCTTTGAGTTATTAATACTAAGACGCTATTTTTGTTACCTAATGACAATAGTACAAAATTACATTTTCAAAGTTTAGGCAAATTGTAGGCTTAAACCTAGAAGTTTTAAAAAGTTTTACTTGTAATTTTTAGATAAACTTACAATATAACTATGTAGCATATTTCCAACGTTCCGTTGTTTTTATTTTTAGTATATTTCACCGTTTTTTCAACACTTTATTGTACAAAACCAGAACAATAACGAACAGTGGACAGCATAGATATTTCTTAAACTCTATAACAATTTTACAAAGTTTATTTATGTCTCAGATACACATTCTTCTATTAAAACATTATCAAATAACTTTACCAAACATCAAGGTCTTATACCTTACTTCGAAACCAAAAAGTAACATCAAGATTACTGGTCATTTTTCATAATAAGTATTACTAAACGGCATTAAAGATAAGAGACTATGAAATAACACAGTGGATTGTCTATGTTAACACAAGTGGTATCAAGAGTCAAGATCGCGGCTTCGCGTTCACTTTCATTACAATACACATTTAAACTTATTATGGACGTAGATTAGTTACATAGGTTTGTTAACCAAGGTTTAATTAGTGCAAGTTACATCCAAGAATCGATTATATGCCTCAGAAGGCTATATTTTTTTTGCTTCGTGCGGCCCTCCAACCAGTAAAATAAGAAAAAAATATTTCCAGACAAATATTAACTGTATAAAACAGTCTATTTTTTTTTAATTTAATAATTCTTGTTGATTGCTTGACCCCGACGTCGACGGCAAGGGGAAAAAAACTCTTCAAAATACTGGGTTAGTAATAATATTTGAAAAACCGCCTCTTGAAAAAAAATTTAAAAGTGAAACGAAGCCAGTAGAAGGTTTCCATTCATCGAAGAATGCTTTTGGCTATAAAACATTACATGGAACAATAGGAGCCCAGAAAGAGTGGGAAGTGTAAAAAAAACTGGGAAATATAATATTCATCTTTGAGGGTCTCCTATTGTGTCCGCTGCGTAAACTGTTTAAGATATCCTAAAAATATGTATGAAAGAATGATTCCTCTTTAAATGTTTCAAAAAAATGTCCGCGGCAATATATGTCTATGTTTAAGATTAACTTGCAAATCAACGAGACGCGGTGGGCAGCTTAAATTTATAGTGTTGAACAGGTTTGCAAAAACAAATTTAGATGGCAAAAATAACTATTCTACGCAGACCAAGTCGCTGACGCAGCTAGTTATATTGACTATCGAGGAACACAAAGTATACTACATTAAGTGGAACACGTTTACGCGTAAATATTATTTGTAGTGTCGTGACTTTGTCTAAATACCAGATTTTCACTTGAATAATAGCATAATCACAGCAGACATATGACGTGACACTTAAAATGCATGTCAGAAAACATGCCACTGATATAAACAAGCAGTTCTGATTGTAAAGGTACAATATTATGCTGTTAACTACAGTTTTTGTCCTCAGTGATCGAACATTTAAAGTTATTGAAATGCCTAATTCTGTGAATAATAAAAGAAGATTTTGTTGAAATATCGTTATTTTTACGTAACACTATTCACAGGAAAAGACATACAACGTAAAACGTTTCTACAAACCTAATTATTTTATCTAAATTGGTGTTAGTTTTATATAAACTATACAATCCAAAATTAAGTATAGTAAAAGTATTGTAATTAAATGTATGAACAATTTTTAACTATCTATTATGAAATAAGGGCGTGTAAAATAATGTGTCCATTTCTGTGCAGGGTTCTGTACTTGAAAGGGACTACTAGATCCTAAACTCTAGGAGATTATAAGTCTAATGGTCTTCTTATATATCCTTTAATGGAGTAAATTTTCTGATCTACTTATTTCTACGAGAATTATTATATTACTCTAATAAAAATAATTACTATAAATCTTATTCTGTCAAGGTTTGGCCAAGATCGAAATTGTGCAATTATACTTAATAGTAATAGCATGCAAGTGCTTAATTTTATAGGCGCTTGCCATAGCAATAACGAGATAAGAAATTAATAGAGTAAGTCATATTTAAATAACAAATTCAGAGAATTTCTCAAGATTTTTATGCGTTTACGCATATTTCCCGTTAATATTGCGATGGTTTTATTGAATACTAGCTGTTTAAACGACTTCGTTCACATATAGTTATTTTGGGAATCAATAATTTCTCTTTCATCTTTATAAATTTCAGGCATTACCGGCCATGAACTGAAAGAAGTAATTTTATTCAAAACAATTAATGAATATTTATTGCATATTGAATACAATCGTTATTATTTTTGTATCTATTTATCGAATTTATTAAGGTCAAATATGTTTAAGGCTTATTTGTATATCTATAAAATGTTGGAAAATAACTTAAAACGGAAGCTGAAGCAAGATGATATATTATTATTACCATTTTACGTGTTAATTAAGTTATTAGTTTAAGAAAACCAAGTGAGTGGAGGTGTATTTAAATAAGTTATTTGGTGGACATTGAACTGTTATTGGAATTTGATTGGCACGACCGATATTTACGAGTACACGATCTTTTATGACTAATAAAGCTCACAGACAATAGTGTGGCCGCTAAATTCAAATGTGCTCTAGAGAATAACAGCTTCATTTAAGAGCAAGTTAATAAATGAGACCAATTACTTCAACCTGGGTGCGCTGTTAAATATTCAAACTTCTATGTTATTACTAGAACATTACATCGGTTGATATGTCAAAGATATCCCAACTAACAATTGCAAAACGATTAGGAATTTAGATATAGACGCAATTGATATGTGCTGAAAACATAAACCAACACCTCAATCGCTCTCTACCATCTTGCCTTAAATGTGTTCTTGAGTACTTTAAACATATTATCTGGAAAAACGGAGATAACCACAAACCACACGTGAAGACTGACTAAATGATGACGATTAATGGTCCCACCAAGTCCGCGCCACGGACGTATCCACATGTAGTCAAAAGCAGGCGAACCATTTTTATTTGTATTTGTCGAGATAAATTGTTACCAACGCAGCTAATACTTATATTATTATGCATATAGAAATTAATTGAAAATAAATTACATATTACATATTGGTAAACGACAGAACAACTACATAGTGCGCACATGCACTAATTTTAATACATAATGTAAACAGTATTATTCAATATTAATGTAAAAAAAATCCTACTTCTTGTTTCTTAATCAATTTTACTCGTTTCTTAACAAATTTGTATTTCTGGATTTAAAAGCGAAAACTTTTAATTTGGCTTTCTGATATTTTGTCGACTATCGTATTGTACTAGCTGTAAGTTTTTCATATTGTGAATAAATTAGTAAATATATTAAGTTAAGTTAAGTACAATTTAGAATAGATTACCTACATTTTAAGAGATATTTAGCATAATTTAATAGCAGTGGCTCAGTTGTAAACGAACTAGATCTTCCAAAGATCTCTCATCCTCCTCAAAAATGGACACAGATATAGAATTAACTTACATAGCCGTAATTATAGCTAACAAAGTTCCATAACCTTGCCGCCCTTTCGCCTGCTCCTCTAGAAACTTCGGTCCGTTTGACAGCTGTCAAACAATGCTAATTCAATAACACAGATAATAATCATAATGCGACTGAACATAACAGCATTAGTCTAAATAAATAATAGTTAATGCTTTGAAAGTACAACTGTCTAGTAAGTGTTTGGTCTTAATTCATCACGATTAAAGGTTTTGAATAAGATCAATTTCAGATAGTGTTACGCACATTTAAAAGAATTTTATACTTTTATATGGTGTGGTAATAAATGTGTCAAGTATACTTTATTTGAGAATACACATATAAATAAAGTTTTTGAAGTAAATCGTCTTAAATCTTGTAATCGGCCTTCTTTATTGGCTATTATTTATTGTTAGTCATAGTTACGGTAAGCCATGATCTTTGTTTTACTAGCCCTTTACTTCCAGTAAATAAGATTATATCTTGGAAACTGCAAACCCGAATATCAAGAATTATGTTACGAATTTCCACTATCTTAAAATGTGCCATAATTTTCTTATAATTATAATAAAGAAAAAAACATAAATAAGGCATATTATTATGTAAAGAGTACAAAACATGTTTCGTATGTTTTTTTCTATTCTGATTATTCATTTTCTTGTCGAGGAATAGAGAAGCGTGTATATAAAGAATTGTGAAGACTTTTTTTACTGGTATACGTCTATATAACTCAGAAACACTAGAGTTATTGCAGTTGTAGTTGTGAAATACAGAACATTTACAAATGTATATGAAGTTGTCACAAACCCCAGTTGAAAATATAATTGGCTGTTTTAACTATCAATTACTTTATTATCAATATACAAATAACTATGTTTAAAAATGTTAACGTTTGGAGAATTTAGGGCGAATTACTATTTTTTATAGCTTTTCTAGTTTATAGTTTTGGCGACTAGTATACATAAAATACATTTTACATTTGGATTTTGACCGGCTCGTTGGTGTAATGGTAGGTAAAATCTACGGGTCGTGCATTCGATAACCACCGGTTTCAACATTTTTCTCATCGATTTATAATTTTTATAAAACATTTTGGATAGTCTGGATATCTAAATATTAAATGTGTTGTAGAAATATCAAAATTCCGTCCAAGTCATGAACCAACGTCCACAGATGAAAGAATCGTCAATTTTAATCGCGTTTCGGTCTCTAGATTTCGATTGTTTTGTTTATGGTTGGGGGTTCACCTACAATCAAATCAACGCCATGCTTGTCGATCTTCCGCCGTTGTTTATGTAATATTTGGTTTTATATAATAATTATAATTTTCCACGTGTCATATTTTTATTTATAAAGAAGTACAATGAAAACATGTACACGAAACGAAGTAAATTTTTCATCTCTGTGGGCGTCAGATGCGTACGCTGCGAAAACGGTTCTAGATACCCATAAAATGTGTATCAAAGAATGATTCCTCTTTAAATCATCTAAAAAATAGTCCGCCACGCTATATTTACATCTTTTAAGATTAACTTGCAAGAACGACGTCATGGCTAACAGCTTAAGTTTATAAAGATGACGGAGTTTGCAAAAACGAATTTGGATGTAATAATATATTATAACGATTCTCGCAGACGAAGTCGCTGGCACAGCTAGAAATAAATAAATTGAGGAGAACTAAATTCCGCTTCGTATATATTTTTTTAATAATAGATTGAATAATTACCTTACACGTATTGAATGCTTAATTGCTAATTTAGTATATAATTTAAAAGCCTGGGGCATGGACAATTAAATTCGCTTAGTAAATGGGTGGGCTATTAACTGAATGTCGACATATTTATCTAACGCTTTATGTATTTTTTTTATTGCACACTTGCGCAGAATAATTTATTATCAGCAGTCTTAGCAACTAATAGCACCTACGAATTTTAATGAACGTTTCCGGTAGTTCGCCACGTGTACGATATTTCGCAAACATATTTCAATTTATGTTACCCATAAACACAATTACAATAAGTCGTTTTGTATAAAGATAAAGTTAATTAACTTAATTGTAGTTATTTATACACTTATATGTACATTTTATTTCATATCTCTAATAAAGAAAATAGAATCTAATCTAATCCTAATCATAAGTAGGTACTTTTGACAAGGGTAGGCGAACTACCACCAAATTAGACAGGGTTTGACGAAGTCGATATTGAAATGTATATAATTAATAAATATAAACTGACTGTATATATAATAGTCAGTTATATAATCTACATTTTTATAGACAAAGAATTTTAACCTTAATACTATAGCAATATTTCTTTATTAGCTAGCATAATATTGGTTATCTGTGGTAATGAGATGGGCGTACATACGCCACAGATAAGAATTAATTAAATGCAGCCACTAATTAAATATGTAAATAATTTAACGTAAAAGAAAATTAAATGCGATTTGCTGAATATGTCAGAATTTCATACATGTTATAATATAAATCATGCTAATCACGCTATTACGTTCTATGTAAAAATCCTATATTCATTTGACGAATATTTCGATTTTAAAAAGTAGAGCACAGCGCAAGATTATGTAAATTAAAACGTCGGGATTGCAGCGGACATTACCAAATATATGTGAAGAATTCGCTTCAATTATTCACTTGGATGTTACTAAGGAATGTGCTATTAGTAATAAAAGAATTTGGAACTGCGTCACAGCTAATTGGCATAGGTCTGACCTGTCATTCTTTTATTTTGTAAATTTATCAATATAATCTGTTCATGTTGGATTGTGTTATGGTCAGAGAATGTAGATTATATTAAATACTGATACAGACAGATACAGAAAGATGGCGGCCCTAAAAAAAAGGAAATTTATTTTCCTGCCTTTTAAACGTTCACACTGCTGTTATAGTAGTACGGTTTCAAACTCCTGTCAAAAAAAAGTTCAAAACGGGTACTAGACCAAACTTCAAGACAATCCATATGTCTTTTAAATAAAAAGGAATTTATTCTTAAATGATGGCGGAAGTCTAGGGACATAATTTCCTCAATTCGTAATACTTGAAATCTTGCGTAATTATGTTGAATCTGTATCAAGTCCAATTAAATATTCACTTATCATGTAGGTGAGAACTGGAATGACATACTTATTGAAAATCGTATATTCATTTCCACATAGATACATGTTATACCTTAAGTTTTATTAAAAATGTATTAATAAGGATATATAGCGATAGATGTTTTTTGTTTTGCCGCGTCTACGCATCTCGGTATTGCTCCAGTATTATCGGATAACAACATGTCAAAAAACCTTAGTCATGTCATATTGTGAGATCTTGTCATTATTATTTTTATTGACAGCTAAGAAAAAAAAAAACAACTTTTAATCGGCTCAACCTGTAATAATCTGTAGAATGGTGTGCTTATCCCACAAGCAAACATAACGTGTTCAAAAATGCATTCCATCTAAGTAATATGGTGGTTTGTTCCTAATAGTACAAACCTTCGCAAAAAATAACTATTATCTTTAAGTAAAAGCAATCAAGTCGTAATTACGCCTTTTCTGCGCTACATTTTTTAACCTTTTAAGGTCAAATATAGACAAATTGGTTTGACAAATAAAATAACATAACAGTTACAATGTCATGCTACATATACATTATTGGTAAGTTTGGCAATAAAAACACGTTTTTAATGCCTTTGTACAATACTGCTCTTATTTTTTTTTTTTTAATGATAGCCCTCCGTTTGACATGGCATGGAGATCACTAGATGGTAAGTTATATTCCCCCTGCCTAAACAAACTAGCGTCTAAACAAAATGCGCTATCGACCTATTTTGGCTTTGGATGTTCGGAAATCCACAGACTGAAACTGAAACGCGATTAATCTTCACGGCTTTTTCATCTGTGGACGGTGGTTCGTGACCCAGACGGAATTGTATATTTCTACCACACATTTAATATTCCGGTATCTAGAAGTCCAGCGTGTTTCAGAAAAATTATAAATTGAAAAATGAGAAAATTCGAACCCGGTGGGGATCGAACCCGTGACCCGTTGATCATAAGCCATGCATAGTATCATTCAAATATGGACGTTATTTAGTAAAATTATAAGTAGCTCTTTTATTTTAAAAATCAACAATTAAATAACGCAAATATTTTTTTAGTTCGGTTTTTGATTTTATTTTAATAATTTGTTCATATTACTTTTTCAGGAACAAAATTGCATTAAATTGTTATTTCAGATCTTACAATCAGAATAATTACCTATACTATATATATTATACTATACTATATGTACCTATATATAAGACGTACGTCTGTACTTATTAACAAAATTCACTTGCTATATAATGATATTTCATGGAAAAAGTTTAATTACCTATATGAAAGAGCTATAAATAACTCTACGTAGATAAACATGAGTAATACTTTAGATATAAGCATACCGAACATTCCGTAGTAAATTAATTTGATCTTGCCAATAAAAAAAATAACAATTATCTACGATCGCTATGTGAGCTTTGCGTTTAAGTGAAATATATGCGTAAGAACAGGACCTATTCATTGCAAATTGAAACATTGAATTTAATTACGACTCGTTAACTTTTTATTAAAAATACATTAATAGACGTAAACAAAATATATACATCTTAATCGATACAATTATTTACAACTTTTTATCCTTACATATACGTGTATAACTCTAATGTAGATAATATGTGTTATTTAGCTAAATAACAAGAAAGAAGAAAATGTTAATAATGTATACTACATTTGCTGCAAGCGCGGATCCAACCCACAACAAAGGTTGTGGTCACAGCTACTAGAAAATCGGCTAAGTACAAGTCGGCGCCTGAACATGCTTTTTAAAAATCATGCAAGACGTTTATGAACTAGATTATTTCCTTTTGAATTAGATTATTTCCTTTTTTAGGAATTGATAGAAACTTAGGAGGAAGTCGGACCCGATCTTCAAATTAAATAGTAATTTTCCATCCAAACCTATTACAATCAAGAACTTACATGTAAATAGGTAATTGTCAAGATAACTAAATAGGTATCTTGACGTTGTATCAGGAGTAATGTAAGGGAGATCAGCAAGTGAGATGTAGTGTATGCAAAAGTAGGTACATGCTTCGCTACGCGTCTCGGAAATTTTGGCGGCACGGCAATAAGTTGTCAAAAATGTGACATAAGTCATAACATGTCAGCATATCGTCTATAGCTCTTTGCTTCCGAATCACGCAGGTTTCATGATTCATTGTGTTTTTTAAATGTTATTAAGGCATATCGTTTATTACCATTAGCCTATCGATCTTAATACACCGTAAAAATGTGACGTCACAAGTCTATGCATGCCCATCTTACCCACAACGGTGGATCTGCCCTTGATTTGCTGTTTTTTTTATATAATAAAACCTCTTTCCTAATCATTTGGCTTCTTGACGAATCGGAAACAAAACTTGTTTAAACAGATAACCGTTTCCCGCCAAAAGGTGACAGAGCACAGATAATGCAAAGAACATAAGACACGTTCACGTGAAGCAATAGCCGTAAAAAGAAAGCGTTTTTTAATTATGTTTAACAGTATGTTTGTATCATGAAGCAATACAAAATGTTATCAAATAATGAAATTATATGGCGGACAGAAGTCATACTTTATTATATTAGATAGACTTATTAATAAGTCGTGTTAGCTTAATAGATATACCGGATTATCCGTTTGTGGTCGAGAGTTTGATCTCTATGTAAGCAATTAAAGTATTTAAATGCAAAAAGATAGCGTCCTCTTCGATGAGAAGATAACAGAATCTCCATAGTAGAAGTCAATCTCAGATATAACAAAATGGGGAATCAATAACAGTTCATTAAAATAGCTATATTTAAAGATCAGGTAAGTAATACTTGAGCCTTGTTTGTACCGCGTGCGTTAGGCTTCAGTGCATAATTGCCTGAATTGACAAGCGCTTGCACTAATTAAGCTTAAGTTACCATCAAGAGTGTCGCACGCGCATCGAAATCGCTCGTTAAAGCACGCTTTTGAAAATTAAAAGTGTGATAAATTACTTATGGTTTTCCGATTATACAAAAACAAAACAGGTCAATAGCGAATCTTGTTCAGATGTCTGGTGTATTTTACCTTCCATCAAGTAAACCATGCTTGTCCTACTCATACAAAAAAAAACACTACAAAATTGCATAGTGCTATTGTAGAAATACCACTTTCTCGCAACTGGAATGTAATAAATCAATTTTATATAACGTCAAGTCTAATATTATGAATGAGAAAGGTAGTTAGGTTTCATAGATCAGTTAAGCTTATACGCCCAAACAGTTATACAATTTTAAGTAGTAAGCAAATTGTTACGTTTTCATTGGTATAATACTTATGTAGCTGTTTTCCACTAGTAATGTATATTAATAAAAAAAAATCAACCGTCAAGAAAATTTACTAAGACTAAGTCTAAGTGGTTTCTGGTTACTAATAAAACGTATAAATCGAAAATAATTCTGTGATATACACCAACCGCGCCCACTTGTTCTTAACGTTTATTGGGTACAGTCGCACACAACGAGCTTATTTGGAAACAAAGAAATGTATTTTATGAGTACGTGTATCCTTAAATACGGGTATCTACTAATAAAATTATTATTATTATTTTTTTACTTGAATTATGTATTTTAGAATTTGTCTGTCCATCTTTCATTATTCATCATTAACATAAAATGGTTTTGTAAATGTTATCTACCTATGAATAAAACACGTTAACGGTTTAAAACGCGATATATATTAGTTAAACTTATTTGAAAAATATTTTTCTTAGGCCCGTTTAAAAAATATTTTAACTAAAATAATTTTCATATAAATTCAACTAATAGGTATATATCGCTTTTTAAACCGATAAGGGGTCTTATTTAAATGTGTACTACTCTTGTAAACTACAGACAGTATTTAGTATCTACCAACTGCGTATATTTACAAAACATAAATGTTAAGGGTTTTGTGTAATTAACTGATTCCTACAATAGGGTTCGATTATTGGATGTGCGCCAAAAAAAAAACATCAGTGAAGATCGAGAGAAAACGGGCATATCTTGAGCGAGAGCTTAACGACATCATATGTGTTGTAGTAACATACTTAACTTTTATTAAAATTAAATTGTATGATACCAAATAGTTAGGAAATTTGAGGGACTAGGACCGAAGGAACTGGTGGGACAGATTTTTTCAATAATATTTTTCGACTTTTTCTTCCGACATTACCATCGTAATCGAAAACAAAGCGTTGTTATTATTAGCCAGAGCATTGATAAGAAAAATTGTGCAATGTAGTTCGAGAAACTTTCAAAGCTCAACAAGACTTGGTGTTATAAATTATTATAACCAGCCCTTGAGCAATGAACATGCGTACCTGAATTAAATAAGCAATAAAGAATGGTCTGTTCCTTAGGTTTCGTTATAAATACTTTAGCCAATACATAAAACTGTGTCTGTTTTCTAATGGCTATACGAAGTTCAAATCCTGAGCCGGTTAAAATGTTTTGTATATTCGGATTTATTTAAAGAACCAGTCTAATAAGTACGATTTTGGAAGCAGAAGCTTAGATAACATGAATCACCGAGCCTTAGAAAACACGTTAAGATCCTGATTATCATCAGTAATTTATTGGCGTTAATCGTTATAGCCCATCAACCGCGAAAATGGGTTAAGCTGTACAACCTTCTTTCCTATTTATAAATAAAATCAATATTATAAAGCTAAAGAGTTTGTTTGTTTGAACGCGCTAATCTCGGCATTACTGCATACTGTTTTAAATTCAGAAATTATTTTTCTTTAGTTAGAGCATTTGTCGATAATGGCTGTAGGCTTTAAAACCTCACGCTGCTACTAATAGGAGCGAAAGAAAGCTTCTGCTGCGTGCGCCGCTAAAATGGATCAAGTAACCAAAAAATATGTATGAAAGAATGATTCATATTTAAATAATTTTAAAAAAATATTCGCGATAGTATATGTCTCTCTTTTAAGATTAACTCGCAAGAACGGCGGGACGCTATCAAAAATAAGATTTAAAATAACTATTCCACGTGGACAAAGTCACGGTGAGAGTGTAGTGTTACATGCAATGCCGAGTAAAGAAACTGTGAAACATTGTTTGCACATTTCAATAGATATTAATTAAGAACTGAACAACAGTTATAAAATAAACAATCCTAACTCTTAAAACGGAATCTCGAAACGTTATTTGTCAAATTACATACAAATTTATTGTCTCGGAAAATGTACTGATATCTTCTGATTGGTATTCTGGTACATTGCGTACAAGTGCGTGTTACCCCACAATAAATTACTAAATAGACCCTTATTGTAACCTCGTTTCGGCTTCAGAATCTCGGAGATATTAGGACAAGAACGCGGTGAATGGGTGTGGTTCGCCTTCTCGCACTGACGATAACTGCGTTATTACAGATATACTTGCTGCTATAGGCCTATAGTATTTGTCTGAACGGAACATTATAATGAAACTTTTTTTTACAATCTAGCTGACCAGGCAAACTTTCTTTTGCCATATGAAATATTTCGACGAAATTTGATAAGGTACGATAAAAACTGTTCTTGTGAGTAATAAGATTAATTAGATAATAGAATATTTAAAGAACAATAATTCTTTTATACACGTTTTTGCGGATCTCTCACCGGTCTTACTGTGTAGGCAACGGAAATGAGATGGAATGTAGTTGTATGTTTCAGGTCCAATCAACACAAAAATAGTTTTCAATTTTAATTGCTTCATAAATAATTAGTTTTCTATAAGGTTAATAAATCCTAGGTTATCTCATATGTAAGATTGTAATTTATCATTACTTCACCCCGTGTTCAGTTTCCTGTCCCGTAGGTAATCTATAAAATCAAGGCAATTTAAATGGCGGCTATTTTGGCCTTTAAGTAGACCACACCCATTGAGTCTTTGTGATATTGATATGACGCAAGTAGCAATACCATTCTCCAAATAAAGTTTCTAAGCTACTTCTATTAGAAAACCATGGATCCATTCAAGCTTGAAATATTTAAATTAGCATATTCAATATACCGCGGTGTGTTGCAACTAATAGTTAAGTTTTTTTTCCATTTTTAGCTCTTATCTACGTGGTCAGTTTTGGCGAAAAGCACATTTGTTATGCACTTAATTAAACTTATGTATAAGCATTAAGTATCCGTTCAGTAGATTTATAATAGTATTTTTGTGTAATATAATATATTTTGTAGGATTTTATGTACCTAATTTCGGAAATTTTATTTAAGCCAAAAAAATATTCTATACAACAACGATACCTGAGGACGCTTGTTAAAATGTTTTTTTATATATGTATAGTCTCCAATAATCATATATTCTTTAATTTAAATAAATTAGTATACGAAGTATACTAATTGATATCTGTTAAATGAAGAAGAGCATAATTTATCTGTCAACTGTCACATCGGTCAATTAGAATAATTGACCGATGCTAATTGTCAGTTTCCAATTTTAAAAACAGTAAACACTTAAATACAAGAAACGTGAATCATTTCTATAATTATATTTTTATCATCAATAAAAAATAGATGCACTATTGAAAAAGAAATTCACAATCCAATCCAATATTATTTCGTGGCTTCTTACTAAATAGGTATGTCTAATTAAAATAATTCTTAATATTTCAGCTCGTCTTATGTATTTATTTATTTTAACCATATAAAGTCTTTATTAAACTTTTGAAAAAATACATCTAGTTACCTGTATTATCCTTAGCTAAGTGGCAAAGTTAAACGCATTGCCTACCCAAGAAAAACGTAATAAAAAGCGTCGGGTGGGCAGGGCTTAAGTCTAATTAACTAACTATAAATAGATTCTATAATGACTCAACTTTAGTTTACCTACATTCAAATCAAACGTATTTAAAGTTGAGCCTTTTTCTTTTACATAATCTTTTTCTTTGTTTATTTCAGACTTAAAGATGAAACTGGAGCTAAAAGGAGATAGTCTTGGTGCCAGACATAAATGCCTAAATAACTTCTCAGAATCCATTGCTCCAGACATAGACTTAAAAAATGTTAATACATCAAACAGTGATATTGAAAACCTTGTAAAGATCGATTTAGCAAGTAAAAATCGAAATGTAGACTATATATTGTGTATATTGAGATGTAATGATATGTTATATGTTTCAAGGGCAATAAAGCAGTGTCCATGGTTGATAACCGAGTCTGCTTATGAACATATTATAAATCCTAGATATCTTCATGAAGTTTTATACCCAGAAATGATTACTAAGGCTGTACACAAACATATTAAGTATATTAAACTTAACTTAAAGGATCCCCGACGAGCTGAACAATTCTATTTGTATGAAACTGATCCCAAAAAAGCTGTAGAATGGTTACCTCACACCACCACAGGCTTTATAGTGTCTAACTTTAAAAAACACATAGAACATGTTGACATTACTCTGCTTAAAAGACTATGTGAAAAAACAATTACAGTTTTAGAAATTTACATGGATAACTGTGATGAGTTTTACTTAAAACGTGAGGCAATGCAGGCATTGATGTTTCTCATAAAGCATGATTTGCAAAGATACCTTGACATTGTTGAGAAAAATGAGTTTTTAAATCTGCAAATAAACAAAAAATCAACCGAGTACATTGTGAAACATGACTTTTCAAGAATCAAAAATAAATTTCTTATGTACTGCAATGCAATTGATGTTCCGACATTCCTGAAATATTTAAAAAAGGAACAAAGTGTGAAAAGCTTTCTGTGTGCCTTATTTGAGCAGAATGAATCATCTTTGTTGCTTCATAATAACCAAAGATGTCTGACATATGAAACTCTTACTCAATTTCTTAAAGCAATGCCTAAAGCTGACAGCTTGGAAACCGTAAAGCAAGTAATAATCCATAAAAAACAGTCAAAAGATAATAGGCGTTTACCAAAACCACTTAAAGATAGTAACTTGATTAATTACATAGCTGCTACCAAAAGGCATGTTTACTATCATTTCTGGTATCGCTTTACACCATTTGAATTTGCTTTATCAGAAATTAAAAAAAATATAGATAAACAAACACCAACAAAGAAAATAAACTCCATCTTTGAAACCTTGCTTGTTGCAGCTGCACACAATACTGAAAATCTTATAACTGTAATAAAATATTTTTGCGAAAATTTCGCTAAAGCCAATCACGAAATGAAGAAATTGTTTTTAGAGAACCTATTCAAATTCAAAAAGTTACACGAATTTGATGAAGATACTAATAATATTATTAGAAAAACTTTTATGGATGACTATATTACCGCGGCTGATGGTGCAAACACTGATGAACGCTATGTTCAAATGTGCATTGAATCTATAATAATTACTGAAACTATTCAGATGAGAGTGGTATCAGATGCCATACACAATCGGTTTATATTTAATTCTTTGAAATCGTATGAGACAACTTTGAAAATAGGCGATAAGGATAAAGTATTCATTTATTTGTACAACACAATTATGAAAAAGCTAAATCATCATTCATCTTCATCCAAAGAAGAGCTTATGGAAAAAATTAAATTGCTCGAACATGCTTTAGACCTATTGAGCGATTGGAATAAAAATCTTTGTGACTATCCACCTGTTATCAACGCTATACGAGATTTAGTAAAAACAAACGAGCTAAACTCTTGGAACATCAGCTTTTCTGAAATATATAATAAGAAGAAATCTTGGCGAAAAGTTCTGTTTGACGATTCCCTAACAATGAGTCCAAGCGAACCGGTTCTTCTTAATATACTAAAACATAATCCAGCATTGCTAGAAAAGTCCAATAATCTAGAGAAAGAGTTATTTAAGAAAGATAAATTTTATTTACGGACTTATTTTAGTAAAGTTAAATTGTATTGGCCTGAATCCTTGTGCCAGGAATTAATACAAATGTGCAATGATCAATTAAAGAAAGGTGTTTGCAATAAGACTATTATTCGTGCTCTTTGCACGCTATTGCCAGCTGACGATTTTAAAGGAATGTTAATAAAATATACTCCTGAGAACGAGACAATAAATTGGGACAGTATCCACGATGTTTTTTTAAACGTACAGCAATACTTGTCGAAATACATGCACCTTGCGCGGCCGCAACCTGATCCCGAGATTATAATCAAATATGCAAGAGGTGATTATTTACTATATGCTCTACCGTCATTATATTCCATCTTTTACAACTTAAATGTATCCCGATCGCAGCAGTGTATACCGATGTTAATGGATACTAAAGTTTCCATTCAAAAGCATGCTATTCGCTTGGCTTTCATGAAACTACACCCAGAGCAAATCAAAAATTTACTGGGGGATGTTATAAAATCTAACAAAAACCCTACAATTAGATATGTATCATTTAAACTAACTTATAAACTTTTATGTAAGGAGAAGGATCCTAAGAAAATACAGAGCTTCTGGCCAATCATGGAAACCTTTTTGGATGATTTAACTTACAAAGACAACGTCGCAATATATGACCTACTTTTTGAAGTTAGACAACTGCCGGTTTCTATAAGGGGTAAATATTTTATGAAAGCTTACCCTTTCCTTAAAGGTTTAATTGCGTCTAGCCCTGAATTCGAAAGATATAATTATTCTTTTGAGCAATTTATTAGCTACGCCAGAGAAATAATGGAGCATTTATGCCCAGTTTTTGTAGAAAATATTGTTCTAGACTACCTGGCGAACGAATTCAGTAGCACCAATAAAGAACACCAACACAAAATGGAACTCTTGTCATATTTTATCCTTAATTCAGACACAAAAGAAGCACAAGTAAATAAATATGAAAAAATACTTTTACCTCTGCTACAAAAATGTTTCAAGCACTGGAATGATGTAGATGAATCAAAGAACTACCTTTTCAGGGTAAAACTAAACAACTTCCTGAACTGTTTAATGAATGATACCAAAACCCTCTACGTGTCACAGAATAAAGACTCCCCTATTGAATTATTTAACACGATTGAAAAGGAATTGCTGAAATCTCTTGAAATTTCAAGCAGTTATTTGATAATCACAACATGGCAGCTTGCAGTAACATTTATATCAAAATTTAATTCCTGTAAACGGGACGGACATGACTGGGATATAAGTTGTTCAAAAGTCATTCCTGCATTTAGTAATAAATGCCAAGAATTATTAATAGAGCACACCAAAACCTACTTTTCGAATGTATATGTTCTATTTGCCAAGGCATTAGATACATGCCTAAGGACTTTCTTTTCTAGAAATAATATTCTAGAAGTTCTTACAAATTTGGTACCCCAAGAGGATCAATCGATGCAGGTAAACCTAGTAGTACTTCATTTACTAATGCGATGGTACTCTGAAAACTCAGATGAAGTCGAGAAAGTAAAAAAAATCCTCTCAGTTATTGGTAGACACCTATCACCTGAAGTACAGGTGCACTACTATCAATGTTGCATCGAGAACAAATAAAATAGTCTATAATCATAAAGGCGATTGTTATTTGATTATTTATAAGTTTTAAATAAAAGTCCATATTTATTATTTCTATTTATTTCTTACAATTAATTCTAGTCTCATTATAGAACTATATTTATAGAGCAAAGTTACAGTAAAACCATGTAAATATAACTTAGTCTGACAAGTGTTATTGTTTTACGATATCAATGCTATTTGCATAATTGTTTAATAAAAAAGTTTTAATGGAAACAATACTTTCCACTGTACTTATCTGTCCTTACAGGAAATTCCTTAATGTCCATTTAGAAGTGCGATAGCACAGAAAAACTTAATTATCGCTTATGTGTAATTAAAATCTAATATATAATAGATCACTTATTATATATTCTTACATTAAAACAAGTATTCCGATTTCACGCTGAAGTGAGAACTGAAACAATATTTCTAATTAGCTTTTTCCACAAGAAATTACCTTCTAAAAACATTTAAAGGAATCCTTAGTTTACTAAATCAAGTTAATCACTAAATAGCTCTCTTCCCTACAACCGACTACAAAGAAAAAGGTTGAAAAGTTGTTCTTACTTTAACATGGCAAATCGGTTTCATATTAACTTGTGTTGGCGTTCTTTTTTTATTTTATTTTTGTGCTACAGCAGCAAGAGAAGTACGAATAGTTATAACATTTTGTACCCACTTGAAGCAAATCAACCCGATACAATTATACCAAACCATGTCAAGTTATTATCCCTGGTAATAAGTGAAAATACCTATTCATCATTATTGCATTCATCAGGTGCAGGGGTATGCCAAGTCAGCCTCTCTTCATAGAACTGTATAACAACTTGTGGGCATTTTACATTAGCCTGCTTGGCAGGTACCAAATCAGCTTCATCGGTACCCTGCCACTTCATCAGGAACATGAGCTCACCACTGCTGTCAGTAGCTCCTAAATATAATAAATAAAATATATTACAAAAACATTGGAGCTACAAACATGAAAACTTAAATTTTTTTTTCGTGTTATTTGCACATACACTCATGTGCAAAGAACACGAAAAAATATTTAAGTCTATAAATTTTGAATGATGTAGATAAAAATATGAAAGTTTTAAGGTTGAAATTACAATGAGCGAAAGGTGCATGTAACAATGGGTGGAAGAAATTCGACAATAACGGAAGGACATGATAGCTTGTTTAGTACTACAGCACAGAACACTGACGATGACGGTTCGATTCCTTGTAGTAAATCAAACTTCTGTGCCTGATTTCATAGAGGCGCTGATGGCAACGCGTGAGCATTTATTGATACATTTATTTATGTGGTCAGATAAGAGACTAGTTAAATATAATAGCGCAAGCAGTTAGAAAGAACAATAGATAGTGCATAGAAGAAGTGCAGTGAATAGAAGTGCTTAGGTCAAAACACAAATTTTAAATAAGTAATACCTACCTATAATCTTCTCAGGTTCAAGACCTCTGTCAAAGCCGGAGGCTTTTTTGTCGTCAGTTTTGCTCTTTTTGGCTCCTTTTAAATCTGGTGTGGCAGCAGATTTTCTTTTTTTTGTGTCAATTTTCATGGCACCCTTGCCTTCTGAAAATGTTTTCAATTCTGAATAATTTTAAGTCATATATTACAAATTATTGACTGCATGCTAATGTTGTAAGTACAATCAAAGCAAACGACCTAACGTATTTATTTATAATTTTGCCTACTATCAATTGTATTTATTTATCCCAAAACCCAAAGCCACTTTAAACTTTACAAACAAAAAATTTTTATGGATATGGAACATTTAAAATTACAGTCTATGGTCACAATTAATACAATAATTATCATTGTATGTGGTGTAAATCCTACTACATGGATGTGACATTATTTGCTTGAAGCATTTTTTTTAATACAAACCTGCTTCTTTTTTCTTTCTAGCTTCTTCAAAAGCCTGTATCAAGTCTGGGCAATCCAGATTTTCCTCTGGTTCCCATGTGTTATCTTCATCACTATAACCCTTCCATTTAAGAAAATATTCCACCTAAAAAAAGAGAAAGTAATTGATTAATACATAGTACATAAATAAATATTTAAAATAAACAATACTTTAAGATAACATTTTAGAATTGTAAATGAAGACTACCTTCCCATTTGTAACCCGTCTATCTAAAACTTTTTCTACTGAGAATTCTTCTTCACCCTCAGGTTCTGCATCTTTTTTCCTGTCAGCCATCTGAAACGTCGTACATAAACATTGACTTATATTACAATACGAAAACACATAATCCTAAGCACTGTACACAAGTAAGAAAAGCAATACATGACAATGCACTACATAAAGGCTAATAAATATAAGTTAGTTCCTATAAGTATAGATTAAAATTAAACAAATGTGCTGTTTAAAATATAGCACAAAATGTGGTTATCACATTAGGTAATGTCATTAAAAAACACAATCTCCATATTATCTCTTTCTTATCCAAAAATATATTCACCGACTTTGCACAATAAATTCAAATAACTTAAATTTCTTAAGCCTTAACGATGCTGTGATTAGCTATGCACCGCCTGACGTCACACGCAAGTCGATTTATCTTAAGTCCATGTGGTTATGTGGTTTTTTACATGAATTGCTTAATCTCCCCACTAAGACTAATTTAAATGGACAATATTTCTTTCACATGTCGACGATAAAATCAGATAAAAAAAGAAAGACCTTAGGTTTAACTTAATTATAAGAAAAACTAAAAAAAAGAACCACTCTTGTGTAAATAATTCTTTATCTGTTATAATCTATTTATTTTACATACATTTTTGTCCAGGCTTAATAAAATATTTATGCTTTGGTTATTATTCTTCTCATCCCAGTTTTTTACCAATGTTCCAAAGAGTTGGTAATGTTGGTACAGTGATGACACTATTGATAATTGTGGGTTCGAAAGAAGCTTGACTTTACCCTTTTGAATAAGGCAATATTAATTCAAACCCCCATACACATCAATAGACTGCTACGAACTTTATCTGGAATGACTTGCCTCAAGTAGACAGAAATGGTTGTATTATTGCTTTAAACGCACACAAAGTCAAGATTTGCCACACACCAGATGGTTCATCACTTACTGTAATTATGGGTTGCAAAAGTACCAGATTACCACCATAGCAGATATACCCTACTACAATTAACAGAGGTTAGGAATTTGAAAAAAAAAACATCAGGAAGACAATTGGTAAGAAATTACAACTAAAATTCCCTTAGCTTTTTTTTTGGCCAAAAAAAACGGAAAACAAAAAGGGGGGGCCAAAAAAAATCTATTGCAATCAATTGAAATCAAATATTACAAGCATACTTACATCGAAGTGATCGTTACACATAAAAATTGTATGAGATGACCGTGTTTGGGTCCCTTCAACCTGTAACCACTTATGTCTCTTACGATTCATTGCAACAGAAACAAACAGTTTTCATGGAAGTATTTATACATTGTGGTATTATACACCATGCATATTTCTTCCCGAAAATCTTGTAAAAAATAACATAAACACGCTGAATCTACAACAGTTTACTTGGATGTGACGTCCGGCAAATCATATAGCAATTACCAATTCAGCGTTGTAGCGCCGATATAATAAATAAAATTTGAGTACGCTATATTGCAGAAAATACTTTCGCAGACACATACATGTTTATACATACCAACAAATAAAACACCTAATTAACAGTAGTTTATATTATAATTAATAATATAAACAAATATAGCGACAAGAGAAATAATAGCATGTAAATAAAAGTAATAAAGTGACATTATCTATTATAAAACTAGTTCAAGCATTAATTATTTAACTAATAATAGTTACAGCATATTTTGATATATGGTACAGCATGGAATGTTTTTCTTTACTAGTTTACCCGCCATTTTGAATGCATCAGTAATATAATAAGCGTAAAACATAAAGCTAACAAAGATGCTATGCAATCAAGATCGTTAAATTTGGATTAAAATGAGTAAACTTATGCAACAACACAAACCTTCAGTAATCAGTAATATAATTTATATCTTTTGATTTTCTACCGGTAAAGTCGAGACGCCAAATTTAACACTTCACTCTTCAGCTTTTAGCAGAGACAAAGACAATTTACACTTCACATTGAAACAGTTTATACTACATACAGAAGATAAACATTAATTCAACCATAGATAACAAATATCCGAATGATAATGTGAACCTGTTTAGATGGCGCTAGTATAGAATAAAATTAATAGGCTGGCGAGAAAAGTCATTGGAAATTGCATTATATTTTTTCAGTACCTACAGAAAGACTTGTAAATACATTACTGTAAAATTACCAACAATATTCAGGGTTATTTCTATTGCAAACGATAAAAAAGTGATTATGTGACAGTCGGCAAAGTGAAAATAGTGATGATAGAATACAATGTGTGTGCCTTTTGAAACAAAAAGCAATCATCGCGTTCTGTAGGCAACGCCATTTTGAGGCGAATTTTTAATATTGTAAGTGCCAAGTAGGTATTTCGCAATTTATTCAACTTCCTCCCGTATAGATAGTGATAGATAAAAGTACTAGCATCAATTCATATGAGAAACGAAAACATTGATCTACAACCTACAACGATCTTTCAGTGACAAGTCAACGGGAACCTATGTCTTGAGGTGGGCTGGAAGTGTGAAATCATCGAAGTAATAATTGGATTAGTTTTATCGTATACTAGATTATGAAAGACTAATTAATAATTAACGTTGGAATAAGTGAACCGGTAGCGAAATAGAAAAAAATTGCTGGACCTAGTGCGTTAAAGGAAAATATGGCGATGTGTTTTATCGGTATCGTTTCCGACTTGCAGATAGCGGTCTCGGAGGATGGCCCGAGGCAGAAAGAGTGTTCTAATTAACTGACGGACGCTGTCGGCTTACAGCTGCCGCAAACTGTAAGTTTTTATACACTATTTATGTTCTAACTGGAATAATACAATCATTTAAAATGTCCAACATTCAAGTTTTTCAGTATATCAGTTATACAATTGGAAATGATACTACAAAATGACAAATTAAGCTTTTAAAATAATAAAAAGAGAATATAAAGTAAGATTTTATGAATTGTATTAAAATGCCTAGTTTTTTTTTATACATAACAAAATAATAGAATTAAGTGAACAAACTAATAGAATTAAGTGTCCAATACTTAAGAGATTTTGAGTTATAATATACTCTTGAATACACAGTTATTTTGGGTTTTAAATTTTTTACTTATCTTTATATGTGATAAGCTAAAATATGATTATATTAAAATACAGTTATTATAAATACATTTCTTACTTAAAACTGAATTTCTTAAGTTTTACAAGTTTCAAGTCTTCTGAAAATAGATTACTATTTTTAAAAGACATTTCTCATTAGTCCCATGTTTTTTTTATTTATTTCACTCAAACATTAATTAAAGTCCCTTAATCTCATTTGAAACATGCTGAATGATTTTTTATATAATTATGAAGTTGTTATAGCAAAAACAATGATAAAAAATTAATGTTTCAAGATTTAATAGTAGGTATACATCAAGTATGTTTAGATTTATGATCTATTTAAAATACACAGGAGACACAGTGGTACTAATTCAGCTTCTATGTGTATTGAATAAAAAGACCAGCAAAATTTGCAGATAATCATGCCTCGGCCGGGCAGTCTGAAAGACCCCGACATAGCCGAGTTGTTTAGTAGACATGACCCCGAGAAGATTTTTGAAGACCTTAGAGAAATTGGACATGGCTCTTTTGGTGCGGTGTACTATGCACGCTGCAATCTCACAAAGGAGATTGTTGCTATTAAAAAGATGTCATATTTAGGTAAACAAAGCGAGGAGAAGTGGCAGGACATCCTGAAAGAGATAAAGTGAGTGTTATTGAATAGAATAATTATTGAATATGGGTATTTTGACTAAGAATATGTAGTATCTTGTATTGTCCACCCACTACTATGGTACATTTGTTTAACATGTTAGCAAGCATTGACTGGAGTCATAGGTACCTGTTCCATGGAACATTGAGACAGTGGAACCACAGTGACCACTAATATAGATTAGAGAATAGAATTTTAAACAGGGTGAAATATTTTAGAATAGTCAAAGTCAATTTATTCTTATCACAGAGCAAAATTATCTGAAGCAGACGTTTTCACAAGGGGTAAATTTCATTCATTAAAGTATTTTATTAATGTATGTTGTTTATGCAGGTTTCTGAAACAACTGGACCATCCAAACACCATAGAGTACAAGGGGTGTTATAAACGGGAGCACACAGCATGGCTGGTGATGGAGTATTGTGTGGGTTCTGCTTCAGATATCATAGAGGTTAGTTGGACTTACAATTACCCTTTTAAGTAATACTGATGATCCACCACAATAATGTTATATATTTCAACTTCTTTAGAAGAGTGATCAAATCAAATTTCCCCATCTCTGAGATAAAGTATAACATTAATGTTGTTGTTATAGCCTAAAATTAGCATTTGATGTTGCATCAAATTTAACTCTTGTGACATATTTGATTCAGGAACTATACTGAATTAAAAAGAGCACATCCAAAGTCTAGTCATCTGATAAATACTTTTTTTTAATGATAATTTTATTTACAAATTTAACTAAGATGCTTTGTTAACGACAATTGTAAAGAACTGTTTAATTTGGACACATATAGCATTATAGTTATATTAAAGGCTTCAATCAACTTGTCATTCTTAAGTGTATGCAAAAGAGAATAATTAAAATAACTACATCTAGAAGGCTGATGGGAAAATCTAACAATTGTTGCTTCTTGTAGCTTTTATTGATTTCTATGAAAAAGTGCATCCGCGTGATTTTGTTATTGTATACGCTTCGAAGGCAATGGCATTAAGAAAGTGTTCTTATTTTTTTAACATTTTCTAATTGGAATTTTATATGTTCCTATTTACACTTGATAAACATTTAATACAATGAAGTTAGTAAATAGTCATAATCATCTTGTATTGCAGAAGTTTTAACGTTAAAATATTTGTTGTACGTAATTCTTTACAGTATTTTATGAGTGATTCCTGGTCTAGTTTTGTTTCCTTAGAATCTACCCAGGTTCATGGAGTCTAGAAATATGACGTGTGATTATTGCATAATTTATTAGGTACTTACAATTTTGGGATCGTTTATTTTATAGGTGTGTTTAATCACTCCATTAATATAATTATTAATTTAGTTTAGATCACAATGCGCAACTAACTGTCACTCTATGTAAAAGATTTATGCATATTTGAATACCAATGGAAAACTAATATTTCTCAAAGCACAGAAACCACACATTTAACAAGGCAATATATTTAGTCACAATTTTCTCAGTGTGAAATAGAACAGTGTATTCTTTAAGCTATAGTTTTAAATTTTAATATGTTTATTTTCTAAAAGGTATAATTTATTTTCGTAATGGCAACATACAAATATACGTGGGAAGACATACAAGAACTTAGTTTTTAATTATTATTAATATTTATAATTAAGGACGAAGTTTAAATTCATATTTAGCTAGTCCGAAGTTTACTCTTAGTTTGACGCCGGCTAATGTTTCTAAAGCGATAAATACGCGAATTAACACGCCTTCTATACTTATATTATTTTCAGTCATCTTGTCACAACCTTACAACGGCCTAACAAATATTTTGAGAGTGACGCAACCAATTCCTGTCCAGATTGTAATATCGCGTTTAGTTATCGATAATAACTTTCTTGTCGTCGTACTTTCGATTGATAAAGTTTGTGTTTTTCATTAGATCTAATATTGCTGCGGTAGTATTATTTATTTTTGACGTTAAGTAGTTGATTATCTGAAGAATTTTATTCAATAGATTTTTTATATACATATGAGGAGAACAGATAAATATGGAGTTAACTTGAAAGAACCTGAAATACCCCAGTCATATGACATCTAAACAAGATTCGCTGTTGAACTAATTTGGCTTTGGATATTCGGAAATCCACGTATTGATACCGAATTTTCCGACCACCTATTAAACGTCCAGATTTTTTTATACAAAATGTAACATGCTTCAAAAATAATTTATTTAATGCTGCATAAAAGAAAAACCTAAAGCTGCCTGTTTTTGGAAGGTCTGTATTACTTCGGCAAAGCCTGCATTAACAAATGGTTTCGAAACTTCTAGAGCTTCGAAGTATTTTAGCATAGGAGGCTTTAAAGCAATAATAATTTTCCAATTTATTCTCTTATGGCCCAAATTATTTGTTTTATTACTGTATCCACTACCACGAAACATATTATTCAAAATCTAGGAGATGTTTCTTAAAATAATTACGTCTTTTTAAAAAGTATTTGCAATATAACTTATTATTATTATTTTAGCTGTACATTTCCATGATATGTATCTTGTTTTATTTTGTAACCCGGCTTGCATGGAAGAGATCGGTCCATAGTGATAAGGCCGCCCATTGCACTTCACAACTAGTAATAATATTCTTGCCCTATATTTAAGACTTATGGTAACATTTGTGTGTACTTTGTGTGTTTTGCAATGGAGAGTTAAATAAATCATATTTGCTACAAACATTTCTCATAAAAATCTAGTGGAAGTGGTTTTAGTTTTTCCAGCTAATAATAACAATTAAAACAATTCATGTTCCTTTTTACTTAGGTACACAAGCGGCCGTTGCGCGAAGAAGAAATAGCTGCCATATGCGAGGGTGTGGTCTGCGGTCTGTCGTACCTGCACAGCTTGGGTAGAATACACCGGGACATCAAGGCGGGAAACATACTTCTCACCGAAAATGGCACGGTGAAGCTCGCTGACTTCGGCAGCGCCAGCATTAAGTGCCCAGCTAATAGTTTCGTTGGCACGCCTTATTGGATGGCGCCTGAAGTTATCTTGGCTATGGATGAGGGGCAGTATGATGGCAAAGTAAGTTGAGACTAATCTACTTTGAAGTAAAAATAGATAATACTCATACCTTTAACGGTTTAAACTGCTGCAAAGCATCTGAAACGCCTGGCCGTAGTTAAAATAATTTTTTAATAAGTTTTACTAATACATTTGGCGTTTTAAAAAGTAATAACCAATAAAGACTAGAACAAGAAACAGAACAACAGAAACAGTTTTAATAATAAAGTCTTGTTATTTTAAGGTGGACGTGTGGTCTCTGGGTATAACGTGTATCGAATTAGCAGAGAGGAAACCACCTTACTTCAATATGAATGCGATGTCAGCGCTCTACCACATTGCACAGAACGACTCCCCAACTCTTCAGGTAAGAAAAATACATGTTTTGTTTTATATTAAGTGTTTTAAAATAAACCTAATGATTTACTATTAGTAATGTTTTTGAAACTACAAACTTACCATATGTTTATATTTTAACCGATAAAAGGTAAATTCATTATCTTGAGTGAAGTCTACAATAGTACAATCTAATTGATGCAGTATGTGTATCGTCAAATACTACTAATGTCATGTTGTAATGACAAATGCTTTAACAATTAATTGACAACTGCTTTTCGGAGCGTTAAGCCTTTTTTTTTTCTTATATAGGCTCCGGAGTGGACGGACACTTTTCGATACTTCGTCGAGGCGTGTCTGCAGAAGAACGCACAAGACCGGCCCTCCTCCACTCGCCTCCTCTCCCACCCGTACATAACGCGGCCTCGCTCGCCAAATGTTCTCGTCGACCTTATACAAAGAACGAAAGCCGCCGTCAGGGACCTCGATAATCTAAACTATCGAAAGATGAAAAAGATATTAATGGTCGACGGTGACAATGAAAGTGCAATTGGTAAGTAATACTTTTATCAAATCATATCTGAAGTATTTTTTTTTTGCCATAATTTTATTACCATAAAAACGGTTCTTGTTAGTTTTTCTTAAAATATAGACATATACTGTCGCGGACATTCTTTTAGATCGTTTTAAAGAGGAATCATTCTTTCATACATATTTTTGAGTAGTTTGGGCCCTCAAAGATAAATCATTTCCCTTTCATTTAATTTCATAGCGTTTCTCGATAAATGCTCCAACCAACACAAAACTAATTTTTCGATTCGAACTAGTAGTTGTTGAGCTTAGAATGTTGAAACAAATAAACTCTTCAGCTTTATAATATTAGTATAAATATGTTAAAAATATTATGGCTTTTGCTTTGATTCCTCGCATGGTTGTGGGCAATGGGATCCAATCGCGCCGGTGTCAGTAGTGTATAGGTGCTGTTGTTCTTCTTCACTTTTAATTGCCTTTGGCAGGCGACAGCGAAGAGACACCTGAGGAGCCTTCAGGAGGAGATAGTTCGAAGTCAAACTCTGCGACATCTGAACATAGCGCTGCCGGAGCATCTAGTCAGAGTTCATCATCTGGAAGTCTCAGGAGGCGGCCGCATGCTGTAAGTATCCGATCTATTCTCACTTTCCTCAGTGACCTCCTTAATGAGGGAATGGGGAATTGGGTGAAGTGGTTAGCAAATGGCGTGGACTGATCACCCAGACTTCTATCAGTGTTCCCAATAAAAAAATAAACTTTTTTTCATTTTGATACTAAATAAGACACTCAGCATCTGTAACTATGAATTATTTAAAATAACACCAGGTCTTATTTGATAAAGCATGATCATTTAGTACAGTATCACAAAATTAGTTCACTGTTTCCAGATCAACGCCAATCATCAGAATCAACAGCAACCAGTGTACCCGCAGTATAATCATCAATCATGTCATCAGACAAGGTATTTCATCACTTTTTGTATTGTTGTCTCTTTTCATTATATTCTTTATAAACATAACAGTACATTTTTTAACCTTCTAGTATAGTATATTTCATAGGACTTGTTATAATGTATTAATTAAAAGGTACATATTATCATATCATTGTGTACCTTGTAGTTATATAAAGACTAGCCATTCGTGGTTACGTCTCTGTCACGCAAATGTAGTTTAGAATTTGAATGAAAGAAAGGATTCCATTATAACATTATTCATCAATCCCATTTTTATTCTAAACGAGCACATCATCACACGCTTTGTCACCGCACCCCGTGCACTAGTTGGCCGTATTTGCTTGCAGAGCTCCCAAACGCTGGTATAATTCATGTTGGTGTTTACGCAGAGACGATAGCCCGGCGCACGACGACTACGTGAACCGGGAGGTGTTGCGCGATTACGCGAACCGCGACTCGCTGGGCGACGACGACTATGGCGACGACTACGCGAACCGGGAGGCGATACGCGAGGCGCAGCGTGAGCGAGAGAGAGAGAGGGAGAGGCAGGCGAACGAGTATCGAGAGTACGTGAATGCGCCTTCGCAGTGGCACGACGGCGGCGACGACAATAGGAACACTCAGCGCAGGCAGACGCACCGAGGTAATCTTTTGAAGTATTAAAAACCTGGTACTATAAGCGCAGGCGGTGAAAGCTTGCTTTGAGTTATATATAAAAACTAATACAGATATGAGAAATCATTTTTTAATCGAAATATAAATTTTTGACATATTTGAAAACCTTAAATACGTTGGTATTGATGGCATTATATAAAAGGGACACGTTGGCTGAATTAGTTAGAGCAACATTACAGAACGCTGTGGATGACAGGTCTTGTCCGTGTTGTAAAAAAATTCAATCTAAAATCGATTTTTTCGTTTTTGAGATAAGCGAATAATGTAGACAAATATTGTTTCAGGTGTTAGTAATAATGTGTCCGCGGCGATATCATTGATATCCGAACACGGCGCTAACAACTTTGCCACAATTCGAACTACCAGTATTGTCACTAAGCAACAGAAGGAACATAACCAGGTGAATATTTTAAAATTGAACTATCATCTAATAAATTGTGTATACATTGTCTCTTATTTAATCTTAAAAATACATACATTACTTTGTAGTCTATAACATATTTATTTTTACAAGTTATTTATTTAATATAACTTGTACTATATATATCTAATTGAATGATATTTTATAGGAGATGCACGAACAAATGTCCGGTTACAAGCGCATGCGTCGGGAACATCAAGCAGCGTTGCTCAAACTCGAGGAGAGGTGCAAGGCTGACGTAGATGCCCACAAGGCTCAACTCGACCGCGAGTACGATGCTCTACTGCAACAGCTGTCGAGAGATCTCGAACGATTGCAGGTCAGTAATGGTAGATAAGTTATTAGCTAATGTCTGCTTACTTTGAAATCAATGTAAATAGAGTCTAATAAAGTATTAAAGTAACAGTTGGTATCATGTACAGGGCTCTAGTGGCCTGCCAACCTATATATAAAAAGATGAATGAATGAAAGAATGTTCTTACCCTCTCAGAGATACTTAATGAATTTTAAGACTACTCTGAAAGATAATATATAAAAATATATAATTAATGTTAGAAACTTTGAAAATGTATTTTTTTAATTTAAAACGATGATTGACGATGCCGGTTCAAGTCCTGCCCGAGTCGAAAATTATTTCAATTTATTTTCGATTTTTTAATTATATAGTGCCTTCATATGCAATAATATGTAAAAAATAATAAAGTTTTCAAATATATTTTTTTCTCCAGACAAAACATGCTCAAGAACTAGAACGTAAGCAGAAACAAAACGCGGCCGCCGAAAAGAAATTGATCAAAGACATCACAGCGCGACAGGAGCAAGACAAGAAGGCTTTCGAAGCGCAACGCAAGAAGGAGTACAAGGCTAACAAGGAGAGGTGGAAAAAGGAGCTTAGCATGGACGACGCCACGCCCAAGAGACAGCGGGACGCTACGCTACAGTGAGTAATCTACTGTCTATAATTTACTTTATTTCTTTAACTAATGTCCAACGACTTTATCATGATTACTTGATTTTTGTATATAATAAGATAATAACTTGGTATTTCACATTTTGTGGAATGCTATTTACTGGCTTTTGTGAACTGCGGATAAGTGGTAGCTTCATTTCTTTCAACATCGGCATGAATAAACTTAACAGACAAATCATTTTGCTACGAAAAGATGTGTTTAACTTATACTCCAGAAGTCCTTAGGTCTTGGGAGTTTTTGAATAATGTATGTATGTAATTTATCATAACTAAATAGGGATTCACCTCACATTCACAAATATAACATACTTATAATATAACATAATGTCTGGCACCAGGTTTTTAACGTTTTTATTTTACAAATATACTCTTATTGCAGATCACAAAAGGATAATATGAAGCAGGCTGAAGCTGCAGAGGAAGCTCGACTGGTGCGTTCTCAGCGAGAGTACCTAGAGTTAGAACTGCGGCGATTTAAGCGCAGGCGCATGCTGGCATTACATCACAAGGAACAAGAGCTGCTTAGAGAGGTTCGTTTGTCTCTATTTGTAAGGGTCGATATTGTATGTGTCCCATAATTAGACGTCTTTTACACATTCTTTAAGTGGTAGAATTGAGTAAATTTGACCCTTGAAAACTTTTTTTTTTTTTACATGTTATTTCATATGATGGCATATAAATTAAACATTTAGGAAGAACACGATACGCTGTGGACGCTGGTTTAAGTCGTGCCCGTGTCGTATTTTTTTCATCTAGTTTTATCAGTTTTTGTTTTAGATTTAAAACATCGTAAATCCCTAACCTAAACTGCTAAAGCTGCTGAAGAAGACTAAACTTTAACGTAACCTTGTTTTGCGCTATCATTTATAATAAAACATTTTCTTTTTCCCAAACTAGAATTAATACAATCTATTTATTCTTCAGGAACTAAATAAGCGGCAACAACAGTTAGAGCAAGCGCACGCGATGCTCTTACGTCACCACGAGAAGACGCAGGAGCTCGAGTATAGACAACAGAAAGGCGTGCATGCGCTAAGGTATTTATCTCGTCATGTTGTATACAAAGAAAATCTGTTTAAAAAAATGTTAGCTAATATATGCTAATTTAAACTGTATTAACGTTCACAAGTGTAGAATTATAGTTATATAGAATTATTTTTGACTTGAATCTAAATATTATCTTTCTTATACAAAAGCAGTTAATAGATTGTTGTCTATTTCCCACATAAGAATACAAAGACCGAAATTGATACTTGGTTAGCGGAGTTATTTCTTGCGACTACAAGTGCATTAAATAGACTGATAAAGATTTAATATTTTTTTCAAAGAGAGGAGCAACTGTCCAATCAACATGCGACTGAACTGGCCAATCAACGCGACTACATGCAACGCGCTGAACACGAGCTACGCAAGAAGCACGCGTTGCAGCTCAAACAGCAACCGAAGAGCCTTAAAGTTATATTTTTATTTTATTAATATAAATAAAACTGTAATAGAATAATAATTTTATTTTTTAATTAAAGTCAACGGCAAATGGTCCTCGTAAATTACAATTTGCGAACTCCTTTTCTTTATCTGATGTACTGATTCATTTTATTTATACGTGTAGCACGTATGTTTATTAGATTATTTGCTTTGAATTTGAAATTGTTATTAAATTCCATTAACCAAATAGTGAAATTAATGTACTACGTATCTACTTTGTTTATAGCAAAAAGAGATGCAGATTCGAAAACAATTTCGGGAGACGTGCAAGATCCAAACGCGCCAGTACAAAGCTCTTAAGGCGCAAATTTTACAAACGACGCCCAAAGAACAACAAAAGGAAGTGATTAAATCGCTGAAGGACGAGAAGCGACGCAAGCTAGTGCTGCTAGGAGAGCAGTACGACCAGAGTATTAGTGAGATGTTGCAAAAGCAGACGGTGCGCCTAGATGAGAGCCAAATGGTACAAAATAGTAAATTACGATAAACAAAGATTCACCGTATCGTCCCAAACTTTCGCATTTTATAAAATCCGTTTAAATTAGGTGTTTTTTCTTATGTATCATTTTATGATTATAATTTTCTGCTTACATTACTTAAGGGTTCACAGATAATCTAGGCTTTGTAAAGCATTTTGATAAACACTTGTTATTAAGAAATATTTCATAGTAAGTAACCGTATTATAGATGGAGTGCCAGCAGCTGAAAATGCAACTGGAGCACGAGTTGGATATGCTGACCGCGTACCAGAGTAAGAGCAAGATGCAAGCGGAGGCTCAAAGGAACCGCGAACGGCGGGAACTCGAGGATCGGGTCGCTGTTCGTCGCGCGTTGCTCGAACAGAAAGTAAGACATTTAATCACAATCATTAATCACGATAACTGCAAAGTGCATGTTGTCACTTTCGTTACCATATACTCTTTAAAAAAAAGCAATGGTGTAAAAGTTTTTGGAAATAACTTTGTTACAATGAGAATAGCGCTCGTTAAAATTTAATGTGATAAGTCTATCAGCACCAGTACATAATTCGATAGACGTGCACGTATAAAACCAAATGTTTACATCTGAACATCACTTATATTTACTATTTATTATTTGTACTTGTAGATGGAGTCTGAATGCGCCCAGTTTCTGGCTGAGCGTGGCGAGCGAACGCGAATGCTCCACGAAAGGCACGAGCGCGAACTCGAGCAGTTCGACAATGAGAGCGCGAGGCTCGGCTTCAGGTAAACAGGCTCCATACTCATGCAGTCTTGGTGCCAGCGTCTTATTCTAAATTCAATGAATTGGTTTACAGTGCTATGGCGATAGCGGAAGGCAGCCGGGAGGGCTACGGCGAAGAAGAGCAATCGCTCTCCGGATCGATGCTCTCGCTTGCACATAGTAACTCCTCAGCCAGCTTCCCAGCCGGGTCGCTTTAAACTCCGACGCTGTTGTTACACCCCCTAGATATATACAGCTTGCCTCTGTAGTAATAGAACCAGGAAACCTTGCTTACAGCATATTTCGCTCCATAAGTTATTTATTAAAATTAACGCTTACAATTTCTAATCGATATGTCGTTGACTAAAAGGAATGTTATATAAGGATAACATTGGTTTAATCAGTCACTTTGTAATAAGATCCATTTTTCCGAGCAATGTTGACCTAGAGGAGATTTTAACCGTTAATATCTTCATCGATGTCTTTTCATAAGACGCAATTCGACCGAGAGCGGTCAGCCATCTTTAACCAATGTCATTATTTCATTGAAATTCTCTCTTACCGTTGCCATTCTATAAGCACACGTCATACAATCGTAGATTCAACCATACAGGGTTATCGACGGTATTATTACACGTAACTAGCGTTAGCGAAGGTTAGGTAACGCAGTACGCCATTTAATCTAAACACTTCGTTAGGGACATGGCACACTTGGTATTTTTATCGCACATTCGCGCAAACAATTGTATATGGCTGCGCATTAGCATCTCACGATTTCAGAACTGTTCCTATCTGATGCTAAGCGGTAGCTGTAATCAATCAACAAGTAGTATGAAGGTATGCTTTTTGTACACATAGTAGATATATTCCGCTGGCCAACTGCGTGTTGTCAGATGACAAATGGGTTCAAAACACTGTTTTTCTTTACAACACATCCTTCATACTACGCGTTTTCTATCAGGCAGAACAAGTTTAAACCATAAACAGGCTTCAGCCCTCCCGAAGATATTTCTGTCACAAGACTTCAGCTAGTACCTCGTTCTCTCTAATATTTAAGGTGAAATTGTGCACGGATTTATTACGATAGCACTCGGCGTGTGTGTCTTTTCTATTGTGTAGAAATTTTATTATACTTTTTTGTTAAATGTCTTCCAAGAGTCTGTCAGTATTCGTCTAGCCAATACGGTAGTCCGGTTGGGGAGGGGGCTGTTTTTAATTCATATTCTGTCTTAATAACGGTGTAGTGAGCGATAAAACTATGTTCGTCTCTCTCGCGCAATGTCATCAGGATTTGAGTGAGAGGGAGTAACAGTTATTCCCTTACTATTCTATTTTAAGGCGGGTTTTGCACTGCATTATCGAATTATGTGAGTAATGCGGGTCGGTTTTGACAATGTTTTGTATTTATGTTTAATAAATTCCTAAATTGGGACGTGACGGAGTGATACATAAGTAATGTTTTATTTAAATATACGATAATGTCTAGAAATGTTTTTTATATATTTAATTGCGCGGATGACGTGAGCTTGAGACGCTTGTATTAGAAATTCATTTGATTTTCAGCTTCGTCGTTATTGTGAAATTTGAATATTAGTTCTGGTCATTTTCACTTCTATTAAACCGTTTAATTGGTTCGAAAATCACATGGGTGTGCTGTGACGGCGAAGCCGATTGTCAAACGTCATTGTTCTAAATCTTGTAAGTACGATTTTAGATACGCCTATAGTTGTTTTAACTAATTTCCTTACATTCGCATTACTCGGAATAGCTAAATGTACGCAATAACGCGAACGCGTCAAGTGAACATAATGTATATGTTTAGCATTGTAGCGAAGGAGCATTAAAGTTTAGGGGACATTCGTTAAATACGTCACACGTTTAAGGGAAAACAACACTGGTAATAGAAGTGGTAAATATCAGTAATAGACAACTAGATTACAATGTCTAGGTGTCGAGTAATAATTTAGACACTCTTTGGAGGGGCGGAGTTCGTGTGACGTAATTTATGGATGGCTCCCACACTGACAAAAGGCATTATTAGTTAGGCGTCGCGCGCGTCCCGTCCGCTCCACATTGGATGAAGCTGTTATATTTTAGATAGTCAAAATTATTAATATTCATATCATTAGCTTTTACTTTAGAGACAATTTACCCACGTAGCGTGCGTTGACGTTTATTAGTAGCGGACTGATAATAGGTATTGCTTTATGGCCTAGAGTTGATTTAGATTTTTAGAGTGTTTCTAGCGACATCGCGTTCTTGTGTTAGGTTAAAGGTTAGCGCTTAACTAAATCTTAGCAGACGCAGGTGCTGAGCAATGAATAACCGACTGCCAATTACTCTTTTCTGTAAATATGAAAACTACGTTTAAATAAGTATTAGTGAGCACATATATCGCCTTGTGTCGGGGCGCGACGCGCCGCTGTTGTATATAAAGAACAATAATATAATAATTAAATATATAGATAGTTTACTTGTAAGGTGCGCGTGCGGTGTTTGTGTACATTGGAATACGATGCAGTGTGCTATTTTATTTCTTTATTAGAGGTCTAATAAATTGTATTTCACCTAAGCTTACCAGTCATATGTATAGACGATTACTATACTATTTAACGCCGATTTTAGTCATAAATATCCAAATTTAGTGAATACTTTTTATTATTTTTAAGCGTTGTATGTATCCTCTTTTATGTAACGTGGCTTGTGAGCGTCGCATGGCGCGGTCGTTTGTATTATGTTGAGTCTGTTAGTATTAAAATGTTTCCACTTACCCGAGAGCTGTAAAGAGATGAGCTAAAAATTATATATATTGTGTACATTACCATGTTGGAGTATTGTATTTAAGCGTTTACCGCACGAGTGCGTAATGTTGTTGAATCTTAGCCACTCACTTCTCTCCACTGACCAATAATTGACAATAATCTTACAGCCTAACTAGAGTGTTCATCTGCTCTCTCTTTCTCTACTGTGCTATTTTTGTATAGAGTGCAGTGGTGGTCCCCCTCCTCCCTTTACTTGTACTTTTTGCGTCTATTGTGCCAGTTTTAACATACTAAAACCCAAGTCTACTCGAGAATCTGCTGAGATGCAATTTTTCAATAGTGAAATAAAAAAAAAAAATTAGGTTACTAACTCAACAATCAACTTAATTATGTGTTGGCCAAAGCTTCCAGGTTTGATGAGCTAAGTACATAGTATTTGGTTTAAAAAAATTGCCATTTTAATAGCAGATTCGCTATTACCTTATTACATGAGTGCACTTGTGATCTATAGTAGAAACAATTCATTAAATAAAAAAGACTTGGGATACTCTTGGCAATCGATTAGTATAAAATTACACCTGGCGAAACAAAGCCGAGTGATATAACTTATACTTGTTAATAATCTTTACAAATTACCTTTTAGATTGTAAGTTGAAATGCAGTGAGAATTAAATGCAACCAGTCTTCGAATTAGTCTTATAGATAAGTCTGTCTCTATTGCGTTTATACATTGCATCGTTTATTCACCGGAACAAGTATATAGATAGTTGTCTTTTTCCCACAATCAACTACAAAGAAGAAAATTGCAATGTTCAGTGTGTCATCTTCATGATTAACTTTTTTTGGTGAATATGTGAAACTGTGGAGCTCAAATAGTAATATGTTTGTATACGACAGGAGTTGACCACCGCTGTACTCTAAGCGTCGTTGACAAGTTGTAAGCACAATGGAATTGATTTGCAAGCTGTATCGTTGCTTGCGATGGTTGGTCGGTATATGTAGTTAGGCTTTTGGCTTAATTCCATGCGAGGTCGTCGCCAGCTAATAATCAAGGGGGGAGCGAGTAGATACTAGTTGTATTTCAATGTTTACAGTGATTCTTTTCACTTTCCTCATCCCCTGGCGGTGGCCTTGACCTCATGTGCGTCGGAGCAGGTTAGACGCAGATCACGCACATGGGGACGCGAGTGTAGTGCTTACGCGCATCCCCCGTTCCAATCTCCCACCACAGCTATTTTAGAATTAGTCTCACGTTTTAAGTCTGGACGACAAATGATTAAAAGTACCAAACTCGTAGTTAGCGTTCACGTATTATGTACATTGTAACTAATTTTTATATTTTACCATTGTATAGACCTCCGTCAAGGATAGGTAGTTAGCAATATTAAGTATGAGGTGCGACAAGGTGCGGGCGGCTCGGGGCCAGTGTGTGAGCGAGATCAACGGATGTAACGCGGTCCGCCCACAGCACCGTTGTTGATTTCTTTTATTTTTTGTTACATATTTAAATAACACAATCAACTTGTAGGTTTAATAATTATTATTATCAATGATTACTATATTGTAATATAATCTTATTAATGAAAAAATCAAACTGAAATAAATAGAAATGAACATTATGATAATTATTTTCTTTAAGACTCCTTTTACCATAATAATTATTTTATTATCTGCGATATCTTTGAATATATCATATCGATTAAACGTATTTTTGTTTGATTTGATTCGTAAAAAATCATCTATAGTGAGATGAATTTTATAAGGAAAATGTCAAATAGAAAATCATAGTTTATTGATTATTTCAAATGTTTATAAACAGAATGAAACAACGAGTAAATAAGCATCATATAATATATGATAATGCTGCTCGATATAAACGATTTGTAAAAACAATGATTTCGTTTTAAAATAATAAACCTACACTACTATCAATACATAAATATACAAAATGTTTTTTGCTACGCTATACGCATTTCATATCTTGGCAGAAAATAACATTTCACTATGTACACTTTTGTTTACAACATACCTCTTAGCAAGCTTGTAAATGCTAGAATTATCGTACCTACTAATTCTAAATAATGGAGTTAAATTCATTGTTGATACTGCTATATGTTAAAATCAAGTTTGGCAGTTGTAAAGATTAGGTAAACGATATTTGTGGTTCTAATATCGACCACGTTTTACGATATTGTCAAATGCAAAACGTCAATACGATTATAAGTGTGAGCTTTAGGTCCAAACATATATGATTTTCATAACGTTAGGTGATTATAAAATCTTTAACAGTAAACATGAATGTCGACACTGTGCGTATGTGTGATAGGAGATGACGATGTAATACACTGACGATTATTAACTGTCTCACTTATAAAAGATAAATACAGTTAAAAGAATTACATATAAAGCAATCAGCACATTACGATTTTATAAGTAAGGCGGTTAATTTCCATCATTAAAAGTGCAGTGGGCATACCAAACAGTACCTGCCACTTGTTAAAACATCTAGACAGACCTGGGCATGTTTTGTTTCAAGTCACAGAATGAACTAAACCATCAATGCGATTATTTGTAGTCGTTAATTTTTTCCCCTAAAATTTGAAATGAAATAGTACATAGGGCACTACTGTTTTACAGTATTCTGTGTCATAACGATCAATGAAGGTACTGCTTGAAGTGAAACCGTTTACTTAGTAGGCGAAAATTCAGTAGGCTCCAGAATACGACAGTGCATTTCGCGGATTAGTGGCACAGTGTATGCGACGCACTCGTCCCAACCTGGGTTTCGCCACGTACTTTCACGGGTCTCGCGACGTGCTTGGAGGTCTTTATAACCTGTTAAAAGTAGTAATAAACATTATAATTGGAATGGACAGTTGACTTTTTTGTTTAATGGCTATAAAATCTTTCCATTACAGAATTATACAGGTTCACTTGTTGAAAAGGGTTTTTTACATCAGCCCTATAACATGTACTAAAGTTATATTGTACTTTTTGGACATTCGGATTCACAGACTGAGTCGGATTTACCTATCACGGGTGTTCCATCTGTGCACAGTGGTCATGCAGACAAAATTTATATATTTCTATCTCCTTATTCGCTAATTTTACAGACTAGGCAATATGTCCAAGAAAGCCTTTTACAACTTCTGAGGTAATTTTGGAACTTGCAGGAGTACAGCACATGAAATGCTCAATTTCAACAATACAATAAAACCAACATGTTTTTAGACCAACAAGCCTCTTCAAACTACTAAAATATTACTTGCCATTTATTATTATTTTTTTAACTATTTTATTATTTTCAAATTTAAATGTCCAATAGACAAAAACTTGTTACTAATGAGAACCATATTTTCGCACGCTTGTGTGTTAGCGTGAAAAATGCGAAACTAACTATCATACAAAATGGAAACTTACACCAAATGTGATGTACGTTATAAAGTCTTCCTATCTGGGAGAAATAACCAGCGAAAGCCTCATTCTTAGCCCGACGGTACGTAAGACCACGGGCCCAGTTATTGCCCCACTCGATCATTGTGCCGGGCTTTAAACTAGAAGGAAACATTAGATGTTAAAAAAAGTCTGACCTAAGAGTTAATTCATTGTAAATAATGTAATTTAATCTATCGAAAATACCTGTAGGATCTAATTTCGTAGATATTGCTTGGTTGTCGGGGCTCTCCTGAAGGCCAGAAACTAAAGGCAAGTAGATACTGGAGATGACGAGAACGCACAAAGTTGCCGCGCTCCTTCTCTAACGCCCGATAATCCTTTCATTTCAAACAATATTAAAAATCAATTAATGTAACATTATGATTAACCGTTATAAATATATGCAATATAATAAAAACAAATCCCAAAGTCTAGGGAGTGTGGATAATGTGAACTGTATTAAAAGATTAAATTACTATGTTATACATTGTTTTTTTATGTCAATATTATTTTTTTCCCTATTGATTAATTTATCTAGTTAAATGTTTATAGTAATTTTAAATAACTTACAGGATTTTCTCTGAACATAATTTTGGCCTTATCAATCTTCTCGAAACCTCCAACATACCGCCACAGGTGCAAAGCCTGATCCATATCTCCAACAGACACTGTCCATGATCCGACCAATTCACATCCAAGCTCAGACTTCTTTGACTCCACAAAAGCAACGGATGTTGCACTATTCAATAAATATTTACAATTAATAGTTTTTATTCAATAGTAAAAAAAGCTAAATTATAGATTGTTAGACATGTATAAAATATTGATATTTATTAGATTGTACAATAAAATAGAATATTTGTATTGGTAAAGAAACATTAAATAATTTACCAATTCATATATGAGTGACCAAAAAGATATTTTAAATGATAACATGAATATGCTTTTATCTGTAAAGGGTCAAGGTTCTTTTTTATAGATAAACAAGTACAGATGATATTAATTATGGCTAGTACTGTGAATGCATAGCATCTATTTTAAGAATATTGCATAATCGTTCTGCTTGTAAATTGATCTATATAAACTTTGTACTCAGACATAACTTACTAGTTCTTCAAATATTTATCTACAGAGTCGGGTCTTATATTATGTGTATGTAGTGCGTATACTATCTCTTTATCGCTAAGCATACGACTATGGGATTCTTTAGTTGGTTCGATTTTTCGAACCAGAAGTTTCGAAAGCCATCCATCGTCGGCATTTGGCCGGACACTTGTTGTCGTGATTAATCTAAAACAAAATTAAGTATCAATAAAGTCCCTGGTTTGCCACTGCAAAGTCAATCCCATAATTGAAATGACATTCCCAGTAGTTACGTGTTTTGATACAATTAAGGTTCTAAATTCAAATGAAAAACAAACAGATACCTTGCATTTTTTGGAACCGCGGCAGTTAATGCTGTGATTTTATTAAACGTGTTCATGATTAACCAGATTAATACATTAATATTTTATTAAGAAAACAAAATTTCACGGTACCGACAAATGAATAGCTTGTTATCTATTCAATAAAAATATAAAAACATTTGAAGGTTATCGTAAAAATAGACTAAAGATTATAAAGATATCGTCACAAATGTCAAACTTGAGTACATACTGAAGTTTACAGTCTGTGAAGAAATAGAAAGCTCCACCTGCTGAATATGGCCTTAACTACAAAAGGTTATCCATTTATAATAAGTGTATAACAACATTATGAGTTGTTTGTACAGGAAAAATACATTTTAATTAATCAAACTTTAATACAAACTATATTTTGTTAATTCTTTATATTAAGTAACACTATCAATCAATAAAGGGCATAATAATAACAAAATATATTACATTTGTAATCTATGATTTACGTATGCTTGACATAATATATGTCACTCGGATAACTTCGACAATTGACAAAACAAATCCAACTTCAATAATACCTATCCTTTTCTTGTAGTTTCAATTCAATAATAACTAATTAGTAGCTTCAAATAGTTTTTGATTACATTAAAAAATATAGAAATATTGACTTTCTTATAAGAACATTAAGACGTGAATGTAGATACAGATTTGTCTAATGGGTAAGTGGATATTTATTTCCAATTCTGCAGTATAGTGGGCGTTGTTATGCGTTGAAAGTGCAATATTTTGTTTTGTCTAGGATCGAGCGAAGTTACGAAACTTCAGCAGCATCTCGCGCTGCTGAAAGAGGAATATGGAAAATTGCAAAGTCATTGTGCGGAAGTGGAGAGAAAATACACCCTAGCAGCGGCCTCCGCCGGTGACTTAAGTGAAACTAGCTTTGTAGCGAGACTCCTCATGACTGTATCTGCACTTTACGGCAAGGAAGTATATTCAGATATTTCTATAAAACTTCAGAGCAAGTCTGTGCCCGGACATAAGTTTGTGTTGAATGCTCGTTCAGATGATTGGAACGAAGAGGCATTAAGAAATTTATCAGAACTTGGTAAGTAATACAACCAACACTACTATCTCCAACCAAGGGAATATATATTTATGTATTTCATTGATTACATGGAACTATGGCAGTATGTGTACTGTATTACCAATTAAATTTGTGTACTTAATTTATTCCTTATCTGTAGTTTTGAACTTAAAATAGAATTGAAGATAATCATACAAATCCTGTACATAATGTTAATTATGTAATGATACATTATATACATGTCCTATGTTTAATCTGGTTTTTTACAGACTGGTCAACTCTACCAGATGATGTCGGTGCAGCACTTTTAAAATGGCTTTACACAGACCTTGTAGATCTCTCTCGTGGAGAATCTTTTGCCCTTCAATTAATGAAATCAGCAGCCAATTTTAAATTGCATGGTCTGGTGGGGAAGTGTGAACAAGCGCTAATTGCTTCTGTTGGTGTAAGGTAAATATAATTTAAGTTAGTAAAAATTGCTGTATGATTTAAATAAAACACTTTAACGGTTTATAACGCGATATATTAGTTAAACTTATTTGAAAATGATTTTTAACTTCGGCCCGACGTTTCGGATGCTTTGCATCATCATTCATTTTCAAATAAGTTTAACTAATATATCGCGTTTTAAACCGTTAAAGTGTTTTATTTAAATGTGTACTACTCGCGTAAACTATAGACAGTATTGCTGTATGATTTTCACAATTGTCAAATGTATGAATCAAGTAATACAAATGTGCAACTAGTTTATAATATTAATTTAATTGTCATGATTAAAATGTAAATTTTGTTTCCTCTATTAAATTTATTTATGCACCAACAGTTGATTGCTCTACCTAAACACCCAACTGACACTATTTGCAATTCTACCTGGGATCTGAACCCAAGACCGCATGCGTCTATTTCAACTATTGAGTTGTAGAGCTATGTATATAAATTACTTAGGCATGATTTGCGTTCAGTGAAATAAGTAGTAGATTATTAACTTTGTATATTCTTTCAGGACTTGTGTAAAATTCTATTCTGCTGCTGATGAAATTGGTGCCACGGCCCTCAAAGAACACTGTTCTGGCCTAATATCAGCGCATTGGGATGATCTCACAGGTAATACTTTTTAAACTTAAAGTACATTATAATTATTTCTGAATATGTGCCTATAAGTTCTGATCTGATATGCTATATGCAACAACAAAGAGAGAGTCATTACATATTTTACACCAGCTCTTGGTTCATCTTCTACACCATACCTATAGAACCTACCCAGAGTATGTGTATATCACGGAACAAACTATGTTTTTATTAATAGAAACCTACTTTTACCATCCATATCAAATTCATGAAAATTTAACAAAAAATCTAAACTAAGTTATAAAATAATTCTCAAACTACTAATTAGTTTCAATTATTATACTTTCCGCGCATCTCTAATATGTATTTCCGTATTCTATCGATATATGTGACTAATACGATATGTGATGGTCAATATGTGGGACAAGCCTATTTAATTAGTGTGTACACATGTAATTTTTTTTATTCTAAGATGTACTGTAGTGTTAGTGAGTCAGAAATGTTTTTAGTTAATCCTAGTTATCATATGGGACATTAAAAAGCATATAAGGAAAAATATGATTTTAAATACACAGTTAAAAATTTAATTGGCTTTATGTGAACAAAACATAATACATAACTTTTGCATATATCTAATTATTCTCATGTTCATATTTGAAAATACAAGTGCTTTTATTGTATAAATATATATGTTTCCTTTAGGAGAAGACTTTGCACATATGTCATCAGCCCTGCTATACAGGATGCTAAAGAGCAAAACTCCTCAGCCTTTGCATGGAGCAGTGCGACTGCTTCGCGAAGATGTTGTGTTTCTCTGCCTCGTTGAAAACCACGCTAATGTAAGTACTAGTATTAACAAAATACACTACTCTGCCAGTAAATTAAAAATGCCCGCAAAAACAATGTACAACTGTTATTTACTTTTTAATACTAAGTGGTATTTTTATATTTAAAATTATGGTTACAGTATTATAAACTCCTTGTACATATATGATTTAAAAGACTATGAGTAAAAATATTTAATGGAGGATATAGAACAATCAAAGTCACACATCAAAAGTACATTCAGTAATTCATACAATACTTTGACAAACATTACTTTGTATTCTATATTTAAAAAAAGTAATTACTTTAATTCAATTAAGTAGTAAAAATAAAACAAAACAAATATGATTAAATTCATTTATTATTTGGAATGATAGCACATATACAATTATAAAAGAAACATGACATATCTAGAAATACGTGAGCTTAAAGCTCGATATTTTAATGGCAGTGTGACAATGACTTAAAAGTAGTTTGTGATGAAAATATGACTAGGTATAAAAGACACGTTTAAAGGAAGAAAAACTGTTTTTAAAAAACAAAACTGATAGTAAATGGTACATTTTCGAAAAACACATACTTAGTAGGAGACACATGCATATTGCGGATATAAGTATATACTTATTGTTCTATCAAAGTTAGAGAAATATCCATTCTGATAGCAATGTCAAAGAAGGAACTCACTATTTATCATAAAAACATTTTTTTGTTAATGACATTCAGACCGCTCAATTCGATCAATTGGAACCTCAGTATCTCCTGTTTGTGTGTATGTCTGTAGCTACAATGTTTGAATACTTATTGAAATAGCTAGCTTATAAAATAAACCATTGGGACTAGTAACATTACATAACCTATGTGATTTCTTATCGAGCCGTTACACAGGTTTCCGCGGCAGTAGCAATTGATAGTTTTCGCGGGTCTATCGATGTTGTTCGGGTCTTCCGTGCAACCGTCAACGTAGACATCGTAAATTGTGTTCTTCAATCTCCATTTTCCATTTACTTTTTCCTGGTCTCCACTCATTGTTTGAGCAGCGCAACCTCTGGTCACAGATACGGTTGTCACTGTAAAAAAAAATGTAATCTTTAAGTCAAGGGTTAAAAGCTGTAGATTATGATAAATGAAAAAATCACAATAAATAATGTCAGAAATGTGATTAATAAATGGCCTGTAAATGTAATCGACCTGTGTCTTGAACACATAATGGAGACACTTTTGTGGTACGCGTATAACTTGCGGGACTTCCTTCAAAAACCTTTTCTATTTAAATAAACATTATAAGCATAAAATCTAAATAATAATTAATATGTATAAATAGCTATATCGGTACTTAAAACTTAATTCAATTTGGTTTCATTTGATTAAAAAAAAACTCATTTAATTCATACATTTTCGATTCATTCTTACATTTACAAGATTAGTTAAGACTGTTATTTCAAAAGAATCGTCTATGATGTTTATTTTTTAAATCAGATAAATCAATTATCAGTAAGATCCAATTTCCACTATATAGTACACAATCCTGTGTCCGTTTTTCTGTTAAATATTATGAGCTGAATACTGTCTATAGTTTACGCGAGTAGTACACATTTAAATAAAACACTTTAACGGTTTAAAATGCGATATATTAGTTAAACTTATTTGAAAATGATTTTTAACTTCGACCGGACATTTCGGATGCTTTGCAGCAGTCGTGGTCACGGGGAGACAGGAGGGACAGGGAGAGTCTCGTTTTAAACCGTTAAAGTGTTTTATTTATTATGGGCTGGCTAGTAGCAGATCACACTGCGCTCATTAAAATGTCAAACTGTAATCTATAAACGCGTAATTTGCAAGCCGATGACAAGTATTGACCCACTTTCTTAACGGCTCAGCTCCTGGAATCGGAAGATATAACCACATGTGGGAGAAACTTAATACATCATTCAGCGTAATTCGTAACAGATATTCTCAAGTGCTGGTGCCGCCATTATTATCAGTTGAAATATGCTAATTGACCATTCAAGGAGCCGTTAATGTTGTACCAGTATCTGTAGTTAATGGGCATTCTTGAAATAGTAAATGGTAATAAGTTGGTAAGTAAACGTTTTGCTGTTATTCCAAATATGAAGTTTCTGTGTGTAGAGGGATTTTGCTCTAACATGACCCAAATTTTATTATAATCGTCTTTCAAATGTCTAATGTGTCAAGAAACGTATTGGGACAATATATATATATGTATATTAAAAGATGTCATATTCCCGGCTGATTAACATATCCATCTATAAGGTAAAACCGCTTACTTGTTCATTTCTAATTTATTAAAGTATGTATTTCTTGTGTCTTTAAAACCGTTCTTCCTTTGTTCTTGTTAATAATCATAACCAAATATATGTTTATTCAGTTGTTTATTTATTTAAGCATTAGACACATAAGTTCTATTTTCTTTATAAGGATACAGAGACCAAGAAGGTATGAACCGCGCGTGTTGACACAAATTCGTATATGGCTTAATATGTTATGAAACGACGTTTGAAACATTTAGTTAGCAATGGCTTCGCATAATATATGAAAATATCAAGTTCCACATTTAAAAATGGTGACTAATTCTAAACAAATATTATTCATTAATCGGATTAAAACGCGGAAAATAGTTATTTGTTAAAAATTCAATTGGAATTTTAACCTGCTATTTTAACGCATTTGAACGTCGCTTTACTGCGGCTCTACGATTTACTTCATTTAGACCCGTTAAAAGTTTTCTATTGAAATTGTTCTCGCGCGAGCTACAGACAATAAATACATAGAGAAACTTGAACGGATTATAACGAGATATGTATGATTAAAAAACTTACCTCCATTTCCTAAATCTAATGTCGTTTCCCTTTTAAAGCACATGTTGGAATGTTCGCATTCTCCGAGGAATCTATCACTGCCGTCGAAAGCTTCACATAGTTTTATTCCTTCGTAAGTCTCCTCCGGTACGCATTTGTAACATTTGATTGCAGAAGATACTGAAAATTAATTTAACAAAAATAATTAACTTCTTACTCTCAAAGTCAAATTCAACTCAAACGCATTTATTGTTTTTTATAATGCTAAAATATTTATATTCTAATTGGCATAATATGTATGTCTATTTGTGAAAATAATTGCTATTTATTCATATAAATAAAAACATATTTTATATAATACAATTAGTAACTCGTATAACGGTTATTATATTAATTTTAATAGTTTGGTTTTCTAACTTCAATGTAATTGTTAAAAAATATTATAATCATTGCTCATTTGAAGTGTTGATGCACGTGATAGCTTACATAAATAAAGAAGAAATGTTTAACCTTATTACATATAATTTCGCATATAGTCCTGTTTCGGAGTATATGCGAAATTATTGCGCGTCGAATCCTGTTTTTATGAAATCTAAAGCTTCGTAAGATTCATATTACAAGATACGTCATTATACAATTAAACGTTGAAATTGAAAAATATATCGCAATTTTAGTCCGCTTTTATTATTCTTATCTTTGCTGAGTGTTTATTTGCCTGGCAATGACACTAAGCAATATTGTTCCACGATAGAATTAACATTTTATTGTGATTAGCTATAACCATGCTATCACTTACAATTAATAATTCTATTAAGTAATTGATCCATGGAAAGTCACTAACAAAAACTAAACCTTAAAGTCATAAAGCTGAAGAGTTTGTTTGAACGCGCTAATCTCAGAAATTACTGGTTCGAATTGAAAAAATATGTTTGTGTTGGTTAGAACATTGCGCTGTGACTAATAGGGACGAAGAAACACAACGGGGAAATGTAATCTAATAAAAGGTTACATTTATAAAGATAAAAAAGAAGGTTTGCAAAGACTAATTTGGATGCCCAAAATTACTATTCTACGCGGACGAAGTCGCTGAAACAACTTGTATTTAGATATAATAATGTCTTTAGTGTTACTTCTGGGAATGAGTCGTAATATTTGGATGAATTCAGCTGTAAAATGCATTTATATTACCCGTTCGGTGTTTCATGATTTAGCATATATTATAATAAACAATTATATAATAAACAATGCCTGCTAGCAAAACAGGAAATTTAAATTCCATTGTTTGATTATATCCGAAGAGTGTGCTAAACAGGAAACGTATAAATATTTATTATTGATTTGACTTCGTTTTTAATACTATGCAGCTTACTATTCCTTTACGATTTTAAATCTTAATTATTGTACTGACTGGACTATGTATGACTATGTCCTATGTGTAGGACTCGGTAGCTCAATTGGTAGAGCAACAGCACGGAACGCTGACGATGCCGGTTCAAGTCCTGCGCGAGTCGAAAATTTTTTCAATTTATTTTCGATTTTTAAATTATATCAGTTATATTTTTCTTCATAATTATTTTACTATTGTTCTCCTCACGTTTCGAACCCTGTACCTCTTCTGCTTAACATAATGCTAGGAAATGCGTAATCATAGAGTCACGGAGGCGAACAGTAAACTCTAAACAGATGTTAAATTGTTTATACTTTGCATTCTAAGAACGATTAATATATGCCACGATTGAATCGAGTAGGCGGTTCGATAACCGGATAATGTAATTATTTTCCGTACCTTAAGAAGACTGGATATTTTTTATAAAACTGTACTTATCGGGTATGTATTTTGCACCATATGGTTGTTGAAAACTAAGTACTAATATTATGATTAAATATAAGTGTCGGTGAAAACGGACCGCGTTTGCGATGGATGTATGTTCGTTACTTACACACACTAAGAGCATGTTCTATGTCTATATAGTTCAATATCAACTGTAAAAGTCTGGCGAGGTATAGGATAACATCTATAAATTTAATTAAAACACTTTGACGTTTTAAAATGGTAAATATATACCGTGGTGGCCATGGTCATTAGGAGACGGCTGCTGCAAAGATTCCGAAACGTCGGGCCATTGACAAAATAAATTGGAAATAAGGTGAAGTAATATATTTCGCGTTGTGAACCATTGCAGTGTTTTAATGAAACTACTCGCGTAAACAACAAAGAGTGTTTAAATCTATAAATGTATATAGTTTTTTTTTACCGCTTCCTTTATGTTCTAAAGTACTGCGAAGCGTACTTTTTTATATAGAAGTCTGACAATAGTTTGGCGAGATAAACAAACGATGTATTTTTATTTAAATGAAACACTTTAACGATTTAAAACACGATATATTAGTAAACTTATTTGAAAATGATTTTTAAATTCGGCCCGATGTTATTAATAACTTCGTTAACTAATATATCGGGTTTTAAACCGTTAAAGTGTTTTATTTAAATGTGTACTACTCGCGTAAACTATAGATGTATTTTTAATTTATCTTTTCTGTACGGTAAATGATGTTTTTAAATTCATGGTTACCTGAGGTTACATTTGTCTTATAAACAATTGGTCGTATTTTGGTTAGGGCTATGTATGTTTGGGAAACATTGTGATGAATATTCAATAATGACTATTGAATTTATTATTCGATACATGATGTGAGTAATGCCACAGTTTTATCATTGTCTCCATATTCTTACTACTCCAAAATTTGAATTGAATACAAATTGTGAATTTACGATTGCCCGTCTCCGTTAATCCGTTAACGATATTTGAAGTCCGCCTACTTAAAAAAATTGGTTTAATTAGATTTTTGTAAAGTTCAATCATCAATATTATTTATTTTGTGGATAATATTACAATATACAGGTTTTTTTAATTTTACCATAAACAAATAATAATCTGATTAACTGTAGAAAGGTATATACATTATAATTATGGATAGTTGAACTTACTTCTCCAAAAAAACGTAAACACAACATAACATAACTTCAGCTCCATTGTATATCAAACGCGCACTTGTCGAAAAACTCTTCCCGCTAATTGCGTATACAAACTTGCTTTAGCATTTTTGTACTTAGAGGTTTCACACCGGCGTCCGCGGTCGCGCGCGCGAACCATATGCCCACATGTGGTTCGCGCCACCACTGAACGAATGATTCACAGGAAGGAAACCTACCAGTTGCGGGTTCCGAACTCGGAATATCAAAGAATCGGAATTCTAAATTCGAGCGTCACAGTGATTCATGCGATCGATGCTGGCGCCGGCGCATTACTGGCTGACTTTCGGTCCCAATTTTTTCGTGCTGCTCGGAGATCGTGGCATTATTATGTTTTATATCGCCATACGTCACACGCGATAGATAAAGGACATTTATCTAGTCGCATACTACACTTGTTGGATCGAGATTAAATGACGTAACAATATTTTTTAATTTATTGATAAAGTCGACTTTAGATTGAAAAATTGGTTAGAGCAACAGCACGGTTTGATGTAAATACCCGTTCAAGTCCTGCCCGTGTCCTATAAATTTTGAAATATATTTTAATATAAGATGTTACAACTTGTATGGCTTATTTAAATCTAGCCCAATGCGGTGTTATATGAGTTTCGCACTAGAAAAATATATATTGCCTTCTGGCAAGTGTATCGGAATTTTCGTTCCGTTCCAATAATAGAGCTCTTATTTTTACTCCATCCTCATGTCTCACAATAATGTAAATACGCGAAATTAACTGCAGTTGTAGTAGTACTTTCTCATAAATATTTACTGAAGTGTACACGAATACCTATTTAATTAAACGCTCTTTACGATTTTAATTGCAAAAATATTGCTTAACTTATTTTTTGTTATATATAAGTATCCGATAAATAAGGCTTTTTCACTGTGGTTATCTGAGACCTGGACGGAATTGCGATATTCCCAGATTTCCAGACGAAGTCCCATGTTTCAGAAAAATTGTACCGTCATGGTGAGGTTAGAATCCTCGACCCGTCTATTAGCCGACCAACGAACCAAGAAACTGTTATCGAATATTGATATTCTTTTGGATCGTGTATAGCAATTTTTTTTGCTTTGAACGAATCCAGTAAAAGAAATTATACATAAATAAATAAATACATATTACTAGTATGTATATGTTTCGTTGAATGAGGCATTTTGCAATACACGAGTGAATTGTGAAACAGTCCCACTGATATCAGCCGCTACATCCTTTCAGTTTGAATCGAAATGATCTGGCAATCTGGTGTTTTTTATCACATCCATGTTTCATGACGTATGTAGCACATATTGGTTTTTATATAAATATACTAATTGAAGCACGTTTATCAGTAACGTTGATATTGTTGTTAACATTATAAACAAGGACAGTAACTTAAAACCTAATCTTATCATTTTTCAATACGATATTAGTTACGACTTGTTCTTGGATAGTGCCTTAAATTATCTTGACTACTCAAACCTTTTAGATTGGGTCTAAAGTAATCGTAGTTTTATCATTTTTAATTGTGTTAAAAAAGATATTTCATATGTCATGTAAAATGTTTTTTAGAAAATCTCAAACATCATATATGAAAAAGAATAAGGGCAAATCACGAAACGCTATTGTCCCGGGTTTGAGTCCTGACAGTGTTTTTGTATTAGTTTTTTTTAGTATTCAATTTTACTTTGTGTAAAAACATGTGTAACGAATAATAATGGTAATTCCCTGTGACGCATCATCCACCGTATCCTGCAAGACAATGACCTTTGGAGGTTACGATATCAATGTGGTTTAATAACCACATATCGTAAAAGGAACCAACGTTCTGTTAAAAGACGCACAAATTGATACTAAAAAACCTGTTTCTCGACCTTACTTATGTCCTTGTTTTAATGTCCTATTTATTTTTATTAGATTTTATTTATAACTATTATCTAAACTTGTTTTTCGTGCTTAAATTAAGTTTGTACTAGTGCTTCCCTTTTTTGAGCTAGTTTTTCAACCGTAAAAAAATATTTTTAAGCTAAAAATTACTTCACTATTTACAGCCCTAAGATTATATTTTAACTTTAGCACGACCCTGAATAAATTACATACTGCCTGTAGTTTACGCGAGTAGTACACATTTGAATAAAACAATTTGACGGGTTTAAATGCGATAAATATTAGTTAAAGTTATTTTAATTACGGCCCCACGTTTCGGATGCTTTGCAGCAGACTTGGTCGCGGGGAGACAGTCTCTCTGTTTAGCTAATATATATCGCGTTTTAAACCGTTAAAGTTAATAAATTCAATTATACTTTCATAATATTATTTCGATACTACGTCTTATCTATAGCTGTGGAAGAACTAAGTTAACGTGAAATTCTTAGTAAAATCCTCAGTCATACACACTATTCAAATTTCACAAACTAAATTTTATTTCTTAGTGATGTCATTGTTACCAAACACATTGGAATGAGGTTACCGCCGAGCCTCTGCCGTCGCAAACCTAGCACGTAAAGCCTGAATTTAATTATTACGTCATCTGCTTTCAGAATATTAAATACTAACTGTATTAATTTTTTTTCGCAACAATTTCGTTCGCGTAGAAAAGTTATTTTGGTCATTATAATTTTAATTTTGCAAACCTCTACATTTAAATAAAACACTCTACCGGTTCAAAACGCGATGTATTAGTTAAACTTATTTGAAAATGATTTTTAACTTCGGCCCGACGTATCGGATGCTTTGCAGCAGCCGTGGTCACGGGGAGACTCCAGACAGAGAGTCCGTCTATGTTCTATTTAAATGTGTACTACTCGCGTAAACTATAGTCAATATTTAACCTCTACACCTTTATATCCTTTTATCTTTATAGCTGTTACCGACGACGTCGGTCGCGTCTCGTCGTTCGTGTTAGTTAATCTTTAAAAAGATATACTGTCGCGAACATTGTTCGTTCGTTTAGAGAATTCATTCATTCATACATATTTTTTAGGTAACCAACAAAGATTATTGTTTTTTTTTTTTCGTTTTTTCCACATTTTCCGCTGTTTATTCGCTCCTATTGTTCGCAGTGTGATGTTTTATATCCTACAGCCTTCCTCGATAAATGCTCAACACAAAAAAAAACTAATTCGAACCAGTAGTTCCTGAGATTAGCGCGTTAAAACAAACAAACTCTTCATTTTTATTATAGTTCATGCATTCAGTAATTGCGTGGCGTCTTCATTTAGTCCATTTTTTTAATTAATATTATTGGCTTAGCAATTAACTTTAACGAATATTACGCGTTACGCCTTACTATTAATTTTAGGCAATTGCGTCTATGCGTTTGTCGCACTTATTTGCTTGTGCGCTGTAAAAAAGAGAATGTTAGTGATTAATTAGGGGGGAATTAGTAATTATTAAGGGAGAATATTATGCTTAGCTACATGTTTAACTTAATTTGGCATCCTATACTGTTGTGAAAAAATATTATGTGAATTATTTAATTCTCATAATATTTTACTATTATCACACCTAAAACCTTCACAATATGCCTAGTGTCCCCCCTAACGAAGGCAGCTGCTAGGGATCGGAAACGTCGAGCTGTAGTTAAAATTATGATTAACAATAAGTTAACTAATATATTTCGCGTTTTGAAACCGTTAGGAGCGTTTAATTAAAATAAGCACTACTGACGTAAACTACAGACAATGCTTAATATGCGTAGGATTTCATGACCTAGACTGTAGATTAGATCTTAGGTCTACAAAGTCTCATATATAAAAATAACATTCGAAACGTTAGCCAAGAAAACTGTAGTAACCTAGTTATTTCGATCGCATCAAATTAGGGATTGCCGAAATTGTACATAGGTAACAAATATAAAATTTAACCAATTACAGCAATTCCTATTACAAAAATTTTGTATAGATCTAAAGGAGGTGAATCAACATTTTCGCATTTTAATACTAGACTCAGTATATATTTAGTATACTTTCCATTTCTCCTTTATTCTAATTGAATTTACCAAAATTTAAAGTAAGGTAGTTACATGTGTGTTCTGTATGTGTTTACATGTGATGGTAACAATAGAATCAAAGAAATCTTCTATAATATAAAAATGCAAAAGGTACTCGCGTAAACTATAGACAGTATTTACTTAATTATTATAACATATTTATATTGGTTCTGAACTATATTCTTTGATAGAAAAGTTAGTCTTTCAAAGGTGTTATATTTTTCAAAACTTTTTTTTTTATTAAGATAGGAAAAAAGAGTCTTATAATAAATTTACGTTTATTAATAGGCCACACAAGTAATTCTAAATATCACTTTACTCCTTGTAATCTGACTGTAGCGGGAGGAATCACTCTTTGAGGTAGTTAAACTGTCCTTCCCTTTTGGCACAAGTTTTAACAGTAATGTAGTCCATCCCACAAAAGTTACTACCTAAGGCTGTTTATGTACTTCATCAGGTTAAACACTACGATCACTCCCATGATGTCAGTGTAGCCCTCGTGGTTCGTTTGAGTTGAGTTGCAGAGGTTGTCACGACAGTAGCAAAATCTGTAAAGGGTAATAACCTTTAGAATGATGGTGGTGGCAGAAATTGCTTAGCCTGCCAAGTTCAGGACGCACAAAAAGAAATCAATTCAAGGCAACTATATCCTTAAATACTGTTTGTAGCTGCGGCAAGTAGTACACATTTAAATAAAACACTAACTTTTTTAAACTAAGATATCTTTATTCCTATTAGGTTGAAGTGATTATCAGGCTCGTTGGTCTAATCATCTAATGGTAGCGATATATGGCAAATAATCGACGGGTCGTGGGTTCGATCTCCACCGGCTCCAACCTATTTCTAATGAATTCAAAATTTCTTAAACATGTTGGACTTCGTCTGGCAATTTGGATATTGACTATCACGAACCACCGCCCACAGATGAAAGAGCCGTGAAGTTTGACTGCATTTCGGTTTCAGACTGTGGATTTCCAAAGCCGACAACGCATCTTCGACTTCAGCTATTTCATTTTCAATATTACGTACCTATTTACAACAGATTTCAATCCTTTAGCATCAGGACTAAAGCAGCCTTCTTCATAGGCTTCCACTACTTCAGTCTTTGGTGACCATAAGCCGTTCTTGTAATCTTGGTACTCGTGTTTCTGTTGCGCACAGTCGCGGAGAACAACGTTGACTTTTACTGTAATTATACAATTATCATATGATTAGAACTTAGTTTTGAAATAGTACTTCTATCGGTGAAGCCAGTGGGGTCATCTTTATTATCCAAAGGCTAGGTTTGTGAGGGCTTAGAAGCTTGGCAAAGTGACTAGGTCAAGCGTCATGTGAATATGTTTAGTCTCAGTAAACATCACGTTGCATGTTTGTTTGGCTTCAGTCTCGCCTCCCTAAGTTTCATGGTGCCAACTAAATACGATACTGAATGCAAGAGGGTGAACAAACATCCTATGTAATGCTGACCTGTTATATTTGTTAAAGTGCCCTTGCTTAAGTTCCCATAGGAATTTAAGCCAGTAGTAAGTATATACCTATTACATAATTGTAATTTTAAAAAACTCTTTGCAAATCTCCTTTTTTAATCACCTTTTATAATCCGTGGGACATTAAAAATTAAAGACGTTTTATTATTTACTTTAATTAACGATTCGTGTCGTAACAATACCGACCTTCGTTCTGTATTTCAAGGTAGAAATCCTGCTTCATACACATCGTGGAGAACGGACATTCTACGATGTAGTCGTCTGAGTAATCGAAGTGGTCGCACAAGCGTTTTGCACTGTCGTAATCCTCGCCTGATACTGGTTTAGGTGAACACTGGTAACACCTCAGTGAGGACACACCTGAAATGCAAATTTGGCCTCTTAATATTTTGTATTTGTTATTTAAAATAGGTTCGTTAAGTTGCCGAATAATAAATATATCGTATGTAAAATCGCATTATTAAGTGCATATTCAAGCTATTTTTGTAGAAGCTTAAATTAAAAGATAACAATAAAAAATATATAAATACTCGTAGTACAAAAGGAAAGATCACGTTGGCCATGGATTTGGTTTCGAATAAAATGCATATTATAAGTTTATTTTTCGTGTTTACATCACTTATATCGGATTCCTATAATATTGGTGTAGATTATTACGATGATTACAAAACGACCGAAGACGAGAATAATAATTACACCGATGTAACCGAATCAATCGAGCGTAGATTTGCACAGAACAAAGCCAATGAAAAAGAGGTGAAGTCTGTAAACTTTATTTCTGACCAAACTGATACAAGACCATTCTTCTACACCACAATAAAATACGAACAATCCAGTCCTATAAACAACACCGTAAAAGAAAGTTATTCAGATATTCCTACAAGAAATAAACTAACACAAGTTTTTCATCAGACACTGTCAAACCAAACACCAGAATTTAATTTCTTTAAAGATTATGTTTATATTTACGATGATGATGAGTCTAAAATATTGCGACAAGATAATGTTTCAAAACAAATACAAAAGGAAACACCTGTTAACGATACTGCTCATGTTAAGTTAAAAGATCATTCGGTCCAGTTTTACAATTTAGAACCGGCAGTTGATAGAGACATTTTCAAGGAGTATCCTAATGACACAGACGATGAGAGTGTTTGGTACGTTCCAGAAAATTATCCATGTTGGGAGCTTCCTTTGTTATATGGTGAATTAGGACAGAGGAAAAAAAAGTCGGAAGTGTTTTTGATACTTGGTGGGCGATTAAGAAATGTTGTCGAACCTGACTATAATGAAACAAGTTTTAAATCCCAGAACTCACAGCGTGATCAAATTGTAACGAACCGATGGTGTGGCGTTCTACCGTGCTATGGTGATCACACTCTATGTCTCTTTCCAGATGACAGTCTCTCAAAACTCTGCGAAAAGGGGTATACGGTAGAAGTACCTTCGATTTTAGATCAGATTGCTTTGGTTAATACCATTAACTCTATGCGCAATCGAGTTGCAAGTAGGGAATCCGATCGATATTACCATTTGCCTTCAGCAGCGAATATGAAAGAGATCAATTATGACTATGATTTGCAAAAGGTCTCGGAAGCTTGGTTACGTCAATGTTTGCCAGGACCAGCACCTTGTTCAGCTCTGGAAGGGAATAGCGTTTCACACCTTGAATGTACCAAATATGCTGATTTCTGTTGTGTAAAGTCACCGGGATCTTCTTATATATGGTACGCCTTTTGAGAATATTTTTTTTTACATTTATTCTCAAAGACAACACACTACGAGTAGTTTCTAATCTGAACTGTTTTGATTGACAGCACACCGAAGACAGAATGTTTTATTTCGCCAATAATAGGATGTATTCACGTGTGGTTTTGGAGTGGTGGTAAAAATATACAACCGGCTGATGTACAATGTGGTCGCACTTCTGTGAATAATTTCAATGCCGTTCAACTACTCTGGGCGAAGACAATGAAAATCGGATGCGCCTATGGTAAAAGAAGCAATGGCGATATAAGAGTTGTGTGCAACTTTGCACCCGGGGCCCCGTACTTTTTAGATACCAAATTGTTTTGTGGCGTAATAGCCCACAAATATAATACATATGCGGAAAATCGTTCTCTCAAGGAAAACTTCGTGTCATCTTTAGCGACATTTTGGAATGATATCCAACCTTCTGATAGAGATACGGTTGAAAGAATTTATAACAGTAGTATTCTAAGTTATTTCAAAATATCTGATACCGCAAATACTATATGGGGTGTACAGAGTTTGAATAAAATATATAAGGAGGGCTGGGTACGAGAGTTTATTCACGGTCGAAGAAACGGGACCAAAGGAATGATTGCTCGTCTGGTAACGAAGTACACCTTTATAGATGAAAGCGAAGCTCGCTGCGATACGAACGATTCTATATATATTTCTGGAGAACCTGGCTCGCTCTGTGTAGAAAGAGGGAGAAGATACAATAACCTTTGTTACGATTTTAGAGATCCTACGCCCGGGTACAGATCTGTGGCTGTAGCTGCTCCAATTGCACTGTTCTCTTTGATACTATATGACTTATTTAGTGGTGTTGTACGGCAATCTAATTAATTGTGAGATACATCAAGTATGGTTTGACATTGTTACATTATTATTAGTTATCTTTTATATCTATCTTTACTAATATATAAAGCTGAAGAGTTTGTTTGAACGCGCTAATCTCACGAACTACGGGTTCGAAGTGAAAAATTATTTTTGTTTTGGTTCGAGCATTTATCGAGGAAGGCGCCATGACTAATAGAAGCGAAGATTCAGCGGGAAATGTGAAACAAAACGAGGTAATTTTCATCTCTGTCGGTTTAAGATGCGTACGCTGAGGAAACGGTTCAAGGCACCCAAAAAATTTCATACATATTCTTTAAATGATCTAAAAAAAATCTGCTACACTATATGTGTATCTTTTGAGATTAACTTGCAAGAATGACGGGACGCGACCGATGTCGTTGGCAGCTTTATTTTATAAAGGTGTAGAGGTTTGTAAAAGCAAATTTGGACGCCCAAAACAACTATTCTATAAAATATTTTTATAAAACCTGAAAATGTTTCTCTTTGTTTAATATGAGCTTTATCTTAATCACAAGCACATTTCCTACGCATTACCTTATTTTTATTTGCCAAGTAAGTGACTCATATTGATGCATCATTATATTATTTGAAGCGTCGTTGTATTGAATGATATATTTGATGTTGTGTCGTACCATGTTATCACGAATGATTCATACGTTATTTACCATACCGTAATGGTAAGATCTTTAATGTCTTTATTATGAATCTTGTTCTTCTTCTTGTCTGATATTAGTATCGAAAAACCTGATGGGATCGTTGGTCGTATGACTAATAATAATCAACGAGTCATGCATTCGATCCCCACCAGGTCCAGTATGTATGTACAGTAATTTTTTGGAAAATGTTTGTCGTCTGCCTACGTCTACTACTACTTTGTCTACTAAGTATCGGATCGGCTAACTATTCAAGAGTCTAAAATCTACTCTTTAACATTACTAGATAGTAAAAAGTAAATCACTTCTAAGATACACCATAATAAACTCAATGAATTAGACGAAGTCGACTCTTTTCTCCAACAGCGTTCTGTCGTAGTCTTGACACAATTTCGTCGTCTATAATTATTTACTATTAACCTTCATACAATAATAAGATGTAATTACCATACAGTTTGTTACTGGTAATTGTAAGATTTTATTTTCCTAACGAGCTTTTTGTAACAACAACGACAGATAATACTATGTTTGTACAAAACAAAATATTTAAAGTATTTCTTTATAATCACTGATACCAGACCATAAATCGGGTTATTGTTTTGTAACCATTAATAATTTTAATTAAAAAATATGATTACTGAGTTGCCTTTTATTCAAGAACATTATGCTTCATCGCGCTGCCGTTGAGTGATTCATGGACGTATTGTTTAGCCACTCAGTAATTGTCAACGCAACATGTTTTTAGGCAGAGTTCACGGTTCACATTACTTAAATCAATGCAATGATTACCAGTACACTAAAAGAAATGATCAATGGTCTTGTTCGTCTCCGTAGCTGTTTTTTGGACTCAGGAAAATACATTAGTTTTACCAAAACAGCTTGATTGCTTGCTAAAATCGACCAGTTAAACGAAGGTATAATAACTTCGTCCCAAAACCTGCGTAGGGAACGTACTGTAGTTTTAGCATATGGAAAGTCTTTAAGAATGGAGGTACCTTTTGGGGTCCTACCATGACATCGAGCTTCTTAATCTTTCTCAAATATTAATTCAACATCTAATCTACTAAGTATAAGTTGCGTTTGCAATTGATAAAAAAACAACACCAGGTTTTCATAGAAAAATTAATCTACACTAATATTTTAAATCTGCAGAGATTGTTTGCAAAAATAATTAGCATGATGCCCTAAATTAAGTGCGGGTTGGTTGTTGTCGGGTGAGCCCGTCATCTCTAGACCAAAAAGGCAGTTGCAAATTAAAAAAAAATAAGAAAATCTTTAGCATACACGTGCAAAATATAAATGGTCGCGTACCTGTGGTAACCAGAGACAAAGCCACCATTACCATGGTCGAATATTGCTCCATCGTGTCTTGTTTTCACAGCTCGCTCTTTAGTCCAGTTTTTGTGCAATTCTATTCTTATTTACTGAAATAAGTTTGCTTGGGCGTTCGTTCGAGTCTGGAAAAGTATACATAAGTAAATTATTATTTCCGAGTATCACTTAGAAATGACACGGGTGCGTTTTTATAGTTTAGAGTTAGGTCAAGGTTGCTTATTGGATTTCATTTAAATTACTAAAGAACAGCTTTTAAATATAATCTTTATTGAGAAATCAAGTTATAAATGTTTAAGTAAAACATATTAACAGTTTGAAACGCGATATATGTTAGTTATAAGTAATAAATAACGAATTTTAGTCATATTATATATATGCGATTTAAACCGTTAATGTGTTTTGTTTAAATGTGTACTACTTGCGTAAACTACAGACAGTGTTTAAGTTTTAATTAGTTGATCAATAATAGTCTGAGTTTATTATAGCCTACAGTATATTAAATAGTTTCTTTTATTCACTATCCCAGTGTAGAATTTCACAGTTCACATGAAACAAAGTAGGTGTTATGCATTTTCGAAACCGAATAGGCTTTCTTCATTTTATTTATTCATTTTCTTATGCAATTCAGCTCAACTGGGTCTTGCTCAAGGCCATGACCAACTTTGTATGCCTTTCTATTTTTGATACCGAAAAATCGACTATGGTCTTTGTTACCGTTTTGGACCGATTTTTAATCAATACTGATATTATAATCAAAGTGTTGTTCCCTTAAGTTCATAACCAAATAATCTGTTTTTTAAAAGGATTGGGACCATAGACCGTCCTTAGCAAAAAAAACAATACAATTTAAATTTGATTGTTTTTTTCTTACTTACTTTCTTTCTACATAGCTGCTCGCTTTTTAGTTGACCCATATTCTGCTGGAATTATCATATCTTACAAAAAACTAGTAAGATAAAAATATTTATTAGGTACCCAACTGTAAACACTATATAGCTACCAAAGTCAAAGTCAAAAATCATTTATTCATGTAGATAACTATGTATGTGTACACTTATAGATGTCACAAAACTAAAGAATCTAACTTTACATTTACTACCAGTTATCAAATCAAGGGCGTACCAGTTATCAAAGCAAGAGAAGAACTGGCAATAAATTCGCCGTCACTCCTTTACTCCGTACCGAGCCAATCTTACAAGTCATATACACAAACTTACAAGTATATATTTAAACCGATGCCGATAGACGGTTTCTTTACCGGTTTAATAGTGTGAAATAAAATGATAATGTAAAAATAAAAAAATTACTCATAATAAATTGTTACCTAAAGAAACACTAGTAATACCAATAAAAAGGTGGAAGAAGCGCGCGTTTAAATCTTTATATATATATATATAAATCTCCTGTCACGATGTTTGTCCGCTATGGACTCCTAAACTACTGAACCGATTTTAAATTAAATTGCCACACCGTGAGCATTCTGGTCCGTCTGATTGTGTTAATAATCAATGGATGGCACTGCTATGACAAACCGACAAACGTGTCATATAAGCTACAATTCAATAGATGGCACTGCTATCCATCTATGTAAAAAGCATGATGGCCCCCGTGACCGATGTTCTCCTATTGTTCCTCTTAAATTGTATACCACAATGTAATAAAACAATAACTTCAGCCACAGCAACGCGTGGCCGGGTCTGCTAGTTAAATAATATAATACTATGTTTTTATTACGAACCTTGTGTTATAAAATATGCACATTAGAATGCTAAGTGGGCAAAAGTGTTCATATTTGCATATATGTATAACAGAATGACTGTGCTATAATACGCGCGTAACGTTTTATATTACAACAGTGCAACTGCAAATAATTTCAATCCAATTTTATTAACGTGGATGCAAATACTGTCTGTAGAGTACGCGAGTAGTACACTCCAAATAAAAATAGTTATTCATTGCTTATAACTAAAAAAACGCGATATATGTTTATCGCGTTTTTAACCGTTAAAGTGTTTTTTTTGTTTATTAAAATTTGATTACTCAACATTTCATTAACTTTTTCCTACGTTAATTGCGTATTTTTATTTCCCTCCCTATTGAAAATCATGTTTTTGTTATTAGGTCACTCTGCCTCTAGCAGCCTCCATGTATGTTTGTAGAATTAGCATTAGTATTGCCTGTTTGTTAGCCAGAGCCTTTTTGTTACGCGAAATTTATAACTTAACTTATTTTTAATTACGCCCCTACGTTTCAGATGATATTAGCTATTGGTTTTAATGGTTTAAAACCCGTGCAACGATAAAAGCTTTGTTATTTCTAAATAAAATATAGCATATTCAGTTTTTAACTTAACACAGAACGGCCAAATGTGTGTAATAAGGTTTAGAAACTAAAATTATTGAATAAAAAAACTAGCTTTCCGTCTGCGGCTTCGATTACATAATTTAAACTCAACGTTTATTTATATAATACTAGCTGCCCCGCCAGACTTTGTTCTGCCTAATTCAATACTGAAAGTTTTGTATAAATTAATTTTAATGTATTTCCCTAATTATTATAGCTGTCGTTGGTTCGTTCAGTCTCAATTTTGACATACATGTCAACTGATAACTGATGAAAAGTCGTTGACACATCAAAATATAGTTTTCCCTTTTTTTATTACATTTCTCGCTGCATCTTCGCTTCTATAAGTCACAGAGCGGTGTTTTATAGCCTATAGCCTTTCTTGATAAATATTCTAACACAAAAATAATTTTTCAATTCGAATCCATAGTTCCTGAGATTAGCGCGTTGAAACAAACTCTTCAGCTTTATGTATTAGTATAGATTATGCCAAGAAATAATAAATTAGATACAGAGAATTTGACGGAAGGAAATCAAATCCACTTTTGTATTTATTTATTCATATAGATTTTTTTATCGTCTAGTCTTAGTGACATGATAAAAATCCTTACGCTCATTGTGTTATTTTTCTTTTTTGCATTACGTCGTTTTACATGTCGATTATTATTTTTCTTATCTTCTTCCTCTATCGTATGAAAAATATAACAATGAATTTTAATGATTCGAGGTGTCCTTGAGTTTTTTTTATTTTTCTTAGTTTTTCCTATAAAATATTAATACTCTTCTAAGTGGTTTGGTTGTTACCTTGACATCTACGAGCAAAGTCAGCTGCCTGTTTGCCTTGGGTGATGTATTCGATATCAAATAGTATATTACAATCACAAACGCATTAAACATAATTCAACGGCGACCTTCTCCGGCGTTTTTTAAGCAATTTAACGAACCATGGCTTGCGTACAACTGTAACTGGTTTGTTTGTTTGCAGACAGTCTATTTTTTTTACTAATTTTTAATTACTTTAATTGTTAAAAAAAATGTTTATTACTAGTTGGTAAGCGCGTAATTTATTTGGTATTTATATTGAGATATAGTCTTTAACTCTTTAGAAGGTATAAATATAAATAGAATTATAAGCACACTTTCAACAAGTTTAAGTTTCGGATACTGTGAACCAGACATGTTCATGGTGGTGTGTTCCGAATCGTCGGGTCATAAACTTAAAATTTTTAACTATATAACGCGTTTCAAACCGTTATCTGCCTCCGAGCTGCCTCCTCATATCTGCCTACTTCTTACATATCTCGGTAGCTTCAATGCATTCCGCGTTATCATATCAAGGAACGCTAAAGTTGTTCTAAATGCTAAGTGCCGACCCAAATGTCAGAAACAGCGTTCACAGTCAGCGCAGAAGTATGAATGGGTTACACGCAAGCTTTATGGACAGAAAGTTGCATGGCGAGGATGTGGTAACCGATCTCTAGGACGTGTAACTCGATAATTCACGAAACAAAAACGGTTTTACGGCTTTCGGGATTAAGTACTTTGTTCGACACGCGACCTAATATCAAATAAAGTACTTTAACGGTTTAAAACGCGATATATATTAGTAAAACTTCTGTTACAAAGTATCCGAAACGTCGGGCCGTAGTTAAAATAACTTTAACTAATATATATCGCGTTTTAAACCGTTAAAGTACTTTATTTAAATTTGTACTACTCGTGTAAACTAAAAAGCAAGAAATACAGTAGATTCTATATCTAAAATCTACCTTAGGTTGAATAAAATTTACTTACACTTAACGACAAACTACGAAGCCTATGTTGCCTATTTTATGTCGTCTTAAGAAGTTAACGATAAAACACTTTTAACGATTTAAAACGCGAAATGTTTTAATTAAGCTTTATTATTTATGTATACTATTAGGGCTAACTGCAGAATATTGTTTACGATAGAACATCGACGTGTTATTACAAAGTTTTGAGACGTTTGCAGTTAAATAACAATGCTCGTGTAATTGCATCTCGTTTATCTAAAACGTATCTCTGATCTACTTTTTAATTATAGAGCTATGAAGACAGTGTTTCATTGTGTAGTCAATTATTATGACGTTTAAGACAAATAGGCTTCGAATACTGCATGCCTGTTAAGATTTTAAATACGTTGCGTTTAATCGTTTTTAGTTATGGAAGTATACTTAGGAAGTAGATATGTATGGTTATGAAGGTCAAACATCTGTTTTTACAAAACTGTTTAAATCCGTTAAATATGATTTTTGGAAAACTTAAACCAATAACATTACGATCTCTTTTTGAAGTATAAAATCAATTAATGGGATCTATTCCAGAAACACCAAAGTGAACTACCAAAGTGTTTCCTAAATTTTCTGGAATCTTCTTGTATATTTTTCACATGTTATTGTATTATGCATTATAATATGATGGTTCCCGCACGTGTCGTAACATTCTCCGATATAAATAAATTTTTAATTTAGTAAAGTGCATCTCATATAAATTGTACTTCTAACGATGAATAGTCTCGTTTGACTGAACAAATGCTTTAATGTAAATATTTCAACGTACATTAAAAATTACTAGAAAATATTGAAAATCGCTGACACAGTCGAGTAAGCCAGCAATTTCTCAAAACCAGGTCACTCGGTTCATTAGTTGATACAAGTTACATCACTTTTGTTTGTAAAACAGCTTATTGTTTCTTTGTAATAGCTGCATTAGGAGATTAAAAGATAAATTCTTAATGAAGCATGGCGTTTGCTGCTAGTCAGTGTGTGAAATCCACTTTCAATAATATAGCTATTAAATCTAGCTTTATTTGCGCTTGTTAAATATTGCGAGATAGCTATGTACAAGGCAAATGTGTTTTAAGGGTTCCGTGGTCGAAACGTAAAAACGGAATCTTATGAACACTTTGTGCAGCCCAAGTTCAGAGTCAACTGTCAGTGTTAAATCTTTACGTTAAAAAAAATGGTAAAATTTACCTAGATCGTGTTAAGTATAATTTATTCAAGTACAAACAGAGAAGCGTTCAGTCTAAATAAAAACAATATTCAAATGACATTTAAAGTTAAAATAATATATACCACATAATTAACATAATCGTGTTAAAACCTTTATACAATCGTTTCGTCCTTTTTCTCCCTATACATAAAACATATGTTTGAAAAAGACAAAGTATATTTACCATATATTGACGGTATCGTCATTAAGGATTAAATCCTAAATATTTTAGCTAAACGTATTTTTATGTTGTTTATAACAAGTTTTGACATTCTATAACATTTTTCACAAAATTTTAGGTCATTATGAAATTTATTTTAGACTACCTGTGACAGATTTTATAGACGATATGAAAGGGCGTCAAAGGTTAAGAATTGCAAAGCTAATATAATAATGAATAGCACAGTTTTATTGACAGTTAAAGCACTTCGGACTTCAAATCAAAGAAGGTCTTTCAGAATATATCATGTCTGTCTTAACAGTTATAATAAATTAGAAATATACGTAATCAACAAGGATTCTTCCTCTTCCAATACTTAAATTCAACAAAAGTTTAACTCAAACATGAGGCTGCTAGAGGCAGAGTGGCCTAATAACAAAAAACATGATTTTCAATAATAAGGTAAATAAAACTGCGCAATTATTTAGGGGAAAATGAATTTGTACTATTATTTGTGTAAGAAAGATGTTAACAATTTTTGGTCACTGTGTTCTTGTAGATTAACATTTTTAGACTATAAACTGTACTACTCTGCTGCGGCCTCATATAGGTATTATTAATCTATATTATATCTTATTTATACAGTTGTCATTTAAAAAAGTTGTCGATATTTTGCATATTAAATCCATTGAATAAAACTATCGCTAATAAACATCACACTCACACAACACTCACTGTTAGATATTTACCTTTAATTAACGAACAAATATTCACTAATGTCGACTCACTATGTTTTTACGTTGACCGCACGCGGAGAGGCGAACACGCGTTACCCAACGCGTCGTTAAGACTCCACTGGCTGAATTTCGTCCCACGGCAAGGACTTGTGTCATACCACGTAATACGCATTGTGTACTTGACCGTACGGTGGCTAGCGAACCATTTGAACCTTGCTCGAATTAACCGCAATCGTAGACCAAAATAGTACTTACTATTTACCCAACCGATAATCCGCAAAATTCTGTTTTCCCTATGTCGGTCATTGCGCAGATGTAATCGATTTTTTTTTATAGCTTGACTTGGCTTATCTTAAGGTATTGCCTGCAGGTTGAGCAAGTACCTAGTACATTTATGAATAAAACAGTTAAGGGTTCATAACGCGAAATATTTAAATTTCCTATATTTAAAACCCTAGATCTCAAAAAACTGGCATACCATCGTGAGCCAATTCCGAAACGTCAAAATTGTATCAATTAAAAAGGGTTTATCTTTATTCTTTCTTCAGTCTTTCCTAGCATTCTCATTGTGTAGGTATTATCTTTACCTTGCACTGCAACAAGTACCGAGTTCAATTACGGAAAAACACGATGTACTGTTTACCTCATGAAAGACGAAGAAGAATTGAAATTACGATCAGTGAAACGGGTAGGTACAGAAATGTGTCGAATAAATAAATCTTTTGTTAGATCTTTATTTGAATCGCTTTTCTTATTTATTTTATTCTGTTATCGTGTAAGGTACCTTAACGAAGAAACTTATTTACAAATTTAATTATTAGTTCAGTTACCTTCCTAATTATTAAAAGGTGGTGTTTATATGAATATGAGCAAACAGATTGTATATTGTTCTCTTCCTGTTACTAACGCGACCACAATTTTTCAATCACTGCCTGTGGGGTCCACGGACAATTTGAATTTGTATATCACTTTCAAAATGTCCGCCGTTTGTTGTTATACTTTGTTTTCATACATAAAGTTACTGCTTATATTTATTATAGAACCCTTTATTCCATCACAAGGGACACATGAAATAAAACTATGTATTTTTATTTGTTCTCTTTCTAATATTACAAGTGACCAATATGACACATATACATTGTGTATTTAGTAAAAAAAATAGTAATTTTTTTTATTAGCAAGAGTACCAAGAGTTTGACGGGCTATGTGCTGTAATATCCACGGGTCGTGGGTTCGATCTCCACAGGGTCCAGCGTGGATCTAATTGGTTTGCCCAAATATTAAAACACCATCAGGGTCACGAACCACCATCCACAATTGAAAAAGCTGTGAAGGATTACGAAGTCAGAATACGTCAACGGCATTTGTCATAATATATATTTTGTTATAATCTAGGCCACGCGATAAGTATGCAGGTAGTACAGCCAGGTGTAAATATTGTAACGCACACACAACACAATGAAAAATGTATTGATTTCATAACTGACTTATAATTTACGAGCTGTAATTAATGCGATGATGTATGTCTTTTGTTGATAACCTTATGTAACTGTTCGAAAGTAGACGATTACAATTCATCGCATCGTTTAGTCGGACCGAGCCGTGTGATCAGCATTGACAATGTATTTACCGGTCATAACGAAGAAATGGTCGAAAACTACGCGTGTATCGTGTGTAAACTTATAAATCTACTTTAACTGAGTTTAGGGTTTGGAAAAGAAAGGAAGAAGATCCATTTACAAAACATTATAATAAGAGAGGATTTAAATAAAACACTTTAACGGTTTAAAACGCGATATATTAGTTAAACTTATTTGAAAATTATTTTATTAGACGTTTCGGATGCTTTGCTACATCCGGGATCAGGGGGGAGACTAAAGATGGAGGATGTCTCTGACGTCAAAGTAAAAAATTGCTACGCTAGCGCCATCTGTTCCGTCGGAGATGGTATTTAACTATATCGCGTTTTAAACCGTTAAAGTGTTTTATTTAAATGTGTACTACTCGCGTAAACTATAGACATTATGGAGTGATAAAACTATACACTCTTTAAGCATATGTATAACAAACATTTGCAACAATACTGTCATTCAGTAGTGGAGCACGAGAGGTAGTGGAGGCTCTTAACCCCGGGAGGTCGGCAGTGCAACAGTCTGATTACCTACTTGCCAGTAAATAACGTTCCCTCACTGAAACAAACATCGTTGTACTCGATAACTACATATACACGGCACGAACGTAGGAAAAAAGTAAAGAAATAAGATGAATTCAAATGTATATTGACCGGATACACACAGACTCTTTCTTCTATTTATATACCTTCAAGTTTGTTTATTTCTTGTAATTTGAAATCTTTTCAGACCTTCAAAATACTTCCAAGTAGTCTCTCGATTCTGTCCATATGTTGGTCCGAATATCGAAGTGCCAGTCGTTTCCGTTACCTGGTTCGCATCATTGTTTCCTAAGTTACACAACACTCGAGTGCGATGTGAGATATTTTCATAATTTTATTGCCCACAAATATTATGAAACAGTCGTAATGTATGTGCCAGTTTGTGGTCTTTCTACTCCGTAGCAAATTTTGTAAGACCCCAAGAAATATCTAATTATACGATTTCCCTTTTTAAGTGTACACAAGGATTTGTTATCGATTTTCATCTGTACATAATAACTAGTTGTCCTCGCGAATTGGTCCGCGATTTTAATGGTATTTGTTAATGGTAGCTGTTACCCACGACATCGTCCGCGTCCTGTCGTACTTACGAATTAATGTATAAGATATATATACTGTCGCGGATTTCTTTAGGTAATTTCCAAAGAAACGGTTTTCGCAGTGAATTTTTTCGGTTTTTTCCACTCTTCCCTGTATTTCTTCATTTCAATTGGTCGTAGTCTAAAGCCTTCCTCTATAAACGGTCCAACCAACGCAAGAAGCGTTTTTGAAGTCGAACAAGTAGTTCTTAGAGTTTAGCGCGTGCCAACAAACGCGTTATATTCCAAAAAAAACAAAAAAAAGTTTTATTGTCTAATAGAGAAAAAATAAAAAAGGAATAAAATATTAGGAATATATATCTTTATTATTATTAAAATGTATAAACCAGTTTTATATTAACACAAAAGCTTCCTAACAGATTTGTATTTCTTATTTCTACTTAAAAGTAAGTAGTATACGTATATCTGTACTATGTCATATAGTTACAAAGCCTCTCTTAAACACACTTCTTGTATTATTCAGCGAGCCGGCAGTGCTCCAGTGCTCTGTAGACAAAAGCGTAAGTCGAGGACAAGAAGAAAAGTTAACTTCAATCTGGAGGAGGCATTCTATTCATTCTTAAAGGGTTAGCAAAAAAATATGCCGGAGAAAATTTGCGTTACATAGAGTAGCTAAATTAAAACAGAGCGTTCACCTCGCGACATAAATTTCTAGACTCAATCCGTAGTTGAGAAAGAGGATTTTGATATTCGCCCGATATTGATAACTTGAACAATTTGGTGGATCTAAGCTCTTACATCTCGCTTAATATAAAATATATTAAAATGACATTAATATACTGGAAGAAACAATATACAGTTTGAGTATGGCAAAATCATTATTATAACATGATTATGTCTGGAAAGGTTTTAGAGGTTATTTGATGTTACAAGCATATTCTTAGTTGATCATCTCTACGTTTAAATGGTTAAACGTGTTGCCTTCGCATTACGTTAAGCGCGAAAGGTCCTGGGTTCGAATCGTGGGAAAACAATAGATTGTTTCAGTAGGGCAGAAGTTTACTTTCCTGTAAATTAAACCGATTAGTGAAACGCACAGGGTAAAGTGCCCCATAGGGAAAAACTCGATTTTTACTTTATGATTCTTCTAAGTTCTGTTATTTTCTTTAGTTAACAGACATTGTCAACGCGATGTCATCTCGTGGTGAACTACCGCTGGAGTTGGCATTACGAGGCCGCAGCTCTTCGATAGCCACTACGCTGCTACAGCATTGCGCAGACGCAGACGCTCGGGGTCCTAGAGGAAGAACGCTACTGCATCGGGCTATCGATGCAAGAGACGCGTTCTCGGCTAAGTTTCTGGTTGAGAATGGAGCGGATCCTAACCTTACCACTAAGTAAGTCTTACTTACAATTTATCATGGTTCTATTAGGCATTACCAATACTTTGACCCATTTCTGTTCGCATGAATTTGTCACTATAGCTATTTTTAGGGCTAACAATTAACTCCAAAAACAATCTAACAATTTCAATTCCAACTACATCATATAAGGTATATTCAAGCTCTCATACGAAAAGCAATACTACTCAATTTTTCTTCTGTTAAAATTTTAGTATTGGTCGAAATTAATCCTCGATAGCATAGGACTTCACATTAAAAATGTTCGATTGAAAAAAATATTACGTCTCAGGCGGGACTTGAACCGACATACACAGAATTCCATCTAGCTGACCTAACCAATTGATTATATATATAGAATTAGAATTTAGAAATAGAATAGAAAATGGTTAGAGCAGAAGCAAGGAACGCTGTGATTTCTAGTTACATAATGCTATCTTCTGCAATGTGAAAAAAGTATTGAAGTTTTCAAGCATAGAACCATATTTAAAAGTACGTAATCCGGTTATTCTATGCAACATATTATATCACTTTTGCCTTCAGTTTAAAACATTGATTAAAACTATGCCATAATAACCGGTCACATTTCCTTACGTTTTAGTTAAGCCAATAATTTTATAACTCGATAAATCGGTTGCGCCAGAATACGTCAACGAGTTCCGCATAAGTTCAAGGCTTTTTTCAACACAGACTTGTTCTAAATCTTTCTGCTTAACTAACATACTTTATATTAGACACACATACACATCCACCATCTTAACATATTCATTATATGTGCATATTTTATTATATAATTACTAAGATAATTTTATTAACCAGTATATTTTAATTATTCATTCAGAAGCGTTTAATTATGGCGTGGTTTAATGGATTTTTTTAATTTTGTATGAATACATTTTATGAAGTTTCATTTAACGAAGGCATTAAGGTACTAGAAACGTAGTAATTGCGCATGACCAATTAAATAATTTCAACTACTTAAATGTGATATAATTGCAGAAGAGGATGACAAAATAAATAAAAATATGTAAGAGAAACTAACACTAGGAAATCAGAGGACATATTTGTCTCGTGAACAAAAGAAAATCAGTATTTCGTGATAATGGCGGTTCGTAGCTCAGCAAAGCAACTAAGTAAAACTATATTAGTGTATTTGAGTTCAGGATTCGACTCCTTGCTACGTTAAAATTTTAATTTACTTAAGACTTAAACTTCTTGGCATTTGTATATTGTAAATATTTTCAGAGAAGAAGGCGATACCGTTTTGCATCTAATAGCCGGACTCACTGCTAGTTCTTGCGATCCAGAGACGATGGAGCAGATGGTGGAAATCGCAGATATCGTCGTGCAGAAAGGAACAGATATTAATCGGCAGAACAGAAAGGGATTGTAAGTACCTTTATTAATTTACTGACCCCTCTAGAGGACGCAGATAGAAGATAAGTCATCATACCGTAACCACGGCTTTTGTAGAAAAAAATCTGTAAGAAAAACTTGGCTCGTGCGAACTGTAGACAAATATCGATCTTATACATCGCACCGGATCAAAACAGTACTGTTTCTCTCTCTTTATGTCAAATGAGGTTATATAAAACAAAAGTAACTGGCTGAAAATGTTTTTGGCGTTATGGAAAGACGATACCATATGTATATTATGTAATAGCACAAGCCAAGGCTATTATAATTTGATTTTCTCTTATTCCAGTACCCCACTTCACCAAGCAGTAATAGCAAGAAATCAACAAATATTCGATCTGCTCCTCAAACAGACCAACCTAGATACCAACCTGCGTACAACGACAGATGAACATCCACCACTCTACTACGCCCTCGTTGACGATCGACGCGCGTCAATCTCTTCCAGCGAAACTCTAGTCATGAACGGTTCTAATCCCTTCGACACACCTGTTACAAATAAAAATGCCTTTACCGAAGACCCGGTAGAGGGAAAGACTGATAGTATAGTGGAGAGAGGTTTCGCTGCTAAGCTGTTGGAAAAGGGGTGCCAAGCTAACCCACTATATTCGGGCTCCGGTGATAGCTTACTTCACATTTTAGCACAGGGCTGGTTTGAGGTAAATATTATTCAAAAATACTGTCTGTTGTTTACGTAAGTACTAAACATTTAAGTAAAAACACTTTTAACTATTTAATACGCGAAATAAATGATAAGCATCCGAAACGTCGGGCCGTAGTTAAATTAATTCAAAACAAGTCAACTAATACATTTACTGTTTAATTTAAAAATCGAAAATAAATTGAAAAAATTTTCGACTCGGGCAGGACTTGAACCGGCATCGTCAGCTTTCCGTGCTGTTGCTCTACCAATTGAGCTACCGAGTCCTACACCTCATCGTCGAATTTTTTCAACTTATTGATACATGCACCTCTCTCGCAATGTAATTTCTACCTTAACACTTGCGTATTAAGGCTCAATGTCTTATGCTTTGCAGCTTAAGAAATCATTGAAGATGAAATTACAAAGTTATAACGTTTGAAAACATTAATATTTTTCACATGTTATTGCACATGAAGGCACTATATAATTTAAAAATCGAAAATAAATTGAAAAAATTTTTTTTTTCAATTTATTTTCGATTTTTAAATTATATAGTGCCTTCATGTGCAATAACATGTGAAAAATATTAATGTTTTCAAACATTTACTGTTTTAAACCGTTAAAACTGTTGTATTTAATTCTTTGTAGATGTAAATTAATTAAATACCTAACCCTAATGATTCATTAAATTTCATGTGTAATGAAATGTAAAAAATATAAACAGAGACAACTTATGAAGAAAATTTGCATAGATTTTCAGCCGATTTCTAGTATTATGTAAACGTCATTATTGTTTTTTAGTGTTTTCTATTTTTGATATGCTCATAACAGCAGTAAATACCTACTAATGCTCTTCTAATGCCCTTATTATATTTTATTCTTTAAACATTTTCAGGACTCAGCAGTGTTTCTTGCGTCCAACCTAAACGGGGACCTGAACCACACAAACGAGGCTGGAATGACGGCTCTACATGCAGCCTGTGCGAACGGTCTAACGCGGTTGACGGCAACACTTCTAGAACACGGCGCAAGACCTAACTTGCAGACGGCGTATGGAGAACACGAGGACACTGTATATAGGTAAGTACTGTAGCTTCATTATAAATTATTCCCATCAAAGTTGTAGGACACACTGTCCGTTACATGAACAATTGTTTGAATCTTAAATTTTAATATTCTATTAAACATAATATTTTTTAATTATGTTATGGTAGAACTAATCTTTATCTACTTGGTGCGCTAAAATCTATCTTTGAGGCATCCATTCGTTTATTCATTGTCCTTTATGTAAATGGAAAAATGAAAATTTCTTCATTAATTTCTTTTGTATTGCGCAAAATAATAATGATACAGAATAAAAAGTTACATACAAGATGGAGTGCATTTATTAAAAATGAAAAATAAAATATTTTTTTCAGCCATACAAAATACTTTTATATTAATTGATGGTAGTAAATAATTAAAAAAAAAATATCGGGGTATAACAATGGGCAAGTAACAAAATGTAGAATAGTTGTTTTCCATTTCAATAATACGTTAACATGTTTAAAGGCCGTTATCTACTGATAGGCAATAGGGCAATATTATATTATTATTTATATATTAGTTGAATTGTAAACTACATTTTGACGGGTTAAAACTCCACGCTTTAATGGGTACTGTTCGGTAATATTAAAGACAATTTTCAATACGTTATATGTTTCATTATGTTCGAAGTCACGCAGACAGTATTTTACTATCCTATACCTGATCAATATGTAATCCACATTAAATAATATATTCGATGCGTGAACAAAATCATACGCAACATTTACTAACCTTATGCAACCATTTCATGATCATATTCCCTATTACCAGTTTAACGTGTCATATAATTAAACAAATTATTATTAATAATTCGCTTCATTTATCAACAACTTATATACGTAAGAAGTTTAAAAAGAATACATGATAAATACACCACGTCTTTCTCATTCTTTTCGGATTTATCGTTTCATAATTGAAAATGTGTTTGATAAACAAGTGACACTATAATACCTTGTCTATAACTATTTACGATATATTATGTTTGATATAACTTAATTCTCTGTAAGTTGGATCATCTTCTGTATGTTGTGGTCAATTTGTTTAAGTTTTTGTGAGTTTGGTAGTATATAAAATAAATCTCGATTGTAAATTTAAAAAATTACTATTTAAGTAGGACGGTTTGTTAGTCTTAATATTGATAATAGACCACGAGTCACATTTATTTCTTAAATTTCAGACAGACTCCGATACATTTGGCAATTCTCAGCAATCATGAAGGATGCGTACTGGCTATCATAGATCACAAGAAGTCCACCGATAAGGACGAATCCCCGTCCACAGACAGGTCCGTCGTTAGCCTTGTGCCTAATCTCAATTTGAGGAATTCTGAAGGGGACACGCCGCTCAGCCTTGCTCTATCTGAAGGTTACTAACAAATGTTCTCTTAAATATACGACTAAACAATCGTGACAGGCAGGGCATGCCTCGAACCCACATCTGCAGTGTTCCTTTCTGTAGCTTTCGATAGCTCAATTTGCAAACAGGGCAGCACAAGTTAACACATGAAAAAAATCAATGAAAGTACTGTTATATAAAATTGTGTTATTGCGGATAATAAAAACAAATACAAAGCAAAAAAGAAATTGCAGAAATAGCAAATGCTACATAAAATATTTTGCATATGAAAATACACAAATAATCCGTCGGTGCACCGGCACGATCCCCACGGAGACACATTTTTGACTTCGTCCGGATATCACTATCATAAAAAAATTATATAAAATTAAAATTTTCAGGCCATAAGCACTTAGTAGCACCTCTAATAGAAGGCGGAGCAGATCCGAATATTCGCAATGGAAAAGGCTTCACGTTACTGCATCAAGCTATTATCGAAGAAGACTCGAGAACAGCTATCTTCTTGTTGGACCATGGCGGGGATATGAATACACTGTGAGAAAGCCCATACTGTTATACATTTTTTTTATGATAGTAGAACAGACAAGCCCCATGTTTGTTCACTTGATGGAAGGTAAAGTACCTCAGCCATATGCCTCGTTGACCTATTTCGTCTTTTAATAATCGGAGATCCACAGACTGAAACCAAATCGCGATAAAAAATACGACGTTTTAATCTCTGGACGAATGGTTCGTGACCCGAACGGAATTTCGATATTCCTACCATCCAGATTTCCAGACGAAGTCCAACATGTTTCAGAAAATTAATTAATTGATTAGAAAATGTTGGACTTGGTACGGATCAAACCCATTGATTATTAGCCATACGTAGGCATGTATGGCTAATAGGCATTACACCAACAAGACATTAAAAATTATATCTACTACTAATTGGTTACTTAGTTGAAGATCACTATCGTTTTATCTTTAAAATATAAATTATGTTTTTTTTCCAAAAAGATACTTCCAATGACTTTCAAATCTTAAAATGTTTTTGTCATGTTCATATTTCCTTAAACTAATATAAGGCATAATGTGTCGCCATCTCTTGGAGAGTACATAAAAACACGTTGTTTACAAAGAATTGATTTTTAATCAATCAGGACGGATGCTGGTGAAACTCCTCTACAACTCGCGATCCACTGTCGCTTGGGCTTAGTGGTGGAAGCGTTGTGTGTACGTGGGGTCGATATGAGCAAACTGGATGCGAATGGTGTTCCTCCTCTTTGGGCCGCACTCGATTCGGGCCAGGAGGAAGTGGCTAGTGTAAGTTCCTATTGAGATTAATAGCTCAACAAGCTAATATAAATTTAGTGTTCATTACTTGAAAATAATGTGATTGTTTTAATATTCTTCGGTACTTTTTTTTCAAATGTAATAAGACCATAGCGATTTTTTAACTTTGTGCATCATGATTTAATTTACTAGCAAACTGTTTTCAAGACTTAGTTTCATATAATACGTAAAATAATATTTTATAAGCATTGTTACCATTATAATCTGGCTCGAAGGACCAAACACCATGATAATATAGATAAATCAAGTTTTTAAACGTTTTCTTTTAGATCTTAGTGAGAAATGGAGCTGATGCAGATTGTTGGGGTGCAGGGCCAGATGGCTGCATACAAACACTGCTTCACAAGTAACTATTATTGTCACTATAAGTATATATTTCTATCGTTTTTTGGTTATATATTAAAAAAAAAAAGGGATTTAGATATATACCGACTTATCTTTGTATTCTCACTGTACCTAAAAATATTATTGTTCTTTTAAAGAGCGATCGACGAAAACAAAGAGAGCCTAGCGACTTTCCTCATCCGGTCCGGTTGCGACGTAGAGTCTCCGCGGAGGCCCGGCCCAGCGGGAGAGGGTGCTGATGTTGCAGCAGATAAACATACACCTCTACATCTTTGCTGTACTTGGGGACTTACCGAAGTTATACAGGTAAATAAAATAATCAGTATTAAATGCTGTCTATGGTTAACGGTTAGCGGTAACACTTTAACGGTTTAAAACGCGATATATTAAAAACAGTATTTATAAAAATTGCTTAAACCTGTTTCGCCCTTTTGACTGAAGTTTTATTTAAAATAAGAAAGAAACATAAGTAATAAATGCAAACGGGATGACACCGTTAGTCAATTCTGTAAGGCTAGTTTCGCCAAATACCAACTTCGACGAAACAGATGAGACTAGCGTAGCAATTTTTTACTTTAACGGCCGAGACAGCCTCCACCTTTAGCCCCGTAACTACGACTGCTGCCAAGCATTCTAAACGACAGGCCGAAGTTAAAAATAATTTTCAAATAAGTTTAACTAATATATATCGCGTTCAAAAGTGTTTTATTTAAAAAAAAGAGACAAACTTATACTATCGGAAAAAATAAAATGCACAATATGTAACATATATATAATGCTTAGTTTACTAACAATTTATGGTAAATATAATAATTCCGCAGACGCTTCTAGAACACGGCGCGAACATTAACTCGAAGGACGCAGAAGGAAAGACGCCTCTTCACATCGCGATAGAGAACCAGCACGCGGGGATCATATCGCTGCTTCTGTCCCAGCCTGGAGTCGACCTCTCTGCGAGGGATAATCGCGGGGTGACGCCTTTTGCAGCTGCGCTTACCGCGAGAAATAATAAAGCAGCACAAGCCATTTTAGAGAAGAACCCTTCAGCTGCTGAACAGGTCACTAAATAATAATGTAATAAATACTTACACGTCCCACCTGTTAAGGCATGACTTAGCTTTTTACTACCAAGTGCTCAATTTATAACAAATACAGTAGGTAAGTAATAAAAAATCTAAGCGATATGTTGTTATATTATACACACACACTATGTTGATAGTGTGTGTGTGTGTTGGTGTTGAAAGGTTTTATCAGACAAGCATGGCGTTCACTCGATGGTAGGTGACAATCCCAGCCGTGTAACATCTGAACAAGATACGCTGTCTACCTGTTTCGATATTCCTACTCACCATTTTATATCCAGGTTTCCAGACGAAGTCAGGAAAATTATAAATTAATTAGAAGCACATAGGACCCGATGGGAATCGTACCCACGATCCTTCATGAGTAGCCATACATTAAATACTATATTTAAATAAAACACTTTAACGGTTTAAAACGCGATATATTAGTTAAACTTATTTGAAAATGATTTTTAACTTCGGCCTGACGTTTCGGATGCTTTGAACTAATATATCGCGTTTTAAACCGTTAAAGTGTTTTGTTTAAATAGCCATACATTGCCGACATTGTACCAACTAGCCCTTCAAGGTTCATAAAGTTGTAGAATCATAATGGTGCTAGTAATTATTACATGTTGTCTCACTTAGCCAATATCGGCTGAAAATAATATCTTTACATCTAACGGACTTATGTATTATTATCAATATTTTATGGTATTATTAATGATATAAAATGCCAAAATCTAGCCGTTCTTACATAGGATAACTACATATTGTTACACGGTTTGGAAATATGTACTATTTTTGAATTTATAAATGTTTCCTATTTATAAACTGTCTTCTATCTCCAGGTCGACAAAAAGGGGAGAAACTTCCTCCACGTTGCAATACAAAAGTGTGACATGGAGAGTGTGATGTTTCTGTTATCCGTCAAAGTGGATGTGAATTCTAGAGTTCAGGATGCTACACTAGCGCCACCGATCCACTTAGCGGCGGCGGCTGGAAATGAAGTGCTTTTACGAAGTCTCTTTTTAGCCGGAGCGAGGCCCAATGACAGAGATGCTCACAAGTGAGTATTAAAATAAAAAATATATCACTTTTTGTGTCCTTAAAGCATGAGCGACTTTTGTCTTGTTAGAAACAAAACCTACTTGGGATTTGCTGCTTGAAAAATTAGTATACAGATGGACTTGAATGAGAAATATATTCAGTAGAAGTAATAATTTTCCAAAAAATACATAGTAGGAAGATGAGAAAAATCTTGGACACAGGCTTAGTATTGTAATACTATAGTGACACTAGTAAGTAGTATTTTTTTATGATAGAGAGGGACGAACAAGTATATGATTCACTTGATGAAATACTCCAGTCATATAACATCTAAAAAGATTCGCAAAATTTGTTATCAGTACAAGAAACAAAAGCGATAAGATCACCAAATTTTTAATAATTTACTCATAACTCAAACTCAATAATTTTGACGTCAGACGAACAGCTCTGCATGTAGCTGCTGGTGCCGGGGGAACGTGCCAAGCAGCCATAGTGTCTGCTTTAATCAGCCACGGAGCGGAAGTTGGTGCGGTGGACGCAGCAGGAGATAACGCTCTGCACATTTGCGCGCGAGAAGGCCACGCCCCAGCTGCGCGAGCGCTTTTGGCAGACTCAGATATAGATGCGGCCGCTACTAACCTCAAAGGTTAATTTAAACTATCTGTGACATACTATTATACTTCTGGTTTTATATATTGATATTTTGTTGTGATTTATGCCTGTTTTATTTCCAATCTCGGTGAAATATTATAATCGTGCAAAGTCTGTTACTTTCTTGCTTGTAGGTAACATTATAAAAGGGATAAAGAATTTTTAAAATGAAATTCTGAATTAAACTATTTAATTAATTAAGTGTGGCCTACTCGCATAAACTACAGACAAATGTTAAAAGAAATTGGTCGATTTTTTGTGATCTTAATTCTGAGCAAAATGAACCGGCAAGAATTAAATGTTGATTTACCATAGTTTTTTTGCGTAATTAGGACGCAACCCGCTACACGAGCTGTGTTGGTGTAAAAAAGACAACGCGGCAACAATATGCGAAACGTTCCTCGAATTTATGCCGGACTATCCAATAAATAGGACCGATTTACAGGTAGACAACATATACTTTTCGCATTTTGAATTGTTAAAAGAGAATCATATAATAATACCCTTTTTGGTTTAAAACTTAAAAAATCCTTCAATTAAATTCGACACCAATAAACTTGATTAAACTTCCTTTCCTAACGTTACTACTCCATAACATTCATGAATATATATAACAAATTATCCAATTTGATTATATGAAAATGTTGTTTCTCTAGGGTAACACACCACTGCTGTTAGCATACATGAATGGTCAAGCAGCCATGTGTCGGGTACTGGTTAAAGCTGGAGCCTGTCTTGCACACGAAAATAAGGAAGGAGTATCAATATTCAATTACCAGGTATGAACATTTTTTACTATAAGCAAACAATTCAGCAATTCTAGACCTTGTTTTCACAATATTTTTATATCTTAATAAATCCTTTTCATTTGATTAATATCATAAACATTTATAATAAAGGGACAAGATTGAGAATTACAACAAATGACAATATGTTACTGAATTCGCTATAGATGATGTATGTATGAAAAAAAAAAATCCCGCTTCCCCCTCGTGAGGCATGGGGCGAACACATTATTGTGTTCGTTCTTTAACAGACAAGTAGTTGATCGGACTTCTATGCCCTGCCCGAGCCGAGACATTTTTTTTCTTTCACAGAGATTGGAACCCAGAACCTCTCGCGCTTCACGCAATGCTAGGCAATACGTTTACCTATTTGGCTACAGAGGCGGTCATAAAAAATATAACGATATGTAAACTATATAATAGTTACTCTCTAGAAACAAATATTTACAATTTACAAATACTCCCAGGTGGCAACTCGACAGTTATTACATCGATTGCTTGATGCGCTGCCGGCTGAAGCACCATGGGCTGAAAGTGACCTTTGCCAAGAGTGTGGAACTAAGTTTACTCTCACCATGAGGAAACATCACTGGTATGTAGCCTCCATTCTCATATCGGCTCGAAGGACCAACTTTTTATTTTTTCTTTTTAAATATTATATACTTCAAATATTAGTATGACTCGACACGCATGATGTTTAAAATCCAATCTGAATTAGACCGTCTGTAGAGGCCGTACATTATACATACTTTCAACTCACTCTCTTTATAATATCTGTATATTTTATTGATTGATAGTTTTATAATAATATTATTTTATAGCATAGCTAGCATAATTCTAAATCTATGTCAATGTCGTGGTCACTTCAATGTTTTTATTAAAAGCAAATTTACAAGGTTAGCTTAGTGAGCGTCCTATTTTTCACTTTCTTGTAAATTATATTAAAACAATATTGATAGGAAATAAATCAGTTGCACTACAGCACTCATTGGGTTTGGTTACCTCGCCTCCCTCTTAAACTTATTTTTATCTTAATCATTTCTCTTATCTATCGGAAAAGTATACATTCACGTATTCTTTTCCGAACTGTTTTACGCAACAGTCTCTGGTACCCGAGACGCGGGAGTATACGCTACAGATATTATACTCTATGATTGTTTGAACACTGTAATTTTTTCATTTCAGTCGGCACTGCGGTCGTATGCTTTGCAACAAATGTTCCAGCCAGGACATCCCTATATTGAAGTTTGGAATGAATAAGCCACAACGCGTGTGTGAAATCTGTTTCAATGTGCTACAAGTTGGTGCGAGTTAGAATAAACTAGGTGTAGACTTACGATATTGTAAAAGCTACGAAGAAATTAGAAATTGCTCATAATTGACGCTATAAGTCTCGATTCTGCAGTGATACATTTGATACGAAATTATATAAGGACGCCGCTTTATACTTTTTATATGGACGTGTTTAATTTTAATGTATTGGACTGAACTTAAATGGTTAGGATGTATCGGACTTAGATGATAGTTCCCAAAATTTATGTTCGCGGTTTACTTTAAGTAAATGCGCTTCACTATGCTTGTTTAATCTTCAAGAGTCTGTCTTGTCTGATCTGTTTGGAAAATATTGATATTAAGCGTGTTTCAGTCAAAATATTGCCTGAATTAATCTTTCCTTTATATTCCTTAAAATGACTTTGCCAAACTATGGACTTGATTGCTCCATATTCAACTATGTTCTTGGTCACTATCAGGTATATTTTTCCCTAACTACCCTATACTATGCCAAAGGTGTAAAAATCACTTTTAAGCCTGTATTCATTTACAAATTGTTTTTTCTGATATTAAAGTTATTTATAGAAATCGTTTATGTTACGTATTTATTTATGTAAAATTTTGCATTTGGTAGACATTCCTCACAGTATTGTTTATGTAAACTATAATCGAGAGTTTTATTATTATTTTATGAAATTATTTGGTATGTTGCTTTAATAAATTGATATTAAAGTATTGTAGTTGTTTTATTTTGTGCTGTAACAGCCTGTTATTATAATAGTTTTTAAATATTTTTCAACTTTATAAATTACTGTTACACATTGAAGTCTTCGGCTTAACAATTTTAACTAACTCCAGGGTGAAAGTAGAGATACAGTATTTTGGGGTTCTAAAAAACAGATTCAATACTGATTGTTCAGTTAGAATTAAAAAATAAATCCTACCATCATCCTACTTACAAATATAATAATGCTGAAGATTGGATATATGCACGTAAAAAGTAGATATGAGGTTCTGGTTGGTTATTGTGTGACCCCAGGTAACAGATATAACATCAACTTCCAGTAAAACATATCAAACATAAAAATTAAATATCTTATTTAAATTATAATGTATTTATTTACAGACAACAAATCCTCGAAACTTTACACAAATTAAATATTTCACTAATACATCTACTCCTTACTGTTGAACATAATTAGGATGTTAAATAAATATTGATCTATGGCATTTACTTTAACCTCTTGAAGAGGTCTTTGTTGACACACTTATCGAGGACGTGAACATAGTCAATGAGTTCTTCCTCACATGTCTCTGTTGTGTTTGAACGGGAGTTGACTCGGTCGTTGCACTGTTGGTATTTAGACCAGAATGTTTGAATGTCTGGTTTTTCGTGGCATTCCTCCTACAGAAAATATAACATTAATTATTTATGTTGTACCAATTTACTGCTATAGACTAGGTACCAAGAAGTATAAGGATATACAAACATTAAATTTAATGATTCTACTTCAAATATTTATATGAATTAAGAGTTTAAAATTAATGGTTCTAAATTTAAATATACAAGATAGATAGAATGAAAACTCTTTTGAAACCAAATGATACCCAAAACTACTCAATTGCTATACATTGTAACTTCTTGAAATTTAAATACATTTTTATTTAGTTTCTTCCTTCAGTCTGTCAACGCATTTAAAGGCTTAGGCATACTTATATCACCTAAACAGCTAACACCTAAGTGATTAATATAGATTATCAAAAACATTCTCTTTAAGGCATAACATTTTACCCATCCCCGGACCTAACAATCTGTAGTTAACTGTATACTGTACTTCTCAATCAAAGGTACAGTTGTGGTCTTATGTATCAATGAAAACTAATTGTTATCATTTAAAACATAACTATACAACTTGTTACATTTTACATAATTTCAATATACACCAAACTGCTACATATTTAATTGTGATTGGACCTTAATCATTTTAAATGGGGGTTCAGCAATTCTGTCGTCTGTAGTGCGTCTAATCTATGAAGGAGAGTGGTATGGAAAATTATTATAATGCCTAGGTTGTGTTTATTTTGAGATATAACCCTGGATAGTTCTTAAGCAAAGAAAGAGTTTGTATCCCTAGAGAATCTTCTAGTTTTATTTAACAAATTAAAAGTGGCCAGGATTGTTAAACCAAACTGAGAAAAGTAGGGAAAATAATAAGCTTTAGTTAGCCACGTTACTCAGCATTCCAAGTATCTGCTAAAATAATATCTGTACAAGCTTAATAGTATAACCAAGATTATACAAAATTAAGGTTATGAGATAAAACCTTTATTTGAAACAGTTTAAATTTATAACATATTATCATTATGCACACTTACCCTTAATTGGACCTGAGGATCCACTAATTCTTCTTCTTCAACTTCCTCATCTTCAGCTCGAACAACAGGGACAACTTTGTCAGCCATTTCGCCTGAAACCACAAAGTTTGAGGTTTTAACACGATACTGATTTAAATTGTATGGGACTTAGCTAAAAAATCCGTCGAAATATACATTTAAATTGATAAATTTTACCAAAATCGGTGACGCAACAATAAGGTCGATTCTTTAATGTTGAAATCTGTGGTTAAACTCACAGACTAGCTTTAAGCTTACACTCTGTTACAATTTTTCAATGCTGTTCATACAGAGTATAACAAAATCAGTTTGGCCAACATTCTGCCTAAAGAAAATAAAATAGAGTTGGTCCTAATTTACTTTAACGTTAACTTTTATCGATTTTCAGATTAATATGCTGATATAAACCGAGTTATAAAGTAAATTTTAGCCGTAGCCGTTTATTTTTAAACGTTTGTTTATTAACTAAATGTTTATAAATAATGAAATAAAATATTTAAAACAATTTATTATAAAAATTACTTGTATTTTTTTTCCATGTAACCTAATTATGTATTTTTGTTGCTTACCGGAAAAGAATAGAAACAGTTAAAACACTTCACTGAAGAAGAAAAATTAAATTTTTATACTTTCGACTGCATTTTATTTAAAAGATACTAATTTTTAGAAATTGCAACAAGCAAATCGATTTGCATTAGTGCAGCAGTATAGTATTAGTGTAAAAGTAAAATAAATGTATATTTAAAAAGCACCAAATATTGTGAGAAAAATGAAAAAAAAAACCTTTTTCATGTGGCCAACTCTATTTCAAGTTCAACAACATTTTACGGTTGAATGAACTTAAATGTTTACGGTTATGTTTAAGAATAATAATTTTCAATTTGTATAATAAAATATCTGAATTAAAAAGATATATTTTCCAATTGTGTCACTCAAGATTTTTTAATTTAGCAATCGTTGGTTTTTTTCAAGGGTATCAAAATTATGTTTACAGCGTAAGGTAGATAATGCATTATCTATGCTAGTGTTGTGTTAATGTGTATTGTATAAGCTAATGTATAATCATCTTTATTCGAATGGTTGTCACCATGGAGAGTGCTTGCTGTGAAAGATTATTAAAATAATACGTTTTTTACAAAAGTTGTATTCGTGCTTTAATTGAAAAATGTTTTTGTAAAGTAAGTCCTTTCTTTATATTATTTGAATTGTCAATGTTGCGTCATTGGAGAATCAGTCTTAAAAATATTTTGATATAATTTGATTCTAACATTTGTAATTTTTATCTGGTTAGTGGAGTATAATTTTGTTTGGTTGATAAATAAATATTGCTCGAGGTTCGTTATTATTGATGCGATATTCTTCAAATATAATTTACAACAGTTGAGGTTATGTTTTTACATAGTAATATTTTATTCTGTTTAAAAGTTTTATCATATTTCAGAATGAATGGAGGGATGGAACATAAAACGCCAGGTCACAATGCAGTGGTGCATAAAGCACCAAAAAATTACAAATTGTTAATAGATCCATTCCTTGTGAAAGGTGCAACAAAACTGTACCGATATGATGGAATTGTACCTGGTGATCAAACATATCCTCCTGTCCAATGCAGAGATCCTAGATCTCAACTATCCAGAATATGGAATAAGATAGAACCAGCTGATTTGCCAGTACCAAGGTAATATTAATAGATCTTATTATCTTATTTGTTTATATTATTTTGGGTCTACTTCAACAGTTACAACAACAAGATTTTGTTTACTTCACACATTTATATATCCATAATGCAAAATTATTGATAGTAAATATGCTAATTTAGTCATCAAACAGAGATTTTATCCAATATTTGTCAAAAGGAGTAAATACTAAGCAAGAATAATAATTCAATTCGTTGTTCATTAAATTAACGTTTTCATAGCACAAAACCAATAATGATGTTATTTAGTTATAATTAATCTTCAAAGTGAAAAGATTCTAGGTTTATTTGTGATAAATTACAAAAAATTTGGTTATAATATACTTTGTTTTTATTATGCCATTTGCTCCAGTAATGCCAACATTAAATGACATTTGACTTTAGATGGCGGGAATTTTAAAAGTTATAATATTTGTTTATATTTCATTGCACACATATAAGAAATTAAAATTAATGTGTTAATATATTTATTCTAATTATTTCAGATTCAAAATAGACAAAAACTATGTTGGGACTCCTCCAGCAGTAGAAATAACTATATCAAACTTAAACGACAACATTGACCAAGCGTTTTTGGCAGACATGATGAATAAAGTGGGACCTTACGAGGAATTGACAATATTTTATCATCCTTTGACAAATAGACATCTAGGGTTTGCAAGAATAGTATTTCATGAAGTTAAACATGCAAAGTTTTGTATAGAAAAGTATAACGGAAAATCAGTTATGGGAAAGGTTTGTATATTAAACTCTAAATACTCATAAACTGTATTTATGGTAAAGTGTGCACCAAGTTTATTAGTCTAATGGTCAAGAAACCTACCTAGTTTTATTTTGTTAAGTGATACTGCATTTCATAGTCAAAACTGTTTGTATCATAGTATATAAAAGTTGCCTAACATTGTGTCCAAGCACCTTCAATGTAATCTTATTTAAGTGTCTTTTAAAGTTAGGCTCAGATCTGGGTTTGAATCCTATGGACCATGGAAATCTTTATTGGTTTACATAGTTATTAGTTACAATTAGGGCATATTCCATGGTCAATCTCCTTAAAGTCACCAAACATTTAAATAAATAGTGAATTCTAATTCTCCTATGTGAACAATGCATTGAACAGGGCAAGGTATATCATAAATAATGTCTGTTTGATAGGTGCTAGAAGTACTACACGATTCCTTTGGCAAGAAATGCCAAGAAATGTATGAGGATAAAACAATTGAAAAGAAACAACATCCTGTAGTGCCAGTAAAAGCTCCACATGAAGATGTAAGGATAAGTAAGCTTGATCCTGCTCTTAGTAAAAGATTAGAGGAAACAAAGGTGGATAAGGTGTGTATTAAATTTATGGTGTAATTAATGTAAAAAGATTATAGTCCATAAATGTTTAACTTTAATCATTCTGCAGTCATCTGAATATGGAGTTGTGTTAGACTGGTACAACTACTTTTCCGGCTATAATAGAAGTGTAAGGTTCAGAAGAAAATTAGGCTTATTTTCTGAAAAAAGATTTAAGTTTTTGTTGTTGATGTTTCACGGCAGATGACACAGTCTGATTTAAATCCCTTGTGTAGGAAAAGTTTAGATTCTGCGAAAGTATCTGGTACCAGCTCGATGTTTGAAAGTAAAAGATGCCTTCCCCCCTCTCTCGGGGAACATATAAAACCGCTGCCCCTCTCTTGGGGAACAAATAAAACCAGTCCCGATTATAATTATAGATTAAATCTCCTCCACTTGTGGTCGTAGTTAAAATGAATTAAAAAACAAGTTACCTAATATATTTAGCGTTAAAATTTTAGGAGCTAGAGTTGAACATTGATGGTACTAAGTAACTTTTGAAATCTTTCAAGGAACCATATGCTCGCTATAAAGATTTGGAGCATAGTGACAGTAACTCCCGAATGTCGGACGACGACCGCGAGTACAGGCACCGGCATCGACACAGGAGTGAGAGAGATAGAGATAACGACCGGGACAGGGACGGCGATAGCCACAGAGATAGGGATAAGACTAAAGACCGGTGAGTGAAATTTTTTTCTATGCTTTTTTTATTTTTCCCTACAAGGTGGAGGTAGCTCTCAGTAAATGTAATACGTGTAACATATTCAATAAATAACACTTCTTGAAAATTTAGTTAATAACCATTATAAGGTAAATGTTTGTTTCACAAGCAAACGGTGCAAGAGGAAATGCAAACGGAAAGAAAGGTACTGCCTTTGATATTAATATTTTAGAATGCAGTGTTTGCGTGTATATGTATGCTATTAGTTTATTTGGTTTATTTTTCTATGTTGTGTGCAACAAATACTCCTTATGTAATGTGTATATTGAAGTGGTGCCATCTATTACTTTTACCAAATTGACTTGATAGTTAGTTTAACAAAAGGAACCATTGGGGATATGCGGAAACGACAAGTAGCATGTCTTGTATTATGAGTATGTTCTATATCTTGGCATAGACGTTTGACAAACTGTAATTCAGTGAAGACTCGGTTATTGACTAGTTATTATTTTGAATTAACGTCGGATGGGAGATTTGTGGTGGTGAGATAGTCTCGTGCCCGTCGGGTTCTAACCGTAAAACCGGCTTTGCCATCGTGTTTATTTCATTTATATATAACAGACATCGCGAGAGATATTCACGCAGTATGGCTGAGAGTACGGAGAGTCCGTACGCAACCTCAAGCCACGCCCCCGAGGTGCCGTACGCAGCGACCGGTCCGCTTAGCTACGACCCATATTATCAGACCCCTGGGTATGTACTCTATTATAAAGGCTTTGTATTTGAAAAATATTTATAAATTTATTTAATATTGTAAGACAGTTTTGAAATTGTGTGGTCTAAGGATTGACTCTGCTGATAAAAACAAATTACTTCTTAAAATTAAAAAGATAGTCACAAAGAGATTTTAAGAAATCTGAGTCTGATCTAATAAGTTAGAGAATTTTTATTTATCAATGTCATCTGAATATAAAGTATGCTAAATAGTTTAAACTGGCCAAATCCAAACTGACTAATTATCACATACAAAAAACCACATAAATCGTTTTATTTTAATTCAGATATGGATACGGCTACGGATCTGGCGCTACGCCTGGCGGGTCGGGAGTGTGGTGGGATTGGCGGCACGCCCACCATACACCACACTCATCCCACGCTCCACATCACACACCTTCACATGTAAGTCTCTACTAAAATTATTTTTACGCCACAGCGTAATTTTAATATTTATATAATGCCAAGTCACCGTTTAAAGCTTCTTAGTTTAACTTTTAGCTTAAACTGATAAGCTTTAAATGGTGACTTTAAAAACCAAACAAAAAACGCGCAATGAAATTCAATCATTTAAGTTTAAACCGATATACATGCCGTAGTTAAAAATAACCTGAAGTAATATATTTTGCGTGTTAAAATGTTTCTTTTTTAAAGAGCGACGGAAAAGTTTTGCACAAACTATGTTAGTTGAATTACAATTACATCATTTTACTCAAGGTTCTTAGGTTTAACTTTCAAAATAAGGAAAACTTTCAATGTCCTTAAGGACTACATCAAAATCTTTAAAATTAGTCCACATAAATCGATGTATGCTTCTAGGTATATTTTTCAAATAACTACACCAAATTTTAAATGTTTTGTGTTAATTATTTTGACAAAAATTGGGTAAAAAAATGTTTAATTAATGTAAAGTCAGAGCGGCGTAGTCTCAAAACACCCGAATGGACAGCGAGCGCGACATCTCGCGTCTCGCCCGAACGCAAAGAAGAGAAAGAGAAGGTCCGACTCCAGAACTATTATGTAGTTGTTGTGATTAGCTTGATATGTGTATTAGTAATGTTGTAGGGTGCTTAGAAAAGTGCTGTTCTGTATTTTGTTTTGTCTCCTTCTTGGTGTGAAAGAGACAAAACATTAACAGCTTGGACGCGTTTGTATAAGGCAGTTAAGCATGTGTCGTAGATATAAATATACTATTGAATTATATTGTAGTTATAGGTGCATGTAAGGAATGAGAATTGGCTGAACATTCGTACAGTAGTTAAAATTGGGATAAATATTTCTTGGTTTGTATATCTATTATGTAAGTATTTCCTACAGAAAAAAATATCAAACATTTCTGTGAACGCATGTAAAATTAGATTTCGCATGCCCTTATTATTCAGGACGTTTAATAACATATTGTCAAACAGAAGAAAAGAAAGACTTCAGAGCAACACTTAAGATATAATTCTATATAAGTCCTTATTCAGCTATTATCTAAACGTTTATTGTATTTGACTAATTGTCAAAGTATATCAGGAAGTGCCCAGTAAACCGCCCGAAGAGGTACTTCCCCCAAAAGAAGACTCAAATGAACCAGAACCCAAACCACCGCCGCCAGCTGATGACCATAAGAATGTCGATCTGGACACAAGGTACATATATTATACGTAATAGAATTTTATTAAAACAGTTGTAAAAGGTCAGGAGATTCATAAAATTAGTTTACATTAGGTAAATAGGAAGAATAGAAAAAAATTCCACTCCTGTAACCTGTACATACTTCTTGCAAAAAATAAGCTTTTTTTACTGCCAGTTGGAGATGTGACTGAGTAGGAGGAGCATTTGCATTACTACAATGTATTCTAAATTTATTCAAAACGATACGATTATGAATAACTTACTAAATTATTGCCCTAGGATTGCAATGCTATTGAAGGATGCAACCGGAGCAATGGCGCCACCCTTCCTCGTTCTAAGGAACTCCTCGGAGGAAGAAGACAATAACCACCTTCCGACTAAAATACCAGACTTACTAGATGCACCACAACCACCTTCAGATGATGAAGGTAAACTTTTCCTAAAATCCTAAATTTTGGTTTCAATAATTCAGTCCTAAAAGTAAATAATGTTTAATCTAATGGTGAAAAGTAACTTAAGATAATTTTTTTTAGGATCCATCAGCGAAGACAGAGAAAGCATCATTACTGTGAACCAAGACATTGATTTCAACGCAGAACCTTTGTCAAAGACTCCATCGCCTTATCTTGACAGAGATAGCTACCTCGAATGTCTTAAGCTTACAATCAAAAGGGTAAAATAATACTTGCTACACAGACACACACTTTACTGCAGATTGTCACTTATAATATTTTGTACAAAGAATATATCATTATAATTAATTTATGTTATCGTTTATAGCAACTCCAAGAAGAGGAAAGAAAGAAATTGCCGGAAATTGATAAAATCGGATCGGATATATCGTCATCTGAAGATGAGCTTTTGACTGGCGAGAAAAAGAATCGATCACCAGAGCCTCTTGATAAAAACCAGGATAACTTGGATGATGATCAGGTCTGAATATAACTTTGAGCAAAAAATAAGAAATTTTAAATGCTACATTGTGTGTAAAGAAAGAAAGTCTTTTATTTTTAAATATACAATATCGTTAACATATTTACATTATATGTAAACAATAAACGCAACAATGGGGAAGACTCAGCAAATATATTATAGCACAAATTAAAATTATGTATATCTTTTTATGTGCTCCGCCAGAAATGGACAGCAAAGGTCATAATTAGCTGTTGATGATTATTATAGCTTTTGCGTTGCATAAAATAGATTATGTAATATAAACTTATTATAAAAAGGGTAAAAAAATGTCAATTCACATAAGTAAAAGTATATAACCTTTCTTCCTCCAGATGTCGCTATCGTCCCTATCATCAACGGAAGTGAAGATCGAAGAGCAAGTACCGGCGGAAGGTTACTTCTATCCGTCAGCGCATCACCCTCATTACTACCAGCACATGTGGCCACATACAGGTAATTTAGAGCTCTAGTTATATGCAAAGTATTTTTTACAGACAATTAATTTTAATGTAAGTTATCTAGGCTCAAAAATAAGGTGGTTGTTTATGTCTTCGGCCAGTATAGCTTAAATAGTTGGAACAAGTATCAAAATGACAAATCATTTAAAATATTACTTTTATCGTTTTTTTTTGCTTTAAACAATATATGTATTTTCAATGTCAATTCGTTTAACGCTATTATTAATATGTCTAAAATCATATCTATATGATAAGTACATATGTATATATCCAGGTTATGCCGGTGCTGGCTATGGTGCAGTGGGGGGAGTCGGTGATCCCGTGGGTATGAGCGGGGTGGATATGCCGATGGCGTACGGCGCAACTTTCCAACCGCCTATTATTCCCCAATTTCCCCCTCCGCATAACCACCATACAAACAAACACGATCAACAGGTAATTCAGTGTTTATGAAGTAAGGTCAATCCGTAGGTAGTAACGACTGTTTGGTGATACTTTGTGTTGAACTTCTTAAAGCCACTAAAACTAAACAACAAACAGTGCCTTGCCCTGGCCCAGCGATGTGAACAATGTTACATTATGTTATTCTTTTAGAAGATATAAAATTACAACTTTTCTATAATCAATACATTACTATGTCATCTATATGTCTGATAAGACCGATATCCCGTTCGTTCTTCTCACTTGAACCGAACTAAAAGTAAGAATACGCATATTCATAATCTTTATTTATCTGCTTCTTACAGGAATTGGACAACCCTCACTACCCAACGATACATTGCGTTATAGAACGAGTGACGGCTGAACTGAAACAGATCCTCAAAAAGGATTTCAACAAGAAGATGATCGAAAGCACAGCCTTCAAGAACTTCGAAATATGGTGGGACGAGCAAAGTAGGAAGACTAGAACAAAGGCGAAAGAAGAAACCGGACAACCGCTTCAGGTACTTAATTTGAGACGAAATTTTCAGAGAAAAACTAACATAGAAAGTATTGGTCCAAAACTTCGATGACTATAAATCTGTCTAAGTTTGTCGTAATGACTTTTCGTTAATTTTACAGGATATTTCGAATAAGAAAGAAGAGGTTGACTCTATAAAATCCCTAATCGAGTCCAGAGAACTGAGTCTTGAGCTTGGCGGGTATGGCGCTGGTATCGGGCTGGGTCTGCGCGCCACTATACCCAAAATGCCTAGCTTCCGACGGAAAAGGAAAATACCATCACCCGTTAGGATGGATGAGGACAGCTCGAAGCAACTTAGTGATCAAGTATGTACTATCTGAAGCATGTAACAATATTTTTTATTCTCTTATCAACTCCGTAACGTAAGTGTAAAACACTTATTCCTTATTTAAAGTAGTAATATATTTTAATATAAACGATTCTTTTAGGAGGAAATTGTTCAAAACTCTGACGAGGAGAAGGAAGTGCCGACGAGTCCACGAAACAGAACAACGGGATCTTACCTATCGACGGGCAGGCGGCGGCAATCCAGTAGTTCATCACGGTATGTATTTTATTTTTTTAAAACAGCTTGAACAACCATTATGCGAGGATACTATTTGAATTAAAGTTGAAATAATAGTAACTTTTCTTGGGTTCTACGTCTATACATTTAAGGAAGTTTAAGAAGGAAGAAATAGATTTACTTTAATTATATCGTACCTAATAATAGCACTAATGTGGTATTCGATCGCAGGTCTTCGTCGAGTTCCTCGTCTCGTTCGTCGTGGTCCGGCTCAGAAAGATCGGGGGGGTCACGTCGTATGGCGGCACCTCGCATATACTCCGACACGGATGACTCCGATCTCGATGAGACACAGGTTCGATACTTTACTATTGCGTACAAAATGAAAATATCATTAATTCGTATACATTTGGAGAATGACGTTAAAGAAATAACGCCAGTATCGTTAAATTATTACAATTAAAATTGATTTTACATTTTTGGGGGTTTGACAAGGGAATGTGATTATTTGTTTAAATTACTTTTCAATTGAGATTTATTCTTAAATTATTATCTTACCAAATTCTCTTCTCCAGTTTAAGGTTATATCTAATAAGGAGAGGCTCAGGAAAGTATATTCATCATCAGACAGCGAAGAAGAACAGAGAAGAGCAGAAAGAGGTGACCATTTTTTTCCTAGCGCATTTTCACACTTTTTACATCATACTCCTATAATTTTTAGTATACATATAAGTAGATAACATGTATTGATAAAGCACTTGTGTGCTAAGTTTTTCTTTTTTTTTTTACAGAGAAAACTCCTATACCACCTGTGGAGGCTTCAGCGGACGACCGTCTTGGTTCGCCGATTGTATCGCCGGAGCCGCCGAGGGATATCTTCGACCGAGTATACTCTGACTCCGAGGAAGAAAGAGAATATCAGGTAGGACACATACATATAATAACAGTAGTATTTTATAAGTTGATTACGTATCTTCTGCGCCACTATAAGTTGATTTTAGATAAGAAGAATTAAATAGTTAAATTTTAGTTTAACTGTTAAAACATATTTACTGCTTTGAAATATGGATCACTCTACATACTCTACCCGACCAGCCAAGGTATTCTGTAGTCCCAATCGTAAATTCTTCCATAAACATGTTACTTGGTCTTATAGCTAATATTGAATAAGTAGAAGATAAATATGTAATCTGAAGAATTATATTAAATTGTTAAATTATGCATTTTAGGAAAAACGAAGACGAAACACCGAGTACATGGCGCAAATTGAAATGGAATTCTTGGAGGAGCAGAGACGAAAAATGGAGATGGAGAAAGAATCAGAACCAGATAAACCGCCGGACGAAAGGTAAATTAAATGCATACTCTACAAAGATTGAAATAAAAGAAACAAATACTTATCTCCTATTTTAAAAAATCAACTTCCGTTTACTATTTATATCAAGAGAGATTTTGCAGACTAATACAGTTTTACGTCATTTTGTCATTCATTTATAGCGCACAAGAAAAGAAAGAAGAAAGCCGACTCAGTCCGATCAAGAACCACGTTAAATCTCCCGACAAGACCAAACCAGTATTGGAAGAAGGCGAAGTATCCTCCGAGGAAGAACCCCTCGAGGCGCGACGGAAGAAGGAGAGGAAACAGCGGAAGACAAAGAGGAAAACGGACAAGAGAAGAAGAACGTCGGTCAGCGACAGCCACACGGATACCGCAGTCAGTGTCAATGGGGTGAAAGAGGTTAATTCCAACGAATCCAATGTTGTCTATGGAAGAAGGGTCCTCCAGTGTTTGACAATATTCTCAAATATATTTTATAAGTTGCACCCCCCTACTTTTTTTCCGAAAAGTATGATTAATAAGGAAATATGTACGCAAAATGTTTTCTATCTCAAGATATGCAATTTCCTCGTTTCCTTTTTTCGTCTCAACAGATTAGTAACTATAAAGGACCACAGTATCATGTGGAAAAGTTTTTTTATACATATTCCCTTCTTGCATAGATAATGCAATTTTACTTATGTGATTACTAGCCTATCTGGGCGAATCTGTTTCACATATCATCTATTATGTGGAAGTATCTAAAATAAAACCAGTTACGACTGTTGACAAAACGTATAAATTATAATTGATTTTAGGGGTTTAGTTACACTTTAGTTTATTATATGGTATACAGTTTTCAGTTTTGTTTAAAATTTACAATTATATTTCAGGACGAGGCCTATTCGCCATCTTCATCTCCGCGGTCGCAGGCATCACAAGAGTCGCAGGAGTCACAAGCGTCGCAGGCGTCGCAAGTGGCCCTCGATCATTCCTACTGCAGACCTCCACCAGATACGCCCAACACTCCTCCTCGAAGATCCTCCAATCATCTGCATCACGATCATGGTACAATGCGACTCACTTACTTTTTTACAACCTTCCATTACTTAAAGGTCATTATTGTGTTTCTGATACTGATATTATTTCATAGGTTATACTTGGATGGCGGAACCGGAAACAGAATCGCTGGTCGCTGCCGTGGAAGAGATCAAGCCAGTCAAAGAGACGAAAAGACCTTACAAACGAAAACATGAGCCGAAGAAACTTGCTGAAATTCAAAATAAGTAAGTCTTATCTCAATATATCATCAGAAACAGTTTCTTGTTGATGCATGACAAAAATCTTGGGTCCAACAACCAATTTATGTATAATATATATATATATATTTTTTATTAACACTCTCGTTAATCTATTCACAGGCTTTACGAACCTATGGAAGACTATAGCAAGATTCACTCAAATATAGTGTTTAAACCGCGAGACATAATGGCGGAAATGCAGGTCATGTATGAGTTCCTAACTCGAGGAATTGACAGGGAGGATATAGAGTGTCTAAGGAAAGCGTACGAGGCGTTATTGGCTGAGGACGCGCAGGGTTATTGGCTCAATGACACGCACTGGGTCGACCATCCGCCCACCGATGTCGTCTACAGTCCGCCCAGGAAGAAGTCTAAGCGGCATAATAATATATATGAAGATCTACAGGTAATACTTGGCATAATGAGAAAATTATTTATTTGTTACATAATATTAAATTACAAAAAAGTCTTCTATAATCTGTCTTTTTTAAGTTTTATTCTTGGTAGACGCATTTTGGAGCTATGTATGGTATTTAACAAAAGAACCACTTTTGTTAAATAAATTGCAAAATAAGCACAACTCTACCCCTACCTCATTTTCGAATATTTCTAATAATACATATAGTAATAAAAATACAACTAGCAGTATTAATAAAAAAATATATTTGCCAGGGTCACTCGAGCGGTTCAGCTCGTACTGAGGGCTATTACAAGATGGACGCGCGTGTTAAGGCCAAGTACAAGTACCACCACGGACGTGCGCAGGCGCCGCTCAACGCGCACGACGATAAGGCCAGAGCGAATAAGATGCAATTGCTGTCTAGAGAGGCGAGATCCAATCAGAGACGACTGCTCACCGCTTTCGGTATGTGCTACTTCATTCAAAACCATGGATTATTATTATTGACGTAGAGGTATTTGTTAAGAAATTAATCCTCTACATTTTGTCTCTATTGCTAATGTTAATCTATACACACAAAAAAATCGAATTATAGTTTAATAATATTGGCTTAACCATAAATTGCAGGAACCGACACCGACTCAGACTTGCTCAAGTTTAACCAGCTTAAATTCAGGAAAAAGCAACTTAAGTTCGCAAAATCTGGTATACACGACTGGGGGCTGTTTGCGCAGGTAAGACTTCCAAGATGAGTACTTTGAATACAAAAGCTTGAAAAAAAATGAATAGAAACAAATAGATAATTCTTACATATTAAAGTCTCGAATGGCTTTATTGCTCTTGTTGGTCTAATGGCAACAATCAGTGTATAATAACCAACGGATCGTAGGTTCGACTCTTACTGGGTCTAACATGAAACATTTCGCCTAGAATCATAAATATTGAAATTCCGTCCGGGTCACGAATTACTAGTCCAGTGCTGAAAGACCAATTTAAACACATTTCAGTCTGTGGATTTCCCAATACCCAAAACAGTTCAAGAGCATCTCGATTAGGTTTTATATGGTTGGGGTTTTCACCTTCCAACAAGTGAAGGCAATGCTTAAAAAAATCTTCAGATTTAAAAGAGATCGTATGTGTGTACAGGAACCGATAGCGGCTGATGAAATGGTGATAGAGTACGTGGGGCAAATGGTGCGGCCCATAGTGGCCGATGTGCGAGAGGCGCAGTATGAGGCGACCGGCATAGGCAGCTCGTACCTCTTCCGTATCGACCTGGACACTATCATAGACGCGACCAAGTGCGGCAACCTCGCTCGGTTCATCAACCACAGTTGTAACGTAAGTCTATATAGCCTCAGTATGTATCTATTTCTCTGAACTTAATTATAACAGTTTTTTTTTATATATATTTTTCGTGTAGAAGAAAAGGCAAGTTTTTTCTTTATGTTTTGTCTCTGTCACGCGAATGAGTAATGAAAGTGACAAAACATAAAATAGCTTTATGCTTATGTTACTTTTACGAATTGGAAATTCACGAGCCGTTGAAAGCTAAGTAATAAAGATAAATACGTCGCGTATTTAAATAAAACATTTTAACGATTTAAAACGCGAAATATATTAGTTGGACTTGTTTACAAATTATTTTTAACTACGGCTCGGCGACCATAGTGTAAATCTACAGATAGTTAATTTTATTAATAGCGAAGATAAAAGTTTATTAAACAATAACATTTAGTAATCCAACAAATTATTTTTCAGCCCAACTGCTACGCAAAGATAATAACGATAGAGTCGCAGAAGAAGATCGTGATCTACTCGAAGCAGCCGATAGGAGTCGACGAAGAAATAACATACGACTACAAGTTCCCGTTGGAAGACGAGAAGATACCGTGCCTCTGCGGCGCACCACAGTGCCGCGGGTATCTCAACTAATCAAACGATATATGCTACAGCTTGTAACACCTTTTCCCCTATTTTCTTTCCATTCTATTCGTCTATTACGCATCTAATTAAAACAAAATTAACCTGTCTTAAATAACCAAGGTTTTGAGTGCTATCTAGGACCGGAACCGCCGAAACGTCAAATCGTAGTTAAATCAACTAAAAGTAAAATCCGAGTTTTAAACCGATAATTTTTTTTTCACAGACATTCTAACATGTTGTTGATTTTTGGATTTTAGATTTATTTAAAACAATATTATTTTCAAACTACCTTCAAATGCACGAAGACATAGTAAAACTGCCTCATCGATGACTATTATGTATAAATTGATTGTGCGAGTGTTGTGTGTATTAATAAGACCAATGCATGTCTTGAATTTTGTATGATATAACATCCTATGGACTGACTATATTTTATAAACTACGATAAAATGTTTTGTATGGCGGTATGTGTGACACGGCTTGATTTGGAACTTGATACAAATTCAGCAGGTAGCAATGGTGTCTCGCATATTGTTTTACAGAAAACATACTAATGTACGATCTCCCGTTCGACAAATGTAGTACATTTCTATAGTACATAATTCCAACGAATAATTGAATTCGAAGGTTATTCAGTGGGTGTTATGATTAATTCTCTAGGTGAGACGAGTGAGAGCTATTGTTCTGTAAATAAGATTAGGCTGTATCTTTTCACGTCTTTATGATTTTAGTACGTATTTGTATAAGATTGTAAATAAAAATCTACTACTGTAATTGTTGCTCTTTTGTTATTATTATTGTACACATATATAAACTATTCCATTTAATATATTTATGACGGAAACATATCTGTAAACCTATACAGTTGCCTTACAGGAAAAAGGAAGAATTTAACTATATACAAAATTAAACCAACCAAGTATTGGACTACTTGCTTCCTGAGCTATAAATATGGTTTTTTGACTTCGCTTACCTCGTATCGTAAGAGAAGGAGCCATACCATAACATACATAAGCGTCTGTGTTCGCCTATGTGTTCTTAATAGTTGTATCAGTTACACGTATAACTACGTGTGACAGCGACTTCTCCGCGTAAGATGGTTATTTTGGAGATGAAAATTAGTTTTTGCAAACTTACTCCTAAAGGATAGACATAGTGTCGCGGACATTTTTAGAGAATCTTTCTTGCATATACATATATTGTTTTGTACCTTGAACCGTTTTCGCAGCGAACGTATCGGAAATCCATAAGATGTATAATTTTCCTCTTTTTTCCATATATCCCGCTATCTCTTCGCTCCTATTAGTCGCATTGCGATGTTTTATAGCATATAGCCTTCATCTACTACTACTACCGTCCTTTAATGTAAAACCCGCTAAGTTTGATCGCGTTTCGGTTTATGTAGATTTCCAAGTATTCAAAGTGAAAATAGGCCGACAGCGCATCTTGTTTAGATTGAGTGAATTTCATGCTTTTCTGTCCTCTATGATAAAAAGCTGCTGTGTCCGTAATGTGCGTACTTTGCTGAATTAGTTTATTCATACTGACTAGTTTTTTGCTGTGTCCTAACTACAACAATTGAAACGAAGCTGTGTCAGCTGTTTATAATAATATCGTATACAAAATAGTTTAATAAAAATTTTAGTTACTTTTTTTAAACATAATAACTTAGAACGCTTAGTCCCCCTCGCAATATGGTCGCCAAACAGTTTTTTTTTCAACACAATAGCTATCATCACCCCTGGACGCCGCGACGTGCAGATGTGTGTCTAGACCACGTTTAAAGTTTTTAGTTTTAAATAGAAACAAATTTAAAAATATACTAGTATCGCAGAAGTTTGTAAGTGGTGTACGTTTATACGTGTGACAACTTCGCTAGCCAATGTACCTGAGATCGTCGCTAACGAATCAACGCCCGCGCAGTTACTCTGATAACTACCCACATTCTTTCTTTCCAATTGGTTGACAACTTGAAGGCGGATACACGAAACTCCACCCCCATCAGAGCAAGTAAATCGTTTGCAACGCCCCCTCACTAATGAATTGTTGACAGCTTGGTGACACAGAATAAACTCTCTATTGTTCATATACTCCTAGTACTATGACGAAAATAATTCTCCATCTGCGTCAAATATAAATAGTGATGCAAGTGCAGGACAGTGGTCAGGTCAAAATAGCTTTAACAGAATGGCTCGAAAAGGCAACAGAACTGATCCTTTATTTTTCGACCTAATAATAATATTACTTATTTTACTTTTTATAAACATCCACATACACACAAATATAATTACTTACGCATTCATACATACACATACATAATACACACATTTATAGTTGACCAACTTTATGGAACATAATCATAAACTCAAAATGTCAATCTTTTAATATAACACGGGAAGGAGCGAGATTGCTCCTTTTTTTACTTGGAGGAATCGAATCTTTACCGACGCCCCCGCCTGGCCACATCAAGTGGTCGGAGTGAGGGAGTGTGGGGGTCAGCCAGCTTGGTCACTACCCACTAAACCTCCAAGAGCCCACGGGAGACTTGCCAGACGCGAGCGGGCGGTTAGCAACCAACACAACATAGTCATAAACTTACTGAAAAAGCCTCAATATTAGTTGTTATTTTATTATTAAGATAGACTATAAACATTTTTCATTTATTTTTATTATGATTATTTTTTTTTCGTGAAGGAATAATTATGCGAGAAAATCAGTTTCTAAAAATATATTCAATTTATTAGCAATACAATAGACACGTACAATTAAAAGAAATAAACACCAGTGTTAGCAAATCACAGTAGGCATAATACAAATAAATTCGTCTTCATTTCAAGAATTTTTAAGGCAAGCTCGTATGCAATTTAATCAAAACTAAACAATTCAACTTACTAAATAGGTACTGTCAAAAGGTAAATGCAATTCTTATTAAATAAAGCCTAAAAAACGTATGTAATATAACAACTATAACTACATTATTAAACATTTTACATCTTATACGGTAAAAAATTAAATAAATAAGCTATTGGACTAAAAGTAATAATAAATGACTATTATAAAGGTACACATAATTATTAAAGTTAAAATATATCGGTTTGTAACTCGATAGTACGTCAAAAATCGAAAGTAGATAATTAAAAATACGCTTTATTATATGAATGCGTTATTGCTCATTGAAATCGCACCTGCCTAGCGAATATTTCGCCACAAACGTCGGCCGTACATTTAGTAGTGCCGGTGCCCTCCTCGCTTTCCGTTTCTGTGTCAGAATCGAACTCTGATACGACAGGTGACCGCCTCCCGTTGGACGGTCGCCTGATTCCAACTTCCGTAGTCAGAATCTCCTTAATTATATCATCAGACGCTTGTATGGACTGCATTTCCTGTCGATTTTTATTACGCAGCTGTTTTGCTCTGTTCCTTATATCAGCCAGAAAACCCGTAGTAAGTTCTACACTTTCTTGAGAGTCATTTTGAGGCGTCACATCGTCTAGGCTTTGCGTTAGGTCAGTGGAGGAGCCTTTGGAAATAGTCATCAGTGATTCGAGGGACGCTCCAATGCTTTTAAATGCATCCATACCTTCAATAACGGAGACTTTGTGACCAGTCAACGTTTTGGAGCTGATAACTATGCCCCTCTGCGCTTTGCCTAGAAGCGTTGGTTCTTTAACTTTGTAATTGAATATTTCCGGAGCACAACAAGATGAACCAGACGAAGCAATAGATGTAGTGTCGCAAGTGCACGGCGGCGCTCGATAAGCTTCGTCGCAAAGGTATATTATGCTGATTCTGTCTTCTCCGACTGCGTATAAGAATGGATTAACGTACTCCCAGCTGTGGACCGCGGTGCTCCATTTAGGCTCATCGTTGCGTGTCCGCTTTCCGTTCTGATCAACGAAAACTCCACACTCGGCGTAACAAAGGAGAATTTCCACGGGATTTTCCTTAATTAGAAGTATCGCTTTAGGCGGAAGGTGCTTTTTAGCGGCGGCTGCTACCGTGAGATCGTCCATAGCGAAAGTTTCTAGAGCGCCGGACGGTAAATTCACTCGGAGCGGTTTCTCGCCAGCTATGTAGACCGCTTTTGGGGTGAGAAGTATGGAATCTGGAGGTCGGTCGATGGTGAGTGAGCGCATTGTTCTGAAATCGGCGTCAGACGCTTCGAAACGAAGAAGTAGTACTCGCCGGCCGCACGCGACCGCTACGCAAATGTCGCTTGCGTCAGATGACGATATCTGAAAATTAAAAAAAATAATTAAACCCATTATCATAAATCATTGAATGTTTTTTACTATTGATAGATGAAAAGTGGATTAGGAACATACTTGAATCAAATGCGGCTTTGTCTGCTCGGCTAGGCGCAAAGGTCTTACAAGCAAAGATGGTTTAAGTGTGCTAGCTCGGCGAAGAGCTGACCCAAGAGCTAGTAAGCCTGCGTGCACCACACAGTCGCCGCAAAGGAATAATGCGCGTCCCTTGCATTGCGCAAACGCACGCACGTGGTGGGTTTCGTTGCGTGGTGGGGACACCGTACTGTCCCACTCTATACGCACCGGGCCGCGTAGTGAGCGTAGGCCATCGGCGTAACCTGTTGGAATAGGAAGTAATTAAGTAACCTTTATTAATTAAAATAAACCATTTCGGCTTTAAGCATAAACATTCTTGTATTCTAGTCTTGGACAACATTATAAATTAATTGGAAAGTTAAAACACAAATTAAGTTTATCGTTGTCATTGAGAAATATTTCGTTGAGAAACATTTATAAATGGTAAAGAAATAGAGACAATGTATGTATGACAAGTCACATAAGCAACGCAATGGCTTAAAAAAGATCTTATCCACAATTTTTTTTAAATAACTGGGCAAGTCAGAAACCATAAAATATACTCCATAGACAACGAAGAAGTCTAAAAAATTTGTTTTTTTTTGTTACCAGCCATGTTCAAATGTATTTCTACAGCTTAAGTACACTTACCGATAGCGATGGCATTATGTGCAATATATAGCGCGGTGTTTGGCTGCTCCTCGGTCTCAATAAGAACAGCAGGTGCGTACCCCAGTCGGCTCTCCGAAGTCGTTAGACGCGAGACCCAATCGTTTCTCTCAGTAATACTCGAGCAGACTAGAGTTGCCGTGTTGTTGCCCAAAACAGATGGTTCTATTCTCACCTGTAAAACAAAGGAAATTACGTTAGAGTTATATTAGCGATATAATTGTTAAAAATAACTTACATCCAACATACGAAACTAACTGTTTTAATTTGTCGTCAATTAGTATATTTGATTATATTTTAAATGATGATATATTTTTTTGAAATGATTTGCAACATCATCAAGAAGTTGCTAACATTGTATCTATTGCCAAATCTTATTATCAGTTCCGTTGACAAAGAACAAAATTAGAGAAGTTTGGAGATTGAGGTAAATGGTTTTATCACCCGTAACTCAATCGGTGTCCGCAGAGTAAAATTAAAATAATGAATAATGAAAAACACTATTCACAAAATTGGTATTTTATTACCTATGACTTTAAAATATGAAACAATCTAGATTGTGCGTTAATGTTCACTTACTGTGAAGGCCCGGTTGGATTCGTTATGGGGCAAATCGTTTACGGTGTCGTTATACAAGTGAGCTTTCAGTTGTCTTTGACCACTTTTTAACAATAGGGCACCATCGCTGTATTGAGCACTCATGCGTTCTCGGGTTCCGTCACTCCTGAAAATAATATTTAGAACAGATAAAAATTTAGTAAAAGGGGACTTATACTTCGCTTAAGATTTTCTTTTGGTACAAAAAAATGTTTACGAGTAATCTCGATTATATCTCCTCTTTTCAAAGTATAGATTGATTTAAGTATGTCAAGTTATATAAAAAAAAAATTCTATATCGAATGTTTACTTACCAGATAACCAATAGAGAGTCTTTTTCTGGTGCACTGTCGGACATGTCCAAACTCATAGCTCTGTAAAACATGAAATAATCATTGCAAATGTTTTTACAATTTAAACGAAATATATGGAATGTATTGGGTGTTACTTACAAGTTTGCGATTTTCTTTGGTTTGCTTTCGGTTCTTTCTCGCCGCGGTGTTGGTGGGAAACTAAATAAAGAGAGTTCAGATTAATTCTAGTGTAGGATAATATACATCTTGAATACCATAAGATAAGCTCGCAAAAACTTACTTAGCAGATATATTAGCCGCTGACAGTTTGGCTCTCAACCTTTCCACTTCTTCACGTAATTCCCTGAAAAAAAATAGAAATTATTCGTAAAATTTCTACATGGTACTTAAATTCTATTGATTGTCTTTTGGTTTACTCAGGAGAGAAAAATTGATTGATTGCTCTGCGCAACAGCACGGAACGTTGACGATGCCGGTTCAAGGCCTCGCGAGTCGAAAATTTTTTCAATTTATTTTCGATTTTTAAATTATATAGAGGCTTCATGTGCTTCAATAATAAAGTTTTCCAATATTGTATGTGTATTTACAATACGTCAACATTATAAGCCTTCAAAGAACCATTTAACAATAGGGAATCGAGCCTTCCAGGAGGGAAAACAAGGGTCTTAATGTAAGGGGTCCTAATGCATGGTGGCTAAAAGCATGTTAGTATGGATACCAATATGCATTTAGCCGGTATAGTAGGTATGGTAGACACATTTTATAAAATGTTTATTGCCAATAAATGCCCGATTCCTCACGGTATTATCTATAAATAATTTAAGACAACGTAAGTTGCGTGCAAATACTACTGGAACAACATGGTGAAATAATTCTTACCTATTAATTCTTAGCAACGGTGGCGATGCTGCTGTACGTCGTCCAGACCTTCCAAACAGTTTGTTGCTCAACGAACACTTCTTACGTCCCCCTTCTTCCACTTTAGCCTAAACATTTACAATTACACATATACGTCGATCATTAAATAATTGTATTAAAATGCATGAGCATAGATAACTTTTAACATCTGCACCATTTATTTATTTATCATATCTCTAAGTAACGTGAATTAAGAATTATATGAAAAATAAAGTATACAAATCTTGTCATAAAACAGAAAATTAATATAGTAATTCTATAACAATTCCGTTAAAACGTGTCAGTTTATAACTACTAATACGTGTCGTTTTTTTATATTTATTAATTAAATATACAGCAAAAAACAAAGCTGAGAAAGATTACGTATATAATCCATACGTAAGGCGATTAAATTTAATAGAACCATTAATAAAGTATTTAAATGTTTGGCACATCCTAAATCTTGAAGTCAATTGAAATCAATTAAGTCTAGACAGCGGAATGGATTATTGCATATAACACAAAATGGTTGAAATATTTTTAGGTTAATAGTTTCACTCTTACTATGTCGTGCACTAAGTTTTATGTATCGTTCAACTTTTATAATGATAATGATAAATACGATTCTTTACATAAAAAGCTGAGATTATCTTTATTTCTTTTCCCTCAAATTAATAATGATTAATTATTAGACGTGTACGTTACATTTACGTTTGAATAGCTATTTTCTTCTCTCCTTACCTGAAGAAAATCAATTAATTTAGCTTGCTGTCGGATGGTCGCATCTGCTTTGGTCTCGCGGGTTCGCCACCAAGCGGCCGCTGCTTCATGAGCCTCGCTTGCAGCGTTTGCCTCCTCCTGGATTTCATATTAATAAAATTTTAATTACTTATTAAATTGTATTTATCTATGATGATAATAGTATGTTTTCTCGTCATTATACATTTTCTTTGTTGATAGTATAAGGCTTAAAAAGAGATTTAAGATTTAAAAAAAAACGACATGGCAAATGCGCGTTCGACCTATTTTGGCTTTGGATATTCGGAAGTCCGCCGGCTAAAACCGAAACGTTATTAGACTTTACTAAGGTGGTCCGTGACCAGGACGGAATTCCTACCACCCATTTATCCAGACTTCCAGACGAACCTATGTTGGATCGAGTCTACCTCCCGTTGATCAATAGCCATACAGCTACCATTGGACCAACGAGACCGTCAAGATTAAAAGTTAGTACATAAGGTGGTAATATACCTGGGCAGCGTCAAGATTGGCTTGAACAGCCAGCGCCCGCGCATGATCGTTGAGTGCTCTCGTGCGCAGTGCAGTGCTCTCCTCCTGCAAATCACGCAGACGACGAGCCGCCGATGTCAGTGCCGCTTCATGGCCCGCGCAGACGCTCTCTAATTCTGCCACACGAGACTCCAATTCCGCTACCAGTATTTCACGGTTCTCTAGACGCTCCTAGACAAATGTGATTATCAAACTTAGTAAGTGTTCAAATTAAAAGTAAATCTTTAAAAAAAATTAAATGTTAATCTTTAATAGGTTGTTGGAGTTTTTGTCATCAAAGGCTCATATTTTCTTATTTAGTTTGGATAGTTTTAAGTTAATGTAATTAAATTTTAGTGTTAAATAAACTATTTCATTTTTTAATAAATGCGAGACCGGTATCTTATGAGATCCGCCTCTTACTTTTCGGCATATACAAACAAATACCGTCATCAAGAGATACCTAAAAACCAAGGATATTAATATGATTATAGCGTTTATGAAGGTTGAAATAAAGCTCAAAAATTACCTTGAGGAACTCTATTTGGGATCTAGCCTGCTCTAGCTGATCCCTAACCTCATCCTCGCGCTGCGAAGCGAGACTGATGGTCAGCGTTTTCTCAGCATTCTGCCGCTCGGCTTCAGCCACGCGACTGCGACACGTCTCCAACTCACAACGCATGCGTTGCACTTCAGTCTGAGAATTAAGTAATCGTTATAATAAAAAAAAATCGATTATAAATTGAAAAAATATTTTTTTATATATACTTAAGCTGCAAAGCATAAGCAAGCAAATGTTAAGATTGAAACTACATTGCGCGAGAGGTTGATACACGCTATCAATAGGTTGATAGCGTGTATCAACCGTGTTCAACAGGACACGGTAGCTCAATTTGTTAGAGCAACAGCACCGAACGCTGTGGATGCCGGTTCGATTCCTGCCGTATTTTGTTTAATTTATAATCGATTTTTAATTTATATAGTGCCATCACGTGCAATAATATGGAAAAAATATGAAAGTTTTCGAATCGTACTGATTCTCGTCATAATACTGCTATTTTAAAATACCTCGAGGTCTTTGTTTTTCAACTCATGAAGATCTGCAAGTTTCTCCAGATCGGTCAGCTGTTCCTCTAACAGGCTGCAAGCCTCTTGTAAAGCCTTGTTGTTCTGAAAGGAATACCCACGTATGTAATATTGTAAAAACATGGGGAAGCAAGTACTTGCAACTTTTGCGTGTCGCGTAGGGATACATAGGGATTAAAGAAATATTAGTAAACATACCCGGTGGAATATAGAAAACTTAACTTAAAAATACTAACTTATTAATTTAAGCAAAGGCCCAAAATGACAGAGACTTACAGCACACAAATAAGCGTGTAAGGCAGACAGGGACGCATCGATGGCGCTACATCGTCCCTTCAGCAAATCACTTAGTAAAGCCACCTTCATACGTTGCAAGGAGCGACCCCGCAAACGTAAGTACGTCGGCTTCGGCCATACAGCCGGCTTGCTATATCTTCGGTGATCCTCCATATTGAGGTCTCCAATTGTCTTATATACAGCACTGATGGTGTATCAACTTTTCCTTAGTACCATCGATTGGTCAAAATTTAAACAAACATTTACAAACGGCAGCCGAAATCGTACTAAAGAAGAACTGAATGTAATGATGTGTTATTGTTCGAACTTAATTTTGTTTGCAATAAACAAAACATAAACAACTCATACAATCAAACAATGGACGAAAATGTATAAACATTGGTTGGTAGTCAAAATACGGTTTAATTTTCGGCATGTACCAACTGAAATATGTATTGTATGTAAAACTTAATAAATATCGTGGGTCGTGGATTCGTTTCGTGGAATCGGAAGTTCCATCCGGATCACGAACTACCGTCAACAAATGAAAAAGCCGAGAAGTTAAATTTCGTTTTGGTTTTATTCTTTATATTTTGGCTTCAAATGGGAAATAAAGCCAAAATATATCGACAGCGCAGCTTGTTGAGTTGTTACATGGCTGGGGTCTTTCGTCTCCCATCAAGACCCCATGCTTGTACGGAGCAATCTCCTCTTTTTTTAGATATAATGTTTCGCAAAAGAAGCGCAAACATTTTACCATTTTTCGTTCATGTCAGTCTTTTACTTATTACTTAGCTTTGTTGTAAACATTCTAATATTTCGTCAAGATAAATCATTATACGCAATCCTTAATAAGCAGTTAAGGTTAAAAAAAATCGACGATGACGTGTAGGAAACGATAGCTCAATTGGTTCGAGCAACAGCACGGAACGCTGTGAATGGCGATTGAAGTTCCGTGTCGTCAATCTTGCCAGAATGTTTCATAAAACTAAGCAAGACATAGAATTAATTCAAATTGACGTATACCATTATCAGCTCGTTGTTCTGAGCACGCAGCGGTGACAGTTCATCGCGAAGTTGGGCACGCTCGCGAGCTGACAGCTCCTCTTGTTCCTCCGCGTGAAGACGCCGCTTTTCGCTGTACTGCACTTCACTTTTGAGCTTGCGTATGTCGTTACGGGACCTAAACAGGATGGCGATCTATAAATCTATACTAATTTATAAAGCTGAAGAGATTCTTTGTTACTTAGCTATATGTCGCTATATAATATATGCTGTACAATAAAAAATAACATAGTTGTTATTCACTTTGAACTATCTCAATTTTCATGACCGGCTAAGACCGTTAATCGACACAACACAAAAAAATATGAGACGAACAATACATAATAGCCGACGGGAAATGTTAATCGACTTGTTATGAGTCGTAAATTTTTATTACTTGTGTCATAACATAGGGGATCCACCTACAATTAAGATATCTTTGTTTACAAGTTTTTTATTAAGGAAGGAAAACTATAATGGTTCACTAAAAATGTTTTGTCTTTGTACAAATACGAACTGCGCAAATACTAACTTGACTTGAAAGTATATAGTTTACGAAATAAATTCTAAAAAAGTTTTTAGTCTATATTTTACTTACAGAGTACACATTTAAACAAAAAACTTACCGGATTAAAACGCGAAATATATGTAAAAAAATGATGTCAAAAGGTATGATATTCTAAATCATCAAATGTATGATATCAACTCATCGGCAAACACGCCCATTCTCTTTAGTCCCTCCCGTGACCACAGCTGTTGAAAAGCATCCGAAACGTAGGATCGAAGTTAAAACTAGTAGTAATTAATATGTTTCACGTTTTAAACCGTTAAGTGTTTTATTCAAAAGTATATAGGAACTACTTTTTATTGTCACTTAATGTAAATTTTTGCGATTTGTGTAATATGATGAATTATTTATTGAACAATGCTAATGTCAAAGTTATTAAGAATTTTATCTTATGTGCTTAATAAGCTACTTTATTTCCAATTCTGTAAAATGATTCATAGCCAATATTTGTAATTATACCTGTCCACTTCGGCTTGTAGAGCATCGTAGTTCTTCTGCAGTTTATCTAGCTGCCCCTTGTACCGCTCCATATCCTTCCTCGCTTGCTCGTATTGAGGTTTTAATGTTTCTAATTCTTTCTCCAGTTTCGACGCTTTAGCCTCGGCGACCTTACGCCCTTCTGATAAAGACGATATTCGCTCTTCGGCTCGTTTTAAATCACGCGACGAAACTTTTACGTCAAGGCTGAGATCGTTGCATTCCTTTTCCTAGAAAAATCGTACATATTGAGATTTGATGATTTTTTACATGTTATTGTACACTATGACAATATATAAATTCAAAATCTATGAAGATTGAAATACGTAAGCGTACGTAAGAGAGGTGCATGTATTAATGAGTTACAGAAATTCGACGATGACGTGTAGGACACGGTAGCTCAATTGGTCGGAGCAGCAGCACGGGTCGCTGAGAACGCCAGTCTTAATTTAAGTTAAAAATAGTTAATTATCATTGTTTTTAAACTATGACCGTTCAGACCATATGTAGATATATTGTATATTTCTATGTTTGATATAGATTTAAAATATAGATGACGTAGCTCTACCAACTGAGCTACCGTGTCCCGTTCATTTTTTTTTTATTTCATTTCATTTATTTTTAAATCTATTTAAACATATTGTCGAAATCAATTTAGGATTTGAATTCTGGAGTATCTTTTACGCTTACCGAAATATAAAGCATCAGATTTACTAAATCTCTGTCTCTCGCTAATGCTAATTGTTCGTATTTAGGAAAGGATTTAAAAAGCAAAAAAACATGGCATCATCATAAAATTCAAAGTGGAAAATACTAATCGCTGCCAAAAACAAACTAAACAGAGTATAATTATGATATATTACCTCAAAAAGGGTAAGCTTACCTTTCGCCACCTCGCGAGATTGGCACTTCTTGCTTCTTGGCGCAGAGTCGCAATTTCATCAGCACGCGCCTAAAATAACAAAATTGAAAAAATAAATTAACATACGGCTGGAAGTAACATTTTTTATATCGTAACATATAATTGATTTTAAAAGCAATGACGTCAAATCGTTAGCTAATCAGAAATTGATATTCAGTTTTTTCTGGAGGAAAATACCACGATTTAAGTGACTCATATAATGCAAACATTTTATGAAATAAATTTCATATTTATCGTAGTTTATGGTCTAAATGTTTTTGATCATTAACCAAATAATACTGTCTTGATTACGAATATATCCAATTTAAATTTACATAAAATTCGTTAAAAAAAAACAACAAAAGAATTATATACTAAAAATATGTAGTGCAAGGTGGCCCTTGCAAGGCCTTGAAAGAATCGCTAATAAGTGATTTCTTCTAGACAACGCTGGATTAAAGAAGTAACAGTTTACACAACGCTCGGCAACACGTTTAACAATTAATCTACAGAGGTGATATATGAGCAATAGGTACTAATTATTTTATCGAATTGGACTATCAATTTGGCTTACCTGAAGTTGAGCTTCAGCTCGCTCCAACTGTTCCTTTAAGAGCGTCACTTGTACGTTCACGTGGGAATCAGCGACGCTTTCAGTGTCGCTTCTAGCGTCCACTCGGATATCACAGTCTGACGTATTCGTTGCGGCGTTATTAGCGGATGCGTCGTTAGCGTTTGAGTTAGCAGCAGCAGCGTCGTGGGCTATGCACTTGACGCATGCGCGGTTCTCCATTGCGCTCACTTCTCGCTCCAGCTGACGGACTAGCTGTTCTAATGTTGCGACCTTCCAAAAATACATTTTCTATACTAATACATTAAGCTAGAGAGTTAGTTTGTTTGAAATTAGACACAGTTAAAATATACGCAACGTATGCCACATGAAATCCGCTAGACATTTTGTTGCCTATTTTATTTATTTACAAAACTAACACTACGCATTATTTACTGAACAAAATAAAACTATACTATAAATTTTAAACAATTTTGCATTTTACTTACAAACACGTTGAACTATAAGAAAAGCCATATTTTCGAATTGACTAAACAATTTATAAACTATAGAACTAAAATACGTTGTTTCACGTTATGTTTACATCGTCATTGAGATGAATGTTATCAAAAATACTATCAGTTTCATATCTACAGTACTTCTAGGTACGTCCAAATTGCATAAGGTCTTATCTACGAGTATCAATGTAACATTACTGAACAATTTTAAACACGGCAGCTCAATTAGTATAGCAAGACTGTAAAGGGTTCGAGTCTCGCCCGTGTCATTAATTTTTCAATTATATTTATGATTAGTAAAGTGTAAATATATCGTTTTAATTATGTAGGAGTCACATTAAGATTGTAAATATATTACGACACGGTCAGAATTTGAACTGGCGTCCATAGCGTTCCGTGCTGTTGCTCGAACATTAAAAATATTTTAAATTTTATAATGCCATCATGTGCGACTGTATAGACAAGATTTATTATATACTGTTCAATATCACCAACACTTTATTTATAATAATTGTTTAAAATGCGCTTGCGCAGTTTGCGTTTTGCTGGTTATATTTGATTATTATCACACCTTTTCTCTATGCCTCGCGTCGTCTTGCAGTGCACTGGAAGCCCTTGCCTCGGCTGCCTCCAACTTCTGCTGCATTCTTGCTTCGGTGCGAGTGCCTTGTTCTTCGAGAATAGCTTCTCTTTGCGCCGCCGTAGCTATACCACGTTCTAGTTCCTGGATTAAGTTTTAAGGTTTAAATTATAAATTTTTGCATAGTTGTTAGAATCATAAAAATGATAATATAAAAAAACATCTTTTATGGAAAGAAAGGCTAATCTAAAACATATGGAGACACTCTCCACATGTTTGGATCCTATCTTCTTGGTTAGAAGTCTCCTATGATATGTCGATAGGAGACACGAAAATACACGATGACGAACGAACGATTATTGTTTGACTAAACCAATTGTATAAGGCTCTCGTGGAGATCGTTATAAAGAAATTCGGTTCGTTTACACTAGCCCTTCAGCGAAGAACCAGTTCAAAAACATAAACGGATTTAAGCAGATTACAGTACTAAATTTTAAACAGCAGCTGCTTCAAAGAAAATGTAGATATTTTAATAGAACGTCTACACCTTTACCATTAGATTACCATAGGAATTGGCTGTCAAGAGAAAAAAACTTACGTGAACTTGCGCTTGTAATGAAGAAGCCCTGAGTTTTTCCTGTGCTAGTTGCGTTTGAACATCATTCAGTTCTTGACTAGTCGCCGCTACAATCCTATCCTTTTCGCGGGCAGAATTCTGTAAGATGTATATCATTATAAATATTTATATTAAAGGCAATTAAATAGAAAACATCAAAACTATCTTATTAAATTTTAGGTAAACATGCTTAAATGTTAAAATTACTAAAGCTAAGATTTTAAACTAAATTGTGGTTTAGGAGTTCATGACTAATTTATTTATTTGCAAATGACATGTATTGAGATAATAATTGCCAAGGATACCTGAGTCTGCATCAAACAGTCCCTCAAATGTTCCAATTCACCGCGTACATCACGCAGGTCGCTGTTTAGTTCCGCAACTTGCTCCTCCAGCGCGACCCTCGCCCGTTGCTCACGCGCAGCGTTCGCTTCGGCCGCTACGAGCCGTGCGCTGTCTACGTCACTGCCACTAATCGTTTGGCGTCTCAATGCTCTCTCCTTAGCTATTGTGTCCTGAATATTTGTGGATATTATATAAACAATATAATTTCTAAATTCTAAATGCGGTCGGGCAAACTCTGACCAACTACTTGCTTGTAAAAACCTATCAGTGGTGCGGATAGAGATAACTGTTACTATACTATGTGTGACCATAGGAGAAGGTCCGAAAATCGTGAAAACTGGTCTGGGTGTAGCTTTTTGGTTGTATAAGCAACAATAAATCATACAAATACTTCCTTATTTCAAATAAATCCGTAATTTAAACCTATAAGAACTGGAATAATATGAATGTATCTCTATGTATATTATAAGGGGTCAAAGTAAATAAATTTCTTATATCCTAAACAATATAAATATGATTATAGCTGTTCAACAAAAATAGAGGTACACAATATTAATTATAATAATATAGATCTTTTTTTACATGCATAAATAACTAATCTACTTGAAATTATACTTAATTTTGTGTTTTTTTTTATACTAACTATCAAGACTGCAAGTCGACTACTGGCGAATACATACTAATCTACACTATAATACAAATAATTGTAAACTCATAAGACTCACAACAGGTTTAACATTGATTTCTGTGAGCCACCTGTGACGCAACTCTTGAACGCTAGTGACAATGTCCTGGTGGAAGTACATAGGGTGTGGGGGTTTATAAATTGTAAAAGAGTTTCTGTTTGTTAAACAGAGTTTCGTGTCGTTATTCTATAAATAGTTTTAGAAGTTTAATCTCGGTTGCGCAAATTTCGCTATTTGTGTGAAATTGTACTGGAGAAAGGATACTCTAAACTAGAGTCTTAAACCCTATGGACAGAGCCCAACAGTGGGAAATTGGGACAACCGTTGGACTTTGCCCAGCATGGCTCTTAATACATATTACGCGTTAATTACAATGTAAAAGACCGTTTCTCATCTTGAAGCTTTTTTTTAAATTTATATCTTACAATGTTTTCACTGATACTTGTTGTAGAACTGTCACTGAGTATATAATATATAGACTAGTTGTGTCAGCGACTTCATCAAGAATCTTTACTTTCGGCATCCAAATGCGTTCTTGCAAAAACCTGAATCTTAAAAAACTTAAGCTGTTACCCACGACGGCAGTCGCGTTTCTTAACGTCGTTCTTGCAAGTTAAGATTAAAAGAAAGACATATAGCGTCGCGCACTTTTTTTTTAGATTTAAAGAGGAATCATTCTTTTATACATGTTTTTTGGGTATCTTGAACCGTTTTTGCTTCGTACGCCTGGGAAACCTATAATGACGAATAAATTTCCCCGTTTTTTCCACAAATTCCCTCCGTTTCTTTACTTCTATTGGTCGCAGCGTGATGTTTTATAGCCTATAGCTTACATCGATAGATGTTCTAACCAAAACAATGTGCATTTTTCAATTCGAACCCGTAGTTCCTAAGATTAGCGCGTTCAAACAAACAAACAAACTCTTTAGCTTTATGTATTAGTATAGATTTTGTTTTCATTATCATCAAGAACAGCAGAAACAAAGCATACCTTATAATGTCGATGCTGAGACCGCGCATTATCGGCTGCGGCGACTGCGCTTGCGCATTCGCTTTGCAACTCCTGTACTTTCGCTTCGAGACGAGCCATGTCCTCTTTGAGTATATCTCTTTCGCTTTGCAGTTCAGAAGCCTGCGCCTTGACTGCACGTATTTCTGCGTTACTTCGTTCCTTCACACCCGAATTCAACTCTTGGTTCGTCCGTTCTAAGGCCATACGTTCTTCTCTTTCGACTTCCAACTGCCGTTCCAGGCGCCTGATAAGAGAATACTTATTTACGATACGATACGTCTTTATGGCTTTTTCATCTTTACTCGGTGGTTCGTCAGCCCGATGACAAAGTCCAACATAATTTAAAAATCGAAAATAAATTGAGCCGGTATAATCAGCGCTCTACAAATAAATAAAAAAATTCAATTTATTTTCGATTTTTAAATTATATAGTGCAATAAAGTGTAAAAAATTATAAAGTTTTCAAAAAGTCCAATGTGTTTCAGAGAAATTATGAATTTATTAGAAACACGTTGGACCCGGTGGGGATCGAAACCGCGTCTCGTTGATTATTGGTCATACCATATAATAAAACTGATGAGCCAGTCAAAAACTTATTTGGTATATTATAATGTACTCATTGATTCGCCCTAATCGAGGCCGTTAGAGGCACAGTAGCCAACCGCAATAAAAAACACATCAGTAGACTTGGGTTATTTATATTATTTATATTTTCATAGTCTCAAAATATTAATTTACAAGAGCAGTGACCGAAAATTGTAAACATAATTCATACACAAATAATAGTACAAATTCATTTTCGCTTAAGTTAATTGTGCATTTTTATTTTCTTCCTTATTGAAAATCAAGCTTTTATTAGGCCACTCTGCACTATTTGTATTTATAAAAACGTACTTATTTTGCAAGGACAGCGCAGTAATATCTGCTTGCAGCCTGGCCCGAACCCTTTCCGCTTCATCTTCGGCTTCACGGCGAGCACGTTCTGCCGCGGCGCTGACAGCGCATTCCGCGGTCGCCAGTTTACTTTGCAGCGACGCAATTTCCTTGGCTCGAATCGTAGCTAACTTCTCAGCAGACCTATAAACGAAGCAATAGAATTTATTGATTTAAAATTAATAATGTATTAGATAGGATAGATAAGATTAAAAAAAAATTGCAATGTCGACGATAATTGTAGGACTCGGTAGCTCAATTGGTTAGAGCAACATGGAACGCTGACGATGACGTTTCAAGTCCTGCCCGAAGTCGAAATTAAAAAAAAAAAAATATTTATTATTAAACATTATTTGAACCTACTTGAATGTAGCCAAGTCGATAGCGGTGCTGTCGTGTGAAGACGTGAAACTGCTGATGGTTTCTTCATTGTCCTCGGGTGATATGTATGAATAACCTAGAAAAGCGGACAATGTTATGATACAAGGCGATATGTCTGTCTTCAACAATGATAATTATAATATTGTTACAATTCCGATCGAATATAGAACAACATCGCTAAGATCACCGCACTACACTTCGTACTCTGCACAGAATACAGACAAACAATGTTATTAGTATAAATTTGAACAATGGATTATTTATATTTTCTCTCTTTCAACTAGACTGCTAGAGACAATACTAATAACACAAAACATGATTTTTAGTAAGGAGGACAAAAAATGCGCAATTAACTTAGGCGAAAACGAATTTGTACTATTATTTGTGCAAAAATTATGTTAAAAGTAAAATTGCAGTTAGGCTACTCTGCCTCATATATCCAATTGATTTTTTTTTATTGAGACGGGTTTACCAATATTATGGTACAAAATTCCTTATAATATAGTCATAAATTTTAATCCAAAAACATTTATATAGTTAGTGTTTAAATCGTTAAATAAAAATATTTTAAAATACACACCAACAAAGGGTAATTGCCCAGCAAATGGAGGCCTCGTTCGGAAGGGTGTTGTTGTAGGCTGCGATGCTTGGCGCGGCGGTGAAGACAGGTATCGTGCATCTTCCGGACCACGGACACTTGGTACCCATGGAGGAGCCTAAACATAGGTTTCTAATTGCATTACTTACATTATATGTCTACAATATCTGTGTGGATATATAGACGGATACACATTTTTTTTTCCTAGTGCAAAAAATCCTCTTAGACCTATCATTTAAGGGCGAGAGGTCTGGCTTCATAATCGGAAACAAGAGTTTAAAACAAACATCGCGCGAAACTGACAAAATGTCATATGGCTTAGGACTTCACATAGGGTAAGTGAATTCTAAGCTTGTCTGTTAATCTTAGTAAAAAAAATAAAAGTTTGTCTACCACATGCAAAGAAAACAAGTAGCAAGAACTAATACCTGATCCCGTATAGCTGCGGCATGCAGCGCTATATGCCCAAGCGCAGGATGTCGCAGCGTTTCGAGGTAGTTGAAACGTCGCGCTGGCTGCACACGAAGCAATCCTGCCACAAGACCTCGCCATGTCATAGAGGGCGAACTTGGTAGGGGGTCGAAGGGTGGTTCTCTATTTACATCCTGTTCGTATCTAGAATGTTTAAAAAAATACAGTCAAGTAAAGTAACAGTTTTTTCCTCCTAAATGTAATGCAAGGCTACATATCAAATACTGTAGTTAACGCAAGTAGTACACATTTAAAGAAACCAATTTAACGGTTCAAAATGTATATTAATACTTATTTGGAAATGTTTTTAACTACGGCCGGACGTTTCCGATACTTTGCAGCAGCTTGGTCACAGGGAGACAAAGCAATGTCAAATAAGTTTAACTAATATACATCGCGTTTTAAACCGTTAAAGTGTTTTATTTTAAGGGTATATATCATTTACCTTTGTATATTACTCAGGACTTGAGCTATCGTATCTTCATCACTAGACGAAAACGGTCTCCTGAGTGTAACCAATTCAAACGCCACGACACCCAATGACCAATAATCACATGCCGACTGAAAAAAAAAACAATATTTTGATAAATAATAAAATGTCTGTTTTCAAATAAGTTAATTTAGTTACAGACTTTGTACTGTTGTGAAGCTCATAACTATACATTAAAATCTACACCCAATTTTTGTTAGAAGATTAGAATGACTTACTACAGCCACTACATTTGCTGAAGCGTTATTGCATTTTTTTCTACAGAGTTAGTTTATATTGATTATTCCATCTACAATATTTTAACATGCATTAGTATTTCTTTGTACGTCTAGAAATAATTGAAATTTTAATACGAATTTTTAATCGTTTTCAACTAATATTTATTTGTTTTTAGGGGCATTTTAACATTAACGATAATGACGGATAAAATTGTTGGAAAACAGATAAATACTGTAATTTATCGAACTTAAGCTTTAACATCTGGCAAATAAACTTAATAAGGTTAAATAAAAGTGTTTTCTTTTCTTGAAATATGTGACTGTGTCTTGCCTGTTATATGAAAGTACAGGCTGTGTACCTATTTACATTTGTTTTAAATTGGTCAAGACTCTATTTACTCTAAATCTCTATAGAAAGAGAGTTCCAATACAAGTTTTTACAAGGTAATTAACGTCGATAAAATTTAATTGATATATTCCTTATGATTAAAAGTAAAGTCATTCCGCTTTCTTAAGACACTAAAATCTAGGCGTCATAGCGAACCCACAAGCGCAGTAGTAATGTGGCAATACTGCAGACAGACAGTGTGAGTGTGCGACGCACAGTCTGCGGCGGCTAGCAGCTCGGGAGCGACGTAATCTGCCGTGCCTCCTACCACACAACCACCTTCTGATAGACGTGCGCACGAGCCGAAGTCACCCAGCTTTATGTGTCCACACCTTCAAATAATTATATTTGTCAATATGTCATCTTCAAAGAATTTATTAATTTCCTTTAATTAATAAATAGACCAATATATCACTTGTTTTAGGCAATAGAAAATACATTATATCGCTTTTAAATCTATTTCATAAATAGTAATAGAAAAGTACATTGATATAGAGTTAAAGTTAAATAAAACAAATGGTTAAATACAAAAATGTCACGAGTACATAAGAGTTTAGGCTCAGTAGTTGAGCATTGCCCAATACCACATCCTCCACGGGGAGTTTGGATTCAAAAAATTAAAAAGTAGTGTCCTTGTTTTCAAATATTCTCTCACCTATCTATCAGTATGTTAGCAGGTTTGACATCCCGATGTACAAAGCCCATTCCATGAAGGGCTTTGAGAGCATGAGCTATTTCAACCACATAGAAAGAAGCATCTCTTTCTGATAGAGGATGGCTACAGCGAGATAGAAATCCACCTAAGTCACCACCATTGCATAACTCCATGACCAAAAATAGATTATTGTTATCCTGTAAAAAACAAACTAATGTTAAATAGCTGAAAAGTTTGTTTCATTGAACATGGTTATTTTTAAAAAGTAGCTTAAGGTATAAGGTAGAATCATCACAGTCACAAATATACAAAAAAAAGAAACAATATGGATGAATGAATGTATTTATCACAGAATTGCTTCCCTTCACTAAACTAATAAACCAATTAGTCAAAGATTCCATGGACAAAGACTTTCTATTTTCAGTACACTAAAATGTAGTATTGGTGAAAAAAATAATATTAGTAAGTACCGAATGAATGGACTTTTACAGTACATGAAAACAGTTACCTGAAAGGCATATTGAAGCCTTGGTATCCACTGGCCCGACGAAGTGGCCAAAATGTCCCTCTCATCAGCTGCTCCTGAAACTCTCTTACGAGCTTGTTCTTTGCGCACACTTTTTAATGCATATACATCTCCAGTTTGTTTTTCGCGTACCATCTAAAAATAATTATTTTTAATAATTTTGTTATAAAAATTTACAGAAATAATAATGTTTATGATACTTTGAGTTCCATAAGCACTCATGTGTCTTTTAAATAGTACTATGTTTATACATAAATTATATAAAATCTTACATGTACTTCTCCAAAATGTCCTCTTCCTATGGTTTGTAACACTTCAAAATCAGATAAACAAACTCGAGCACTCCGCAACTCAGCCAAAGCACTTCGGTCTAAAAAAATATTCAATATATTGTCAACTACTTAATATAAGTCTTAATAAAATAATATCAATACAATTTAAATCATAGCAGTTACAAAAAGTAAATGACTGAGTTTTAGCAAAATAGTGATAAGTTATACATACATTTATCAACAAATACACGAACAAGTTCATCAGATTTTTTGACGGGATCTTCATTGCATTCATCATATAAGACAGTGAGAGCATCCAACAAAGCTTCTCTATCTATCTTTTTACTTAACTTATTAATACCACCAGTCACCCTTCCAGTTATTTGACGATTTAACCGTGTTACACGCACTGCAATTGCATCCTTTGAGGGCTCCATGTTTTGAACGGTTTTTTTTCGTTATCAAATGTTCATGCTTTTGTGTTTACATCTATTTTCCCTATCATAAGTATCCACGGCTACCTTGAATTCAAAGGGCACATTTTATACAGCCGTATTAAACTTGAACCTAAAAATAGTTTAGTCGATAAATTGTAGCCGTTACAAAATTGAAATTTGAAAACAAACTTGAAGTTCTGGTATGTCCTACAATGACATTAGTTAATAGTTATGTCAATTGTCATATCTCTTTACCGGCTTTTCCTTGATTTTATGTGAGACTACAGGTTAGAAATCCAACCATAGAGTTATAACTAGTCTAACATATATAATAAATATCACAATCGATATTGCGAATGGAACACAATATATTATTAGATTTTTTATTCTGCAATATCGTAGTTAATAAATATATTTAAAGGAAATTTATTAAATTATAATGGCATGATCGATTATTAATTTGCAAAGCTTTTTTAGTCTAATTAGTTAGTTGCAACTACAAACTTATTTACAATTATTATATACTTTATATATGATATACGTTACCGAAAAATAAAATAATTACGTAATACCGCTATTATTGCATTAATAATAGTTTTATGTCTTTATTAATTTATTTCATGTTTACGTCAATACATTTTCATTCGATAAAGTGTAATTTCTCAAAAATGTATAAGCAGGGGTAATTAAATATTAATCGTGCGATTATCTTTTTGTGCCTTTTTTATAAAAACTTTTTAGTAAATTGTTTTCTTTTAACTATATGGTTAACTTGTGAAGGTATATTATTCAAAACATTTTTTTTATCAATAATTATTATCTTATGTGGAATTATTAAAAATACATAGTTGGCATGAATTGTCCTTTTAAAGTTTAATATAACGTAATTGCATTTGGTATTGGTACTAAGAGCTTTAATTAGACTCTTGCCAGTTATGTAACACCAGTGTCTCATTCTATAATATAAAAGATCGCATATGTACCTTACTAATCATTTATCATCTATATGTTAATAAGATAAGGAAATATATAAAACAAATACGATTTTTAATTAACACATTATTTGGACTTTTGGAGATATTATGGGAATTTGTAAAGGCAAGATTTAAAATTTTTTACGTATAGCTTACAAGTCTTTATCGTTATCTATGAATGAACGTCAAGATGTAAATTAAATGACATCATCGAAGCTTTGCCCTATTCAGTATTACAAATAGGGATGTTTCTTTTGGGGCTTGAGGTCCAAGCTACCAATATTAGTAAACTTAACTAAACAATATACGTACATATGTATGTTGTTTGATATACATATTGGTTAAATTGAGTACAAGTAATAAATTATTAAGGGGCAATACCCTTGCTAACTGTTTCGGTTCTATAACGAAAAACCTGTTCAAAACAAGAGGCAATATTTCTCTCAACGGGTATTCCGTTTACCAGAAGGAAATAAAATTCGTAAACTAATTCCTTGCATTTAATCTTACGAAGCTTCTTCTTAATTTATTTTTCTAAACATATCGCTTTAACAATGAGATAGCACTAATTTGTAAAGATACATATAGTTTGCAGTGGCCTATTAAAAAATATTCAATTGAAGGTACGCACGGAAGGAATTCGAACCCACGGCATAGCGTTCCGTGCTGTCGTTCTACCACTATCGAGTCAAGCGTAACCTTTGATTTTATCCATTTATGCGCCTTTCGCGTAATGTCGCACAGCGCGTGTCATCATTTTTTTTCGATCTCAAATGAATTTTTAAATGTATACATAAGTATATATATCAAGCATTACACTTGCTTTTCTATTATTATAGCCAAACACCATGTTCACGTGATGGAAGGTGAAATAGCCTAACCATAAATACCTATAAACGGTGCGTTGTCGACCTATTTCGGATTTTGGAATCCGGAAATCCAAAGCTGGAACTGAAACGCGAAACTTCACAGCTTTTTCACCTATGGAAAGTTGTTTGGGACGAAATTAAAATTTTCAGACGAAGTTCAACATGTTTTAGAACCATTTAAATCGATAACAGACACAGAAAAATAATAAAGAGATAATCGAACTCACGACCGCTGATTATTAGCTATACATTGCTAAGGTAAAATTAAACATTTGTTTACTACTTAACAGTAGTATCGAGACGTTATCTAGTGCCCATCTTACCCTAAGTTTATAATAAACTTAGGGTAAGATGTTATTAATTATCTATTTTACAGCTAGTCTTTGATGTATAGGACCCGTTTTTACAATATATATACAAAGAAGCGCCCCAATATCTCAGTGGTTAAAGCAATCGTTTCCGATTACCTTACGATACAAGTTAACACAATTCACGTGCAGAATATTATGTAATGTAGGCTAGACAGTTAAACATTTATCGTAACATGTTCTAATTTACAGACAAGAAGGTGATCGGCCTTATGCTTACCTCATCTATGAAGAAGTCAATAAGATTTAATGAAGAAAAATAATATTAATTTGCACATTTACATCGCACACAGCTAGCGGTCAGTGTGCCTTATATTGTTTATAAAACTTGTGGATTTTGTTTCGCCAGCAGTTTTGTTCATACTCAGCTAGAGTGCGGACCTTTACAATTAATTAGAGCACAGTTTTATAGTTGTACGTTTGTGGTGTGCACAATGTCTCTTTTGCAAGGACCGTCCGCGAAACAGGAGGAGATGATAAAGCAGGAGCTCGGCGAGAACCCAGGGGATATTGAACGGGGTGTGATAGACCTTCGCAGCATGTGCGCTGCCAACCCCTATCTGCCACGACCGGAGGCTTTTGGTACAGTTATTTATACCTAAATTAGTTAATATTTAGGTAATACACAATAGGACGTTATTATAGAGGACAAAATAAAATATTAGCTGATTAAGCGATCAGAAAAAACAAATGAACTTAGATTTTTTTTACGCTATTGTCCTAAGTCCATTGTGTGGCATTCTTTTGTGTCGTCGTCCACATATTCAAGAATAGTATAAAAATAGATATAAATACTGAATACCAGTTTGTGTACTTTATGTTAGTGACCCAAAGTTCGCTACACCATCGAGATGATTCTATTTTGAATGCCTTGTCTACATTCTCTTACAAACATTGGGATGTTAAAATGGAAAATGCCACTTTTTCCCGTCCAATACGCTTCAGTCTTTAAACTTGATGAATTTGATATTTGACGTATGTGATTTAGTAATCTCATTGTGGGTGGGAATAATATATTTATTGCTCTATTGTATTTGTCAACTATATTTATAATTTGGTTGCAAGGGATTTCGTTGTGTCATTACTGTTTACAGCTGCAGTTTCGGTAGGTACTAATTTATAACAAGAATATTATGTATATGACTCGTACTAAATAATTGCTAAAACCTTTAACTATCCTATGATAACTAGGTATAGGTTTATACACTGACTGAAGGTTAGGTTTAAACGTTTAGTGTCTTCGTGTGGTCGAATATGCAGATTTAGTGAACGCGTCGTAAGTCTTCTTCATGTACTTATGAAACTACAAAACCTCATCAAAACGTATCCAATCGGGTAACAATGCGTAATAGAAATGTGAAAAGGAAGACATTTTTACAAAGTGTCGACTTACGATTTGATATTTTTATTCCAATCAGTGACTCTATAGTAGAGTACTTAATCTGATATTCCAAAAGACATCTTGGATTTTAAGCGTACTATATAATCATTCGTTTTAATAGTAATTGGGGTACTTGAACTCTTGTCATTAAGATCTATCGTTGTCCTATATTAGTGCATGTTTGTTACGAAAATATAGAAATAAAAAACAAAAGAAAAAATAATGGAAAAGTTTTATTACATGATAATTGAAAGAATGTGTTGTAGTAATTCACCGTTAGCTGATTGACTTTTATACATATTTTAGTTAATTAATAATTTATTTCACCTTGTTCTGGCGTGAAAATTTAATTTTTATAGAAGCTTTTTATATATATATATACAAAAGGACATTTTCGCCATGTTACGGATTTTTTCTTATGCAATTAACTAAACACGTCATGGAAACAATTTTCCAAGGGAATATTAACACGTCATGCTTATATTTTATAACATAAATTATTATTATATTATTTAAATAACATAATTTACTTATAGTTGTGTGTTGTATAAGAATCTGCTCATATATAAGGAAAATACTAAGCCAAGAGATTTTTCATAAATAGCGTTGGCTTTAAGAGGTCTAACTCTAAGCGTGTCCAAGAAATTCCAGTAGGACCGGTCATTCGCTACTGATGTCTATTAATAATTTTGCTGCATATTACCTGTAGGATAACTGGTATGCACATAACTTGAACTTTTCTTAGTGCGCTTTTCAAACTAAAGTACATAGTAGAAAGCCGTAATTTTTGTAATTTAATTATTGCAGTATATTATAAACACTGCCTGTTCGGCTCCATAAATAAGCGTTGCCTAGCAACCAGTCAAGTACTAATGATGCCAGGTTGAAATCCCGTGGCAACATATAATAATTTAGATCGGGAATGTTTGACATTGAAAAATTTAACAATAAACCGGATACACACATTTTTTCGCTCTATATCATATAAGGAAAACGTTTGTCATTTTTATGTTAAAAATAACAAAAGAATACTAAATTATCTTTAAAATATTGAGTAGTATATATATATAAATTAACAACATTAAGAAAGAAATATATTCACAAAGACGAAGGGCCGCAACCACAAAATTAATTTGCCTCACAAAGCTTCAAGACCTTGCCTCAAATATCGTTTTATATTCGATAAAACAAATCTCATTGAATCTTGATCTATACCACGATAAATATGGGATCATTAATTCTTAAATATTTAAGAAAATAAAATTATGCACGTGCATGTATTGTTTACCTTTAGTTAATGAGATAAAAAGCTGGTACCACGTTTTATATCTATTTTACTCGATTAGTGAATCTGTTTAATTCTACGTGCGTTCATATTGTTGACTACATTCGAGGATTTAATGCAATATCTTAAATATTCTACATACGTACGCTTTCGCAAACCACAGCGTGTATTTATATTTCTAATTGGTACTTTCATTTAGTTTTGACAATTAACTGCGTAAAAAAAATGAAGTAAGCCATCATTTCCTAAATTAATGAGATGACAATCATGTTATCTCTTAAAGCTTTCTGTCACAAGAAACTAATTGATCAGTCCTCTTTTTCCTGCTTGGTCAAAAATGTGTTGTCCCGGAACCGAACCCAGGACCGGCTAACACTTATATATTCAGCCACAAGCGGTCAATATAATACACAGTTTCTAAAAAAATTTAATGCAATGCATGAAAAAATTTTTTACCGAACAATAAAGTTTGTTAGTAAATACCAACCGTACGCGTGATCATATTGGTATTTTATAAATTATTTAGTTAGCTCCCCCATGGCTGCTGCAAAGCATCCGAAACGTCGGGCCGAAGTTAAAAATCATTTTCAAATAAGTTTAAGTAATATATCGCGTTTTAAACCGTTAAAGTGTTTTATTTAAATGTGTACCACTCGCGTAAACTATAGACAGTATTTCTTTAGTTAGTTTAATTAAATATCTTGGTTAAATATAATTCGCGTTAAATTTTATCAAAAGCGTGATCGAGTAAATCCGGTTTTAAAATCGAATTTTTATGTTAAACGTTTTATAGCATAAAGAACAATGTTATTATTTTTTTTGTTATCCACAGAGCCTGGTGTTTAAATAAATAAATATAAGTGAAACAAGCATGGGGATGCTTTACCTCCTCTCTAATAAAAAATACTGTGTACATGGCACACACGCAAAAGGTTATTCGCGTTTTTATAGTCGTTTTCCATAATAAATACGATATGCACACACACTCTACATAAGGTACGGTACGAATCATCCGTTGCTCACATTTGCGCATAAATAGCTTATCAAATAGAATAATTATGTTGGTCCATGTTTAGTCAGCTTCCTGATCGTAGGTACACTAGCTAGTCATAGACTAAGAACTAATGATAAAAGACATAGTCTGTGGTATATAATATATAGTAAACGACATAATTTGTATCTGTTCTGTATAAGATTGTCATCGTCACCTCTCACTTTACCGCTTGCTCTGGGCGTTCTTCCTTCTTCTTCTTACACGAATAACCATCTGCCTCAAGGGGTCTACAGTAAACATAGATTTTATTAGACACAGGTATTTTATATAATATAGTGGACTAAAATTACTAATAATTAATAACAGAAAATAATATGTGATAGAAACTTATTAATAGAGATACATTTTTCGATAGTAAAAATAATAAACGTTTTAGCTTCAAATACTGTCTGTAGTTTACGCGAGTAGAACACATTTAAATAAAATACTTTAACGGTTTAAAACGCCATATATTTTAGTTAAACTTGTTTGGTGTCTCATCCGAAACGTCTGGCCAATAGTTAAAAATAGTTTTCAAACAAGTTTGACTAAAATATATTGCGTTTTAAACCATTTAAGTGTTTTATTTAAATGTTTTAGCTTTATTATACTTAAAGATGATATAAATTGATGATTTTTGTGTGACATAGATTATAATAGTCAATAATTTACTCTGAAGTTCGGTATATTACACTCCATTTTTCACATTATCAATTAACGTTCAGCTAACCTTTAAGCACGTCAAAGTAGTGATTATTATAGTTAACATTACGCTAGTAAAACATAGGTAATAAACAAGTATTTTTAAGTATCGCTTTATTTAGCATTGTAAACTTGAACCAGTTTTAAAAAATGCAGGTAACTGCATTAACATAACTTCGAGAATTATCTTCTTGTCGTGTAAACAACATTTATGTAATAATAGTATAAGTATTTACGTTTCGACTTTAACTCAGAAATAAACATTTTTAAACACAATAAATATTCTAAGTGGAATAGTGGTGGTGGTGAAATAACCGCGAAAATTACATCATCCATCTTTGTATCCCACCTCTGGTATTGTTTGATAAATAGGTAAACACATATCGTCTAGTATTTAGTAGGTAGTTTTAGGTTCGGCTGTACATGAGAACTGATTTCATATACACAATATGTATATATAAGCGCGGCTATACCTAATTACTAATTGTTTAGCTATTCTTACTGTTTATTTTATTTTATTAAATTTAACGATTACTATTAGGTTTCTAAGACCACAGATAAGTTTTTATTTATTAAAGCGGCAGAAAATGTTGTTTTTAACATACGTAACATACGGAGAAATATGAACTCTGAAAATTTAAGATCTTGCTATCTCTAAATCCTCCACGGTTTCAGCAGACAACCGCATATTCGAGGTTTTCCTACGAGGATGTCGGATGGACTTCGAAAGGGCTCGAAATAAATTCGAAGCCTTTTGCTACACCCGTTCCCGTTACAGAGATCTCTTTCTTCATAGATCACTCAACGAACCACCACTGAACAATGTTGGGAAATTCTTGTAAGTGTTTTGTATACTTCAATTATAATTGAACCCTAATATTTATTTAAGAAGTAAATATATAATAAGCAAAGGCAGGACTCTCCACCTAACGTAAGAGATCAATTTTAACGATAATCAAATGGCGAAACTGTTTATTGTCTTTGTCACTTAATATCTGTAAATGAAAATAATATTATTATGAACGTATTAATTTGTATTCTCCTTATAATTGGTGTAATTGGAAATATTAGTTTTTTGATATTCTTTACGATTGGTCTAGTTACGATTGGAAATTTGTATATGAATAAAATAAACAAAAATGTAGCCATATTTTTGCGTCATAAATTCTGCTTTGCTGTGATCAGGCATATTTCATTATTATTCATTAAAACGCTAAGGAAGCATACTTAAATGATCATTAATTTGATTGTAAAAATAAAATAACAATGATCACAACACAATATACGTATTTATGACTCATCTTTTCACGAAAATCTCTGTCATTTCAAATGAAATCTTAAAAACGTGACATAAAACACCGAGTGAGTTTTAATGTTTATCGACAGCCATAAATTTTGCGCCAAAACAGAAAAATTAACATTTTTAGAATTCCGGGTTGATAAAAATAATGCTAAAAGAATTCCGGAAAACAATGCAAATTAATTAATCAAGATCAAGAATCGAATGTCTCGAGCCGATTCCTTTAATACGGAAGTAAATGTATTCAATAGGACAAATAATATTTTCACTTCCTGTGTTTACTTGTTATAAAACTAACAGCGCGTCGCAGTTTTACCTGCCCTTTATCTAACATTAAAAAATGGTGCGTAAATTATTCCGTATTTTGCCTTGTCTCTATTGGAAATCTCTCTAAAACCAGGCTTTAGTTAAACATAAATATTGGTCCTTTTATGAACTAAGTAGGGATATTGTCCCTCTATTTTTCAACATTTATATCTATATTCTTCCAATCTTTTTGAAAGCAATATTTTGATAGTGAAGCTTGTATTTTAATCTAGTTGCCCCTAACTTCCTTACAAATAGAACCAGTACTAAGTTCTTAAGGTTTTCGTGTACAGTCCAACGAACAAACTTTCAACCTTTATAGTATTAGTTTGTATTGATATGTGATAGCAGTAAGCAATAGCTTCTCTAAGCCTTGAGGTGGCATTTGCTAGCTAGTTTAGTTGGTTCCACTCCTGCCCACGCAAGTACAAGGTCCACTGCTTGTCTGGTGTTGATACTACCTCTAGCTTACGGTTTCCCTGTGACGAGATTATCTGACATCATTTCCGCCTCATGAGTCTTTGATCCCGTGATCGATTATGACGCAAACAATGATCAACATTATTTCGAAGTTTCATTTTTTTTTAAGTTTATTATGGCGATATTTGAGCTAAATTATTTAGTCTACAGTTCAAATCGTATCTTAAACATATTCTATATTAAAATAATGTTGCCAGACAAAATAATACATTGTCCATTTCATATTTTTTTCGCTATCATAATAACGAATGAAGGAAAAAAAATCAATCAGGACTTGTTATAAGATAATATTTTGCATACATTTTTCGAATTATTAAAAGCGTGATGAACAAAATAACAATATCCGGGTTGCATTGTTTGTTATGTATAAAATTAATACGGATTTGATTTCCAGGGATATTGTGCCGCTCCCCAAACTTACCGATGACGGTCTACGGGTTACCATATTCAGAGTGCGGTCCGGATATCCTGAAAGTGCTGTAGATATATCGGCTACAGTAAAAGCAATTTTGCTCATTTCCGACACACGACTGTTCGATGAAAAAGTCATATTGGGTGATGCGTTTATTTGGGAGGTGGGTGTGACACATGTTTATATCTATTTCACTTATCTGTTTACATGTATTCATCTTTTATGCCCTGTTTTTGTGATTCCAAAAGTTTAGAGCACAAAGAGTTATACTATTGAGGTACAGGTGTGAGTACATATATAAATTGTATTATAAGCGGTAGCGATTACGCTTAAAAATTAAGTAAATAAAAAAAAACACGTGTTCGGTCATCACTCATTTTTTGTGTACCGAATTCTTGCTGCTATTCCTTGAAAAAAATATTCTCATTTATGCACCTTGATAATTTCGGCCTTAAAAAACCGACCTTAGACTATGTTTAACTAGGTTTTAAATTTTAAATGAATATTTAGTCACAAACATTTACTCTGTATTTAGGCAAGCAACGTACGCGCCTCTATGGCTGCATACGTAGCGGCTGGTGCAAATGCAATCCGACGCAGCATTTATCTTGCACAAGGTGCGTACCCGCAGCGCATGCGCAGAATACACGTCGTCGGAGCTCCGGGTCTAGTCGCCTCGTCTCTGAATCTCATGCGATCATGCGTCAACGAAAAAGTTCGCAATCGGGTATGTAAATCAGGCCATTATTCAAGTATTCTAAAATTCCGGTAATGTCTGCTCTCAAAATGGGTTCGGCATAGAATTATAACATTATGTAGATATTCAATGATGATACGAATGGTAATTTCGTGTTTCCTTAAGTGTTGTTCTCAAGCTGATGTTAATGAATTATTCCTACTCTACAACTGCTTTGTTAACACGTCATATTTGGATATTTTGGGTTCCACGTGATTGCATCTTTGTCTAGACATCCTTTTCGCTATTATATAATAATAAATTCAATCAACTCAAAATCGACATTGGCCTTTTATGATTTTTTGATATTTTTAATGTCTTTTGTATATCTAAGGGGGATGCCCTTAATTTTGCCCCCTGTAATCCACGCAAACCTAAAAAGTATAGTGGCCGGTCAGGTCTAGTCGTCTTATCACAGTATATTCTTTTCTAACTTTATACAAATATTATTCACAGAAGCTTATAAAGTTCGATATTGCTATTGAGTTACATTGTGCACTTACTAAAATCTTATTTGAAAGCTGATTCACATTAAGAATGTATTAATTTCAAACACGTTGCCAGTTGAAAATAATGAATGGTAAATTTCAGTATTATCTGCACAACAAAGTCGAAGAGCTGCTGGAGCATTTCCCTGCGAGGATTCTGCCGATGGAATGGGGTGGCGAGGAGGAATCATTCGACGCGCTCAACAAGAAATGGCGACAAAGGGTCGAAGAACTCCGGGACTATCTTCGCAACTTTAACGAGCTCTGTCAAGTTGCGCCGGAACCGAAATACGACAATGATATATACGGGTCTGCCGGCTCATTTAGGAAACTGGAAATCGATTAGAATTCATTTGTTAGCAATAAAATGTCATAAGCGTCGTTAATAGCTCGTGTGTTCAGCAACATAGCTCGCTAATTAAGCCTTAGTATAGTAGTAGTACGTATTTAAGATTGTAATATGCAATTTGTAGTATGATACTTTATAAAAAATCACGCTATTACTTGTAATATTAAGTAGCTATAGGATTAAATTTAAGATTAAATATAACGTCACGAAAGTGTATTTATTATATAAGGTTTAGATATAAGTTAATTATATCACTGTAAATTACAAAGATGATTAAATTGAATTATTATTATTCGACAATTTCTTTGCTGACTCTTCAGCACGAGGTATGCAAATGATGACCATTAATATGCAAAAACTCGTTTCTAGTGTACAGCTGGCCTATCAAACTTGTTGGCGTAAACATAATTTAGCCGAGAATTTAATAAGACTGTGTTTTATTTATCCTTTTCAAATAGACACATGTTTAATGGCTTTAAGCAACCACCTAAGTGCCATCCAGACATCGTGGCTAAGAAATCGAATACCAAAAAATGTATGAAGAACAATAGATGTTCAGAATCGGAAAGCCCGTCTTCGCAACTTGTCAATAAACCGTTGCTAATAAACAGGTAGTTTTTTTATGCTTAATTTAGTCAAAAGATCATAAAAATATTTTATTCTAAACGGTTTTAAATATCCTATCTTGACTCGAGGCTCGAAAAGGTTAATGTAGAGAACAATAAAATGCTTAATATATATGTATAACTATATACAAAATGGACTTCGAAATTAATAATTTTACGTAGGTTAATGTTATCGCAAGCATACGCGGAACTGAGAATTTGGATTTAATTTTCACGATAACTTTTAATAACCGATTGAAATTGTGGGTTTTATTTTGATTCGAAAAAAAAAACATCGTTGAAAACAGGTGCTTACTTTGTCATATGTTTCATACACATTCTAGACGTATATTTTGAAATAATTATTAATTTTAAGGAGTTTTCGAATGATAATGACAAATATAATAAGTTGTGAGCGAGGCTTAAAGTGCAATTGCCCTATACATTAAAGATTTAATTCTAAATTTGGAACAATTAATAATAACTTGATGCAATAATCCTCCTCCTTCCCATGGTCCCACCGACCTTTAGGCCCATACGGATCGAGCCACGACCAAACAATGCAGCGGGTTGATATAAAAAAAATATAAACTCTATTTCTAGGTCCATTGGGCTTGAAATTATCTACATAGGTTCCACATTTGTTTTAAGTCAGATTGATAACACCGAGCAAGGTTTGTAGAACTATTCCCAACTTGCAATAAGTGCGTAGTACATACTGATTTTATGATTTCTTAATAAAACCTTGAATTATTATCGCGAGTAATATCATTACTTAGTTTTTAGGCAAATATACTTATAAATAATTAAGCAATATTTAAACTTCCTAATGCTTCGAGTTAAATACGCATTTAAAGAAGTTTATTTTTTTTAAACATTTTTATATATAAAAAACCGTTACGATTATAATAAGGCCTAAGAACACATACCAACGAAATGTATAATGAGAAAATCATACCTGCGTCAATTTACTAAATTCTGTATTTTCAAGCTCACAAAACTTATTATATTCCTCTTTATACATACTTAGTCCCCAGGGACTTTGTTAGAAAAAAAAATTATTCTGCTCAAGCAAGTTATATTTTAGTGTTTGTTTGATTAAATATGGCCCATAAATCGCTGCGATAATAGCAAATAATCGATTTAAAATAGCTAGTCTGGCAAATTGATTCCAAGTATAGAAAAAAACTAGCTGGTATATAAATGAAGAGGCATGGAGCTATATGTATGGAGGGCATATAAAACTAACAAAAATCTATACTCCAAGATACGATTTCGTAATGAAATAACAAGAATAAGAAATAACCCTAAATATTAAATTTTTTCTGTGTCACATCATGACAAACATTTGAATAACCCTGATATTTTTTTATTTAATATTACAAAAATATATTAGGATAATAAATTTATGAAAAATAGAAAGTAGCCGATTTTGAGACCGACTGAGTAGTACTGTGGATATACAATTTTATTAAAAATAGTTTAATAAATATAATATAAATTTATATATAATTATTGAATAATATTATAACTATTATTTTTAAAAGTCGAAATAGTGCTGGGATAATAAGAGTATTTTTGGGATAATAAGTTGTGATCTCTTATAAAAAGTATAATCTATGGTTCCAAGGTTGACATTTGACAGTGACAATCATAAAAGCATACATAGATGACATATCCTAACAGCAAGTGCTAATGTCATTACGTGGCCCGATGTTGGAGTGTCATTTAATACACACAATATTACAAATACATCGAAAAACATTAATTTAATGCAGCAATAAAAATGAAAAGCTCAAATCGTAATTTAATTTTCTTAGCAATTATCAGTTCCTTGATATCAGCGAGTACAGGTTATACAATAACAGTAGACGCACACGCTGAAGAATGTTTTTTCGAAAACGTAGAAGCCGACACAAAAATGGGTGAGTTAATTTCTCCCTTGATTTACACGTAACTACTGTGCATTCAAATAATAATTGCGCAGAAATGTACTTTAACTGTGCCGTTTTGGTTATTTCATAGGTCTAACATTTGAAATAGCGGAAGGAGGCTTCTTAGATATAGATGTTAAGATCGTGGGTCCAGATGGAGCTATAGTTTACAAAGGAGAAAGGGAATCATCTGGAATGTACACATTTGCAGCCCCCACATCTGGTCGATACACATATTGCTTTAGTAATCAAATGTCTACAATGACACCAAAGGTAGTAGAATTTCATACAATTTAAAACTCTGTTAAGGAAAATAGATACAATTAAAAAAAAATTGTGTAAACAAATATAAAATTATGCTAGAGAGAGGACCACATTGAAACCTTCTTTTTGTCTGTTACTTTATTTTGATCATTGTGGAGAATTGCATGAATAAAACAGATTTTAAAATCTTATGTATTATTTAATAATAATAATATTAGAATATGTTAAATTATGTTGTATGTTATTACAATATACTTAGTAGTATAATGCTTTCTATAGGTGGTGATGTTCAACTTTGAAGTTGGAGATGCTCCTACCAAGAAAACAGGTGAAAAGGATGATGAAGCAAATCACAATAAATTAGAGGACATGATTAAAGAATTGGGCACTACTTTAAAAACTGTCAAACACGAACAAGAGTATATGCAGGTATACAACATTAAAATACTTTCTTTCGAACATTGATAGTTATGGCATTGCCTACATACTTTTAATGCTGAAAAACATAGGACACTGTTATCTACATAACAACACCAGTGTTAATGTGAAAATTGTTATGGTCACAGATGTGACACAGTACGTTAATTCTGAAGCAATGCAGGCATGCATGGATGTCTGTTATTTGTTGGTTTCTTACCAATTCTAATTAGTTTCACATATTTTCTTAGTCTGACATCTAATACTGATCTACTGGTGCCTAATACTGACTTATATAATTTATCTGTACTGCTGTGTTCTGCATTGACTAATCTCTAGAATAATTTGAAGTTTTTTCTAGGCAACAGGACATTATATGATCACCTACTTGCCTGTAAAAAAGCAGTGCACAGATATTTCACTTTATTAGTACTAATACTTGATTTGTATATTTTAGGTCCGCGACAGAATACACAGAGACATTAATGAGAACACAAACTCCAGGGTTGTAATGTGGTCCATATTTGAAGCTTGTGTATTACTTCTCATGACATGTGGGCAAGTGTATTATTTGAAACGATTCTTTGAGGTTCAACGTGTTGTGTAATTGTAAATAGATTTTATATAATAAATTATATAGAAAATTTTCCCATATCTATTTTATTTGAATCTTAAATGGACTGGTTTAATTGTTAAATATATTTGTGTTCAGATCTGTATTGTAAGAGTAAGTTTTTCATTCAGTAAATTATTGTCTTTTTTTATTCCTACGTAAATAAAAAATGTTCAGTCAAAAATGCATCTTTATGTTATATCAAAAAAGTGATCTGTCATAAGAAACATCCCAATATTTAAGCAATTTGATGTTATGTATATTTTCAGTGGTTAACACGATAAAATAAAAGACTCAGTAAAATTGTTTTTTTTTTTATAAAATATAATAACAATATATAGTTTTGATGTAAAAACAACCAATAAATTAACGCCGTAAATAAACAATTTTACATACTTTATACTTTTTCTCAGATCTATGGTCTAGTGAGATCAATCTTTCCAGTTACTAATGCAGATACAACTGTATCCGCGGGAAGACTTACACGGTCTTTATTTGAACCTGGGAGCTCCAGAAGAACGCTTGCCCCACACGCGCTCAACAGACGACTACTACACTAGAGTAACAAAAAAATCAGTTTTAATATAAAAAGAAACCATTTATAATTAAGTCTTAGGTAAATGATCACCTACTTGTCCAGTCTACAGTACAAGTACAAAAATGCTTTTGCCACATAGATACAGCTCACAAAGAAGGAAATATTTAACTCAAAATTCATCCATAATAATAAAATATGTTCCTCAGACAATGTCTATTTTAGGCCATACTATGGAGAATAAGTATTCTCTTTTGACAAAAAAATTGTAATAGTTACCTGGTTGCCTAGCAACGTGGCAATAGGTAATTCTCCGGTCTCTGGGAATTGTAGAACAGCACGCGCATATTCTGGCCGCGGATCTAGTTTTACTTCGCGTCCGAGCCGTACACGCATGCGTGCGAATTCACTCGTGTACCGTGTACATTGACGCAGCGCACGCACAACAAACAGAAGACTGCAAACGTATGCTGATACTGGGTTACCTGAAAGACAGACCTGTATTACAGGGTGCGATGGAATCATTACTCAAAACTATAGTTGACACTTTGACGTGTTATCTTAGCCTCCATAGTTTTGATGCAAAACGCGTTAGCTAGCAGTGACTTATGGTCGAGAAATACGGTGTTTGAAAGATGGGGAAATACAAAATTTAGATATTTCTTAACTTAGTTAAGTAAATTTCAATGAAAAATAATAAGATTCATGGGAGATTAACCTAAGATCAAATATAAGTCCATTTGGTACCTGGTAGCGCAAATATGAATTTGGTTTTTCCTTCGTAAACACACGTTGCAAAGGTACTTGGTTTGCCAGGCTTCATACGCACGCGTCCGAAGTGTATCGTTGCACCGAAGTCCTAAAAAAATAGATCAAAATATGTTTACGTATTGTTTCGTAAGCTATATATTATATTATAGCGTTTTAGGACTAAAAGATAGGTAAATTACTTAACTGTTTTATAGTCTAGTGGTCATTATTGCATGTATGTAAAAGTTAATATGAACTATCTACTGATTGAATTGAGAATGTTCCAATAATATGCAAAATTATTGGAACACAAAGAATAAATAAAGAGTGTGCAAGGTTGAGCGGAAACTCACATTTGCAAGCACTGGTTTAAGCAGATCCCGTTCACCCATTGACACTCCTCCGGTGCAAACCAATATATCACAAGTGGGCAACGCCCGAGCTATCGCACTTGCTAACTCTGCTGGTTCATCGCGCGCGATACCGTAATCCGTGCTCTCGTATCCCTGCTCCCTAAACATATAGTCAATAAGTCTTTCTCATCCGACTCGAAGGACCTTCTTATGGGAAACGGCATTTATAGTCTCAAAAAAGAAGACGCATTAAACTTAAACATTCTTTATTATTCTTCGTTTTGTTAACACTCGCCAGAGAAATTTTGAGTAGATTACGATATAGTAAATGAATTTATTTCATCACCATAATCCAGAGGTGATAATATCACGTGGAGTTAGCAAAATATTGTGCACTTATGGACTTACCTAAGAAGCATTTTTAACATAATCCTATTGGAATCTCTAATATGAGACGGCCGCAGTATTTCTTCTGACGGTTCTTGCAATTCATTGCCAGTGGACAATATAGCTACCTAAAGAATGGATTGGTATAAATACATTGGCACGATTTACTTATCCCGAACGCAAGAATAATATTCACAAGTACTAAGATAATTCACTCAAAGGTTTTTCCAGCCCAATTGTTTCGTTCATAGAGAAGCATGGGTTCGAATCGCGAACAATTATTATTGAACAATATTATTAGATTGTTTTAGTGGGTCATAGAAACTTGATCAGCCGATCATGTCTATATAAATTGATAAGTAAATATGTCGGCAGTAAGATATTTTATTAGTCGAGTATAGAAAAACATTTCTATTTCCTGAGTTGATCTTGCTGATGATTTTAATACTACATACCTTAGGACAAGATCTGACAGGCACTGTAAGGTAACCGGCCCCCGCCAAAATACCTACTTTCGCTGCATCGATAATATCTCCTGAAACACAATTAGAGAATTGGTTAATCATTTAATTACTAACGGTAATAAGTGATTAAAAATTTACTGTGTGATAAAATAATTATACATCGCCTATCTCTGATGCAATGCGTGGATATAGTCAATTCATGAAGATAAACAAAAAGGATATCTAACATATGGTAATAAAGGAGAAGGAAAGATGCACATATATATATATATCGGGCCATCCTGCTCAACATTTGAATTACTTATGGATTTAAATCAGCATACAAATTAACCAATCAAAAATACGAAGACCCTGAAAAACTAATTTTTAGGGTATTAATAATATAAATACCTTTTTCCAAAAGCACAGCTCCCAAAGGTATATCGAACCCAATTGGGCGGACATCTTGATGAGGTTGTGGTGGTACTAAGACCTCTATTTCCAATTCTGTTTCGTTATCTTCTGTGGCTTTCACAAGTTTCGTGTCTTCCACCTAGAAGAAATAGAAGATTTATATATCCATAATTAATTCAAACCCGGTCTCTTTGTTCAAAAAATGTGGGACGGTGCTAACTCTTTTCAATACTCTTTTCTCTTTTCAATTTGTCATATACGACTACTTAAACCATAAACACATATCTAGGAACCAATTGAATAAATAAGTACCAATAACTGTCTGACACTTCAGTTTCGAGGTCGTATAAGTAATTTCATGATGAATTCAATATTATAGATATGACAATATATTAGAATAAGAAAGAGACAATTGATCATGTCGGTAAAGTAAACCGTTATCTCTATAGCCCACAAATATAAAATCTTGTCTGTCAATAAAGTCTGTTCTAATTCTTTCTTTGAAAAGTTCATATTAACGATAAATAAAATAAAAAACCTTAGAAAACAATATAGTTCATCCTGGTGCAGAAACTGATGTTTAATTAATTACTAAAATAAATAGTTACGTTAAAATCTATATCATAACATGTCTTCATTAAGGTACATACGATATACCACAATAATAAGTACCTCAGTCTTATATAAAACTTGTGTGTATGAAAAATACTACGGAAACTGCGTGTTCACAAAGGCAATTACCATTTATTAGATAGGGCAAAGTCATGCTTCGATGATATTCTATAGTGGTTTAATATGCAAGACTATCAATCTTTCATTTCGTCTGATTTCGACAACAGTTTTTGATTATTACTTATTATCAATAACTGTAAATATATTTATAACTAGCAAAGCTGTAAATATATTTATAACAAGGGTTTGTTAGGAACCTGTTGGGCAAGTACGTTTTTGAGGAATATGGACGATATATAATAATATATTTTTATATTGGTAGGTATATTTTTTCTTCGTCAATCGTCTATCTATTTTTGAAAATAAAATGACAAACCTGTACAACACAGTCTGCCCCTGACGGTATAGGAGCACCGGTATTGACTCGTGCGCATTCCCCAGACGAAAGTATTGCGGCTGGAGTGTCACCAGCGGTCACGGCTGATCTGACTTTACGCAAACCCACACCATCCCAACTTAAACAAGCATATCCTGAAAATACATATAATTCCTATTAGATCTTCGACAGATCCCACAGCTGGGATACCGTGATATAAGAAAATATATATTTAATTTTAGTTCCTCTCTCCCGTTAATTTCCTTTTATTCCAGGGTCTTAGCTACATTCACGTGATTTTATCAAAATTAATCAAACCGTTTATCAGTTGAGAATTAAACCAACTTTCTAAAAGGATAATTGCATTCCAAAATAAATTTTACGCTTAGAATAATGATGAAGGCAAAAAACCATTTAATTCAAGGCAAAAAATTCAAGATAAGTAGAAATATGAAATCAAATGGAACAATTTCACATTACTTTCCAGCACAGTTCCACTTATGAACATAATGAATCTAGTTGTAATTATCATTTGGCACATTAATTAAAATGTTGTTGTTATAGCCTTCTGTGATGTCATTTCTTTATCATTTTCATCAATTTGTCTACAAATAATGCATGCATTTTCTAAACGGGGAAACCTCGATTGGGACTGGGGAAAATTTAACACTTTTACTTATTTTAAAGATTAGTTAGGATTAACATTATATTGATAAATATATTACACTGGGGTGACTACAGGGTCAAGGTATGTACCTCTATCTTCAACATAAATCAAATTCATATAGTTTGATATGTTTTTTTTTAATTTTTGTACTTTGGTCTAGTTCTATATAGCTGTACTATATATTAACCATAAACATCTTGACACATTGTTATACATATTTTTAAATATAATGAAGTAAAATAAATTTATACAAAACTTACCATCCTTAACAGACGCAGGGAATGGAGGCATCGGTTCCTTAGCATGTATAGGCAGAGCTGCCACTCTTCCCATGCTATCTTCAATTGGTACCTCTTCAATTCCCTCTGTCCATTGCATCATCACAGCATCAACAATATTAAAGGCTTCAGCCATATCTAGCATGGGGTAGGGGGATTCTCTATGCCTTAATGCAACTTTTCCAACACTTACTTTACTGTGTGTGCATGTATGTTGCATCTGATCATGGACTACTCTAACCTCGGCTAAATCATTAGCTAATAATGACACTGCATGCGACAACACAGGCTTAACAACCTCAATACATTCTACAACTGCCTTCTTGCTACCGGGAAAGTTTATTATCAATGTCTTATCCCTTATACCGGCTGTAGCTCGTGACAGCATAGCCATAGGAGTCTTTTTAAGGCTCTCCAGTGTCATAGCTATCGGTATAGCTGGCACTTCCCTTTGGATCACAGCCTTTGTAGCTTCTGGGGTTACATCTCTGCTACTAAGTCCTGTTCCACCAGTAGTGAGGATTAAATCTATCTTTGAATCGCAGAAGTATTTCAATTCTCTTTCAATTATTTCCTTTTCATCTGGTACAATGATTGTGTGAATGTACGCATCTGGAAACTTTTCCTTTACCAACTGGCACAGAGCTGGACCGGACTCATCTTTAGAATGATCTTTTGAACAAGTATCACTCACAGTTATAATGACAACTGCCTTGACCATTTTTCATATATCTGAAATTTTTTCTTTTACTTAAAGGTACCTAAGATTACACGACATCCAATAGTGGAAGTTCTTGGTTAAATTGTTATAATATGATAATTGTAGGGCACAGTTTAAGCCTATCTTATCGCCCGAATTGTTTTTAACTTTAAACAAGTAAATAAATAACTTTATACTGGTTTATAATAACAAACTCCATACTTACGTTGATGTAATAGCGTATAATTATTGTATTATCAATTGTTTAGCTATTGTATTACAACGTTAACACTTCTATTAAAACTTAAAATTTAGTAAATTGATTGATGCTTCTAAAAATATATTTTATAAGTTGGCACAATTTTATCTACGTAACGAATAGTAAATTGGCAATTAAATTCTGTTTACAGCTTTATATACTACTAGCCGCTATAAATCTACCGCGAACACTGACTATGACGAAACAATATTAAAAGTAAACATAACCTCAAAGGCTTAAAAAAAACCTACTGGCTGAAATCTTTAAACAGCTGTTTTAAAAGCAAAGATAACATTTGGGTTAGTCTGTGATACCAACTGTACGCAAATTTTTATTTCTAAATTTGTCTGTTTTTATTTTTTTTTATATACATTCGTTAAAAAATGTTTGATATTATAGTCATGGACTTTTCCTGGTCTGTAACGTAGTCCAAATAAACCTTTGTTTATATATATGTACAAACATTCAGCTAAAATGATTTTAGCTCCTTATATTTACCATCCTAATGCCAAAAGTATATAGACAATTTTCTGAGTCGATGCCTATAGATTGGCAGTACATTATCAAAGATTCAAATTAAATAAGCTCTTATGGGAAAAGTATATTTTGAGATTAAGGAAATGTATTATGAAGATATAAGCCATGTTTTAAATAATAAAAAAAAAACAAAAGCAGAACATGATTTTATTATTACTTATTTTTTAAATATAAACAAAACCATAATTTACTTAAACATACGTAACACTTTGAAACATTTACAATTTTTAATCATTATTTAGTTCAAGGGTTTCTTGATCCATATCGATGAGTTTACATGCGTCTATTAACTTCGAGAGTGGAGCATATCGCCTCAATACCCGAGCATTTCCTAAAGCTATGAACTTGTGCTTCGCCCTGGTTACGCTTACAGCGAGACGGCGCTGGTCGTTTAATATTTCTCCTTCCTATTAAAAAAAATTAGTACACATTATTAACAAAGTTAAGTTTTTCTCTTCCTATATATAATACTTGTGCCCGGATCAGAATCAGTAGAAGTTATTGGTAGATAACATAAAATGCGCATGCGCCTCTAAGGTTCGACTAATTCAACAACAAAAACTCGCTATTGGTTTACACTATTTCATGCCCATAGGGCAATAAATTGGTTCTGATGATATTTTAATTTCAACGTAAAGTACTTTTAACACGCAACAAACATTTTTAACTTCTCCTGATAATGTGAAGTCAGGAACCATTTCTTATTCATGACGGAATAGGTTGGTAGAATTGTATGTATGTCTGATAATTTTAATATTTTTCACATGTTATTGCACATGATGGCACTATATAAATTACAACTCGAATATAAATTTCGTCACGGTAGCCAATTCACGGTAGAACGGAACGCTGTAAATGCCGGTTCAAGCCTGCCTATGACGTAATATTTTTTTTAATTTATAATCCGTGAACGTCTTATTTTATATATTTATATTTTCATATATGGAACATTTTTAGCGTAGAGAATGACATATTATTATTATATATTGTCTGTAGTTAACGCGAGTAGTACACATTTAAATAAAATACTTTAACGGTTTAAAACGCAATATATAAATACATATATAAACCGTTTGTGTTTTAGTTAAATATCATTATTATTATATTTGGCCAAACATATTGCATTTCTATATTTGGCAATAACATAACTGACCTTAACTTTATCATTAGTCTCCCGCTTAGTGCAAGAGTACAAGATGACCGATTTATCTCGTCCTTGGAACTGGTCAACCGTGCTGGCCTCTACGCGTAACTTTGACAACATCTCGCGTAATAACGACACTTGGTCTCGATACGGTGCTATTACCCCTATATCAGAGCTTTGCACACCTATCTGGAAAAACAAATGATTTTAGTAAATTATGTGAACTCAAGGTTATGGATTTTAGACTATTTATATTGAACTGTTTGTAGTTTACGCAAGTAGACACATAAATAAAATAATTTCATGCATCACAAGTGTGGTATCGTTTGTTTAACTTATACTTTTCGCGTTTAAATGAAACTTTCAACGGTTTTAAAGGCGCAATGCATTAGTTAAACCTTATAATGTTTTTACTTTCACAATTTATCAGCAGCCATAGACACCGCGAGATTAAAGATGGAGGGTATCTCAAATGACAAAGTAAAAATTGCTACGCTAGCGCCATCTGTTCCGCCGTAGTTGGTATTTCCCGAAACTGGCTTCTTTGTTGAATTGATTACCGGTGTCCTTTCGTTAACCAGTATGTTAATTCGCGTTAAACTGTTGAAATATATTTTATTTAAATTCGTTTCAATCCATGTTCTACCGTAGGGCACAAGTCGTCTCTTTCATACGATCTAGGTATAAAATTCATAATCTCCAATATAATATATAGCCAGATTATTTTGCCTTCTATCGAGTGAACCCCAAGTTTGTCCTAATGATAAAAAAAATCACCTCTATAAATGTTCTAGCGAGAATGACAGCTACTTTAGCTTCTGCAATATTTATAAGCCCTTTGCTGTTGACATCTGTCGACTCGATGTTGAGAAATACTGCTGCGTTGGCTGCTTCTAAACTGCATGCTTCAAGAAGCCACTTGCTGCTATGTAGTCTTGATAATTTCTGTCAAAACATATAATGGTCTGTAGAAGGGCGTTTTGAGTGGCCTGTTGAATATTATTGAATTTGAATTTACATTATGATGACTAAGAAAAAGCGAAATTGATAATCAATTATGTTTTTGATCGTCCTACCTTAACATCGATGCTCATAGTAGATTCAGCTACAGTTTTGCTAGCGCACTTCAGCCTTTGACTGTACGCTACCCTATTTGCAATATCAACTAACCCCCGGTTCATACGATACTGAAGGCGAAGGGTACACGTCGATTGGTCACCCATGAGTCTATGGAAGAGGCTTTCTTCCATTCCAAAGCGTCTGGAAGGAAAAATTATTTCAGTAAACAGATTAGGTTAGGTTATTATTATTACAAACTAGCGACTTTGCATGAAAACATTGTGGACACGGTAATATTGTTTATTTTTGCACACAACTTCCTCAGCTTTATATAGTATCCTCATTACCTCGACGTCGTCCGCGTTCCGTGATTCTTGCAAGTTAATCTGAAAAGATAGCATATAGCGTCGCGGACTTTTTTTTAATAATTTGAAAACGTTTTTGCAGCATCGGAAACTCATAATGATGAATCATTTTCGCATTTTTTTTTACATTTGTCGCTGTATCTTCGCTTGTATTGGGCACAAGGCGCATGTTTCATACCCTATAGCCTTCCTCGATAAATGCTCTAACCAACACAAATACATTATTCCAATTCCAACTCGTAGTTCCTGAGATTAGTGCGATCAAACACAAAAACAAACAAATTCTTCAGCATTATATATATATAATAGTATATAGATTAAATCCTAAAACACGCAAAACTGGAGGATATTATGGGGGGTGGAAATGGGCTGGGGGGATGATTATATTATAATTAGTCAAAATGTCGAGTCGAATTGTATACCTGGCTGCTTTGCTCTTAACAACGGGCGGCAATTGTTCCGGATCACCAACAAGTACGAATCGTTTCGCAGCGAACAGCGGACGGAGTACAGTACTTTGTAGCACCTGAACAAAAATATATAGCTTGTGTTAACTGATGGTATTAATGCCTAGTAAAATTTATGCTCCTTACTCTTTTAATTATTATTTCTTTATCTAAGCGAAGAACGCACAAAATCCGATGACGTCATACACAAGTAATGGCAAGAGAACCATTTCGTAATTATGACAACTGATCTTAGCTAAATGGTTGCCTTATATAATTTTTTTCTTCAAACTATATTAAAATTTAAACTATTCGTATACAAAACCCTACTTCACTGTGACATTCGAAAAAAAAATGAGTTGAACGACACATGAACGACGCGATGAAAATTAAATAAATCAAGAAATGGCACAGAACAAAATCTGTGGATTTTGTTTTGATATAAAAAAAAATTACCTGCGTTGCTTCATCTACGATGCAGATATCAAAAGTTGTTCTCGATAGAAGAGCATGGTTAGCCCCCAAACATGTCACTCCCACGACATCCTACAAGTAAAAGAAAAAAGAGAATGAGTCTTACAAAATGTACTACACTTTTTGTTACTATAGGAATCACATGCAATTTTTACTAATATCGGTACTAAGAAGAAGAAAACTCGTATCAAAAGCTTTAATTATTTCACAAAAACCAGCCGTTTGTTGTTTAAAACCAGCCGTGCACCGTGCAACCGTGGTCACGGGGAGGCTGCAGCAAAGCATCCGAAACGTCGGGGCGAAGTTAAAAATCTTTTTCAAATAAGTTTAAGTAATATATCGCGTTTGAAACCGTTAAAGTATATAAATTTAAGAAATTACAACACGAGCAGGACTTGAACATCCATCCACATCCACAGCGTCCGTGTTTTTGCTCAAAACAATTAGTGTCCTCGAGGAATTTTTTTCAACCTATTATTATATGCACCTCTCGCGCAACGTAACAAGACTCGTATCCTTTCTAATGAGCTCATTGGTTCAATGGTAGAAAATTATCGACAAATCGATGGAGTGGGATCGACTCCATACGGGTGCACGGGTTTGCAACCTAGGACTTGAAAAAACACAAATTCTAAAGTCCCGAAGATGTGTTAGATAACTTTTTACTCGAGGCTTTCTCCCTTGACAAATATTGTTTCGTATTTAACAAATACTTACCATCGAGTCGTAGAGATCCGATAGATCCTTAGCACTTTTGCAGTTATTTGTGAGCGTCGCTTCCGCCCTGGATATGAGATTTGGAGCAATACGGGATGAGGAGCCTAGTCTTAGCACACGCATTGACTCCGGTAATCTAAAATAATTTATATGATTGAGAAATGATGATAACAAATCGATCTTTTTCACTTGATTATTGCACATATGCTGCTGTTTGTTGATTTACAATAATATTCAACAAGATTATGAGCTGAATAAAACTTGGATGGAAAAATATTATCAACAAAACGTTTGTGTTATAAATAATAGATATACAAAAATATTATAATTAAATCATAGATGTATAATAATGCTAATGCATAAGCAGACGATCAAATCATCTTCAGGTAATGTCTTTTAATGACAATCTAACAAACCTGGTTAGCACTGTATCTACAGCAGAGTGAGTATGAGCTGTGACTAGGACGCGTTGTTTCAGAGCAACTAGCATTTGTATGAGGACGCTAATTGTTTGGGTCTTACCTGTAAGTAAAAGCAAGTAAGAAAATTGGTTTATTATCATTAAAATATTAAAATGCGAATAATTTATGTCCCTGTATCCATTTATGTAAATCTTCAGATGGACTGAATAATTTCGGACGAAACTAGGCCAACACCTTATGAATACTTAATATTGAAATAGAATTTTCTAATTTCATTGAAAATAGCTGAACAAAATTTGAGAATATTGTTCAATAGCCTACATCTTACACCGATAGATAGCTATTTATAATATCTAATAAGGATTAGAAAACACTGGCATAACTTTAGTCTATTCATCAAAACGAGTTAATAGAGCGTTGTCTCTTTCCCACAATCCTATACAAAGAACAAGGAAGAAAATTGTCATAAGTCAACTTAACAGATAGAGATATTCATATTAACTCACTTTGTTGATCAGATTGCAGTTGTACATATGCAACTAAAGGTACATACCAGTTCCAGGCAATCCCTGTAGTAAAACATAGTCGTTAGCGGAGAGCGCTTTCAGTACAGCACGTTGTTGCTCTATATTTAAGCTTCGCATTAACTTCGAACCGATTCTACCAACTTCACGGGGCAACTTTTCTATGAATTCCGGTGGATCCTTGTCAATAATTAACCTGTAATCATCAAAAATATATTTTAAAATCATTATGTAATCCTTATATGTGTGAAATGCCGTTTCCCCCTCGCGGGGCATGAGGCGAACACATTTCTGTGTCCGTTTCACTGATTCATTCTTTAACAGGCAAGTATTTGATCGGACTTCTGTGCCCTGCCTAGCGGAAACAATTTTTTGTTTCTCTGAGATTCGAACCCAGGACCTCTCGCGCCTAATGCGTTTAATAATTTGGCTACAGAGGCGGTCAGTACTATAGGCTATATTTAAATATATGATACAAGAGCAATATATATACTCAAAGCAATGATGCCTTCTTTATGTTCTATATTATTATAAAGGAGCATAGACACGGATGGGGTTTGCTTGATATAGGTATTTTTGGCTTTCGATATTCGAAAATCCACAGACTGAAGCTGAAACGCGAACTTCACGACTTTTCAATCAGTGGACGGTGATTTGTGACCCGGACGGAATGTTGGTATTCCAAACACCAATTTAATATCCAGATGTCCAGATTTTTTTTTAGATTAAATAACAATTTGCTATACACTGGACCAACGAGTCCATCTTAACGCAATATTTATAGATAACTTACTTCCTAAGCCGAACTGCCCGATCGCTGTCCTCCATAAGCACTCCCAAATTGGTGAGGTTTTGCACAGACGCGTTATATGACTCGTAGGTATCTATGTGAAATGTTGAATGTTTGTGTCGTTGGGTTAGGTTTCTGGAATAACGAGATTTTTATTACCCAATAAAAAAAATATTTTAATATAAGCTTATAAGAAAGCTACTTTATCTCTAAAAATAAATAAATAATACACGAATAGTTAGAAAAATATGTATAACTTAATGCACGAGAGGTGCATGTATAGGTTGAAAAAAATCTACGGTCACGTGTTGGATACGGTCAAATGGTTAGAGCAACGGCACGGAACGCTATAGATGCCGGTTCAAGTCGTGCCCGTGTTTAATTTTTTTTTCAATCTAAAATTAATTTTTAGTTTAAAGTATTTATGGAAAGTTAATTGCTGAAAATGCACCGGAAACGTCAAATCGTAATTGTACATTAAATAACTAATATTGAATCTAAATTAAACTAAATTGAATCTCTAGATTACGCGCGTAGTACACATTCATTAGTTAAACTTATTTTAGCCGTAGGTAATAGAATTTTCAAATAAGATTAACTTTTAATATTTCGCGTGTGTTTTGGTGTGTGGTTAAAGTTTAAACTACAGACTATATTTAATAATGACGTCGAGTCTGTGGCAGTAATAGATACCTTTCCAATAAAATATGTATTTCTCTATGACTGGCGAGAGTTACCACTCCAGCTGCAATCCAAGGTCTATCATCCAGACTAACTATTGAAAAATCACCTTCTTTTGGACCGTTTATGTCTTCATTATCTGAAAAGGAAAATGTCCTACTACAGTAAATAAGTATTTTTAGGTTTTATTATTTTTTATGGTTGAGGAGGACAGTCAAGCGCAGGGTTCCCTTGCTGATCGGTGAAATATACCAGCCATCCAATTTCTGCCTGTGTCATAATTTTCAACCTAAATATATATTTTCAAATATATAATTCCCTTACCTTTTTCAGACCTCTCAAAAACATGAGCGTATCTGTCTTCTATTGTTTGCACTGATTTTAGTTTTAAACTTGCCGCACAAGTGCCCCGTATAGCCCTGGAAAAATATATTTTAGTATTAAGTACTTGTATGTTTAAATCAAAATCAAATCCCTTCATCTTTGTAACATTAGCTGTTACCCCCGACGCATTAGTTGCATTAAAAGAGGAATAATTATGTCATACATATTTTTTGATTTTTATAATTTATAATTTTGGCATTTTTTTCACATTTATCGCTATATCTTCGCTTGTAATACGTTTGTCTCAGTCAAGTCTTCTATCATTGTTTTTCAGGCTGTTCGGACGACGTGAGCGAGAAGAGGTTCTCGACGTTTCAAAACCGAAAAACAATGATATGGTGAACGATGGCCGGTGAAAGCTTTGTTTGCTGAGGCAGGTACCAAACAGCCTGTATAACGTTTACCGTTTCTTAGCAGAATCAGTCCACAGAGCGTGTAAAGGCGAATTTGACATTTGCGCCTTCTCCTCCATTTTGAGCAAACTAGTCCAGTGCAGGAAGTACGAAACGTGTTCTTTGGTCAAATGACCGAGAGCGGTACCACGCAGTCTCGCGAGGGGGTGTGTTTCCGAGACTTTGACGTCGTTTGTGTGCCTGAAATTAATTTATTAAAAACCAATGACACATCCTCATAGACTAATTCAAACATGAGATTGCAATAATATTAAATACTGTCTATAGTTTACGCGAGTAGTACACATTTAAATAAAAAACTTGAACGGTTTAAAACGCGAAATAGTACAGTCTCCCCGTGACCACGGCTGCTGCAAAGCATCCGAAATGTCAGGCCGAAGTTAAAAATCATTGTCAAATGAGTTTAACTAATATATTGCGTTTTAAACCGTTAAAGTGTTTTATTTAAATTGCCATAATATTTTTAACATATCTTATCGATCATATGCGATAACATACCAACATGTAAAAATATTTTAAAAGTCTAAAAATCTAAAATAAATTGAAAATATTTTCGACTCGATCAGGACTTGAACCGGCACCGTCAGCGTTCCGTGCTGTCGCTCTACCAATTGAGCTACCTTATGAGAAAAGCACATAAACTTGGGCTGATAGCAAAACCATTGTTGGGTGTTATTATTCCCACAAGTGGGACGCAATATCATAAGCTGCAAGAATAAGAGTCCACATGAAACAACATATTACATACACAGAGACTTACCACAGATGTAAAGAGCAAAGGGTCAAGTACGGGCATTTGGTACAAGCGTTTTCGTGGTGCACTGGTTCTGGTAAGCTTTGTTGGAGTAGCTTTGACGCCTCTTCAATGTCTACTAACTCCTCTAAAGTAAAAAATATATGTTAGAAACATATTTATTTCGCTTATAATTTTTTATTCTACTTCTAAAAAGTCGTAACGTTACAATTTATTATTTATATTTTTTTTTTATTCAAGATCATCAGAACATCAACAGAACAGAACACTCATCACTTATCAATATATATTATTTTGTACAAGTCTTTTATGTTAGATCCAATCTTATAAATATTGCAGCAGTAGTCTTTACCCTTACAACTTAAATAAGGCTTAAATAAGTTTAACTAATATAAATAGCGTTTTAATTCGTTAAAATGTATTATTTAAACGAATTTTATTTTTAATACGATTTATTATTTCATACCTAATCGGCAAAGATTGATGTTAAAAAAGCAGATGTAACTTTTTCTTCTTACCAGTTTTAAGACTCTGTGGCCCCGAAGCGAGGTGCTGTACAAGCTCATTTCGGAGTAAGAGAAGATCACGTCGCTCCGGGTATCCGCAACTGACTTCTCTCAAGTCCACTTGATCTCTACGAATAATATTTTATTATAAGGCAAACTTGATATATAGAATACTAGTTGTGCCCGCGACTTCGTCCGCGTGGAATAATGGTGTAACGGTATCTTAATATGGCGCAACTGTTATAATGAATGGGTCGTAGTTCGATCCCCACCAGGTCCAATATGGTTCAAATAAAAGGTAGGGATATCTAAATTTAGTACGGGTCCCACCACTGTCCACAGATTAATAAGCCACGAAGTTTAAACATTTCGGTTTCAGTCTGTGGATTTTGCGAATATCCAACGCCAAAATAAGCCGCTAGCGCATCTTGTTCGGATGTTTATATGCCTGGGGTATTTCACCTACCATCAAACGAACCCCATTTTTGTCCTTCACTATAATAAAAAAAAGTTTTATTTTATTAAACCGTAATAACTCACTTCAAATACAAGAGTAAGCCTCTTTGCATCGTGAGTGCGGGGTCTTCGTTTTGCTGCAAACTCAGCATCATTCCATACAAAACTAATTGGCCGCGGTGTTCAGCAGAACCAGAGGCCCTACCGCTTTTCAACTCCAGTGGAACTATTTCCCTATGCTTTCCTATAATAGGAAAAATAAAAAGCCTGTAATTAAGTCTGTAGTTTACGCGAGTACACATTTAAATAAAACACTTGCAACGGTTTAAAACGCGACATTTATCAGTTACTTCTTGGCCGGACGTGGCAAATAAGTTGACTTATATATTTCGCGATTTAACCCGTTAATTATAATAAGTGACAAACTAGAGCTAGACATGAATGAGACATGTAAAAATGTTTGTTAGTATATAACGCTGCGAATCTAACCATTTTTTAGACCGATTGGGATAAATGAAACATTTCAAATAATAATCTGTATTATTTAAATTGTACTGCTCCAGAAAGGAACGAATAATTTTCCAAATCGTTCATATAGGCGTAGAAATTGACAGGTGTTCGGCTTACTATACGGCAAATGACACCGAACGCTTTTTGAGTTATATACAAAATGTAAATAAAACATTAGAAATTACATAAAACTGGATTTCTGTCTGCCTGATGATTCAACGAAATTGATCGATTTTATTAATAGGCAATAGTAATTATTGCCTTATTAATTGCCTATTAATAAAATCTTCCGTGTCCATTCCGCCCGAAAAAAAATCCCAGGTTCCGATCTTTGACCTCACTAAGTTAATCAAAGTTTTAACCGTTAAGATACAGCTGTCGGTCGATTTGTATACAATATTTTTTTTTATAAATCATACTCACCTTTTCTATCATGCACGGTCACTTGCAAGGTAGCATCTATCTTCCCCTTCAAGCCAAGTTTTGGACAGCAAATATTTTCTTCTATATCCAACACATCATCTATGTGGCCATTCCATTTAGCTGTTTTGTCCTTCTGAAAACAAAAGATACATATTATATTCAAATCCCGTTGTCTCCCGTGCATGGGAGACACACTTTTGTGTCCGTTTCACTAGTCCGACTTCTGTGTCCTGCCTGACCGGCACGATCTATTGTTTTCCCGGGATTCGAACGCAGGCACTCTAGCGCTTAACGCAATGCTAGGCAATATGTTTTAACAATATATATTAAGGGGTCAAAACTAATTAATGAATTAAAAACAAAGTGTAACAGATTTTGCAAGAAAGTATCGTTTCCTCAGTATAGGAACCCAGGACTTCTTATGTTAATACGTTTAACCATTAAGCCAATTAATATGTATAGTAATATTAGAGTTACTTAAAGTTCCTTTGTTTGTTTGAACGCGCTAATCTCAGGAACGTATGAATCGAATTGAAAAATTGTTCATGTGTTGGGTGGACCATTTATCCAGAGAGGATTTAGGCTATATATAACATCACGCTGCGAAAAATAGGAACAAAGGTCCAGCGGATTTTATGAAAGACCCGAGGAAGATCAATAATTTTGCGTGAACTGTGAAAACGGTTCAAGAAACGAAGAAATTTTGTACAATAGAATGATTCCTCTTTAAATAATTTAAAAAGACAACACATAACCTCGACTAGTTTTTAAGCTTACTCGCGAGAACAAAGAAACGAGAACAACGTCGTGGGTAACAGCTATATTATTTAAATTAAACTTGCGTTTGAACAGCTTACCAATGTCATATTATTGTTGGTAACATATATCTGCATAAACTCTGCGAGTGGCGTTATATATTGCTCCATATTGGTGACAGCTTCCATTTCACTGATGCCCGCATCAAATAACATATGAAGAGACTCCTTTATTATACTTTCACATGTTCGACGCAGATCAACAACATTGGATATATGCTGAGTAAGTGCCTTTTGTACTAGTTCGTGTATCAAGATTCCCACTGTCATCTGTTGATAGTAAAATTTAGTTTAAGATCATAGATGTTAGTTAAGTTGCAAAGTTTAAAACACTTTTAACTGTTTAAAACACGAAATATATTATTTATTGTTAACTATGCCCCGACAGGGTTACTAATGGACGCCTTGCGATGGTTACTGCAAAACATGTCAAATTATCAGTTTAATTAATGTTTTGATCCGTTAAAAGTGTATTTGCGTAAGCTACAGACGTAATGTGTATCCTGTTGTAATGCTAATAGTACTGTACTGTAAAAGAAAAACAAAGGGCTATTATCAATTTAATTCATATATAATATAATATTTAATGTCAGAGCATGACATGCCACACCCAAACAACATTTTATAAGAATGGCGCTGTCGATAGAATTTTGGCTTAAGAAATTTGGAGACACGTTATCCAGATAGAAATTTGGTAATTTTACCGATAATCTGGATATTATCCAAACTTTCCAGAAATTGGAACTAATATTTTAAAACAACATAGCAGTAAATGATTTCAAAACATGTTAGTTCCACAAAACATTAACCTCACGGGCTCATTATTCAATTATAATAGCGATTATTAAATTCTATCCCACAGCTGGGACTCAAAAGTGTGGTAGAAGGCATACTGAACCATTGTGGTATTAGTAGTATTAGTACTTACAGCAACATTGGCTGCATCTATTCCCTTCCAGCGTTCTTGTAATATGGCTTTTCGTTTACAGAATACACCTGCCACCACACTCGTGGTAGATATTAAATAGTCCGGCCTGAGAGATAGCAGTCCCGAAGTGTTATTTACTGAATACTGGCCTTGAGCATTTCTTGCTGCCAATACACTTATAATTTCTCCTGATTGTAAAGGTGTGTTTATCCTGTAATATTATACATATTTTTTTATAAATATAACAATTATTTATAACATTATTATAATTTAATATATTGAAATAAGAGATTAAAAATCGATAATAATTAAACAAACTGACTAAAGCAGGACTTGAACCGGCGTTCTCAGGGTTCCGTACTATTGCTCTAACCAATTCAGCTTCTGAGTGCTATTGGTTAGAACAACAACACGAAAAGCTGACTATACCGGTTCAAGTCCTGCCTGAGTCGTAACTTTTGCAATTTACTATAGATTTTTGATACTATAGACATGTGAAAAATATTAGAGTTTTCAAATGTTAAAAAATTAAATTTTCTACCTACTATAATAGGAGTAAAGTATACAGAATAAATTTATTTAATGAATTATTTTTAATAAAAGATTATTTTTTTATAGTATCCAACAATTGTTTGCATTTATAATACTATTATAGCATAATGCAAAAATGGGTCTTACCAAACACCTTCCACATAACAAGTACATCTATTATCAGCACTATTTTTGAGTCTTAATTCCAATTTAGTAGGATAATTTTTCAGTGATAATATTTCACATCGCTGTATTGTACTTAAATCTAGGTCTTCCCGGCCATCCTTAAAAATAGAATAGAGAACAATAATTCATATATTTTTTTGAACCAAACAGAATCGGGTAGAGTGCACTACATTCTCCAGAGCAAATGGGACACTCCCATTCTGGGGTGTCATGCAGTCATGGCAATCAGTTGAGATTATTTTAGAGGGTATTACCACCTCTCTCATAGAGCAAGGCTCACAAACAAAAATAGCTTGGATGGAATGCTACACTCAATGCGTATAAGAATTTTCAGTCTCACTAATAAATAAAAAGGGTGAACAACAAAAATGCCATGATTGCAGCTCTCTGCGAGTGGAGCTTTGTATTAATACAAATACAATTATCTATAAAACTCATATTAATATGAGTCTTATAGATAATTATTGTAGGTAAAGGATATAATGTTTCTTACATCAATTTTAATAAATAGTATATGTAATATATATTTTGCTTACATCTTCAACTTCTTTGATATCCCACTCATCGCCAAAAAGATCATCAACATTTTCTTCATTATCAAAATCTAAAACTTGGGTCGATGTTATAATTTTGCTAGGTGATGTTACGATTTTATTATGAGCTTCTTCCTTATTGTGCAATATTGTATCTGTAATGAAAATACATAGATTGTCAAGAGCAGAAGTTTGGTAGCTGTAATTGACTTATATATTCATTTTATAATCACAAAAATAATATCAGATAAAGTATAATTTTAAAATTGCTTACTTTTAGAAATATCATTACAACTGGGCATTGTTTCATTGGCATTTATTTTTTCAGGTGTTTTCAAAACTTTATTGTGAAATAAACACGTAATTCCTGTCTGTATATTATCTTCAATTTCATGATTGTAATCTGATAAGGGTGACCTTTTTTCCATACAATGTTCACTATTTGATTTATCATAATGAGGACTAGGCAATTTTTCCTTGTTTTTTTTACTTATAATTTTAATTTTATCACTGTCATCTTGAATCTTATGTTTTTTAGCCTGGTTAACCCTTAAGTTTTCTTTCCTTGGTGAAGTTTTAGTCAACTTCGGTAAATCAACATGTGTTGGAGAAATTGCTTTTCGCTTTGCAACTTTAGCTTCACCTTTTGTTTCACATTTCGTGACAGTTTGAAAAGGAGCAGGTTCAACTTTAAAGAAATTAGTAATTGATTTTTGGCTTTTTGGTGGTTGTGTCTGAGACTGCAAAATTACAATTAAAATCAGAAGAATATACATTCACTTAGGGTAACATATTACAACTTGTGTGTAGATAACTTAAAAGTCATCAATCAACTAAATACTTTACTTGTAAAGTTATTATTATTACTCGATATATAAAATAAAAACACAGTGAGTTATGTAACATCAAAATGTAGTTTCAAATTACTTTTATTAATTGGAAATATAATTTTCTGCCTTACCTTTTTTAAACTCAAAACCTTTCGCATTTTATTAATAATACTAACATCTCCTCATAAAATAATGGTACAATTCAATAAAATTAAGATGCACACTAATGATATTGAGAGAATACTATGGTTTTAAATATGTACCTACAAAATTATGATTTTAAAATAAAATTACACTTAATAAATAAGCCCGCGAAAATAAAGCATAAAGAGATTGATACATGACATTTGAAATAATGAACTCGTTGTTAAAAATTCCCTTCAAATTTGACATCACAGATGTAATCAACACAATACGATTTACCACAGAGTGTATATAGAAAAATATTTATTTCATGATCTTATTGCTGTACATTTTAAGGTTATGTTTACCATTTCAGTTATTGTATTATTGGGGCTATAGAATATATAATGTCTCGAAGACCTGAACATCAAGCTCCTCCTGAAGTGGTAAAAATATAATAATTATAACATAAATATTATAATTGACAAAATATAATATATTAACATATTGTTTGTAATATTAAATTGTTTACATTTTTTTAGTTCTACAATGAAGATGAAGCTAGAAAATATACCCAAAAGTAAGTAATTTAATAGGCCTACGGTATTGTACTACAAATGTTTTATTTACACACTTTCTTCAGTTCCAGAATAATGGAAATCCAATCGCAAATGACAGAGAGGTGTATAGAACTATTGCTGCTACCAGAAGATACCCCATGTTTACTCTTAGATATAGGTTGTGGATCAGGACTCTCAGGCACGGTTCTAGAAGAAAATGGTCACATGTGGATAGGGATGGATATCTCAAGAGCTATGTTGGGTTGGTTTATATTTCAGTTAATACCTACCCTTAACATACATTTTTAAATAAATACACAAGAAAGTCACAATATTTTTTCAGAAATACTGTTGATATTAACTTACATTATTTACTGTACTCTCTCTTCTAGATGTTGCCATAGAAAGAGAAATTGAAGGTGATGTAGTTTTAGCAGACATGGGTGAAGGAGTTCCTTTTAGACCGGGCAGTTTTGATGGTGCTATTTCCGTATCAGCTCTGCAGTGGTTATTTAATGCAGACAAAAAATCACATCAACCTGTTAAGAGGTTGTATACATTTTTCAGCACGTTATATGCAGCATTAGTAAGTATAAAACCTAAAATATATACTTGGTAAATTGTATTATATTAAAAATGTATAATTTTTTTAGTCAAGATCAGCAAGGGTAGTGTTCCAGTTTTATCCTGAAAATGAGAGCCAACTTGATCTTTTAACATCACAAGCAATGAAAGCAGGTTTTTATGGAGGTGTGGTTATTGATTTCCCGAATTCAGCAAAAGCAAAAAAGTTCTTCTTGGTTCTTATGACTGGCGGTGCAGCACCATTACCAAAAGCTTTAGGTATAACATTTTTTCCTTTTTGTGTTCAGGTTCATAAGCTTTCTTTATTTTACATTTACAATTTGTTTATTAGGTACAGATGAAGAAGATGAACATAATTTGCAAGTAAAATATGCAAGACGTGAAGCATCAAAAAGGGCCAGAGGCAAGCCATTAAAGAATACAAAAGCATGGCTTTTAGAGAAAAAAGAAAGGAGGAGAAAGCAAGGAAAAGATACTAGGCCTGACACAAAATATACTGGGAGAAAAAGAAGTGGACGCTTCTAATGTATATATTAAACAGTTTTTTACAAATTAATTATATGCTATTACAAAATATCTTGTTATCTCTTAACAATATATTTCCAAACAGTATCAACACCATGGCCAATAGTTTCCATTGGCACCATATTTGGTAAAGGAAAACGGCAAGCAACCACTGTTGTTCCGTTATCAACTTCCAATAATAATTTTCTTTCAAATTCTGGCATCATGTGCTCTACCCCAAAAATAACTATATTATTGTAGGGTTTAAGGTTAAAATGCCAAAGATTTTTCTTATAAAATCTTGTACTCCAATTCTGTCGGTTAATAAGCGCAGCTAATCGAGAATAATAAACTAATACTGAATTTAACTCAACTCCATGAGCGGTAAACCCAAGCTTAGCTGCTGTGAAGACTATTCTTCCGTCACCAGAACCAACATCTAGTAAAGTCCCAGAACGACCTTTTAAGGCATTTGTTACTCCAATTATTTGCTCTGTGGTGGCTGGCACGTAGGGTAAACATATTTTTCTAAAAGCAGGTGAAATAAACGGAATGCAAAGGGCGCTGACACCAAGTGCTAGACCACCAGTAGAGTATATAAGTATTTTCCCAATGCGTGATAATCGAGTATTGGATTTTTGATCAGTTTGCTCTAATAATGATAATTCCATAGCCGTGAACCACTTAACTGAAATATAAATTAACTAATTAAAATGTCATAGTTAAAAGATTAATTCATATTTTTATTTTTTACAAACTGGTCAAATATCACATAATACATATGTATTTTAAAATAACACTCTGTGGAGAACACAATGTCAATAATGAAAGCATATATATTTAATGGCCTGGTAACGAGACCTTTAAGCCAAGTCTTATTATTATATGAAAGGATTTTGACTGTACCATAGCTAATAATAGTAAAATAGACATACTATTAGAATTTAGATCTATCTGTGCCTACTTCGTCAATATGGTTTAGTATTCTCTATGGTGATGCTTTAATTTTTATTAAAGAATGTTAGGTATAATTTTATGATTTTGGTTTTCGGTAAATTTGTAACAAAATAGAGTTATTTAATTAGTACAGTCTTTAAGAACATTTTGTTAATCAGTGAATAAAATGTGACGCTTGCAATAATTTGTGAGTAATTAATTGTTCTAACGTACGATTCCATACTTTATAATTTGACAAGGTGTATTACAAAACACGCGTAATTTGAAGTCTAATTTTGTTTTTATCCGAAAGTATTTTTCGATGCATTTCATTGGTTTTACATCGGTGATCGTCAAATTCAAGAGGAAATGGTGCGAGGTTTGTTTATTTTAATTGTACAACATAAACGAGACAAATTTACAGTACAGCTGATTTGAACAAAATTAATCCTTTGTTTCTATGAACCTTCTAAGCTGTCACTTGTGTAAGGTTATAAAATAATATTTTATCGCGCCCTGCATTTTATTTTTGGAAAATGTCGATACAGCTTCTTAATTTTCTATAAAAATACATTACTTATTTTAGTTGGTCTAATGGCTGTCCAGGAGGGTGTTAAGACTCCACACCGAATTGAGCTTTGTGAAGAAAAAATAGTAAAATCAAAGAGAAACTGTAGAAAACGCAGGTATTTTTGGAATGTGTACATTAGTTTGCTTTTATTATTTATTGACTTCTTTTAATATTTATGTTAATTATAGAATTGTGGCTGCAACACCTACTAAAACTGAAAATGAAGAGTTGACAGCTGAACCACCTATAAAGAAAGAAATCAAATCAAAACCATTGAAGACAAGCAACGGTATCAGCAACATGACTAATGGTAATGTTGTTAGGTCTCGAGCGGCTCGTGCTGCCTCACGCTTGGCTGAAAGCCATAAACTCACTGAATATTTTAAAGAAGAAGTGAAAAGTCCTAAAAATGAACCTGCTTCCCCACCAATGGAGAAGGCCAAATACACTGAGGAAAGAAATAAAGCTGAAGTTAAAACAGTTAATGGCAACAATCACAAATTGACCGAGTATTTTCCTGTACGACGGAGTGTAAGAAAGACCTCTAAATGTGTTATGGCTGAAAAGATGAGGGATTTAGAAAGAGCAATAAGAGAACAGAAAGAAGATGGACTTAAGGTAAGATATCATTATCATAGTACAATAAATGTAAAATATTTATATATTCTATATATTGTTATTAACACATATTTTATAATACAGTTGTTATTTTAGGGGTAAACGGTGTAAAAATTTTGTAATAAGTGCTTGAACAACAAAGTTAAACTTGCATGATCCTTTAAACATATATACTGGAATCTATATATTATCCTTATTAGTATAAATGGCAAGTTGTTATAATCAATAATTGTGATTTTAGGTGGCCTACTTTGATGGAAAAGGGCGTGGGGTGATTGCTACGCAGGCATTCTATCGTGGCCAGTATGTTGTTGAGTATACGGGTGAATTGGTTGGTGTAGCTGAAGCCAGGGAACGGGAACACAAATATGCTCAGGATCCGAATGCTGGCTGCTATATGTATTATTTCAGACTACAAGATCAGCAGTATTGGTAATTATTTTATACAAGTTATGAAAAATAAGATCTATGTTGGCTAAATTTCTATTCAATGTTAGTTACCAAGCTCTTGGTAAAATAACAGTAAAATGGAGGGAGACCAGTAGTGCCATAATTTATCTATCATTAAATTATTGAAGCATTGAATGAGCTCTGATAAATTTTCATTATTTTGTTATATTAATCCTGACCAGATGTACTCAATACAAAAAAAAGAATTTTTCAATTCACAACTATTGCAGCATTGACGCCACTGCCGAATCTGGTCGATTGGGGCGTTTGGTCAATCATTCGAGAAACGGAAACCTATCGACAAAGGCTGTGTGGGTGGATGGACCAAGATTGGTGTTGCTAGCTGCGCAGGATATCTCACCAGGAGAAGAACTAACTTACGATTATGGCGATCGCTCTAAGGAGTCTTTGCGTCATCACCCTTGGCTCGCACTTTGACCTGGGTATGTATATAGAAAAGACTTAGTAAACAGTTTAATGCTTCGCACATTTTCTTCAAAGCTACATGGAATTTGGTTATGTTTGTGCATTTCCAAACTTAGAGTATATTATTTTTTCATTTTTGAACCTAATTTATATATTCTTGTTACAGATTGCTAACAGAAATCTCAATGAACTAATAATGATTATTTATTATTTTAAATGTAGCTGTTAAGTTTGTTTGTTACAATTATATAAGGTTTGATATCGCATACAATGTTATATAGTGAGACAAGTGGCCTAGAATAGTTTTGATACTTGAACAGGGTGGTTCACGTACTGCCTTATGCCACGATGTTCTGCTATCTGTGCGAAGATGATATTCAACATCTTTACGGTCTGAAACGTTGATGTAGATAAGTTAAACAATATTGCAAACATTGTGAGGACTTGAGTAGATATTTCTTGTAAATTTTAAAATTATTTGACTGATTTGGTTAGCTTTGATTTATGATTTTAGGTATGTGCCAGATAAGAAAAAATTTAATGAACATTTACAGTCGGTTCATTAGTGTTGCCAGCAATACATTTTGCCTTAAATTTACTAAATTTTGGCTCATGGTTATCAAAATCTGGCAACATCGCGTGGCCTTACATACAAAATATAATTTAACACATTGTATTATTATAAAGGATAATTCTCAACAAAGTGACTTCTTACACAGTAAGGTAATAATGGGAAACTTAGGTATTTCTAATAGCATCAGTATTTGTGGTATTTGTTTTAAAAATAACTACTTAAATGACAAAGAATTACATTAAATAGCGTAATTATAGGTAAATTAGTTGCATTATAAGTTTAGTTTAAATTTGCAATGGATCTCCTAAACATCACTAAATGCATGACTGACATTCATAGATCAAAATTATTGTTAGTGGTTTTGGAATTGTTAAAAAAACTTGAAAAAACAAAACCACTGCAAATGATAGAAGTACAGCAAAAGTTCAAATTTTAATTGAGAAAAATAAAAGATGGCATCAGTAGTTTTGAAATGAGATTGAGATCAAAAAAAGCTCCAACCACACACAAAAATTGACAACTTCCAATGTCCAATTGCGTTCAAATAATAATCTCGAATGATCATTAATTTATCAGTAGTTCTTAAGCTTGGTCTGAATTTGAGATGAGAATACACTTCTAGAATAGATTTCTTTGACAGATAAAACTAATTATAAGCAAACAAAGGAATATAATAATTTACTTATAGAATGTAAAGCGGGTTACATTCTGACTTTCATTGCTAAGGTTTCTGCATAATTGGAAGCTTCTGAAAAAATTTAAACATTAAGCTTTAGAGGCTTACATTTTTTTTTTAATTTATCTATTCTTCACTATACATATTGCTCAGCCGTCATGAACAAAATAAAACCTTGCTTAATACAGAAAAACTCCCCCATACTCAAATGTAATAAGAAAATTCGAAATCTTGTATTGCTTTTGTAGTTCCTAACAAGTTTGTTATGAATTCCTAAATAACAAGTAATGTACTGCCAAGAAAGGCTCGATGTATAACTCTGTGTAATATCACATTTAATTAGCTTAAAATTGTTAGTAGTCGCATAGAAATGTAATTAACATTTTTATAGAATAATAAAAATAGATTAATATATTTTGGAATTATTGTATTGCGTATTTATTATTGTATGGCGTTACAATAGAGTTAGTTTGCTTACTGTGTATGTTATAGGCGCACATTTTTAAATCGCCTCAGATTCAAACTCTTAATATGATTGTCGCAAATTGACTAAGAGGCCATCTTGAAATTACGTCACACAAATTTTGATGTATATTTCCTTTCCCCTTTTAATTTTAACACTTATAGATACAATATATTATAGATTTGGTGATAGTGCAAAGCTTGCGTTATTGTCCCTTCCCCCTATTTATACAATTTTCCATTTCGACCAGCCCCGACGCGATATAATTTTAAGGATAGCCTCTTTTAAGGAGTAAGCCAAATAAATATTAAATAAAAAATTATTTGAGCGGCGTGTTCATTTTTAAATTGATGAAGGCCCTAATCAAATTTAATTATTATTTTGTACATAAGTTTAGACTAGACTTCGTAGCATTACCCCTCTTGTGTTAAGATGTTACACTGTTCATATTGCTAAACTAATGTAATAAATAAGCCAAACACGCATTTTAAAGTAGTTTTGTTTTCACCGCTTTAAATGAATCCTAATTCAAATTACCTTAATTGGCTGAATAACGTCGGATTTTGAAAAAGCCTACTGTCTTAAGTTTACATACTAGAAGTGCCCTACTCGAAACACTGAAGTCTGCTACTAATGTCCTACACGTCCATTTCGTGTAAACCAAATAAACAAACATATTTTTATAAGTAATTATGAAATTTAGTCTATTATAATTATTGTTTGTATCTAATGTAGACGCGTGCTATACAAATGCCCCTTAGAGAAAATCTCCGGTTGGAATATCGTAGACATTGTTTTGTAACTGGTGATAAATTCTCAATGCTGTTTTTCTTGGGGCATTTGATTGCCAGTGCATAATTGTTAATAGTCAATATGGCTATTTTCGTAAGTAGATATTTGTAATTAACTTAATTATGATAAATATGGGCTCCTGCACTGCCCTCATGATATGATTATTCAGTAGAAATTGAACATTGAGTGAATAAAATATTAATATAATATATGGAGTTGTTATTGTCATGTACGCGTGATCCTTGTAGAATAAATGTAGGGTTTTATCATTTATGTACTCCGCAGATTCTTAAGAAAATTTTCCCAAAAAAGAAAGACGAACATATCATAGGTGTGGTTTATTTATATATTTATCAGTCGTGTTGTTTAAAATTTTTTTAAACGCACATCAATTAAAACGGCTATGGAGATTATTATAAATAAATAGAGAAAGATCTTGATTATTTTTAGAGTTCACGCTAAAAAATACTACATATAATAACTTAAGCGACGGCAACTTTATGATGAGCTCTTAAGTAATAAATCTGCGCTTGAGACTCCAATTCTTTCAAGGACCGTACCACTGGCGCCATCTGGCTGACGTGATCCTGAAATAAACACAAAATGCAACATAAATAATGGCTATTACACTGTTGTGGCAAAATAGCATATATTTGTTTTTTGATAAATCGGATTTTCTTTATCCTGGTGTATTTTTATTATTATGTAGACATTAGGCAAGATTTAACTTTACTCACTTCATACCCCGTCCCAGTCTGAGTTCGTTTCTGACCGTACACAACTTTTCCATCAAACTCGTTACTTGGTACTTTCATGTCAGGGTCCACTTGCTGAATTGTTATATTCAGATGGTCTTCAATATCAGCTAGGTACTGAAAACATAGAACTTATTTAAAAACACTTAAAAAGTGAATTAAGGTGGGCACTCTCAATATTATTTCAAGCAGAAAGGTATTATATTAATTATTTCAATAAAGTAAGGAGAGTATATTTATTTTACTAATAAGTATTTTTATTGAAAATAGTGCATTGTGTACATTTCAAAATATGTTATTATTGCATTACCTGTGGTTCATTATACCAGATGCAGCAACCTTTTGGTCTGTCATCTATTAGGTTCGTATTCCAGCAATTGCGCCCGCGGGACGAACACCATTCACCGTGGTACCAGACCTAAATTAAAATTATAAGGTCTATACTATTCATTTATGAAGAAATAATGCAAATGAGACTTATACTAGAGTGCTCTATCACTAACAAGCGATCCCTTGCTGGAAAAAATTATGTACCAAATTATGTATGTATGTATGTATAAGATTACTATCTTTGTGTAAGGGAACAGTGAATATATTTTAGTTTAACTTAAATAGAAAATAATTTTTTGTACTTTAGTCTTTTTGATACACATATAGATAAATAAAAATAAGACCGACAAGCAAATAATTATTTAATGGTTAATAGTTGAGGCATAATATACATTACCTAATAGTAATGGACCTCTTTAAAAGAATTCTCACTATAAACTATTAATACATATTTAGTGTTCATCAACATTTCTGGTAGTTAATATAACTTGAATTACTACATTTATCGTTTGTTCCAGTATCAGTGCTTACCTTTTCAGGAACGGTTGAAACAAGACTGATAGCGAGACCCATTCTCTCTGCACGTCCCACGCGACCGATGCGATGCACGTAGTTGGATTTTTCGTCGGGTAAGGTGATGTTGATCACTTAAGAAGACAACACTCAGTTTAAAATAAATCTATCATATTTTTTATTATACATTTGTCAAAATGTAAACCTTGCCTATCTTGTCCTTTACTTTTTCTTGAAATGAACAAGAGATAAGAAAATTTAAAAAAATATATATCGAAAATAGTTTCTGAAATGAGAGAACATCCGATACAAAAGAGGTAGGTTTTCTCCTACTCTTCTCTAATGTGAGAATATACCAAAATAGTTAGATACCTACATATATATGTATAAAATTAAAGGACTATGCATCTTTAGTGGAGAAAAGTTTAAATTAAAAAGTTTAAAAACCTACTGAATGGCAAGCCTGATATATCAATTCCCCTTGCTGCAACATCCGTACAAATCAGAAACTTGACTTGGGCCTGTTTGAATTTCTCCAAATTGGCCTTCCGTTCTGCTGGTTTTCGGTCTCCGTGCAGACAGACACAGGATAACTCGTTGCCGAAAGATTTTAAATAGCGCTCCAAGTTGTCACAATCTACTTTCGTGCGACAGAATATTATAGCTCTGTACATAAAGAAATATATATTATCGCCAGAAATACACCCTTATCATAAAAGTACACAGTTATTACTTGGTCTAACATTTACAATGACGATGAAATAAATATCTATCAAACAATTATTTTTTTTAATTTAATGAATTACTGACCGGTCCATTTTATGTTCCTTAATAGCTCTAATACAATATTCTCCCTTCAGTATTTTGACAGCTTCAGATAATGTTTCTGGAGTAGTATTCCCACTTCTGATATTATCTTTTGCGTGAACAGCGTCTGTTTGAATTTGCCTATTGAAAATAATTATAGAATTATATGCACTTCAAAATCTTAAATTAAACTACACTAGTAAGAGAGTTGCATTAAAAAAATATAGAATTGGGCAAAACCTCACCAAACACAACAAGCACATGCATTATATTTACTTTAGAAGTCTTTAATGAAGTAAAAGATTCTATGGCTAAGTCTTACTTCTTAAGATTCTCCCATGAACGATCCTTCTGAGGATCAACATTGACGACAACGTGGTGAACTGTTTCAGGCACAGCATCTTCTCCTTTCAAGTCAACCCATGTTGGGAAGTGCATCAATTTTTCCTGTTAAGGTTTTTAAATTACTCTTTGCTTAACTACTAAAAAAGAGTTATAGCCAATATTTTATTCTATTGGTCAATAAAAAAAAACTGTACAATTAGGCCTAAAACAGATATATAGAGATGAAGAATAATTATTATAACTTTTCCCATAATGGCGTAGTATTTGCCGTTTTACTCATAAATACCTATATTTAATAAAACATATTTAATAAAAACAATTACTTCTACATATTGGTTATTTCTATAAATCACTATAGTTCTATAATTTATTTTTAATCAAGATATGAATAGATAGACCATACCGCCATTTTTTTCACTTCGAAGGCGTGTAGCGTGGCTGAACAGACCACCATTTGCAGTCGACGTCCATCGGAGGTGATTTTTGGTATTTGTCTATGAAGACGTTCAATAAGCTCACCACACCCTGCTTTTAAAAGACCATCGGCTTCGTCCAATACAAAGAACCGGCAGTGAGTTAGGGCCAAGTAACCTGAAATTTTAAAAACTTAATTCTTAGTAAACAGTAAACTACATTATAACTTTAAAGTCCTTTAGAATATAAGAAAAAAAAAAACGATAACACTACACTACTACTTCGAGCAAAGGAATTTTGAAATTTTTAATCATGTCTCTCCTCTATACAGCCATCTTATTAACGCAAAATGGACAAATAGTTCAGTCTAGAGGAAAAACTTAACAAATAATATATTATTAAAAAAAACCTGGCTGTTTATATATAAACAGCCAGGTTTTTTTTAAACATAAATATCCCACCTCCTTGAATAAGATCCTCTAATCTCCCAGGTGTTCCAACAACAATGTCTACGCCAGAATTCAACTGATTGATTTGGTCTTTAACATTGATACCACCCACAACTAGGAGTTCTCTTATTTTTGGATTATCTAAATGCTTTTTGAATAGAGTTATCTGTGCACAGGTCTGTTCCGCTAATTCTCTTGATGGCTAAAACAATCATCATGTAAGTTTTTCCTTTTGTTTATAGAGGGTTAAAAGTCAGTAGACTCAATGTCATTATTGTCAATTAGCAATACTTTATTTGTTATTAGAGAAAAAGTTACTTTAACTCATAGATTACCTCAATAATTATGGCTTGTGGTGCATTATTGACAGGCTTTGTTGATCCAGTTGCAGCTCCAGCAGAAACAACATTTACTTTTACAAATTCTTTAGGAGCTTGAGAAATTGCAATGTAATCTTTTGGTGGTGGATACTGAAATAAGTTTTATTTTACTACACAACCTTTAAACATTGCATGTAACATTTTCTAATACTACAAATATTACTAATTTTGTAATTTTTAATTCCAAACTCTATCCATACAAGCACTCACTTTAAAAGGTGTGGAACCAAAGTTGAAACTCATCTCAGCATTTTTTAATACAACTGCAGGGAAATAGCAATCGGATCTGCGAGACTGATCTAACTTAAATGCTATTCCAAGATCATCCCCATTCTTGGTGTATCTGATCTCACCATTATTTAAATTTAACATACAACCTGTCAGTGAGGAATAAACAAATGTAAATAAAAAGCTCCAGATTATTTATAACATTGTTCTATAATGTTAATGAAAAAAAAATGTTCTATAAATTTTACACAGAATATTAAACATGAGAAATAATAGGTTGAAATTCCAGAGCAATTGTGAAATATTTTTAGTGAAAGGACACAGAAATGTATTCAAACATGGGTAAAATGGGATTTTACTTGTAATTAACTTTTTGTAATTTGACTTGCATTTAAATTTTTTATTATTTGTTATAGTATGTACTGGCTTCAAATCTATACTAGATCAGATATATATAATGTTATAATAAGGTCTTATGAAAAATAATGATGTTTTTATTACTTACCTATTACATCATTTTTACCAAATGCACTTCCATAATCATCAAATTGTTTAGCATTGGACTTTTTTCCTGTCCCACCAAATCCAAATCCCATTCTATCTGTACCTAGATCTAGTCTTGCCTAAAATGTAAAACCCATTAACATTCAGATATTACTTAAACAAGATATGTATATTCAAAAAAATATTTCTTCTTAAACTTACTGCTTGTGTAGACCATCCAACTCTACATAAGCCTTCATCAGTAACCATGGCTTCATAATAGTATGCACCTTTTGTATGAACACCCTTAGTGGCCCTGCATCCATGCCAACCGGTTTGATCCCGGGACTGGCATCGCAAACCATCTGGAGTCACCGCTAATGCCTCCGTTCTGTCGAAAAATGACATAGTCCATTCTGTCGACGTTTGCGTTATAATCTTGCTAGTTTTCCCTTCTTGTATATCTTTCAAAGTTTCCCAAACTATTTGTATAATAGGTAAGCAAAATGCACCAGTTTTACCACTACCGGTCTCCGCAGCCATTAACACATCTCCTCCACCTAGGATTAGAGGAATAGCTTCGGATTGTACATCTGTTGGTAACGTCCAGTCCATATCTTCTATCGCCTTCCCAATTTCAGGGAGGACTCCGAATTCTTCAAATGCAGTCATTGTTATTAATTTCTTTCTTCATGAACACGAATGTAAAATTAATCCCCTGAAATTTGATTTTGACTTTAGAGTTTAGTGCAGGCTGTCAGATGTGTCAGAAGTTGGTACATATTACAGATAACTTAAACCGTACAGATTAAACAGCATAACGGCGTTTAGAGAATCAATTATTAAAACATGGATTACCGGTATATTTGAGGATAGGTTTACAATCCTACCCTGAGAACATATACATTTCTCAAATATACCGTCTGTGGATATACAGACTAAAAGCAAACGTAACTGAAATGTTTATTTTCAAACATTAACAACACTGTTAACAACTTAGTTTTTATGCTTAATTTTAAGCAAGGATAATATTATTATAATAATAGGATTATACTATACTATCGTATTCGTGTTCGTATAGAAAGAAACATTTTAAATTGAATCTACGTTAGCCTAAAATGCCGAATAAATGCTGTTATATATGGGATGAAACTTTACTGCAAGAATCTGATCGTTTACCCGCTGTAGAATATCGAGTACGAATTTTTATATTTTAGTTTGTTTTTACTGCTTCTCCTACGTATTAATATAATTTTATATTATTTAGGCTTCTATGGTGCACGGTCTAATAGCTGCTTATGGTCTTCTTGAGAAAGTTCAAGTTGTACGCTCCGCCCCCGCTAGTTATGATGATTTGAAACTATTTCATTCCGAATTATATTTAGAACACCTTAAAACTCTAAACGAAATCAACGAGGACTATATGACTGAAGATAAAGATGAAGATTTTGGCATTGGTATGATATAAATACTACTTTTCAATTATCAACTTAAAAATTATAAACTCATGGTAATTTAATTTCTTTTAGGATATGACTGCCCTCCGGTATCAAATATGTTCAAATTAGTAACAGTAGTTGCTGGAAGCTCTGTAACTGCAGCTAAAAGTCTTTTACTGGGTGTAGCTGATGTTGCTATTAACTGGTGTGGAGGATGGCATCATGCACATAGGTTTTAATTTTTATAATATAGCTGGCTGTGGATTATTGCATAATGATATCAATAGTTGCATTTAAAACAATACTTTTTTTAGATTTGGTGCTGAGGGATTTTGCTATGTTAATGATATAGTTATATGCATAGAAAGATTGCGACAAAAGTTTCTGAAAGTACTCTATGTGGATTTAGATGTTCACCATGGTATGGCATAATTTTCATTTTGTGTAAAAAAAATTGCATTTCCAAACAGATAATAAGAGTTTTCTTTTCAGCAGTCTTAAGACGTTAATGAAATCTTTGAAAAAGTTTTAATTTAGCAAACAGTTAAGGTTACCTAATACAACTGGTGACTTTATTTTTAAAAAGTGAATACTAAATTGATATGTGACTAAGTAATGAAACAGTGAGTTATAATCTACTTGTGATAGTTATGATTTGATTTTTTTTAGGTAATGGTGTCCAAGATGCATACAACTTAACTAAATCAGTTTTTACATTATCATTCCACAAGTATGAACCAGGATTTTTTCCTGGTACTGGGGGTATAGATGAAATAGGAATTTTGACTGGTAAAGGTTTCATGTGTAATGTCCCGCTCCATGGCTCCTATAACGATGAGACATTTGAATACATTTTTGACAAGTAAGTGATTAAAGGCCCCAAATTGAGATAAAAGTATTACACCAAAACATCTAATAATATTTTAGTAAGGTGTCTTTGTTAGTAATGTGTGAATTTTTTTACTCAACAGACCATTACCATCTTTTATATCTATATTGTTATTTAGGTGATTTAAATAAAGATATGATAAAATAATTTGTGTTCATTTTTAGGGTTTTCCATAAAGTATATGATAGTTTTGAACCAGATGCATTAGTGATTCAATGTGGTGCTGATGCTTTAAGTTGTGATCCTAACGGTGGAGCTGGACTTACAATTAAAGGTTACTGTGCCTCTATTCAGAAAGTTTTAGATAAAAGGAAGCCTACTGTATTGTTGGGAGGAGGTATGCACATTTTTTAGATAAAACAACTAATCTTTTTCTGCTGATTTAGAACACATACCAAATCCAAATAAAAATGTTATTAAAGTCAAAAGATCCTTTGTGAACTTCTCTTTTAATATTGATTTGTTTTAGGAGGCTACAACCATACCAATACGGCCAAGCTTTGGACAGCAATAACAGCCTTAGTGGTAGATGTGAATCTTGACCAAGATATACCAGAACATGATCACTGGCCAAAATATGGCCCTGACTTTGTCTTAAACATAAAGTCTTCACTAGTCAAGGATGAAAACACAAAATCGTATCTAGATGAATGTATTCATAAAATAAGTGGTAAAAATAAATTATAAAATACCTAAATTAGATACGTAATCATATTAGTATAGCAAATAATCTTGTTTCAGATAATTTGGAGAAGTATGTAAAATCTAATGATAGCAGAAAACACAAGACTGATGCAACACTCAAGAAGTGTGATAAAAGTGAAATTCACATGAGCAACCAATTTAAGAAGTACAAAAAAATACAAAGTGATGCTGTTTTGGCACAAGAACATAATGTGAATGATCATACACAAACTTCTGATGTGTATAAATTCTCAGATTAAATGTTTTAAAAATATATTTTTAGACCATCTTTATTGATAAATTCTGTAACGATTACTGTAAACGAGTGATGTCTTTTACAATCATATAAATTAGCTTGCAACCAAAAGCTCCACCTAAAATATATTTACTATGACTCTTACAGATGTTGATTAAAAGTAGTAAAACTTAGAGCTTTAGCAAGTTAGTGTTTTAGTGTGCTTTAATATACGGTATGTTTAATATACTAACTATCAAAGGCCAAGGATAATATGCAAAAGAATGTCTTGGAAAAAAAGTTTATTACTTCCACTGAACAGTTTACCGCAGCAAGATATTTTAATGCATAAACTTATAGATAAATAATACATAAAGATGAACCAACTACAAACACCAATAACAAATTAATTATATATGTATATTATTATTGATAGGACTTTATAACTGAGGAAAAAGAAATGTGCAATAATGCTCATATTTTGGCTCAATTTTTAAAATCAATATAAGACATTTCTCATTTAAGACTATAATCTCTTATTACAAACACACAAAAATATCCATAAAAGCTATTAAAGTACTGTGTAACTAAAGTTATTCTAGCTGGGTAAGGGCATGTTGAAGATATAATGTCAGGTTCTTATATTATGTATGTATGTATTTACATTAAAATTATTTATGAAGTTAGGCCATAGCCTAGCATATATTCAATAACAGTTAAATCATAGAACTGTGGAGAGGATTATTTCATAAGGAAAAAATAAAAAAAATATTTTGCATATCAATATTATTTGTTAGCCAAGCTACTGTTTTTAAAGCAATTTGGTGCAACTTTTATATTAAATATAAATTCCTATCATTTATATACCAATTAAGTGCATATTGCAAGCAATGTGGATTCTATTTTTACAACAGCAGGATAAGAAATTGCCAGCATTAACATGGTTGATCTTATGTGATTAGTATTCTTCTATGAAAATATAAAATATTTTATAAGTATTGTTGTAACAGATATAGTTATATAATGTGACTGACCTTGCAAAAGGTAAAGAAAAATAGGAGATACTGAAATCTAGCAAAGCACTAAGATTCATACAAGTTATCTAATCGCACAAGATTCCTTTGTTTGTTGCAAACCCCACTATTGAAGATTAGTCAGAAGGTCTCTTTTCACTATGCTTTTTGGTAAACTCCTCAGCATTTTTCGTAAATCTTTTTCTGTCTCTTAGATATTCCTCAGCAAGTTCAGCACGTAATGGGTGTTCAGGTTCTGGATCATTGACAAGAGCAACTAATGCTTGTATAACTGCAAATCAATTTTATACTATAACCAAATAAGATGTAAAAACAATGTAAACACAGTTGGTAAATAGTCTATACCTTGATCAGTCTTAGTTGCAGGTTTCCAATTTTCAGCACTAATGATGGGTAAGCACACTTGTCCTTTTTCATCTATGTTTGGGTGGTAAATTTTTGTCTTAAAACTTATTTTGGGAGGCTTAAAGGGATATTCAGCTGGAAAATTAATCTCTATGCGAAATGCACCTTTGTTGTATGGAGGGTTATCCTGTAAGACATGACTCATAAGAATAGTAACAATTTGATAAGCTTTGTGTTTTTATACAATTGAAAAGGAAAATTTAAACATAAATTAAAAGGTCACCTACAGGCACAATCAATCCCTGCCAGGTAAGTATATTAGATTCATCCACTTGAATATCTCTGAACGATTTCAGACCGGACTGCCTGATGTCATTGAGTTCCTGAAAAATGTGAAATATGTGCAAACGTTATTAGCTTCGCTTTTGTTGGCGCTTGCAACCCATATTAAAACCTTCTACGTGTTATTATACACTCCTCACCCAATCCACAATCATTGATATAATCTAAAATTACGATTTAGATAATTTCACAAGATACATTCGTTCTTAATCTCACCTTTTGAAGTCTTCTAGTCGCTGCCATTGTAGTTTAATTAACAAAATAATACAGAACGAATACTTTATGATAAATAGTTATATCGATGTTCACTTTAACAACATATTACACGTAATTATTTGTTAATATTAATGCCGAAAATCCGATTCAGTTCAGCGATTCAAATGGAACATAGAAATGTCAATGACATGTCTTTTACTGTAACTTGACGGCAGCCATTGTGGTTACGTTTCGTTGAACGGTCAATGCAAAAAATTTAAACACTAATACTTAATTACAAATTTTGTTTAAATATTATGTATTATTCTTGTGTGTTGTAAAAAAATGTATTAAGTAGACTAAATTTTTTATCCAATGAAAATATGAATTGTAGAATAAATTTCAATATGAATGATTTCTATGACAATATTATATTCTTTGTACTACATAAGGGCGAATTTCTGAATTATTATATTGTAGTTTTTTTTTTATCTATTTTCAATTTTCCCCTCAGGAGCGACGGAATTAATATATTTTTCCTAGACTCTTACATGGTCGGTACATTAAGCATCGTCGCCGTCATCTAGTTTTCTTCTGAAAAAAACCTATACTAATATTTTTTGTATGTGTTTGACTGCGCTTATTTCTAGATTGTGTTGGTCAGAGTGCATAAGACTGTAACCAATAGGACAAGAAACAGGGGAAACATGGTAAAACTTTTATTTTGGAACATTTTTTAAATATCTCGCCTACTCGATAGTCGGTTTTAGTTAGCGAGATATAGAAGCCATTCATACTGAATATTTTGCAAGCCTGGGTGGCGGTGCCACAATAAGGAAAAAGTAACCAGAGTTATAAAGTTACCTTTACGTATGTTTTAAAATTCCAATTAGTATGTAAACGTAAAAACTGAAACACTTGTAAGTTTTGCAGTAGATGTTATATTTAAAAGAGACACATTTCTTATTACAGGTAACATAAAAACGAATAGGAATATTAATTGGAAACTCTGGAATATACGATTTTGATCATTGTTGTGTTCCCTCACTAATTTAAGTCACTCTGGGTAGAATGATAAGTAGGGTATATTGTAGACTAAATAGGGACCATTTTATGAATAGGTTCACGGGTTTATTTAAACAGAGCTGTGTATCTTTTAATCTTCATGTGTACGATCATCGTCACGACGGCGGTTGCGTTGGCGCCGCCCCCAACCTTCTCGTGGACGGTCTCGCTGTCGGCCTTCGCCACGCGGAGCGCCGCCTCGCTGGAAGAACGATCCTTGCTTTTCGAAGATGCGCTCGTTTGAATCCACCAAATTGCCAACCTAAAGACATTTTAACATACATTAAACTGTGTCAATCATATGTTGTCTATGACTAATTCAAATGCTTCAATTTGTTTTTTGTGGATTTAAAATATGAGGCCGCTAGAGTCAGAGTAGCGTAACTGCAATTTTATGACTTGAGTTATTTATATATTCATAGTTTAAAAATGTTAACCTACAAGAGCAGTGATCGAAAATTGTTAACATAATTTTTACACAAATAGTACATTCGTTTTCACCTAAGTTGATTGCGCATTTTTATTGTCCTCCTTATGTTTTTTGTTATTCGGCCTCTAGCAGCCTTATATATACAATGGTTTTTATTATTAATATCTACGTTAAATATAAAATACCTTATCAGCCAATTGTAGCGCCAGCGCTTGCATCCTAGTTGGCTCTGAACGGTGAAGGATAGCGCATTCGCTTGGGTCATCAAGGGAAGCAAGTAGTTCCTCATTTATGATCATCTTGGAGACGAGGGAGTGGACACGTTGACGAGGCAGCTCAAACATTTCAGCCAGAGAACGAAGAGACAGGGACGCATATACGTGGGCGTATGTAAAGAGATATGTTCGCAGTGACTCTTCTCTGATCAAACGGCCAAGCATCGCCCGGACGTTGTCAGCACCAACCATAAGGTCCCATACCTGTTTGAAAATTTAACCATTTATTTTATAATAGAAGAACTTTGTGTGAAATTAATCAACAAATCGTTTTCAATCGTAATACAGATTCAGTTTCACAATAAAAACAGTATAATACCTTTTCCTTTCTTGAGATAGTGCTTAGTTCATAATTAGCAAAAAATGGTAACCTATGTCCTATTAATGGTTTTTAAATCTATACAAATATTATAAAACTGATAATCTCAGGAACTACTGGATTGAAAAACATTTTTGTGTTGGAACTTATTGAAGAATGCTTCACGCCTTACATAACTTACGAAAAAAAAACGTGGAAAAGAAAGAAAGAAAGGTTAAAGAAACCAAAAGGATATGTATGTAAGAATTATCCCTTTTTAAATGATTAAACAAAATATCCACGACAAAGTTAATTTAAAAAGATAGACTTATACAAAGTCTATTTTTTTTTAAATTAACTGGCAAAAAAGACGGGACGACCACGTCGCGGGAAACAGATAGTGTACGATAGTCTTACCTTTGCATTCATTTTTTCATTGACGATAAAGTTGAGACATGCGCGCCAATCACCACGACGCATAGCTCTGGCGGCCGCAACTGCGTGCTCCCTCATCGACTCTGGTGGACCCACTAAAGCCTGACGCTCACTCGCTCGCAAGTTCTGGTAAAACGTTTTACTGATCATCCGACGACGAGCATCAAACTCATGAGCTGCCATATAAGGTATCTCAATCAACATAGCTGACACTAGGTAAACACATTCTAGCAATTCCAGATTTATATGCATATGGAAGGGCATCTGACGCTGCTTCTCAATCTTTTCCTGCTCCTTAGAACGTTCGTGTTGACGCTGAGGCAGAAGCCCCTGAGCCAGCAACTCTTTGGGCTTACCAGTCATCATCAGTTCCGCTAAGCAACCATGCGCTTCCTTAACATTACCTCGTCGGAAAGCGCATAAGCCTAAATTAGCCATTGTCCGATTATATAGGATTTGTGTGCTGGGGTCAGAGTGTTGGACGTTCTCTTGAAGATGAGACATCAGCAATAGATCGCGCGCTTGGAACCAATTGTCATGCAATGCATGGTGATAGATGTGCGACAGAATTGCGCGCGTACGCAAACGATCAGATTCGTCATTTGCATAGATAAACTTGCAGAATTTCTCCATCTTCTTAATCGACGTCTCTTCGCCCGGTGGAAGGTCTTTTTTCACAGCCCTAGGATCGAATTTGTAGTAAAGATGATCGATTTTACGCAGGTAAGCGCGGCAGATTTCTTGAGGCGTGCCGTCACGCTCCACGACTTGGCAAACGCGATCGATCAAGGCTGAGACTCTTACTTCATCCTTCAATCTCTCTACATACTCATTGGAGTGAGGATCACATTCTTTTAGGAGCTTGGTAAACTCATCATCAAGCCTCTCAAGTGCTGTAAGCAAGCAACCTCTAACTTGATAAGGAGGAGTCACTAGCTGCTCATTCTCCTCAGTTATCATTTCACTTAGGACCATATCCTCATGGGCTAGTAAAATAGTCACCATGTGATCAACATTTTCAACAAGCCGGGACCAGTATTCAGGTTTCATAGCATCAGAAACTTTAGGGTTATAATCAAAAAGTGCAGCTACAGTTGCTGCGCGAAGTTTCAGTTGAAGAGCGTCACCGAGATTATGTTGTGCGGCAACTGTACGTAGCTCATGTAATAGCTCTAGCTGTGCACGACGGTCGGTGCGTTTGCGACCACGAGCTGCACTAACTTCTCCAAGTTTCTTCACTACCAAAGCTGCATCAATGTCACTATCCTACACAAGAATAAAGATAGCATATAGTAGAATTATTAACTGTGGCTAGTTAAATTATTTGCCAATTACTCTAATATTTGAATGAGATATACAGTAAAATACATACCTTAGCAAACATTTTCGGTTTGTCAGATGTGGCTGCACCCTTCCGTACTGTCTCCCATTCACCCCCATCGTCGGCTTGATCCTTCTTGCTGGCCTTTCCAACTCTTTCACGTCTCTCACGTCTGGCTCGGCGACGATCCCCTTCTTCATCATCGTCTCTTTCGGTTGCGCGTTTTAAGAAACGTTCACGAAGAGTCGTAGCTCCCCGCGTCTCATCATCAGAGCTGGAACTAGACTCTGAAGAGCTAGAACCCCAGTCCATGGAGTCTGATGACTCATCATCTTGTGGTGGAGGCCGACGTTGTGGCTCAGGTGAACGGCGAGCTTTGGGCTTCTCTTTTACCTTTACTTCATCATCAGACTCATCAGACGATGAAGTATCTGCACAAATAAATGAACATTTACAAATGGTCAAAAATTAAAGTACCTAAAAAATTTGTTAATACATTAAATTATGATTGAATAACAATAATCTTTAATTTCTTTGTGACATAGGTTTTAAATATTTTGTGCAAAAATAAATGACTACATAGATAATCAAAGATCCTTATACTCACCCTTACGCTCATCATCATCATCAGGTAGATCAGGGTTCTCACGGAATTTTACAATTTCAGAGTCAAATTCTTTTGCATACTTCCTAAGCTTTTGACGTAAGGAGGTTAAGGCTTTACTGTTCCCCTTGGACATAGCCTTTCTACTGTCTCTATCATTCCAGGCTGATGCAACCCAATCATCCAGTTCAACCATGGCTCGAATGAAAAATCTCGGAGCAATTCCATTTTCTTCTTTCTGAATAACAGATGAGGCTCTAGTGTATGCCCTCTGAAGCTCTTCAAAGGATGCCAATGCTGACGAGAAATCTTTTATTTTACGATGATTCCTAATTGAATGAATAATTCCTTCAAGCTCTTCATATCTCTTCTCTTTCATGGACCGTACCACACGTTTTGTTTCCTCTTCATCATCGCTGAACTGGAAAAGTATTCACACATATTAAATTCAAAAAATTGATTCTCATTAACATTTCTTATATTTTTAAGGCTTTTAGTAAATTTATATTTATTTATTGTTTATAATGTTTCGACATGTTTAGTTTCATGTATACCAATATTTATGTTAAATATATGAATGTTATATTCAAATGTATTATTTGATTACATTATTGATATAATCTTATAAAATATGGTAGTTACTCCAAGTGATAAGCATAACCTGTAATATCAAAACTGTGATCACAATATTAAAAAGTAATAATCTTTATAAAATAATTATTCACACATAATAATTTAAAAATAATATAAACATACCGTATATACGGGCGCTGGCGCACGTATTACTGGCTCTTCTTCAGTTGAGCTTTCCGAATCGGAATCAGTTCCAGTTGCGAAGAAACGACTCATGATTAGTTTTCACCCTTTATTTATCTAAAAGACAAAAGATTTTGCATCACGTTGTTTATCAATTAATGATTAGGATAAAGAATTAAGATATATTCATTATACAACACTAGCACGAGAGGTTAGAGTAAGAAATAGTAAAAGTATTTGTAACTACACCTTCGTATAAAAAAGTAATTATGCAACAATAAATCAAATTCTAGAAATATTGAGATATTCATGAAATTATGTTAGAAAACATTAATTTAAGAATCAACACGATATAGACGCGCCTATACCCTGAAATTACAGGCCACGATTCATTTCAAAAGAAATATGTCAAAGTCACAATTCCAATCTAGTCCTCGTTTAAAAATGCGCATATCCCAATGTTGCTAGTGCCAAAAAGCATTGCCTTTTCAATGGAGCACAATTCATAGGCTAAAAATATATTATTGTTCCCTATACAGATTACAAACCTTCGTCCAGTCATCGACATCCGCGTTGTACAACTCGAATTAAATGCGTCGTAATTGTAAATGTCAAGAGACGAGAAAACAAGAAAAAAACCACGAACTGAATAGTCAAAGAAAAATTAAAATAGAGGTTATTGAAATGTAAAAATTATGTTGCAAAATTATAAAAAACGACATTTATACTGTAAGGACACTAACTTTAGAGTTGCTAGTTTGTGATACTACGTCTATCATCGTTGTTTTCAAGAATGGAGTTTACGAGTTTAATTGTTCCTCTCACAACGAATATGTGTCGAACATGTCTAGTAGAATATGATTCTAATGATGCCACCATGTTTATGAATATACAAGACCTCATTGAACATGAAAATATTAAAATAAAGTTAATAGATATATTAGTATTCCTTCATTGCTTAGAGGTATGTTTTCAAATCATTTACTATTGTCATCCCTCGTAAAGTTTACAACAAAAAAAGTGATAAATCAGATTTTCTCTTCATGCGGACTACAACAAACTCATTTCTGTGTTTTACTAATTTACTTTTCTTTTCATGTTAGTACTTGGTAAAATTTCAGTCACGTCTGACCAAGATTTTTAATGACATTAATGTTGTTTTCCTAGAATTCAATCTCAAAAACTTAGGCTCCTAATGAAATTGTTCAGGTATAGAGGTGTTCATGCAATAAATGGTTTGTTTAATTTCAGCATAATGATGAAGAAAATTGGCCACAAGGTATTTGTGCATCATGTGTTACAACAGTTATAATGGCTTATAATTTTAAACTTAATTGTTTAAAAGCCAATGCTACATTGACACAAATTCTGACAATACAACCACTGAATCCTCAAAGTTCAGACTTGGACAACATTGACATAAATGTTGTCTATCAAGATCATGAGTATGGGCTTCCATTTTTTAGTAGTCAGTCAATTTTGGATTTTGAATCCACTACACCACCCAACAAAGAACTTACTCCTTTACCACCGGTCACCGAAATAACATCAACTGAACATCCACCAAGAAAAGTGGGTGAAAAGAAATATGTATGTTCATTTTGTAATAGGTCCTTCACAAGGATATATAGTCTAAGGTATCACATGGCAAAGCATAGCAATTTCTGCAAATATCTGTGTTCCAAGTGTGGAAAGAGTTTTTTTACCAATAATGGACTTAATCAACATCTCATTTCCCATAAGGATCCTCAATTCAAATGTGGATTTTGTAATAAAACATATAAAACAAGGCAGTCGTTAAAGGAGCATTTCCGATTGGCACACTCAAGCAATCGCTATCAGTTTGTTTGTGTTACATGTGGAAAGAGGTTTACAGTCAAATCCACTCTTATGAAGCATGCAAAGACCCATGATGGGCAGAAACAATTTGCATGTACTCTATGCCCTAAAACATATACAAGGGCTTCATATCTGCGGGTTCACAATTTAGTCCATACTGGAAAGCCAAAACCGAGACCTTTTCAATGTACCCACAATGGTTGTAGTCGAAATTTTGCTACCAAGCATTCTTTATTAGTGCATATAGCTCACAGTCATTCTAATGAACGACCGCACAAATGTGATATTTGTTCAAAGACATTTGCGACAATGTCTGGTTTGAAAGTGCATAAGGAATCACATACCACAAGTCAAGTGACCTGTACAATTTGCAGTAAAAAGTTATCCAACAAGAGAGTGTTACAAAAACACATGAAAATTCATGTAACATCTGCATAGTGATTATTTGTGAAGAAAATTTGGTAAACTTTTTTATTGTTATCTCAAAGCTGCGATGTCTTTTTTAATTAGGTTTTCAGTATAAGATTAATAATAATAGTCTGCATTCATAGAATAAACTATTTATGCATTTACAACAGAATGTTTTAATTATAAAAACCACCTTATAGATCACGGTTACATCAAATACATTGTGTAGTAACATTTATTATCAAAATCAAGTGATAAGCCAGAAATTGTGAACATTGGCCATTTAATGAGTTTCTCAGCAAATATAATTTATTTAACATAATAATTAATGTAACAATAGTGCTGTATGATAAGAAACATTTACATTATAATCAACCTAACTGCTCCCTGTACCACTTAATATTGATCTAGTACAATTTAACTAAACTGAATAGTGAAATAACATAAAATAATTGCAAATATATACATGAATAGACATGAGTAAATAAAATTAACAAAATATTTTTTAACTTTTAACTTAATATTATGCACTGTATTTACACTGGTTACTTTCCAAGTAGTTTGTTCATCTGTTTGTTTTGATGACCAATTTTAATATCAGCAGTATCAGCCTTATCTGAAATCTCATCTATCAAATGATTCTGAGTTTCAATCTCTTCACCTAATGCCATGCCCAAGCCTTTTAATCTGGAGATGTGATGAACCATTTCATCTAAATTAGCATCCAACATTTTATTAATACGCTGAGTGTCAGACATAGGGGCCACTGTAGATTCTTCTTGGTCTAGCCCTCTTAGTCTAGTTGTAGGATGGCTGCTGAAGCGATCAATTGGTGTACTTCCTCCAAAACCATCAAGTGTTTCATCTAATTTATTGCTTGGACCTGGTTTACTACTAATAGAACTGGGTGATGCTTGGCTCTTTGGTGGTGTCTGATCAGATTTACCTGATAAGTAATTCTTGAAGCCATAAAACACAGATTTAATACCGTTCAGATGTTTTTGACTGTATGTTAGGTTTGTATTAATATCATCTAATCTTCTGCTAGTGTTTTGTAGTTGTTCTCGTTGTCGAGCCAGCTCTTCAGCCGTGGCGATTCCAATTTGCTCTGATTCGCGAAGGAGACCTATGCTTCTGGACGACGAGTCAAGAGTGCGCTGCTCAATTTCTTTTTGCTTCTGTAACATTGTTTGTCGTTGTCTTTCTAAATCAGCCATGTATGATGACGTCTGCGTTTGAGGTTTAGGGGGCGGCCTTCTCGCAGCATAGCTGTTAACAAAGGTGTCGTCGTCCACGTCTTCATCTTCGAAGAGATTGTTGGTGTTGCTTATATATTTATGACCTGACATAGTCAAAATACTTGGAGCACAAGACTCTAATAAGTAAGGTTCTTTGAAAATTTTAAGACTGTTTTCTTTGTTTACTTGCTTTGCTAGAGAATATCACAAAACACAACTCTGAAGTATAAATGCCACAATATTACACTTTTTACGAAGTAATTTAGTATCTGGATAATTGTGACTCGAAATGATATTACAATTATTAAAAAAGTAAAAAAATTGAAAAATTAGGACAAATAGGAATTAATCACCATTCCGCAGAATTAGTATATCGATGTTGCCACATCTGAATACCTCCACGTACAGATTAAAAAATAATCTCAATATTTTGGATATTGCTATATCCATTTTTTTGTGCAGTCTATGTGTCAGCTGTCTAAATAAAGTCTTAAAGTCATATTGAAACGTTTATTTTGTTAAATTAGATACATTAATACAATAAAATTTATGTAACATATTTATGATATAATGATAGTAAAAGTTCTTATAAAACCTCAAAAAGTCCTTGCTTTTATGAGATGAATTTCAAGTATTAACTGAGGCAGAGCAATCCTCTTTCTCATAACAAAACAAATGTATTAAAGCTAATAAATGATAATTCAAGTGTTTTTGTGAATAATTAAAAATATGTTAGCAGCGAAAGGTAATTAAGTTCTATTATTGTGATATCAATTACATTGCCTAAGCTTTGTCCAATCTTAACTGAGTATTGTAATTTCAGTAAACACAGAGACAGAAGAGCAAAATAGAATAAGATTCCAGGTTGAACTTGAATTCGTACAATGCCTAGCTAATCCAAATTATATTCATTGTAAGTATTCAGTCATGTGTATATATGTGTTACATACATGTTGTATACCTTGATAAGAAGGAAATGTTTTCTGATCACAAGCCTAGCTTTCTAATGTCTGACCTTTTGTGTTTTTACATTCTAAATGATCAGAATTTGTATTTCTACTGAACTCAACATATTTAAGAATATGTTGAGTTTAGTAGAATAGTAGTAGAACTTTTACATTTACTTACATTTCTGTAAAATAATTTTAGTTCTTGCCCAAAGAGGATATCTCAAAGAACAGACCTTTGTGAATTATATAAAATACCTTCAATATTGGAAAGAACCAGATTATGCAAGATATCTCAAATACCCGATGTGCTTGCATTTCTTAGAATTGTTGCAGCATGAAGCATTTAGAAGGGAGTGTGTCTCTGCTCAGGTAATTTCTTATTGATTTAGATGTTTACATTACTTAAAAGATTTATATCTTGTTTAGAGTCTAAAAACAATACATATCCATGAGCAACATTTCAATTTTGTGCCATAATCACAATAACTATGTGGGTAGATTTAGATTAACTATTATACAATAAATTCACTTTTTCACTCACAATTTTTGATGGGTCAAATGGCTTACTAATTTTATGAAGTGATCTTTAATGGAAAGTCAAAAGCCCCTTTTGTCATTATAAACTACCATTGTTAGCTGTTATTGCCTGCCAGTTTGTACTCTGGGAAACGATGGATTATTTTAGTCTCGTTTAGGCACAGAAGTCTGATTTTTTAACCTATCTGAAAGAAAGCAATCAGTTAACTGACACATAAATGTGTTGGCCATGCTGGGGATTTCACACTTATATTCTGAAAATATTGGTATTATAACTATTTTACAGGTCTGTAAATTTATGGATGACCAAGCAATCTTATTATGGCAACATTATACAAGAAGACGGACACGAACATTGCAACCCCCTGACACTCCTGTACCTCCTACTACATCTAATTCCATTCAACATCCACCTCGACAGCCATAGGAAAATAGGACTGTAACAGGTTAATTTTTAAGATAGTGTTATACAAGTTTTTTATTAAACGGGAAATAATATTAAAAAAAAAAACTGTTTGATTTTTTTCTTTAGTTCAGGAAGAAAAATTGCTAACAATAAGTACAATCAAATAACACTTTTCTTTTATAAGGCTTAGTCCATAATGGCATAATAAGGGAACTAAAAGTTATATGTATTTCAATATGTTGGCATTTCTTCTTATTTCTAAGCTAATTATTAATACGTGTCTAATCTAAGCAAAACACTTTTGTTGTTTAATAATATAGAATCTATAATAATATAATGTTTACATGACAGGCCATAAACAAAAGTTGTGTTTTTAACTACTACAACTAGATCTTAATCTGCACTAATTCTTATTGATAATTATCAAAGAGAATTTGTATGTCTTTATAATAATATATGTCAGATTCCTAACTTCTCTGAAATTTGATAGAATTATTATGAAAACCTATTAATACAACGTATTACTGAAGTAAGAATGGAATTAAACCGAAACTGCTGAAACAGTTTCTGCTTTATTTTTTTAGCCTTTGATGATTTTATTTTACAAAAGGCTGTACTTGTCTACGTCTTACTACACATAAAGCTCGTAAAGTGAGGTAGTACAGTAGTTCTACTGCACTCATCATACTAAACCCCATGCACAGACCGAGTAGACCTCCCGTGTTTGCTGGAACATAAAAGATTACTTTAAAGGTTATATGTGTTGCCAAGAATTGCGTTGCGTTAAGGTCCTGGGTTCAGAATCCCGAGAAAACAATGTTTTACTGTCTTGCCTGCTAGACATGGTACATCAATTGGTAATACTAGCATCACGAAACATCGTGTATGACGGTTGAAGTCTCGTCCGTGTTGCGGAAGGTTTTTCAATCCGATTTTTTATTTTTAAAAAGCTTGCCAGTGTATAAAATTAATTAATAAAAAGACACAGATAAAAAGAAAACAGTGAATCTCCGATCCATGTATGGGTCAAAAGCATTCTATTTTAGAAGTTAATTATAATAAATCTCCTATGAATTCAAGGAAGACTTGGTATTATGTATCATCTAATAATGTGTCATCGTATATTTCCGTGTTATTTTAATTTTATTTGAGTATATTATAAAAAGAATAATGTTCTATATGTTATATGTAAAGTTATATCATAAATAAAACAAATAAACATAGGTTTATGCTTAACTCACAAAGAAATTCAGTCAATCCAAAAATTTCACCTTTGGTAAATCTTAGAAACTTCTTATCTTCAAAGTAAAAATGTATGACCAACATGTTTGTTCTGAAACATCATAATAATTGTAAGATTTGTGAATAACTGAACACACTAAGTTAAACAATACCCGTTCAAGGTTTAATGCTTGATTAGTATATATTCTACAACATAAAGTATCATCACCACCTAACAACGGCCCGATTATAAAACTTAAAAAAACAACTCATAACAGTTTAAAACGTGGAATTTAAAATTTTCCATACGTTTGCTCATGTTATAAATATATAGAGAAAAAAATGAAGACACGCGCAGAATTTGAACCGGCATCTACTGTGCTCCTGGCTGTTGCTCTAACCATTGATGTTTTCGCGCAATGGTTTAATTTAACGTAAAATATATTAATTAAGTTACTTTTAATTAAAATTGGATGTTTCGCATACTTACGTAAAGTATTCCGAAGTTACGTTACGCGACATCTGTATGCTCTGAGCGTAATTCATTATGAGGTTCTTATTGAGTGGAGCTGTGCTCAGTCGCTCGAGGTATGATATCTCCGTGCAGGCTGGTAAGCATTCGTCGCACGATTGATCGTCACCTGAAATCCGGTTAGTGGCATATGCTTACGTTGGTATGACGGCTGGAGAGGTCGTAGGTTCGACTCTCGGTTTTGCACCAAAATAATTGATATTATTCAATAATACCTACATCTATTAATTTTCTTGGAATTCAAACCTATATTTGACGCCTTAACAACAATGAAACAGTGTAACGGTTTAAAACGAGAATTATATTACTTAAACTTATTTACAAATTATTTCAACTACGGCCCGAGGTTTCGGATGCTTTGCAGCAGCCATGTCTCTACGTGTCCATGGGCCGTCTTAAATTAATTAATTAATGAGTCTTATCCAAATGTACTACTCACGTATGTGTACGTGATGATATAGTAATGTAAGATATTTACTTAATGTACGCATGCCAAATAAGGTTTGTAGAGAAAATATTGTTAAATAAATAATATATCCTAAAATTGTACCTTTCGGTATATACTTCCACATGTTACTGTAGCATTTGGCATCCGCTTTTCCGCATATTCTGGTTGTTTTATTTTCTGAAAAAATATAAGTCCATTATATTATGCCCGAATTAATTACGTAAGTATTGAGTTTTAATAACTTACTCGGCATATAATAAAGAACGCATTTGCATATTTCTAACATTAGTCGTGCTTCACATTCCATCTGGCAATTTTTGAAAGTGTATGTTCTAGAAGAGGTTGTATTTGAATTCAATTTAAATTAAAAACAACTATTTTTATTGTATATAACATTATGTTATGATAATCTATACTAATATATAAACTGAAGAGTTTGTTTGAAAGCGCTAATCTCAGGAACTACGAGTTCGAATTGAAAAATTATTTGTTTTGTGTTGGTTAGAACATTTATCGAGGAAGGACATAGGCTATCAAACATCGCCCTGACTAATACAAGCGAAGACACAGCGACAAAATGTGAAAAGGGAAAATTATTCATCATTTTTGGTTTCCCAGGGCGTACGTTGCAACGGTTCAAGCTACCCAGAAACAATATATAAAAGATTGATTCCTCTTTAAATGATCTAAAAAAAAGTCCACCACGCAATATCTCTTTTTATGATAGATAGAGATGTACTCGCAAGAACGACGGGAACTGGACGATGGGTCGCGATAGCGTTGGTTAGGACAGTTTGCAAAAACAATTTTGGATGCCCAAAAAAACTATTCTACGCGAAGTCGGTGACTCAGCTAGTAATTTGTAATCTGTACCTGTAGAAAACCAATTCTTGTTCGCTTGAAAACAGACAATATCTCTTGCTGATGTGGATATTTTTTAGTTGGGGCTGTGCGTCCAGAATCCGAGGTTTTATAGCCACCCTTGCCTCGATTCCAGGGCCGTAGATCTCCCCTAGTTTCGCGATTTTTGGAGTTTCGGTTGGATTGTGTAGAAGAATCTTTAAAATAAAAAAATGTTTGTTCATAAGCTGTTAAATTGTAATTAATATAATAGTACTAACTTTAAATCCAACGCTTTTGGTGGACGCGCAGTAGTATTCAGGTATGTTTGCGTCAAGAATTAATGTCAATCCATGGTCGGTTCCAATTCCTAGAAAAAGCTATACATTTTTTACCATATGTATAATAAAAATACAATAACACTCAATCATTATAAATATGAAAGTTAACCTTTGGGCTTCCACGGAAAGCCATCTGGTGGTGCATCATCCGGGTAACCATTTTCTGGGGTCCAGTCGACAGCTGGTGATGGAAAAGTGATGTTCATGTCGTTTAAGTCTCGTCTGCAATAACTTTTGTATCAACTTAACGTAAGCGTTTACACAAATAACTCGTAATAGCGCATAACGCGAAGTATGTAGTACAATTTGTTTGTAACTTCAACAATGGCAAACGGCGGATCCAGGGTTATATGACCCCCCTGGACCCGCCGTTGATTACGGCTAAACTTTTCTCTTTTGCAGCAGCCATGGTCACGAGTGAGACTACAGGCAATACTTAATAAAGTACGCGTGTTTTTAAAAGTATTCCGTGCGAAAAACTTAAATCTACTATTCGGAGTAGTTAGGACATGGTATTTGTGTCGATTTGTCAGTAGATATGATTGAACAAATGAAAGAGGCACAGAAATATGTCTACCCGAAGTCTGTTAAAAGTTAAATATAACTTCTAATTACATACTAATTATGAGAGGTAAATTATTAATTTGGCCATAATGCTTACGGATTTCGGAACATCATATCTCTGTGAACCACATTAAAGGTGCAGCATAACCCCTCGTCTGTCAACTGTGCATTAAATAGATCCTGACAGCTCATCGGTTTTGAGTTCCAAATACATATTGCCAGCATCTCCTCACACGGTTGTGTTACCTGGAGAAATAGAGTTGGTAAGAGGAAAATAATAAAGACAGTTGTTAAGTGACAATAATATGGCTGTCTTCAGTGAAATAGCAACAGATATTTCTCTGAAGACTGCCATATTTAGGCATATGTGTATTATCTACGAATTGCATCGAGGATAATACACATATGCAACGCATATCCTATACTACAATTACATATTATACAGTTAAAGAGTTTGTTTGAACGCGCTTATATTAGGAACTACTTTTTGAGGCCTTGCGTTGCCTGTGCTGTAAACGACGGTGTAGGCAACAGCTAAAATGGATTAAGATGAAAAGGGGTTTGATGCCTAAAATAATATAAGTTTAGATAATCCTCATTTCTTTTTGATGGCAAATAATATTTATTTAATATCACATTAAAGAAAAAAATACAGACATACATACGTTGATAAGAAATGATCGAGTATGGTCCCAATCAGGGCTTTCAGCTAAACTGTCTTCAAATAAGTCCGCATCGGTTTGAGTAGAACAAAGACTTTCCAATAGTTTCTTGCCTACGGAATTTCTGTTTCACGGGGAATATGAAAGAATTACTAAATATAACACGATGGCCTTTCAGTACCAAGGAGTGTTACAGCGATAAAAAAAAATTCGTTTTTGCATAAATTTTGAGAAATTCTGAAACATGGTTCAACTTCTAATCGTTCGAATTTAGACATTACGTAAAATGCAATCTTCTCGAACTCGAGGCAAAGGTCTTTGTAGTCTATTGTTAATAGAACTTTTTATTCTTACCCAGACGCCATATAACGTTCCGCAACCGACTTCTTTGCCTGGTTTACATTACATATTGTTAGAGCCGGGAATGGCAGTTTGTTGATTGGCATGTCTTCAGCATTTATGCTCACTATCATCGGAGACATTCGCCATTTTGCATACACGTTGAGAATAAAAAATCCAGCGCAAATTAAAGAAGAAACGAACGCTGTTAGCCAAAAGAACCTGCGGAGACATTATTAATAGTTAAGTAGGTACACAGGATTAGAACAAGTCGAAGACATTATTTTTATTGGAGCTAAACTGACGAGTCTTGTGACGAGACGGATGACCAACCACCATCCTCAAATGAAAAAGTCAGTCTGTGGTCTTCTGAATATCCGAAGGGAAAATATGACGACAGTGCATGTTAGATGTTTATATGGCTTAGGTTTTTCACCTAACACCAAGCGAACGCCATGCTTATCTATCCTCCGCTACAGTGCTACACACTACTGTTTGTCACTATAGGCATTGACGAAGTTATTGTGTTACCCATACATGACATTAAGAAGATACCTTTCAAACCAAGTCAACTTCTTTTCACCGATGTACCGCAGGCCATGCAAAGTGGAAGTCAGCAGATAATCTCTCAGATCTTTAGAGAACCCTTCGATTTTTTCCTGAGACTTTTCTTTGCTTTTGTGACTCAAATTCTAAAAAAGTATATCTTTATTATTATATAGAAAACTCTCTTTTCAAACTTGACTCATTATTTATATAGGATCTTCAGTAAGATTATTAAAAGTAACCGTCTTAAATAAATCTTTATAAATCGATGTAAAGAGTAATTCAAGGAAATAAACATAATATTCACCCCAATATTAGTCGTGTTGGATCTTTGTGTCCAATAATACGGTGTGTCAACCACTGCTCCACGAGTGTTAGTAGCAAACCACTCATTTTGCTAAAATTATTCCAAGTATAAAAACGACTTTTACATGTTATTACATAATGGATATAATGATAATAAATATAAGTAGATACACATCAGAAGACTCACAAATGTACGAAAACAGAAGATAAAACACGAATATTCATAACACAGATAACACTAGTATTATAAAAATCAAAATAATATTGATCTCTCTATACCTTTATTTGTAGGGTATTTTTGTTTAATTTTCCTCGTTTCTTGGAAACCATTTTTCACTCGCAATATCAGTGATAATGTTGTTCTATTTATGACGAGATTTTTCGACAAATATTTTCGATTTTCTAATTCAAAATAAACTCTTTAAACTGATATCCAGTGCTTGTGTGACTGTTTTACAGTCTAATCTACTTGATAGCATAAGTTAATTTCCAACAGCCAATATTTGTAGTTTAATCGGTTGATTGCGGTCGTATGATACACCGTCCTTGTACCTCCCGTTTTGATGCTAAAATTATACAGTTTAACGTAAAATTATCTATTTGTCCCTCTAACCTTCTTGTGTAATTGTAGCAAGTAATCGTAAATCAAGTTAAAAATCTATAATTATCGTCGCTAAATTACACCCTGTAAGCTTTACGCGTTCTTTCTAATTAATCTAAAGTCTCGAGTATACTTTGAACGACATTTCGTAATATAGGCTGCGTATTTGTAGAATAGTTAAAAAATAAAACAGTTAATATTGAAACAATTGAATTTGGTAATGCACTTATTTTTATAAGTTATAAGAAAGAAGTTGCTAAACCAATATTGTCTATAGTTTACGCGAGTAGTACACATTTAAATAAAACACTTTAACAAAAGCTTTTAAGCCGAAACTGCTGCAAAGCATCCGAAACGTCGGGCCGAAGTTAAAAATCAATTTCAAATAAGTTTAACTAATATATCGCGTTTTACACGGTTAAAGTGTTTTATTTAAATACTTATTTCTTTTCAAAATAAACGTATGTCTTACTCACATATTAGTCTGCTAAATATACTTAACTATACTTCAACGCAAGATATATCTGCAGTCATTAATATTGTATAGTCTGTGGTCAGTAAGTTAAATGGCATGTTTTGTGATTAACATTGTATTACGCTAATGTTGATATTCGTTCCATGTCCTAAAAATAATTATGTGTTAGTTATTGTTCTAATCAAGATCCACACGCGAATATAATTATGTCTACGGTCACACGTGCTAGTTAATTTACACAAATTGATGTTTCATAACTTAAATGATACGATATTTTTTAATAATACACTTTTAACGGTTTAAAACGCGAAATGTATTAGTTACCTTATTTACAATTTATTTTAACTACAGCCAGACGTTTTGGATGCTTTACAGCAGCCATGGTCACGGGGAGTCAGTGTTTTATTTACTTTCATACTCGCGTGCAGAGAATTTATTAGTTACTTACCAAATAAATGAATAGATGATTTTAATAAGTTTTTATAATGGAAGGAAGTCATTTTTTTGTGATATGGGAGAGACAAGCATGGTTTTCCTAAATACAAGATGATTAACAACATTAAAATTAAAATATAATTAGAGTATGAATTGAGTTGTCTATTTTGGCTTTGGACATTCAAAAATTCCTAACCGGAATCGAATTGCGGACCTACGCTCCAACGCACCATCTGAGGTTAGCGTCCTTGATGGAATTTCGACTACCACCTATTCAGTCCAAAATTTATAAATCGAAATATAAAAATAAACAACATATTTCACCTGGTTAGAGTCGAATCCACAACTTTTTGCCATTCAAACAACGAGAAATAGCGTGAACGTTTTGTGTTTTTTCATGAATTGCTTTTTTCACTATACCTAGTAAGCTTAACTTAACTATAAATAGTATTCTAGGAAAATCTAATTTATCAATGTTATTGTCTTTTAATTGCAGTCATTCGTACATCAATTACTTTGCAAACATTCAGAAATTTTCATTTCCAGTGTTAATTGTTGTTTGTTTATAGTGTTGTTTGAAATGGGCGTGTAATGAAAGATTATGTGATAAAATTTTCTGTTTCATATATTTCTTTACGCATACAATATACATATAATTAATATTTAGGTAGTATGTACAAAAGTAAAGTCCGTTTAATTATAGTTTTAAAAAAGGAAGCCATAGGAAAGAATAGGCTGACGCACTTGCACTTGGAAGAGTTCCTAAACGAAGAGGAGATCGAAGGGAAGAAAGGCTTCTCGACGTGGCTCTAGGACGTCATGAGCTCGCGGTCGCCGAGACCGCGCGTGACGTGCTAGAGGTGTCTAGTCACCAGAAGATGAAGAAAGGTTTCACCAGTGCTGTTGTTGGTGAGCGGGGGGAGCGTTGTGGGCGACTTGCGCGTGCGCCGCTAAGTGAGCAGCACGAGCGGCGGCGACCTCGGGGGTTTCCAGGATACCAGCTCCGTTTTGGGCCAATCTGATGTTAGCGGCGGGTCCCTGCCAAGAGTGAGCACCGTTGTTGTTCCACTGGTTGTGGGCTGGGGCGTTCCATTGGTTGTTGGCGGGAGCGTCCCACTGGTTGTGGGATGGAGCGTTCCATTGAGATTGAGGGGCGGATTTGGCTGCGGAGAGAGCGGCCAAGTGAGCGGCGCGAGCTTGAGCTACTTCTGGGGTCTCAGCGACGGGAGCGGGGCCAGCGCCGGCGGCGTTCCAGGCTGGGGCGGCGTTCCAGGAGGGGGCGGCGGGGGCGGCGTTCCACTGGTTGGCGTGACCACCGTTCCATTGGTTAGCTGGGGCACCGTTCCATTGGTTGGCCTGGGCACCGTTCCACTTGTTGTCAGCTCCTTGCCAGTACTCTTCGTTGTCCCACCGAGGGTCGTATGAGCCGTCGTCCTGGGGGTTGGGGTTGTGTTGCGAAGCCTGTTGGAGAGCGGAGAGGTGAGCGGCCCGGGCCTGGGCTACTTCGGGTGTGTCCAGGATATTCCGTCCATCCTGGGACAGGGCGATGTTGGCGGGTGGGCCGGCCCAACCGGATGCGTGGGCTCCGCACGCCAACGCCAAACAAGCTACAACAATCTGTGGACAAAGAGAATATGTTTAAGATATGATACATAATTTTATGCTTTATTAAAATTGTTCATACTTAATTCTTACATAAAGTAATGATAAATACAATTGTAGAATGGAAAAAGATTAAAGGCGACTTAACTACTAATAAACTCGTAGTTGAATCGGTAATTAAATTGACAAATCCAGCCGTTGAGTTATTTTAGCATGCCGGTTGGTCGTTTTAATTTTATTTATGCCCTAGTTTTAGCTAAGTAACTGCGTGTTAAAGGTTTAATAATAATTGTTAATTTCAAGTATCTAAAACCCTTTAGCGGTGATAATAAATCTTTATAGAATTTAGTTTGAAGTGAGAAAATAAGTGCTTTTATAGTCACGATATGCTGTATAAGGAATGCAGAGAAACGTTGCCACAGTTTTTTTGCATCCATTAATTATATTAGAAGCCCTTGATACAATCTCTGAGCTAGTTTCAATGTTAACGGGAGGCTTGGAAATATGCAATAATATGAGTAAGTGAAGTAATTATTTAGATGCACTTTACGAGAAGTTTCTCAAAGTTGTCTTAGCGGCGGTAGTTTGTAAAGTCCACCGACTCGCACTGGAACAACGTGATGAGTCTTAAAATACCCAGGACCAAGATGAGCAGTGTAACTAAGTGAAATTTCGGCTATACAATTGTCTTGCGTAATCTTTATCAATGTCAATATCACGCCTCTATGCATAGGATAGTTTCAAATAATTGGAGCGTAAACTTGATGGAAACATGATGAGATTATTAAGGAATTTGCGGCGAGCCTAAGTTCAGTATCACGTAATGATGTCAGGGTACGCGAGATCGTGGTCAGTACAGATTTGTACAGCTGCCGGTTCATTTGACGACGTAATTATAACATTGTTACAATTAGTAAGCGGATGACGATGTCAATAAAGTGTGTTCGTTCCAAGTTATAATTGAAGTTGTTTAAGTTTAATTTAAACACTTAACGGTTTGAAACACGAAATATTAGTTAAATTTATTAAAAAAATAATTTAACATTGAACGACGTTTAGGATGTTTTCAGCAGCCGGGAAGACCGTTTAAAAAGTGTTTTATTGATTTGTATACTACTCCCGTAAACTACAGACAGTATTTAATAATTAACTAACATGTCAATAATTAACTTGTGATTGTAATTCTATATATGTAAACTTCCTTGTAAAATAAGAAGCAGTTGTATTTTTGTTTTTTTTGCTTATTAATCAAAGTACGTTAATGTTATTTCTAAATAAATTACAATAGTAACAATATTATTTATACCCATGCAAGCTTTGCATAACAATTTCAAAATTCATTTTAGACAATGTTATTGCAAATAGTTTCACGTGTTGTGAAAATAAATGGTTTAACGCCGCTAAAATTCAGATGTTTCTAAAAGCACGTGACGTTACAAAATCACTTGATAAAATCGTGGTTTTTATTTGTTAACGTCTCGCCCTTGATTCGCGACTTTTATGTTTTCGGTGGCGCAATCGCGGTATTTATGTGCAAATATGAAAACTTAAGGTCTTTGAAGGTACGAATTTGGCAATAAGGTATTCCTAAAAAGGCCCGATTGAAAGTTCACCTGACCGAAGGCCGAAGTAAAAACAAAGTCATTTACCGGAGCCCACTCTTTCATTCGTTATTCATGACGAACAAAAGTAATGTGCTGAGTGAATGGCGTCAAGGTCTGAAGGCTAGTTGAAGGTCGCGGAGCAGGAAGCCAGCCTTCCGGACCAGCCTACCGTCACATTCAGCAACTGGTTACCCTCGCATATCAAATTGACATTTGCGACGACTTTTTATTTGCCCTATATATCGATCGCGACTTGCGTGGTATAGTCATAAATAGTTTAGCTAGACATCCGCGGTTCAAAGCGTTGAGCACGAACTCTGAATCAACATTATCGAGAAGCTTTTATTGCATGGTAGCAATGTAAGGCTAATAAACCACGGTTCGTGGGTTCGATCCCCACAGGGTGACATCATGTGTCTTATTTTGAAGCATGTTGGACTTGGTCTGGAAATCTAGATACTAAATGGGTGGTAGGAATATCGACATTTCGTCCGGATCACAAACCGTCCACAGATGAAAAAGCCATGTTTAATCGGGTTCCGATTTCAGTCTAGGAATTTCCGAATATTGGCTTTGGCATAACAGATCACCTCTACCATCAAGTGCTTGCTTGTATCCTATGTCCTCCTCTATATCAAAGCTTAAAAATTAATAGTTTCGGTCGGGTAGGGCTCAAACGTCGATCTATAAAATTTAACATAGAAATTTGACCGCCCCTCACCCAGCAGAGGGGTGAATGGGTTTCTTCAGCAGCATTACTCGCTTCACTAATGTACGAATTCCACGCTGCATGAATTTGCGACATTTAATTGCTCTATTGCGCGACAATTAAACAATTTGCCTAATTCCCACAATATTCGCGACTGATGTTCAATTAGCTGAATGTATAATTATTCCTATCTGGCGTGGTGAATTGGTACCGAATCTTTTAGATCAGTGGGCGGTTCGTAATTAGGTATAATTGTATATTGATTGCTGTGACGGTGTGCGTGGGTATGCCCTTCTAAACGAGTACGCTACGGAATGCAGACAAAAAGTTGTCTGTATGAAAGAGGCAAGTCACACCGTTTAGAACGCGACATGGAAAAAAGGAAAGAACGAGAAAGAACAATTCTCGATAGGGATTCTCGTGGGTATATTATGTAGAATAGAATAGAAGAAAAGAAAATCGATTAGGTTGATACTACTTTTTTATACAACGATCAATCGAACACAAAGACGATTTGATTAATCGAATTCTTCTGCTATTATATATATAGAAGAATTTATACTATGGCAACTTTTAACCTTATTTCAGTATTTGCAGTCATGCGGTATGATTATGATTGATGCTTCCATTCCGTGATTTTAGATTAGGACAACGAGATCGTAACGAAACAAAGCTTGTATTTACACAATGAAATTTCGATGACAAATTTTCAGTCATTAAACATTCGATTCAGATCAATTTGATGAAGTCACGGTGGCGCTGTGTTCTTCGGCAGCTTGCCTTTGTTCAAATGCAATTGCGAGCAATTTACTGAGCTTCCAATAACAAGATTTTTCGCAATTTTTGCGTCATATTAGGGTTTTACTTTAACATTTTAAAACGTTAAGTTAAATATTTGTCTTACGGCTGTAACGTTAATGTCGATAACAAACCAACAACTGCTCGATTTTAGGTAACAAATAGTATCCAAATGCACGCAAGTGTAATGCATGAAGGGATTGTTAATAGACATTAACGCCGATCCAGTTGACATTGCGTGCGTAAATGGATTATGATCGAACGACGTTGGAGGTGAAGCACTGCGCTTGTCTTACTTTGTAGGTGTTATAACGTCTTAATACACGCTGTGATTAGTGCAAGCGCCGTCGTCATGACAACGATATAATCTGCACCTAGTGTGTGTAACACACAAAATACACATCAGTTAGACAAGCTACCACGACTTCGTTCTATATGTACATTTTTTACACATATTATTATAAAAGTATTCCCTTGAAAGGCCTTTTAAACTTTCGTTACTTCGTAATACTTTGACATAATTCCACCGTGTTTTCATAGTATTGAGCGCTTGTAACCAGTTGACTCTATGCAACAGAAGCTTTTTATAAGTGGCATCTTTATTTGAAAACGTGACTAGTTCGCTACGGATCGTAGACTTCGTAGAGCTTCGTAAAAAGCAGATATAACCTTTTTAATGTCATACATACATATATAAATATTACATTTATATCTCAAAAAACCTATTAAGAAGCAGATTTCATAAAACAGATTAGTTAGGCAATTATAGAATTGGACATTGGTACACTTTTATACGCTATTTCCTCTATAATGCAATAAAATGATTGTTTTAAAACGATATAGGAAAAAACTTAACTAGAGCATAAAAATGTATGCATTGACAATGACCCGCTAGAGCGTGCGTGCTTTGGTAACTTTACTACATAACTTTCAACATTTAACAATTACAGTGTAATTATAATAGAAACTCTTCACACATCAAAACTAGATTCAACTTATATAATTACTGCATGGTTCATTAAATATTCTTGCGTTTTCGCTATCAACGTATGACGAAAGAAATTGGAAATGTGCATTTCGTTCCACGATTTTCCGCAACGGAATGTTTTTAAATTTATATTCTTTTTTTTAAATTTTTTGAAATTGTAATTTTCTACAATGGAACGTTTTTGAATTTATATTCTTTAATTAACTTTTTGAAAATGGAATTAAAACTTAAATAGGTTTATTTATAGATACCGCGACGGATTTGCTAGTGCGTAGTTGTGAAAACATGGGCTGACAGAAAATTAGATTACTTTATTCAATACTGGTATCTAGTTGAAGGTTAAATATCCGGCTTGGGTATAGTTAGAAAACAGTGCAATAACTGGTTTTCATATCAGATACAATAAACAATTATTAAAATTACCCTAAACATTGAATCAGATGTAAGATTTATTGGATATTTGGTATTGTTAGTGTCAAGAAAATATTTATAAGCCTTGTAATAAATGAAAAAGAAATTAAAGTGTTAGTGATAAGAGAATTCCATAAATTTTCAGTACTCACCATGGATTTCATTTTTGTGTTAAGAAGTAAAGCACAGAAGTGAAAGAAAAGAAAGAGGTTAATGTTTTTTTGAGTCTATATAGCGCTGATGGAAGACTAATGTCTTCCAGGATTCGCTATGTCGAAGTGCAACTTGCGTCTGTACGAAATGAGGGCGGGAGCTGTCTTTTATACTTCGCCGCTTGCGCAGAGGGGCTGTAGCGCTCGCTCGTGAAAGTCTTGGGACATGCCATTGATAATAGACGAATATCATTCGTATATAATATTTCAATGGCACTATTTTGGGTTTCATTTCGTGAATTATTGATACTGACAGTATTATTCATGTGTTTATTTAGAATGTCAAAGGTAAATGATAGATTTTATTGTGTTACAATTTATTTGTCAGTGCAGATATTTGATGATTGTCTTTTGTTTGCCTTTATGCCCCAATCTATTCGTATCTTACGATACAATTACGATAAGGCGACGACTAAAGGTAATATAGGTAGATAGATCATTTTAATTAGTTATGGCTTTTATTTATTGATATCCTATGTTTTTAAAATAAGAGTTATTAATACAATAAACGGAATACCTAAATATTTGAACCAATTATCTGTTAGTTTACAAAAAAGCAAGTAACTGAAATGAACTAAGTATTTGTCTATAGGTGAGGAGAATTGTACACATTTAAATTAAACATTTTTAACTGTTTAAAATGCGACATATTACGTATTATTACTTATTTTTAATAATGACATCTCGTGACCGACTTGATATAAAGAACCCGTCTACCTAAACCCGTCTATTAAAATATACCATTTATAAGATAATGAATATTTGGTCTAAAAGATTAATTCTGACAAATACATACGTATCGCACAATCCAAGGCACCAAATATGGTTTATCGATAAAGTTCTAGTGCCCTTTTGGAATAAAATATCCTAAAGGGATTGAGGATTTTGTGGATATAAATTTCGCGTTGGTAATGAAGAGTCAAGTTACAAGTAACCTCCGCGATCAAGGTGCTGTAAATATCGATACACGTACAATTAACGTATCGTTTATCATACTTAAATCTCATACGAACTGATATCTTTATCTCAATTTACTAATATAATACTTCTAAAGATCATAATTACACGTTTAGTAGAGATAAACCAAGCCAACATTAGCTAAAGAAATTATAAATGTACAACAAATACTGAATTTGAGACTATTAAATTATATATCACGTAGTTATTAAAAATTGCTTGTCCATAGTTTACGCTAGTAGGCCACATTTAAATAAAACACTTTTAATGGTTAAAACGAGAAATATATTACATAAATAAGAGCTGTGGTCACGGAAGGGCTGCAAAGCGTCCGAAACATCGGGCCATAGTTTAAATAAAATAAAAATAACTCAGCTAATATATTTCGTTTTAAACCCTTACTAAAATTTGGGAAATGCTAAAACATATATTACACACACTATATTAATACAATGTGCCATTTGACAGTTTTGAGTATGTGTAAACAATGTATATGTGTGTGTCACCTGCCCAATCGGAACTATTTTCTACTTTTCCTGGTTTCAAATCTAGGATCTTCCGCAACGTGTTTAATGCGGCATACAAACGGTCAATATATATTATAATAGACAAATTATAGAAATACTTGTTCGAAATCACTTTTACTTACATTTGATATTATCTAAAGCAATTTTTTCTCACTGCTTGTTCTAAATTAAATCTCACTATCTAGATCTCGTAGAACAAGTTTAATTTGTTAAGTTTTCGGCCTTTTGCAATGTAGTTAAGATGTGATTTGTGGGTAGATTTAATTAATTTACAACTATCGTGACGAGATATGAAGATATATTATGCTTTTAGGCGCCGCTTTTTACAACTTAATATGTAAATAATATCTAATAATACATATTAAACAGACGTTAGTGATATTAGTAAATATTTTTGTTGATTTTTTTTTGTGATATTGAAGATCTTGATGATACTCTGATCTGGGGTCACTCAAACTAAATGACCTAACTGATCAGGGGTTTTAGCTTGAAAATGTGATCATACAAAGTTATCTTATGGTAATGAGGTGCAAATATTTAATTAGAAATACCTTGTTCGATCCTTTATACTCCCTACGTTACAAAAGAGTTCAACGCGTGAATGTAGTGTCTACTGTTGACAGATAACATATTTATTTAAAGTTCGAACGCTGTTTTTTCTATTTAAATAATGTAATTAGAGGTATACCACTTTTGTAGTTGTAATGGAGACCAATGAAATCGTAAAGACAAAAAATACGTCATAAAAGTTAGTTAACTAATAAAACTTAAAAATATAAACGTTTCTTTTTGCATACAGCATTCCAGTTAAAACTTGCTCGTTCACATGCCTACCTGTTAAAAAAACGTCCAAATCACACGTAACGGAAATGTTAGTGGTCCACGGGATAAATGCAAGGTCAGAGGTAAGAAATACTAAGTCGTTATTTCTGTGAGACTTTTAATTTCATGATTACGTCGCTTGCATTAGAATTAGTTTCTTTTTTTATCTAAAACTGTCAGTAAATTAGGTTAAATTTAAATTACTTGGCTTTGATTTAATGTCTACATTGTATATGTATCAAAAGTAGATTAAGTATTTGTTCAATAATGATGACATAGTTATATAAATTAATATTTAACAAAATTATTTTAAAAATTATATTCATCTTATTAAAGTACATTAGAGCTTATAAAAATTACAAAATATATTTTACATATATGTCATGACAGTGATTCTCAAGTAATTGAGTTACTGTGTCTGGTACCAGCTGAAAGGGTGAATTTACACTAATATAAAATTAAAACAAGAAATTAAAATATAAATAATTCGTATGTTAACAAAATCCCTTTTACTTATGAATAGCTGCTTGCAACTCTTGTGCACTTTGGCAAATCAAAACAATTAGGTACTTGTATCGCCGCTAGGCGTCCATAATTTTCATTATAAGTAAATATTAAACAAATAAGTCCTAAGAAATGTCAAGGATTTATATCATGTATGTTAATATTGTGTTTGACATGAAAAAGGCATGTGACGGTGTTAGTTGTGAAACAAAATTGTTACAAGCGAGTAACGCTATTCTGCACTGGGACCCAATTCTACTTTTTACACTGACTTTTCGCTAGCCGAGCTGGTATCATTTTGTATTTTATAAAATGTCACTTACGTTACACTTTTTAGGTTTTATTTTAAGTTGTTGATGTTTGGTAGGGCCGTTCCAACCCTGAATAATCCCAGTGACACAGGTCTTTTTTCTTGCAGAAACAGTATAGAGGTCAGCCCTCCATTTACCGCCAATTTAACAACTACTGCCAGTAAATATATCATAATTATTTTCCGAGGGAGAGACATAAATACACCTACAAATAGCAGAGTAAGTAGTCTATTTACTTGTGAAAGAAGTAGTAGTCTTTACTCATCAAACCGTGGTTTGCAGTCGAGTGCGCTAACCATCGAACTAATGCGTAAGTTTGTCAGATTGCCAATTAAACATACTTAGTATACGAGTCGTAACCTAAATGTGGAAGAAAATGGTATAAAACATTTTTTCCAAACTTAAGTAACTATTTATCTAAGTATTATGTAAATAGTACATAAAAAAATATTAATTAAAATATTTTTAACGTATGTAGATTGCGTATATAAAAAAAAAAATAGATTATTGCTATTGGTATTAAAAAGTAGGGTAGATCTGTGTGGCGTTTGCACTCGGTTTCGCTAGCAAGTCACTGTCCTGTGACTTAGCAGAATTGGCACCCTTATAGGTCAACATTGTGTCTAGAGCAATATAAACAGGCATTGTTTTATTGAGTTATAGGTTTACTTAACGCATTTGAAAGAAGACATTTATTTGTAGGGAATGAACCCAATATTTGTATATGAATTAAACACGCTTTATTGCTTGTAATCTTTAGATTAAAGATAGGTTGTATTTTATCTAGGTCTATCTTTAGGTTAGTTAATAGCGTTTGATTAATTGATGTAATTAAATCGAGAGTCAATACTGTAGGTATTGGCTGGGAAATAATTAAAATTGCATTATAATAAGTTTATAAGTGTGTTTCTTATCAGAGATGGAACAATCCGCTTGTTGTGACATTTTTTCGCCATTACAAAAGTGTATTTCTTATTTTTATTGAAAAGTCTATGACCCGGGGGTGACCCGAACCCGCGTCCCGTTTCTCCAATTAAATTTGCTTAATCCTTGTACAATAACCTCTCCTTAAGTGGAAAAGCCGTAAGCGTAGGCTCGTTTCGAATTCAGTTAATAATTTCAGAAAGTCCAAAACTGTAACAGATCCACTGATCTTGTTAAGATGTTATAAAACTTCCTTATTACACTTTCCATTAAATGAACCTCATGCTTAAATACTGTCTGTAGTATACGCGAGTACTGCATATTTAAATAAAACAATTTTACGGTTTAAAACGCGAAATATACTTAGGCGTCGGGCTGTAGTCAAAATAATTTGTAAATAAGTTTAATTGTTGCTCACTATCATGTTAGAATTCATATTCTGTAAAGAAGTGTATTTATTGTACTTATTTTTTGTCTTTACTGTATTTATTTTTGTCGAACCACACATTCTTTTCTTCAGACGTTATTATTTGTTCTACAGGTGATATTATTGATAGATTGTTGCGCCAGTATAGTAACCAAGGTTAGCAGGTCAGATGTCTCTTAGCAACACGAAGCTTTGAAAACAGGAGATTTTTTCAGTTGATACATCTAGCACATACTTCAGTTACGATTTTTGATTTTTACGAAATGGAAATTTTAGAAATCGCAAAATGTATTTTTAAGTAATATATTTTGTAAATAAGTTTAAGTAATCCATTACGCGTTTTAAACCGTTAAAAATATTTTATTGAAATGTGTACCTCTCGCTAAAACTTCGTGCAATACTTATATTTTTCTGTTTATTATGAATGGTTCAGAAAACACCGTTTATTCTCTATAATTTTTGGTGTAACACAGCCATTTGTTATTATAATATATTCTTATAACTAAAGTATTGATAAATATAGTGTATTTCATTTCATTTATTAGTTATATTTAGTCTATAGTATAATTAATGGTTCTAATATAATTAAGTATAACAATGTATGGAAAAATTATGTTTTCACTCCATTTTATCAAGTAAATTAACAAACAGGATATTGTATCAAACAGGCGAGATTCGATTGAAAAAATACAACTTTTACTTAAGTGTGATTAATTAGTTTCAGTTGGAGATTGTGATATTTGAACTTGGCGCGACCTGTGGAATGTAATTTGCCTTCTAGAGTAAGAGAAATATTAAATAAGTATCGAAATTGCGTCATTTATATCGGCGCCTAGCTCTGCGCCGCGGTGTTACCCGTGATTATGAAACCAGACGTCGTATAGCTAGAAATTTACATGGCCATAGACGATTGCAAAAAAATACTTTTGGATTCAAACTTTAGTACAATTTTTAGGTACTAAAAAATTTTATGAAGAGAGATTTACATTAAATTTCGCCAAATGTATATGCGCCTAATGTTACTATCACACAAAGGATTGTTTGATAACACATTAGACAAATAGCCTGAGAGGTCCGGGGTTTAAATCTCAGAGAAACAATAGATTGTTGTGATCGGGTAGGGCAACTGTCAGATTCAGAGAAAACGAACACAAAAATGTGTTTGCGCCTTGCCCCACGGAGGGGTTTACACGGACAAAATGACGTCACATTCTTTCTTTTCGGTAAGCTCTTAAATTACATGAGCCTTTGCATTAAAAAAAAAATATGATTTTGAAAGTATCGACATACTGTTTGCATAATGTTTTTTCTATCTTTCCTAGATCGTGGGTTTCTGAGTTTTTTATTGACACGTAAGTAAGTAGTGGTCCTGTCGGATATTAGGGCGTACAACAATACAAACAAACACATTCTTTATCCATATAATAGTATAATTTATATACTTATTAAAAGCGAAATGTCCTTATGCTTATTGGGTTTTAAAAAGGAATTAAAAATTTAATGTTTCACATAAACATTTTATTCAGGAAACGGAACGGATATTGATCAGCCAATTTTAGTCAATACACGGTAATGCATTGCATAATATGATAAATGATAATGTAGATTTAATTTTATTGAGGTAAAAGTGCTCTTTAAAAATACACTAAGAACGGGTTCTTGACAAAAGTTTTCGGTCACCGAATGCTTGTATTACTATTACTTAAGACAGTAAGAAGTACAAAGAGTAAATGCGAGTGATAGGTTCGATTAAAACACTTTTAACTGTTTAAAACTCGAAATGTATTACTTAAACTTATTAACAAAATATTTTATTTAAAAATACATTTTGCGAGTCTTTAATTTAAACAGAAAAACTAAACAGAATTAATTACGCTTGATGAAAATTGAAAATCTATTTAGATGAAACAATTGAACGAATGGGCTTGAACCGGCATTCACAGCATTTTATGCAGCTGGTCTAATCAATTTCTTTAAACATCGGGTATTTTTATTTGTGACGGTTTTCATTTGTCATTTAATGTGCAAAGCGTTATGTTTAATATTTACCCTATTTCATGTTTTTGAAAAATTATAAATTGTGTAGAAACATGTTTGAGCCGGTAGGGGTCGAACCCACGACCAACTTTGTTACCATTAGACCAACGAGTCCGTCGACTTACTTAAGTTTCATAAAAAATATATTAAAACTGTTTTACCAACGAACTAATTAACATTTACATAACGCAATTATGTAATATTATTGTTGTAATCTAACGGATTTGCGTAAATATAAGAATTTAGTGCAAATCATGCACCCGTAGGCGCTTATCGAAAAATTTAAATAATATTTGAATTAAACGCAACTTAAAACTATGTTGCTTAGTTTTGAAAATTATCTTAAATGTAATCTTATCTAACTTATTTCATATTTTCGTCATATTATAAAAGATATGGTGAAGTTTATTTGAACGAATTGTCGAACGAATTTGAAAGTATGTGTAAATGTGGCTGAGATATTGGAATTTCAAAGACTTAATTCATACATTTGACAGGCTCGTTGTTCTAATGGTAGCAATGCAAGGCTAATAATCATCGGGTCGTGGGATCTATCCCAAACGGGTCCAACATTTTCTAATTTTTCAATTTATAATTTTTCTGAAACATGTTAGACTTCGTCTGGATATATGGATATTAAATGGGCGTTAGGAATACCGACATTCTCTCCGAACCACCGTCTGCACATGAAAAAACCATGAAGCTTAATCGCGTTTCGATTTCAGGCTATGGATTTACGAATAACAAAACCAAAATAAGTTGGCAGCGCATCTGCTTTAGATGTTTTAAGGCCTATTTCACCTACTATCAAGTAAATGCCATGCTTGTCTGTCCTACTCTATCATTAAAAAAATACTATATGTGATGTCAAAATGTCAGAATCAGTTTAGTAAGTAGTCTAGAGTCACTTTGATAGAAATGTAACTCATTCATAAGAATTCAATTCCCTGGATAAAAGCCAGTTTTCCTCATCTGTCGAGCCTAATAGGGTTATTATATATATATAAGTTATAATTATATAATTGGGCATACCGTTTTTAGAAAAACAACCCATACAGATAGGTATTTGAACGGTGACTCACATCACCACCCCAGCCAACTTAGTTCTGTCGGAGTATCTTTGTTTCAGAGAGCCCGCCGTCTCTGTGATGCTGCCCACTTAAATGAGGAGTTACAGCATGTCAAGCAGGTCCTATGCAAGAACAAGCTGAGAGTCCCTCCGCAGCATCCCAGGAACAGGAACAAGCCACCCACAGTCAAACGTCAGCCCGCCTACCTACCATATGTGAAGGGAGTTACAGATAGAATTAGCAGAGTCCTAAATCGAGCTTCTATTGACACAATTTTCAAGCCGCACAAGAAGATTCAGCAATTCCTGAAACCAAGCAAGTGTACTATCCCTTTACAAGATGCAGGCGTTTACAGACTGGATTGTGATTGTGGCCTATCCTACATCGGCCAAACAAAGCGTAGCATCTCAAACAGAATTAAAGAACACGTCGCGGATATAAAACATAAACGTCTCTCCAAATCTGCGGTATGCCAACACTCATCAGAAGGGCCCAATCACTACATTCGCTTTGACCAACCAAAAATCCTCGCAAAGGAGAGTCGATTTTTTCCAAGATTGGTACGCGAAGCAATTGAAATCAAAAAACACCGAAATTTCAATAGGGAGGACGGCCTCAAACTATCAAACACCTGGGATCCCATATTAAAAACTCTGGATCCCAATAAACAGCATACCAGCAAACGCGAAGACACCGTTAGTCAATTCTGTAAGGACCCGGCCAGTTTCGCCAAATACCAACTTCGACGGAACAGATGGCGCTAGCGTAGCAATTCTTTACTTTGACGTCTGAGACATCCTCCATCTTTAGTCTCCCCGTGACCACGGCTGCTGCAAAGCATCCGAAACGTCGGGCCGAAGTTAAAAATCATTTTCAAATAAGTTTAACTAATATATCGCGTTTTAAACCGTTAAAGTGTTTTATTTAAATGTTTTATTTAAAAGGGTTACTGATAAGAAGGCGCAACGAATATAAATCTTTAATGTATTATCCAGTGATCTAGATAATTTTCATTCATATAAGGCAAAATAATCTAAGTTCAATGTGACCTAAGCATTGAAATGTGCGATTATAATCGGAAAAGTCATGTGGCACGTGGCGGAATGCTTGTAAAATCGTACAGCAATTTGCTACTTAGAGGCCGTGCATTCTATAATGTACTAAGGCTGTGGGCTGTTATAAACGCGGTACATCGCGTTGAACGTTAACGCATTATGCCGCGTCACGACGCTTAAATTCTTTTGGTCAGTGGCACATCTACATATAATAATAAAATTACTTATTTAAAAGTTGCACACAATAAATACAAACTTTCTTCAACTCCCAAACAAGAGCCACTCAACATTACGTTTCGAACATGACTACTAGACAATGTGTTGATTACTTTGCAGCGATGTGAACTAGACGCCCGAAGAGTGATGACGACAACGAAAAAGAAGTTGAAAAATACACTTGTAGTAAGCGTAACGCATAACGCGAACTACTGCGTTATTAGGAGACCGCAGCCTAAATGGACATTAGAAAATTAATTTATCTCTCTAATCTCGACAATCGAATTCTCAAAAGTGTTCTTCGCTAAGGTCAAAATTGATTGGATAATTACGCTACAATTGTAATGATCCTAATTGACCATTTTGTGAAGGGGTTTGTGGTTTAAATTAAATATTTTTTACTAAGATTATATTTATAAGAGTCTATATTTAAAACAATTGGTTTCTATGCTTCTAAGCAAAGATTATTGTTTATTTTGCCATCGCATTTCACTACTATTTATTTATAAGTTAGCACGTAAGATTTTTCCTCAATTATATTCTGTGGTGTGTTTTATAAATAATAAAGCAATAATAAATAAATAAATAAATACTAACATTTTGAAAGAGAAATTGATTTTACACAAAAAATACTTACCCTACAATTTGTCTGTATTTTACGAGAGGAGTACACATTTAAATAAAACACTTTAACGGTTCAAACCCCGATGTATTAGTTAAACTTATTTGGAAATGATTTTAACGGTTTGGAGTTTCGGATAATTTGCTACAGCCATGGTCATGGGGAGACGGGTTTTTAAAATAATTTCTAAATAAGTTTAACTGATATATAACGCGTTCTAAACCGTTAATGTGTTTTATTTAAAAATTCTTACCTCTATTGCACAATAATGGTACGTTAAAATGATTAACAAATTTAAATTTTATTGTAAGTGTTACTTATGTTTGCAATCTATGTATGTTTTAAAAGCGCAATAATACTAACCATTATTATTTATTACGCTAACACGTTCAATAAAAACTAAGGTCTCGTTCGTTAACCATTTTTGATTTATTGTAAGAGAAAATATAAACAGACACGCATACTAATTTTATATGTTATTCTTTATGCTGTTAAGGAATGCACTAACATTCAAGGTTTACTTAACGAAGTAACTAATTTAGTGCCTATCGTAAATATCTAATATAAAGTTAGAACTACTGAGATATATTTTTAGTTTTAGTACAAATGAAAGAGGTATGTATGTCTGTTTTTCACGAAACAAGTGTATGCATTAAATATTCTTAGTTTTAACTGATAAATGTAAACGGAAGTTATTTTACCAGGTATTTCACAAGCAAAGTACAATAGGGTATGGTGCGTACATACTTCTATGTCCGTTTCACTATTTATATTTACAGACAGGGGGGGACCAACTGATTTTGACCAGCCATACCTTTTTTTCAAGTATGTACTATGTTTTTTAATTACTTCCAATAGAGCTTTGAAACACTACGTAGTACTTTTCGCAAGACCTTGTTGTTGTAGTGTAAAATGTCTAGAGATCATTAGGTTTACGGTTTGGTTGCCTAGTCATGCAAAATGTTTGTTTAAATTATTTCACAGAAAAATTCTTGTACCAGGCTCATGTTTGGAAGTAGGTCACATCACTGCTGCGCCTGAGGAGATCCGCTTATCATCACTTACTTATTGGCTGTAGTTATTACAGCCCACCAACCCAAAATGGAGCAGTTCGGTGGGTCTAAGCTTTTAAGACCTAGCTTCTATGAGAGTAGTGTGTAGTACACACGAATAGGTTAATACGAAGTACCTTTTATGGAAAGCATATTAAAACCTCGTTCCAAGTATTGAATATTTATGATTGGACAATTACACGAAGATAGCGAACTATATGCATAATATATTTTAAGTGCAGTTGATGGCATTGTGATTTTTTACACCGATCAAGGGCGTAAAAGCGGTCCATTCAATGATGTTTTCAAGTAATACATTTACAAATATCGTCTGGAATTTTGTTTACTGCTTTGTATCAACTTAATAGCCACTGTGGTTTAATGGTTGAATGCACTGCCGAGTATTATATTAAATTAAAAGACAATTTTTTTTATGCTTAAATAAAAAAATAAAATAAGGGCGGGTCTTGAAGCAAAATCCACAGCGTTCTGTGCTGCTGCTCTAACCAATTTACTGGTTGTGTAGATTTTTAATAACCTATAAACACAGATACAAATTCTTTTGTAGGTAATGCCACCAAGAGAAGATTATTATTTAATATTTTAAACTTATTTATTTTGTGTTTTATTAGATTAAATATCGCGTTTTAAACCGTTAAAGTGTTTTATTTAAATTTTATTACATTAATTATTGTTTATATATTATATAAATTAAAGAAATTTCGACTCGGGCAGGATTTGAACCGGCATCGTCAGCGTTCCGTTCAGTATTTTTTGTTTTTTTTGTTCCGTGCTGTTGCTCTACCAATTGAGCTACCGAGTCATTTTGTGGCTTGCCTGATCCTCTTTAGTGGTTCAGTGGGATTCGAATCTTTGCCGCTCACGCTTTACACAAAGTTTCTGCTGCACGTATTTAATATTCTGAAGAGGACCCCAAAATGTCGTGTTTTAAGTCCTTTAAATATAGTTTAATTTAATGTCTTAGGTATAGTGTATAAATATAAACAATTGATTGATACATCTAATAAATAAGGACAAAAGAAATATTGGTAATAAATAAGCCTGTCTTAAAAGGATTAGTTGAGTGATATTTCATTACTTTGTTTTAGCCGACCGACTCGCACGCGCGCAGTGTCACGATTTGTTTTGCAGCATATATTATGACAAACTAGACAATGTACGTGGCTTGATATCGTACAAACAATGTGGAAATCTCTTCTTCCTGTGGGTAAAGCAGCGAACACAGTGCTGTGTCTTTCGCGGATTGATTATCTATAAAGGCCAGTTGTTCAGATTTTCGTTTCGCTGCTGAATCGAACCCGGGACCACCCTTTAACGATTGTGTTGCTAACGAGCTACGAAAGCGGTTGATAAAAGCAACAGGCATACCTACAACGTGAAGTACTGTTTATAGTTTACGCGAGTAGTACACATTTAAATAAAACACTTTAACGGTTTAAAACGCGATGTATTAGTTAAACTTATTTGAAAATGATTTTTATCAGCCGTGGTCACGGGGAAACTAAAGATGTAGGCTGTCTCTGACGTCAAAGTAAAAAATTGCTACGCTAGTGCCATCTGTTCCATCGAGGTTGGTATTTGGCAAAACTGGCCGGGTCCCTACAGAATTGACTAACGGTGTCTTCGCGCTGAGGTATTGCTTAGGTCAGAACCTCCAATGTAACAAAAACAATATGAGTTGTAAAATAAACCACTTCTTCGGGTAGATGCTGTTTCTTTAGTTCTTTTGTTTTTCACGTTGTAGTTAAATAAAACACTTTAACGGTTTAAAAGGCGATATAGTAGTTAAACTTATTTGGAAATGATTTTTAACTTCGACCCGACGTTTCGGATGCTTTGCAGCAGCCGTGGTCACGGGGAGACTGCCCTGCCCTGGGGAGCCGTGGTCTCCCCTTGACCACGGCTGCTCATTTTCAAATAAGTTTAACTAATATATCGCATCTGCATCATTTTTAAATAAGTTTAACTAATATATCGCGTTTTAAACCGTTAAAGTGTTTTATTTAAAAGCTAATAGTGTTACTTTAAATTGTTTATTCTCTATGAACCCGTATACTACATTTGCCTATAAACTTCCGCATTGAAAACTATTATAGAATAAAGGCTTTAGGCAAAGTAGGTGTCAATTTGACAGGGGCGTGACTAGAAGCGCGAACGAATTGTTAATCTATGTACATGAAAGACATGAGATCAATAGATAAAGAGATGACTTGTCAGCAGCAGGAATAAGATTAAAAACCTTTTGTATTTACAAGACAATGGATTAACTATAATCATATTTGTCAGCCCTACTTACTGGATAGCCATCGTCAATCCATGAATCTTCATGAATGTTCAGGTAAGACGCTGATGTAGATTTTGATAGATGATGTAGACTTGTCAAGCCTTAAAAAATGCTTAGTTTTTAGTATCATATACAATACTTTTACGAGTTTAAACATATTTAGTCATAGTGTTAAGGTTAAAATTACATTGCGCGAGATGTGCTTAAATCAAAAGGTTGAAAAAATTTGGCGATGGCGTGTAGGACACGATAGCTCAATTGGTTAGAGCAACAGCACAGAACGCTTTGGGCACAGGTTCAAACCTTGTATTTCTTTTACATATGACTTAATTTTTAACTGCAATCCGACGACGTCTCTAGTTATTCACATTAGCCGTGATCGGAGAGGCTATATGTTTTATATATCGCATTTTGAACCGTTGAAAATGTTTTATCTTAATATTTACTAATCGCTTTCAGTACAAACAACATTTATTATATAAATTTAGTAAAAAGTAGTAAATCGTTTTCTTTCCTTATCTTGTGCACTGGCACAACGCGTGTTGTCACAAGACATTAATACTCCAAGAGCTTTTACAGAACCGGTGATCGAACACCCGATCCCACAAAGGTGAAGTCCCAAATCACTATATCAATATGGCTATCAGATTACCATAATCAATTCAGAGATAAGTTTGAAAATGGAATGGATTCTTAACAGCCATTTATTGTAGGATTTAGGTATACAAGACTGTACTTGACATAACTTGTTTTTGTTTCGATTTGTGTGTAATATCCGCATCATATGATTGTGTTTCCAATGTCAATTCAATTTGATTAAAAGGAAGTTAATAGCCACTAAGTGTTATGGATAAGAGCTTCACTTAAAATGTTTATATATCGAAGGCCGAAATTCTAGACATATTCCGTTTCCGGTGAATTTTTACAGATTGAACCGAACGAATGAGGTATTTTGGCTCCGTCAAATTATCAATATATTAACAAGGTTGGAAAGCTATAACATTTTATTTATTGAGCTATAAAAATAGCCACACTAAGTGCTTTTAAGCCCTTGCATCAAAATACCAAGAAACATCAAGATACTATTGTAAAAAGTTTAAATGACGTCATTATTATTAATTATTGGAATAAAATAGATAGCGAAAAATAATTTCCATGTTTTTCGCATAGACGATATCATTTGAATGGAATCGTTGGTTCATTAAAAGGATCGTACGGCATTGTAAATCATTTCATTATTTCATCATCATTAATTGTTTTTACTAATATGTAAGATAATGAACATCTGGATATTAGGTTAAAAATATTAGACTTCCTCCTGGTTCTAATAATAGAAATAACTGTAACTGCGCTTTTTGGTTTTAGTCTGTGAAATTCCGAATGTCCAAATCCAAGATAAGCCGACAGCGTGTCATAATTAGATGATATGCTTGTAGGCCGTATGTGCATACTTTGTACTTATATATTGCTGTAATTCCTAATTCATTTGTTCGGCCTTAGTACTTAATTAGAACAGAGATTTTAATTAAATTAATTAGTGTACGATCTAGAATATGCCTCTTCTAGGTCGATTTATTTTTTTATGACTGTGTAAGGAACGACTTATGTAGATTGTCTCAACGCAAAAAAAATAGGTACACTTATTTTTTCTCTGTGGTAACAAGTCATCTACGTCTACGTTAATCTGTATTAGTATTATTGTCTATGTTTACTAGTCAAAAATAAATTAATATTGACTTCCTGTTTTTTTTTAATGTTATAAAATATGTTAGTTTTTTTATAGTAATGAGATAGTGTACTTAATGTATTTTATTATTTTCCTTATACATATTTTACAAGAGCTATTAATAACATATTGGCAAGATAGTACCTTAAAATAACATAATATATGTATGAAAATAAATACACTTTTTACATACTCGTATCTAAAAAGTTGATATTTACTAATTATTATCTGTAATTAGAGAGAGAACGTTCATAGCCATTACATTACAACTAAGTTATAATAGATTAAGATAATTTATAATAGATAAAAAATATACAAATTTACAATCTAATACATAGTTTAACCCCGCGGTCTCGTTTGCAACGAAATGAACAATTAAATTGTAAAGAGCTTTCCTGGCCATCTTCGAGCCAAAGTCTGTTGCCCAAAATTATGTATAATTGCTTCTTATTACTCTAAAAATGACCTAAATCCCTTATATAATAAGGCTTTAATCATTTACTCGGCGGAAAATCAAGTGTTGTGTAAGAAGGTCGGTTTCTAGGAATCGGCGGTCGTCTGACTCTCGGGTGAGTTTTTCCTCCTTCCGTGTTCTTAGACGATTCACCCTCTTCTGGTAAATACGGTGGCCGAGGATTTAGTACTAACGCCTTGTATGAAGAATGCGAGTCCGCAATACTTCTTCCATCACCCTCGTCGCGTTTCGACAGTTCAGAAAAAGGAGAAACCGACCCTTTCTCTATACCGCTCGGACCGGGAGTTTCTTCTTTCGGTTTCAACTCGTACGCGTTCTCTTCTTTTCTCTTCGGTTCTGAATCTTTTTTTGAATTTATTTTGCCGTTCAATTATTTCTGCTGTGGTCAGATCGGAAGATTGTACGTCAGTTTCTAATGGTGCAACAGTAAGCCATGGCCGTGACGTGTTGGTACTACACCATCGATCCTCATTCTCGTTAACATCGCCTAATAAGCCTAATTTCTCTAAATTCTGCAATAGTAGGTTCTCGCTAGAGCTTGCTGCTCGCATTTCTGTTTTGGTTTCGTCGGCAAGTAGCAGTTCCGCCAGTGGAGGAGCAAGACCTAACCCGATATTTCTTTCGTGATATACTTCTGAAATAGTAGGAGTGAGTTCTCCGCTCATATGCCTGACTTGGGCCATTGAATCGCGGTTATTTGAGCGTATTTTAGGTCGAGGTGGGCGTTTGGATGTTGAGGGTTGTGGTTCCTTTTCTTCCTCCGTGCGTCTTGGCTGAGCGGAAGCAAGCTCATAGAAGGCATCTAGATACCGCTGGTGAGGCTCTGGACGTCTTCTTAATACTGTGTCATGACCAGAGCTCTCCCAGTCAGAGTCGTCCGAGGGAGGTCGTCGTGTGTAAAGAGTGCGTATTTTGGTTTGATGTGCTAGAGCGAGCGATACGTCTCTTTGAGGGGCCGTAGTAGGGGGTGAGGGGGGTGAAAGCAGCGTCACTCTCTCCTCGGTATCTCGGAGGTGCGGGAGCAGGTGGTGGTGCTGTCCGACCATCAGGTTCCCCACGTCCGACTTCTCCCGTTGAGTTTCGAACGTACATTGTGAATGCACCGCCGCATGATCCAAGTGGAAGAGGTGGTGGTGGTACAGATACGGTCTCTTCTGTAACAAACAATGAGTTTGCTTAGTAAAGGTTAAAATTTATGCGTTACAAATTATTTTTTATATTGTATCTTTTTAAAATTGATATTAGAAGACTTACGTATATGTGTAGTTGGGGGAGACTCTCCATCTGAATGTGGCTCAAGGTCTGCATCATCGATGGACGCAAGGGATTCCACACTGGAGCTGGATCCAAGGCTCAAGCTTCTTGGTGCTTCTTGGGTATCTAAAAGAATAACATCATATTTTAACCGTGAAAGTCATGGGTTGGAGTCTTGGGGCACTGGTCAGAGATATTAATTTCTCGTGACCGCAGTACTCGCAGTACTAAATATTGTAAACGATTATGATTAATAAACCATAATCGTTAGCAATATTATTGTAGCTCTTACCAAAGAGAGCGAGTAAAGCTTGCAGCACGAATTGAATATGCCGACGGTTTGTAGCTTTGCCGCGTAGTGTCACTTCGTCCTGACCAACTTCAGCAAGGTCGAAGCCCAGAGACGCCAGCAACTCGTGACACCCATTCACTCGCCACAACCTGCAAATAATTGACATTTGTTAAATCTGATAAAATTTTAGGAGTGGAACGTCCTGCATAATAATGATTAATAGTTATATTTATTATTTTATATTGATTATTAACTATTAGTTTAGAGCTATGCCGAGAGGAGAGTCTTATATGGATAAATCCGTCGTTAGCGGCGTTAACCAGGCGGCAAACCGCTTGGTGCGTATGAGTTTTAAGGACCGGAATCTCACTTCATTTTTATAAATTCTATTGAAGTAGAAAATTTCGCTAATGTTTACTTCAATTCCAAGACATATAATAAATATTACACACACACCTGACATTCACGGCGACTTCTAAGGTGTCCGTTTCGGCGTTTTTAACGGAAAATTGCGATATTACTGATCGCACCACACCAATTATGTCATCTGCTACGTCACCATTGGAGATCAACTTCGATAGGGCTTGTAACGTAGTCGATGTGAGGCCTGAAAGAAAAAATAACATACTTGTTTAATATGCAATAGGAGGCCGCTAGAGGCAGAGTAGCCTAACTGCAATTTTATGACTTAACTATATTTTTATAGTCTAAAAATGTTAATCTACAAGAGCGCAGTGACCGAAAATTGTTAACATATTTTTTACATAAATAATGCCTAGTACAAATTCATTTTCGCCTAATTATTTTCCTCCTTATTGAAAGTCATATTTTTTGTTATTAGGCCACTCTACCTCTAGCAGCCTCATATCTCAATAGTGATTACGTCGTTCGATGGTGAAGCATATTGCGTCAAGTACGAGATCTTGGATTCTAAACTCGGTGAAACATAACGGTAAATTAGAGCTTGAACGAATACGAACACTTGTTACAGTGGCGTTATTTATATGTGAACTCGTCATCAGCTTTTTACTAGGTTATTTTATAAAATTATATATACTGATTAAATATAACTTATACGTTTTACATACGAATGGAATATTATTTACCTAAAAGCGCTTGTAAACTCGCTGAGCATTGAGTCAATCTCTCTTCAGGATCACTTTGTGGGAAGAAAACACTAGAGGGTATACCGTTAGCTGCTGGCTCAAATCTATCACAGATAAATAAATAATAAGATATTATAAGTCATATTAACGTACTTTATCTGCTGCATTATTGTAAAAAAATATAAAAATATATTAGATGACAGATAATAGTAGAACCCGAGACAGAACGTGTATGATATATTAATTTAATATGTATTCTATTCCATTTAAACCATAAGCAAACTGTTTAATTATAATTTACTACAACAAAATATTTCGACCTGCACATAATGATTTTTAAACAATATTAACCGCAAGAATAAATATTTCAAAAAATTCAAGTTCATATTTCAAATTTAATACAATAATTAAACTGTCTAAGTATTTTACGACATCAACTTAACTTACTTATAGCTTTAGACCATCATGTTCACTGATGTAAATTGTATGTATTGTCATTAATTTCCTAACTACTAAAGTACTAATTCTGAAACCAATTGACAATTGTGAATTACCTGAACCCAACGCTCATTAGCAGTTCCCGCCAACCAGTGGCAGTTCCGGCTTTATTTTCGATGCTTTTCTGAGTGGTGTACATAGCGTTCTTCTGCCCACGCACTATACGCTGTAGGGACTTCTCAACTAAATGTAGACAAACACGCAAAGCGTCTCTGAAATAAATGAAAGATCAAATTTAAGCTTAAATGTATCTGTAATATTATTTATGGTAACACTAGGAGGTAATATCGATTTGATTTACATGTAAGCAGTTACTTTGAATTCGGTGTTATTATTTCCATGTTTATGTTAAATAATAACACAAAAATAATTAATTAATTCAAACCAGTAGTTCCTGAGATTAGCGCGTGTAAACAAACAAACAAACACTTCAGCTTTATTTATTATTTTATTATAACTTTATTATTTATAACCCATACTACACATACAAAAAGAGAAAACATCTTACGTACTAACTTATAAATAAAAGGCGGCCTTATCGCTAAGCAGCGATCTCTTCCAGGCAACCTGAAGTACAGGAGAAAAGAAAAAGACTTATCTTATCTTTATTTATTGTTATAGACAAAGTTTTCTCTGTGATTATTGTAACTAACCTGCATTTATCAGGCGTCGCCAGCAGTTCGCAAAGTGCCTGCCCCATGAGGGCAACTTTGTTGCTCAGACGCACGTTGGCCCCAAGCAGGGCACACCCAGACCAGTATGCCGGATGGGCAAAGTGTTTTGTGTGTCGCACTGTCTGCATTGCGTCTCCTAACGCCCTGTAAAAAATATATTAAATAATTAGCTTTAGTTTTTTAACTTCATACTTATTTATGATAGATATAAAAACATAACGTTTTACGAGCTTGGTGGTGTAATATTATGTATGGTTACTAATCAACGGGCCGTGGGTTCTCTCCCCTGGGTTTGTTTCTCATTAATTACTAATAGCTGGGCATGTTTCTCATTACTTTATATTTTTTTCTACAATATTTTGGACGTTGTCTGGAAATCTGGATATTAAATGCGTGATTGGAATATCGAAATCCGTCTTGAACCATTAAAGCCTATAACATCTAACATATAACATATTGCTGGGCTATAACATCTAACATCAAGCGAATCCCATGCTTGTCATTCTCTATTATAAAAAACGTACTTAGCTACTCGACTGCCTTGTAACAGAGCTGAGTACAGCGCCCTATACAATATCTTCGTAGCGGTGTCTTGTGGTGCTGGCCACAAGGTGACCAGGATTGCTTGAGCTCCAGCAGCGAGTAATGCTCTACAGAGCCGGGACACGCCTTCTCCAGCTGTTGATACTGCGTCGAGCTCTTCAGAATCTTGTGCGATTGAGGACGGTGGAGCACAAGATATGACCACCTGAATATTTAATTGACATTGTACCGAATGTGTCCAGTGGGGGGTTATGTATACAAGTTACATTAATTACAATACGCGAGTTGTGCAAGTAGGTGATAAATTCGAGGATGACGTAGCCAGTAGCTCAAATGGGTAGAGTAACAGCACGGAACGCTGTGAATGCCGTTTCAATTCCTGCCCGTTCGTAGTTTTTTTCAATCTAAAGTCGATTTTTAACTGAAGTTACATTAATACAAAGTTTTTGGTTAATTCAATGATTGACTTTTTTACAGCTAAGTAGTTTAAATATTACATTTTAACAGTTTAAAAAGCGAAATATATTAGTTAAATTTATTTATTTATTTGCAGCCGTGGTGACGGGGACACGATAAATGGAATAAGTGCTTACGAGTCGTGCGGTTATCTTCAAGTTAGTTATTTCTGGTGCAGTTAAGATAAACTCGGACGCTGGCGGTAGTTCTTCGTTTGTTTGCGGTAATTCTGCATCTGTATGACAGACAAATATATACGCTAAAGTTGTAGAAGAGAAATGACTTACGGGGTTTTATACCGCACTTATATATAATTGTGCACAATAAAGAAATGATAGTAGTTTGTCATATAATTTATGTATATATTAAAATATAGTTCTATATTTGTAAACTATTTTCACATGTTATTGCACATGATTGCCTTATATAAATGCTGTGGATGCAGGTTGGATGCTCATGTCGTAATTATTTTCCAATTTTGAACTATTTTTAATGAATGTAGATAGAATTAAAAAGAAATCTGATTTAGGAATTAAAGAACTGTAAACAGTAAGTAATGAAAATTAATAATTATTTGTAATATCGCATGTCTTATGCACAGGACTTTGTACCTCAACACATAAGTTTAGCTTGAAATTACAACGCGCTACTATTTCAGAAAACTTACTCTCTTCTTCATTTTCAGTAGAAGTGTCAGCTGCATTGCTTCCAACGCTAGTATTGAGAAGGCGCTTAGCTTGCGAGTCCACCTGAAACGCGTTCATGAATTATAATAATTAGTGACAAAAAGTAAAGCTCATCTATGTATTATGAAAGAGAATATTTATCGAACTTACCACTTCACCCGGGCTTAGTACAATTCCTGGTGTTTTCCAGCAGACATGAGTGGCGAAGTGGATGCATTCCGCTTGTGGTAGTTGAGCCAGAACAGCCTCTTTGGAAGCCTGCATTAGAAATATTTATTATAAGTTAAATCTATTTGAGTTATTAGAAGTGGTCAACAGTTAGTATATACGTATTCTATATTCCGTACCGTAATAAGTAATACATAAAAGAAAATATATGTAAAATGTATTTTAAAAAAGATAAAAAAAAAAACACGGCCATAGACAGCACCCAAATTCCCGATCTTTACATATCTAAATATATTTCTATTTTATTTTATTATTTATAAAAAAAAACAAAGTAAATTACATTAAATATACGTATTTTTCCTAGATAATGAAATAAATAAGTTCACCTGATAGTCAGTTAGCGGCGTAACTCTTAACATGTCGGCAACGATTTCCGCTTCCTTGAGCAAAGCCGGATGCGCGGGCCAACGTGACCCGCCCACGCGTGGGCCACCGACCACTAAGCATCGCATTCCTGACTCATTACTGTTAGCACCTTATAACAGAAAAATTTAGTGTTAGTGGACTTTCTATAAACATATCTAAGGGTATGTCAACAAAAGATTTTTTTTTATAAATCGTTAAGTATTCTTTTGTTATTTAAACACAATAATCAAAATGGATCTTAAAATGTCTATAAAGGTTTCTAGGCCATTTTACAAAGCTACTTGGATCTCCGCTCGTTAAGGAACGTCATTTCCTGATGACGTCACTCGTGACGTCATAACGTCGAGAACCATTTTTTAATTACGACAGACGAACAGCTCAAAAATCCAAGTAGCTTAACTTTAATATACCTTTGAATAAATAGTAATAAAAAGTACAATCTCTTAACACTTGGATTATCTTTTCTTAGAAAGTTATATTATGTTAAGGTTGAAATTACAATAGGCGAGAGGAGCATGTATCATTTGAAAAAAAAGTTGAGGATGACGTGTAGGACAAGTTAGCTCAATCGGTTGGAGCAACAGTCCGGACTGTGGATGCCGGGTGAAGTCCTACCCGTGTCGTACATCCTTTTCAATCTATTTTTATTGTAAGCTTACTCTGTTCATGATGCAGTTTGTGTTTCGACTGGCGTTGGTGACGCAGCGGACGCAGTGCTGGTATAGCAAGCAATGCGTATCGCTCGCACAGGGGCTCAGTATCTGCGCTCGCGCTTAAAGCACCCCAGGGACACGCGAATAAGATGCCTTCTACTGCCACAATGATCTCACGCCGACCACCGCAACCCCGACGACCATGGGATGCTGTATGTTTAATAAAATAATCAATAAAAAAACTATAACTAAAAAAGGTCAAAGGAATCATACAGTTTATGTGTTACATGGATCGTATATATTCCTGCTATTTCAATTATCGATTATATAGGCATAAGTTGTTGACCGACTGACCAAAACGTTGTATTATGTTTCTCTAAGATTCGAATAAAGAGTCTCTTCGACTTAAAACGTTGCTGGGTTAAGCGTTTAACCATTAAGCCTTGAGGTCATTAAATTATCACCAAGATATGAGTATTATTTAATGCATTTGTAAATTTTTAACAGGTTTCTGTACATCTATATGACAGTTGGTTATGAAAGCATATTTTTCGTGCATGGTAGAAATTATTCATCAAATTCGTAGTAGAAAACATCGTACCGTGGTTATTGTTACAAGAGGCAGGTAACAGATCCTCGAAGGGGGCAAGAAGCATTTGGTAAAGTGTCGTCAGGCATGGCGGTCCCTGCCAAGATGGTTGCTTCTTTCGTGGACCGTGTACACTAGAACTGAAAGAGTAAAAATGGAGTTCTAAATAAATAGTTACGATATTTTCTATAAAAATGTAACAGGATCTTGATAAAATGTAAAAAGGCTATATTTTCAAAATCTATGTATTGTCCGTAGTTTACACAAGTAGTACACATTTCGGTAAAATAGTTTTTAAGTTTTAAACAGTTAAAAGTGTTTTATTTGAATTTTTTTATTGCTACATATTAGGTATTGATTAAGATAAGGCTGAGTCATTATTTTTGTTAACTCTAATAGAAACTCACCGAGTTGATCCTTGTAGACTGGCAACAGAACCAGCCACGGACCCGCCAACAGACCCGACGCTGAATAGCGAACTCAGCGAGTAGTTAGATGAATTCAGAAGATGGTTGCGATTAACCTGAAAACAACGATTATCTTTAGAAAAATAATTAACTGGAAATTATATATTAATCATACTTAATTGCATACAAACCATATAAAACTAACTAATAACTAGGAATATTCTGGAGTGGGGTTCGATCTCTTTCAGGCAAAACCAAATTAAAGGGATTTTAGAGAAAAATGTAATTACACAAATCAAATGTATGCAAAAATCTACGTTTTTTAAGAGACTGCTTAGAATCAACTAGTTTGTTACAAATTCACGTTGTAATATGTTATAGGACATTCGTCACTTTACAGACTTTTCTGTAATATTCATCTATAAGAAAGTTACAATGTCGATCTAATCAGTGTCAATCAGTTATTAGTATAAATAACATTCTTGGTGCAAGATGAAGCTTGAGTAAAAACATCCAGCTCTTACAATTCTAGCAAGACCGGTATTAGGTCTGTCGTCAAGCCAGTCGTCATCGCGTCGTTCAGCCGCATTCTTAAGCCACGAAGACCACTCGCCGATGCAGCGTTCTAGTTTAGCGCTATCTGTAAATTTAAATTAAAGTGAATTTCTGGTCTAGTTTGTTGATAGACATTTCGGCATGATATTCGGTGTGAATTATAATTTATTTTTTAATTTAAAAGTACTTTAATTACAGGTATGACTAGCTCCTTCAACCCCCCCAACCAATAATATTAATTAAATATCTGTGCCAATAATAATAGTAAAATGTCTATTCTTAATATTTTGAAAAGTTATATTAAAGTAAGTAATTACTTGAGTTTGATTGTAGGTCGTCAGGGCTTATATCCGGAAGGCTGTTGTCTCCATCTTCAGGTTGATCCATGAGTGACACTTGATGGAATCTGAGAATTCCTGCAAAATTGAAAATTTATTAGTTTAAGTAATTAAACAATTTATTTTCCTTATCTATGTTTTGTTTGATTACCTTTATGTGGTTGTATAAGCCACGCGTAGAGTCTCCCAGCAGCTAAACTATAGTATAAGACAGGAGCTTTCTGCTTGTTGACTACTTCTAGCACATTATCCACTGTCGATGGACTCCATTGTTCTGGACGCTCTTTTGAATCTTCTGCCGCATTCCTAAACATAAGAAAAATTGACTTAATGATTATATGGGTATACTGATATATCATATACAATATTACATATAAATATTTTAAGCCTCAAAATAGTCTAAAGGTTAAGTTAATAGTCATGGCTATGCTAAAGACCAACGGTTCAACGGTTAAAAAAGTATGTTGGTAAATGTCTGAATATTTTCATCTTTCAATTACAATTCGTTGTTGCGATAGAGCTTTTACCATACATCGGCTGAACCCTAATCCTGTTAGCCATTATAAAATGCCCCTTATAATATATACCCCGTTTACCTTTGGACATTACTCAATTCGGAAATAATGTGATTTTGTGTGGATGTGTGTTTCTCTAAAGCGTCTAAAGAACGGCAACGACCTCTCTCAGCCACAACTAGAGCTTCTGGATGTCTTCCTAATTCTGTAAAATGACATACACAAATATAAAACACTAAACAGTTTTGAACTTAAAGAGGAATAGTTTTTAACTATCTGATTTATATATTTCGTGTTTCAACTTGTTCGAAGAGTTTTGTTTAAGGTGTACAAAGACGTTTATTAAAAACATGTTATGCGATTTTGTGAGTCTTTACTAATACTAAAAAAATGAACTGCGTGTAGGCAATTTCGAATGAGGTATAAATACATAAATGAAATTTCCCAATTTATCTTACCGACTAGCACCCTCTGTAGCGCGTGTTGCGTTGATGTGTACAACGTGACAACTTTCCTGTCTCTATGTTTCTCGTTGCCAGATTCTAGAACATTGAGGGCTGCCTGCAGTTGCTCTTTTGCTTCTTCCAGTTCTCCAGATGCCCATAACGCAAAACCTAATCTATGGCGTACTCTAGCCTAAAAGAAAAATATTGGTTACAGAAATTTTTAATTGTTACTATTTCAATGTGTTGTTTATATTTTTTTATTTTAACATGTTATTGTTAATAATTCCAGATAAATATTATTTCTTATTGTAGACAAAGGTAATGTAATTGGACGTTGGTTGACAAATTTAAAGGCGTTGCATATCAATACAAAAAAATACCTCTTTACGAATAAGTCACTAAATATATAAAGCTTATGTGGTGCAAATTTTATTCAAAAAAAATATTATAAGGTTAGAAGCGCTTAGTAGAGTAAATACCTCTTCATCGGCATCAGCCAATCCTTCAGTAGCAGCTAACGCTTGTCTTAAATATGAGACAGCACTTCCACAAGCACCCATCGCGAGATGAGCTCGTCCCAAGTCGGCTAGAGAGTTGGCACGTCCGCGGCTATCGCCTAAAAATTTATTTGTTTGTTATCATTTGCACGTATAACTGAACAAGTTAAAACGCTTAGGCAGAACATCATGGTTTCTTACCAGCTGCTGTAGCATGTCTAAGACGCGACTCATGCCAGCGTGCAGCTTCAGCATATGCACCCGTTGCGGCATGAGCAGCACCCAGCCCACCACACGCGCGAGCCTGACAATTTAAGTATTTTGAATTTATAATCATTTCCATAATAATAATAAAGCTTATAAACAGACACGGATTATTCTTTTAGAAAGTTTATTAGTCGAATGGGAGTCACAAACCAGGTCCACTGACGGAATAACTTCGAAGTGGTATATAATCTGCGGTTCGGTTTTATATTGTTGATTTCTTCTTCTTCAGCTAGACCACACTTCTTGATAAAACATCTTGTTTAAAAGTTATAAGGCTGGAGGATCAAGTCAAGGGCTCACTTGTTATCTGTTTTCCTCTGTTATAAGAACAATTGATACCTGTAAATGGGTGAGACCAAGACGATGTGCAAGCTCCAGTTCAGCTCGGTGATGTCTAATAGCTGCCGAGTGCTCTCCAAGTGCCTGGTGGGCGACTCCAAGCGAATGACAGGCCTCGGCCTCCATAATTTGATTGTTCAATTCCCTAGACAATTTTTGTTGGTTCAGTTCACTTGATATTATCATGTCATTTAGGTCAGTACCGATTGGGTGTTATTTTGTATTAATTAATTTATAATAAAAAAAAATCAAAGTTACTAAACCATTGGCAGAAAATAATAGTAAAACAATGTCCTTGCGTACAGCGAGCTGTTCAGCCGTCGTAAATAATTCTTAACGTTGAGAGTTCCTCCACTAAGCGAAGACTTATACAATTTAAGTAAAAGGTCGTTACAAAATAGAAATAAGAATTACTTCGCTATATTCTTTTGGTGCTCCAGACATGATACCGCCTGCTCCAGATTATTTAGAGCGATGTGTAAGGCCCCAAGTTCACCATAAGCTTGGGCTTTTGCTTCGGGCATTCCTAGTTCATGGGACACCACGAGACGTTTCTCCAAGCACACCAGAGCTTGTTGCAGATTGCCCACGGATCTTAATAACAAAATAGCTTTAATTCAATATATCGTTATAATTTCTAATTTTCTAATCAAAGCTCGCATTTTTGTGTTTTTTTTTTAAATTTCTGAATCTAAAAGCGAATACGTTACGTTTAGTTCGAATTGAGGTAGAAAATTAATTAATTACATACTTGTGACTCAATCCAAGACCCCTATAAGCTCTTTCTTGTTCTCTAGTATTGTTAAGCTTCAGAGCAGCCGTCAGATGTCTCTCATGATATTTGACTGCTTCGTCTGGATCACCAAGCGCGTCGTAACAGTCTCCAAGCGAGCCCAGAGCTCGGGCCTTGTCTAAGTGGCACGTTGGTGTATTCACACGTTCGAGTATTGCCAGTTGCTGCAAGGAGTTTTATAACATTTATTATAAAAGAGTCAAACTGTGTAAAACAAAGACATTTCTTATATGGCAATATAGGGTATTAGTATTTCTTTTAACATTAGTTAAAAGGCCACAAGCGACATTTAAAGGATACACCAATAAATTATATTTTGACGTTATATTATTATATTTATAATTTCAATAAATGTTGAATTATTTGAAACGAGCTCATTATATTCTCATTAGTGAAGAAGATAAATACTATTTTATTTCAAGAAGATACATCAAGTTAATTGGCATAAAAACATTTTAATAATTAGAGTATCGTCCGAATTACAGTACGGCGGTAATTATTTTTAAAATTTTATTTGAAATTATAAGTTAATAAAGAGCTTTGCTATGCTATACACATTGCTCTACGCTTTATAGTCAGTGGTGGGTTGAATTCTAAATTATAACTTTTTTTTGTTATTGTGTTACTTACTTGCTCCAAATATCCAATAGCATCTTCGTAATGTCCCATGTTGAGTTTGGCTATGCCCAAATTTCCGTACGCCTGCGCTTCCAAGGCGCAATCTTGTAACTCTTGCGCTCTCTCTAACTGCTCCTTTTAAATTATTATGAATAATTATTTATAACAATCATTTGGCAATAGTTTCCTTCTTGGAAAAAAACATACAATTTCGCATTCTCTAATAAACGACTGCCATCTTTAGTCCCCCTCTAAGAGTGTGTTACTTACTCTATAACATCTTGCGGCGTGTGAATAGTGTCCCAGGGCCATATGGACAGCACCCAAATGCGAATGGGCCCTAGCTTCGCCCGCTGCGTCACCGGCTTCTTGGCGCAAGGTTAACTCCTACATCAAGTAAAAAATAAAGTTCATAATAAAAATAAATATAAATAAAAATGTATTAAAATAAAACACTTTAACGGTTTAAAACGCGATATATATTAATTAAACTTATTTAAAAATTATTTTAACTACGGCCCGACGTTGCACGGATGCTTTGCAGCAGCCGTGGTCATGGGCACGTTAAAGTGTTTTATTTAAATATGTACTACTCGCGTAAACTAGAGATTTGAAGAAATGTACCTGAGTATGATGACCCAAGGCGGCGTCCAGACGTCTCTGCAATCGTCTTGCCAGACCCAGTGCACCACAAGCGGCTGCTTCAAGTGATCGATCACGGGCCTACAAATAATAAATGAGATGAAGTACGAAAGATAGGAAAAAAATAATTATTTCATTCGGACAGATCAAATTGCCTATACTAGCATTTATCGCATTATCTGAGTATCCATTAGATGTTAAATAAATAAATAAAATATATTTACGTTTATTTAGAGTAAGTATTCTATACTAATATACTCGTATAAAGCTGACGGAGCGAAAAAACAGTGGGGAATGTAGAAAAAAACGGGGGAAATCTTTGAGGGTATCATTTGCGTGCGCTGCGAAAACGGTTCAAGATACCAAAATAATATGTATGACAGAATGATTCCTCTGTCAATAATCTAAAAAAGACTACATGTCTTTTTTAAGATTCACTTGCAGTAAAGACGGTACGCAAACTGACTATGATTTATAAAGATGAGGATGGGATTTGCCAACATTTGGACGCCCAGAATTGTAGCAGACGCGGACGAAGTAGCAGTGCCGTATGCTATACAAATGAATATAGTTACCTGTCTCGCGAAACCTAGTTGCCGTTGATACATCTTAACAGCCTCCTCCACGTCTCCCATCTTAATCAGCACATCTCCTATGTTACCAAGTGCTCTGAACTTCCCTTGTAGGTGCTGTGTCATATGGGCGATCGCTAGGAAGTACTTCTGGCATTCCAAGGCCGTCTCCAAGTTACCAAGAGCCAGATGTGCCAGCCCCAAGTTACAATAAGCTCTGCCCATATTCATCTTATCTTGCAAATCTTTGGCGAGTGATAGATCTTGGTCGTAGTATCTGAAATTGTTGAAGGTAATTTTTTTTATAACAGACAAGTTTCAAGCATCAAGACACTAATCTCTGGAGCCAAATGGTTTAACGTGTTGCCTAGCATTGTTTTAAGCGCGAGACGTCCTGGGTTCGACTCCTGGGAGAACAATTGTTTCGCTCGGACAAGGCTTCTTTCTGGTCTGATCAACTACTTGCCTGTTAAAGAAACGATCAGTGAAACGGACTCAGAAATGTGTTCGCGCCATGCCCCACGGGGGTATCAGCATTTTTCTCCAGCTTGGGCTTCCTATTTTCTATTGATTCAGAAGCCTTTGGGGTCGTTTTTTTGTTTTTTTTTGTCTGATTATTACTTTTCGAAACATATCACTATCTTGTTAAAGGGACAATCGTATATATAAGCATGAGTTAATTTTCCTTAAGTAAAAACACATTCGACGGTTTTAAAGGTAGAGAGCTTTTAAATTATTTTCACAAATATATTTTGCGTTTCAAACCGTTAGAAGCTCCTTTAAAACTCTCGCATAAAATGCAGCTATTATATTATTTACCTTACAGCTTCTCTATAGTTTCCTAAGCAGTAATGCGCGTAGCCCAAAAAGTGGCAGGCCTTAGCCTCAGCGGTGACGTCTCCGAGTTCTTGGGATAACATCAGATGCTGCTCATAATACGGAACTGCTTGAGCAAATTCACCTCGAGACGAGAGACAATTCCCCAAGTTGAGAAGCGCGCACGCCTCACCAGCTGCGTCTTTTAGCTCGCGAGCTATACCTGAAATTTTATTAATGTAATATTAATACATTGCCGAAAGTTTAAATTAATTAATAGTATTATTAGTCATTATTTATTATTTTATTTTTAGTCAATTCTGAATAAATATCTAAGCCTTTTAATTCAGGGTATAAAAGGGATACTAATTCTTTTTTTGCTTTAACAGTTCTTGTTACGAAACAAGGGACTATTGTATGTACCTATCTTTAGTTGATGAAGGATGAAATTAGTTTATTCGTATCTATGTTTAGTTGTACGTGCCAGTGGCTTGTTAGATATAATGACCTGGCAAGTATGTATTTCCACTATTAAAAACCTATTATTGTGAAGAAGATTAGCGCATTCACACAAACAAACTCTGTAGCTTTTTAATATTAGTGTTGATTTGTAGAACTTACCCAGATGAGCTCTATAATGGAACAGTGCCATATCATGGGCTCCTAACGCCTGATACGCAACAGCTAAGTTTCCATGTGTAGACGCTTCCGAACTCCTATCATGGACTTCTTTTGATATTGTTAGCTCTTGCTTATGGTATTTGATGGCTTGTTCATAGAAACCGGCCGCTGAGTAGGCATTGCCGATGTTCCCATAAGCTCTGCCCATACCAGCTTTGTCCTGGAAGTAATTTTAAGATAACACTTATTTAATCAATTGTTTGTTTATTATTACAGCAAGTTCAATAGCTTTATTTTATTTTATACGGAAAACAGTATACATTTTAAATTTAGAACATATCGCGAAATGTAAATTTGTGTTGTTTTTGTTTGTTTTGTGTTGTGTGTGTGTTCGTGTGTGTTGTGTTATGTGTGTGTGTTTTTATATGTTTGTGTTTCTATGTATTTACGAGTGTGAGATTTCATTTAATAACATATCCTCAGAATCGCCCTTTTTTATGATAGAGGAGGACAGACATGCATGGGATTCGCTTGATAGTAGGTGACATACCCCAGCCATATAACATCTAAAGTAAATGCGCTGTCGACTTATTTTGGTTTTGTATATTCGGAAATCCACAGACTGAAACCGAAACGCGATTAAACTTCACGGCTTTATTTATCGGGGACGGGGGTTCGAAATTCGGACGGAATTTCGATATTCCTACCACCCACTCAATATTCAGATTTCCAGACGTAGTCCAACACGTTTTTGGAAACATTATAAATTTATTACAAACTAGTTAGCCTCGGTGGGAATCGAAATCACAACCGTTAATAATAAGCCCTACGAGATTTATTATTAATAGACCAACGAGTCTGTCATTTATAACAATAATTATTAAAATTAATATTACCTGCAATTGCCTGGCAATAGATAGATGTGCCTGGTGTAACTTCAGTGCAGCATCGTGTTCCCCCAACAGTTGGTATACGATACCTAAGTTGGAACATGCTCGACCTTCCCCAATCTGAAATAGTATATATCTTTTTAAAATTTACATAGCCGGAATCAAATCTGAAGAACTTTTACCAAGAATATTTTACCAAGTTGCTATTTAGCATTTAAATACGATAGACAAAATATAACCTAGTGTGTACATTAAGTAAGTGTTTTAGATAAAAATACAATCTCATTTTCACACTTCGTAGTATTGGGCAGACACATTTTTATGTCTCATTTTCCGATCGCTATACTAGATCGTAGTACAGGTTAGACATACACATTAAATAATTCTATGCTATAACTAAACAAATTGTGTACGTTTTCATTTGTTTTTCATAAAATAATCTAATAAGTAATGAAAAGTGAAAACCCTCTTGCATAACGTTATAACGAACGTGGGTTTCATTTTAGAATCACGTTTCACTGACAATCACGCGAGCGCGTAACTTCATTTTACATTCAATTACATAGTGATATCGGAAGCAACGACTGTCGATGTTTTTACGTCGTGGGTCAACTTAATTGTCTTTAAATATATCGAAATCCCAACGTATAAAATCGGGATAGATATATTTGGGGTAGAGCAGATTAGTGTATAGTTTGTGTCAATTAAATTTTTTTGCCTGAAACTTGCTTTTTTTTCATCTCATTTTATATTACCTTGTCTCGTGCAGCAAGCGCTACGTCCAATTGTCTTTCGTGCCACTTTTTTGCTTGAGCATAGTCTCCTGCGCAGCTGTAATCCAAAATATTCATATAAATATACACTTTTACTCATAACATAATCAGAATTTAAGTTATTAATTTTCATTCAACGAAAAATATTTAATCGCAATTTGTGTTTCATTGTATTTAAAATAATTTACAGATAGTAATTTTTTAATAGTTAAAAATTTAAGTACGAGTATGAAATGTCATATAAGCTCTTTAAACAGTTTAAAACGCGAAATATATCAGCTAAACTGTCCCCGTCCAGGTCTGCAGACCATAGTTAAATTAACTTTCAAATAAGTTTATATAACATATTTCGCGTTTTAAACCGTTAAATTGTATTATTTAAATGTGCACCTACTACTTGCGTAAACCACCTGTGTGTTTCATATAAGGCTGTTTAACTTGGCAACAAATCCCAATGAACATTTCAACTAAATGATAATTACCGTGCCGCATGTCCAAGACCCGCATATGCTCTTGCTTCTATAGCTCTGTCTCCGAGGTTCTGAGCTATCCGTAATACATTCTCGTGGTATGCAATCGCCTGGGTGAAGTTTCTTCTACAATGGTACGACGACCCTAAGTTCGAATATGCTCTAGCTTCTTCAACCTTAAAATAAGAACATACTTTAGTTTTATATTTTCAAAACATTTGACATTTGACTAACTTAAGTGGATTGTTCTATATATGCAGGCCAATTTCATGTTATATATGAATGTGTAAATAAAAGTAATAAGTTAGTTATACATACATTAATACAAATGAAGTAAATAGTAAGGATTCTAAACAACGAAACCATGATTCTAAATACGATTCTCCTTTACAAAACTCTGTTTTCAAAGTTTTATAAAATGTCCAATAAAGCCGATTTTATTGGCTTTAGCGTTTGGTCAAAACCTGTATTTATTACAAAAAGAGAGCGACATACATAAAATAAATTTGTGGGAAAACAATTCTTCTCATGATTATAATAATTATGGGAACAATATTTTGATGTTGTCTACTAGTCCTTATAACGGACATAACAAGTGCTCTTATTGTCGCTAATAAGTTTCTGCTTAGGTTGAAATACTTCGACGCTTGTATGTAGGCCCGGTACCTCAATTGGTTAGAGCAACAACATGGAATGTTGTGGATGCCGGTTCAAGTCCTGCCCGAGTCCTACTTTTTTCAATTTATAATTGATTTTTGAATAAGACAATTATTATTTAAATAAAACACTTTAACGGTTTAAAAAGCGATACATTAGTTAAACTTATTTGAAAATTACGGCCCGACGTTTTGGATGCTTTTCAGCAGCCCTGCCGGGGAGACTAACGTATATCGCGTTTTAAACCGTTAAAGTGTTTTATTTAAATGTGTACTACTCGCGTAAACTATAGACAGTATATAAAAAATAACCTAAAAACAATTTTACAAACTCCTCACCTGATCACCTAGTCGTCTCGCCAGCCGTAAGTGCTGTGTATGACAGTCCACAGCCGAATCGAACTCGCCCATGGCCAAGTAAACTGCTCCCACATTTCCAATCTCCCTCGCCTCTTGTAATCTATCGCCCATTTGTTTAACTAGCTGTACGCATTGTTTGTGGCTAGCCAGCGCATTGGGATAGTCGCCGATAGCCGTGTAGACGTGCCCTAACGAGGTCAAAGCGGCAGCTGCGGCTTGAGTGTCCTGAAGTATTTTAAGAAAATTAGCCCCACTACAGCTACATGCTTAGTTAGCTAACGGACGTCTTCAACAAGAGTATTTTTTAAAAACTATATTCGTATACTAGCTGTGCTCGCGACTTCGTCCGAGTAGAATGGTAAATTTGAGCATCAAAACGTGGTTTTCCAAACCTCATCTTTGTATAGGTGTTTCGTACGATATCGTTCGCGTCGCGTAGTTCCTAAAAGTTTTTCATACATATTTTTTGGTTTATTGAACCGTTTTCGTAGCGCACGCAACGGAATCCCTGCACGGATAATAATTTTCGCACTTTTTCCACATTTCCCACTGTTTCCTAGCTTATATATCGCAACGTGATTTTATATAACATAAAGCCTCTTTCAATAAATACTCCTACTAGCGAAAAAAATATTTTCCAATTCGAATTCAGTAGTGATTGAGATTAGCGCCTTCAAACAAATAAATGAATTCATCAGTTTTTCATATTACCACAGATAATAGTAAGACTTTGATATCACTAGGCAGACGTTGTTTTTCATATAAACTCTTTCTATTCACAAAATATCAGCTATAATATATTGCGGCCGTTGTTAAATATTTCCAAAAATCACTTAAAATTCAATCCCCTATAGACTGAGAGCAAACAAAGGGATTAAGAACAAATAAAAGGCCGATTAGAATGCGGCGCGTCCTTTCCACTGAGGAAATGGATGACAAAAGAAAAAAGTATCTGACGACGGACCGCCAATAAGAGCTTTGTCTCGATGAAGTGAGTTAGTGATGTGAGATTTGTATCGATACGTTTTTTCATATTATTATTCAAGCGAAAGACGACGTCCCCTTAAGAGTTACTGATGTAAATGGGGACAGTATTTAAATGAAGCGATATTTCTCATATGTACTTTTTCAACTGTCAACTGTTTTATATTAGCGTAAGATTGAAATAAAACATTTTAACGGTTTAAAACGCGAAATATATAAGGTAAAATTATTCAAAATTATGTTTTAACTACGGCCCGACGTTTCAGACGCTTTGCGGCAGCCGTGCTCACGGGGATACTCTACAAGTTTTAGTAATGTATTTCGTGTTTTAATCCGTTATATCGTTTTCTTTAAATATGCACTACTCGCGTAAACTACAAACTGTATTTAGTGTAAGATATAGTTAAGATCTTTTATTTTATTATAATTTATATATTGTGTTCGTATTTACCTAATACACAGTTGTCATAAACTTAACGTAATCATTAGGAACAGCCGATTCAAATTAACGAGTTATAAAGTTAAATATCGCCTGTAGTTTACGCAAACAGTACACATAAAAAACACTTTTAGCCGTTTGAAACGCAACATATGTTACAGTTAAGTAATTATTACAATATATTTTAAATATGGACATTTCGATCCTATGCATCACTTACGGTCACGGGTTGACATATTTCGCGAGTAGTCTATGTATATAAAAGCTTAAAAAATGTCTTCGTCGCATTTTTTTGCTTTCGCTCTATTGTCTAGAGCAACATCACGGGACGCCATAGATGCCCGTTCAAGAGGACTTAAACTAATTGAAAAACATTCTACTGCTACTGCTCGTGCCGTAAACTATTTCAGTCTTAAATCGATTTTTAAAATTACATTTATGTAGCCATACGCTGGTCACACGCCTTTATTAAACATAGTTGACACCTCCTTTACTAAAATCGGCTTAGTATTTAAAATGCAAGACTGCATATTTTCGAAATAACAATTGTTTTTCGCTTCATATTCATTGGGCATAAAAGATTCATTTTTATTTGTTTACTTAACACTACAAATCATAGGGAATCTTAGTCATATTCTGAGACGTCCTTTGTTTTGTATGTTTATGTATACATAGCTGAAGAGTTTGTTTGTTTGAGTGTGCTAATCTCGTATATGCCTGTTAAGAATTACTTGCAAGAACGCCGGGACCCGACCGATGTCGTAGGTAACAGCTAAAGTTTATAAAGACGAAGAGAACGTTTGCCAAAACTAATTTTGATGTCCATAATAACTAAATACTGTCTATAGTTTACGCGAGTAGTACACATTTAAATAAAACACTTTAACGGTTACACACTAAAACGCGATATATTAGTTACTAATATATCGCGTTTTAAACCGTTAAAGTGTTTTATTTAAATGCCCATAATAACTATTATTTCCGCTTTAGCTCTTGCAAACACAAAGTTAGGACGTTTTATGTAAATTAATTATGTAGAAATTCCTTGTATTTCTATTTTTTGTGCTTTTTGTGCCTTGTATTGCTATTCGTTATATATATTTGGTTGCTTGTTCGTATTCAAATGAAAATATTTGTATAATCTTCAACTATCAATTAAAGAATTAATGATAATCACAAAATTCTCGTTCTCGAAATTGTCACCTGCCGATTACTGTTTTAATTGCCGACAGATATGTCGATAAGAGAGTATCGACATTTATAGACTTCGGATACTGCACTAGCCAGTCGGGTTGCTATCTAGCTAATTAAGTATGTGCAACATGATACGATAACGTGATTTACATATTGACTCGATCTCCGTTGGACGTTTTCCAACTATAATAGTTTGAGTTGAACCTAGGGCTATGTTTGGTAGCGGTCTGATATAAACGCCGTGATCGCGTACGAACGCGTTTCACCTAGCGATATACCGAAGCTACTTATAATTAGTATTTTGTCATAATTAAGAGTTTTAAAGTTCAGAGCCATCATGCTGGTCATGATACCAGTAATATACCATATAAGAAGAGTTTATTTGTTTGAACGCGCAAATCTCAGGAAATAGTTATTGAAATAGATTATTTTTTATGTTGGTAAGAGCATTTTTTTGAGGAATGCTTTGACAAGTAGGAGTGAAGAAACAATGGGAAACGTGTAGAAAACGGGGACAATCTTCGAGGATGACCGTTGCGTGCGTTGCAAAAACGGCTTAAGGTACCCACAAAATATGTATAAAATAATTAAAACTTTAAATAAAACACTTTAACGGTTTAAAAGGCGATATATTAGTTTTTAAACTTATTTGAAAATGATTTTTAACTTCGGCCCGACGTTTCGGATGCTTTGCCGTGGTCACGGGGAGACCAATAATAACTATTATTGGTCCGTGGACCGGGGAATAATAATAATTATTATTATATGATTACAGACGCTTACCAGTCGCTCCTCTGTGGAGGCCCCGGGACGACAGCCCCGGGTACTCTCCCCCAAATGCCATCCTACTAATCATTGCATCGTAAATTAAAGAATCCTTCGATGCTTATCGAGGGGTCACGTAAATGATGTAACTGAGCACGGAATTTCTTAACGTTGACGTATTGTAACGCGGTCTGCGGCTTTATAGGCGACTATAGCCTTATGTCAAACGGCATTCCGCGCACGAGTCGTTTCTCGGTGGCTACAATAAATAGTGTCTATTTAAACGAAGTTTGCGTTTGGAGCCCTTCATTATCTTTCCTTTTGTCTTGTTACGTCTCAGTGCTATTAGTATATTTTATTTAGGTTCTGCTTTGTTTATATTGTTTCTCTGCGATCCAATTAATGAGCTATTTATTCTTCTTCTTCTATATTCTATTCTCTGGTTATTATTTCGTTAATAGAACCTTCAACGCCACATTGTATCATCATAAGAATGAATTAAACATTGATTATAGATTGAAAACATATTTCCGTGTTTTACGCATAATTGCCGATTTTTTTCAACCTGCATACATGCACCTCTCGCGGAATATAAAAAAATCATAAGAATGATCCTATCTCATGTCTAAAGCCTAAAATAAGTCGATAGCACTACTATAAAAGTCTCTAATATAATAAAAGAGTTCAAGAGCTTAGCTGTTCCAGTGTGGCTGGGTGTTCTTGGAGAACATGAGTGATGATAATGGGGATCAGTTTAACGTGTTCACCCCAGCACGAGGCCATTTTTGTACTACTATAGGGCATAAGTACTTGGTACAAAACAAACTTATAATACATGACTTAGTTGAATTGAAAATATCTTTACCAAGACTGGGCTGAGTGCAAAACTAATTATCAAGGCTAGACGAACATTGCAACAAATTCACTTTTATAGCGTAATTCTTTGACGGGCTATTCAGACTATCATCCAGACACCCACGAGATGGGTTATTCCAGGCATTCGTTAATGAAGCTCGGTTGCCTTACATGTAACTGTCAAATAATTCGAAGCAACATGTAGACACGTCGGTATTTTATATTGAGACTAGATCAGAGAAAATAGTGTATTTAATATCTTTGAAAGTTTAAATAATAAACTTTAGAAAAACGGTAACTACGGCTCGATATATATATTTAACTAATATATATCGCGTTCTAAACCGTTTCATTCAAATGAGGAGACTTTGCCCAACTGCGAGACATTAAAGAGGTTGAAGCGACAAAATGCTTCACGAAAGTCCCGAATGCCAAAGCACACAGCTTGTCATATAAAATGATCATAACGCGAGCGCAAAACAATACGATATCAAGTTATCGCAGGCTTAAGCTGAATAACTCTGTAAATTGAACCCCTTTATGAAGTTTTTCAAAGTCAGAGTCGATTATAAAAATATCATGTTACTGACAAATCCTCACCTCCGCCGAGGCTCGGTTTCTTTGAGTTTTTGTCACCACTGGCTCGGAACGCGTAAAATATTTTTACGAGTATTTGTTCCATATGTGGTACTGCACACACTGTATGCGGCAATAAAACTTGAGCTATTTATTTTATTCACATAACTCGTTTGTTTTATGTGTGTTTAGAGAAATCTCTTGCGCATATATAGATTCGCTATTCGCGCTTGTATTTCGTTTGAATTATAACGCGTAATAAAAATTTAATGTAAATACAGATTTGTAGGAATGTTTAAGATATGGGAGAAAGACTATCCAAACGCATTGTTAACGGTTTAAAACGTTTTTTTTTATAAGACGACGTTATAATATATCAAATTGACTTAATATATTTAAGAACTACGTAGCCACGGTTAAACACCAGAAGCAATGTAGATAAAAAAAATTAAACAGTCAAAGTGGTCAAAATATAGTTCTGTAAAATAACTACTACTGTACTTATATTGATAGGTAAGAATAGTAGTATTCATCTATACTAATGCTATAAATGCGAAAGTAACTCTGTCTGTCTGTCTGTCCGGCTTTAACTACGAAACTACTGAACTGATTTAAATGAAATTTGGTACACAGATATTTTAGAGCCTGATAAAGAACGTAGGTTACTACATATATAACTTTCTTCTTTGGATTTTTGAGAATAGGAGTACGAGTGGGAGTTAGTGTAGGAATCATGTGAGGTGGGAGTGTTACGGCAAAGTAGCATTTACAATATAAATTGGCTGCCTTAAATGCGCTCTTACATAAATGAATAAACAGCCTAATTAATTAAAAATTCTACCCCAAGTCACTATACCACGCGGACGAAGTCGCGGGCACAAAGGTTACGTTGAAATTAAAGACAAAAAGACAAAAGACATAATATACATTTAAAATATATATATTTTTAATGATAGAGGAGGACAGACAAGCATGGCGTTCACTCTATAGTAGGTGACATACAACGGCCTATAGCATCTAAACACGATGCGCTATCGACCTATTTTGGCTTTGGAATTTAAAAAAATATATAACTTGTAAATTCTGAATAAAATAAGTTTACATATCTACTAGCTGTGCCCAATCTATGTTGTAAACGCTACTTTGCCGCAACACTCTCACCTTACATCACTCCTACTCTAACTCCCACTCTCATTCCTACACTCACTCCCACTCCTATTCTCAAAAAGCCAAAGAAGAAAGTTTCATTGTTTTAGCTTCAACAAACACGAATTTCCCTACAAACTTTCATCCCCTTTTTCAACACCTATCAACCCTTTTTTGGCGTTAAAAAGTAGTCTTTTGGTACACAGATATTTTAGAGCCTTTCTCAGGCTCTACAATATCTTCTGCGAACTGGTGATGCTGCAGAAGGAGGCGGCTCAAAAAGCAAGAGAGATGGCATCTAATGACACACTGCGAGCGGCGAGACGGGGATCAAGGAGGCGACGCTATGTGCACCTCCAAGATCTTTGAGCTTTGGAGTCTTACAAACGTGTTCCCAGGGCTCCCTCTAAGCACCGTAGAGGGCTGGTGGTGTGTTTAGTGGTTCTGGTCCGCTATACGATTTACCACACTCCCCACGTTACGCTTGCCCGATATGGGCGTGCATTAGGCATTCACACCATCAGTAAAAAAAGGCTCGACAATATCTGTGCACCAAATTTTATTTAAATCAGTTCAGTAGATGCGGAGTTAAAACCGGACAGATAGACAGACAGACAGACAGAATTACTTCCGCGCATTTATAATATTAGTATAGATTATGCTACTTTGCAGGCGCAAACACACGTTCTATAAAAAAAGGAATGAAACAATTATTGTAAATTAGTAGTGCAGGTAATCTCATCAAAACAACCTGCGCAAGATTCTAATAATATCTTTTTAATCACTCCATAAGCTCGAATACAAAGTGCACAAGATTACTTGGCGAGTAAAACCACATTTTATAATTGGACGAAAGTTAAAAAACAACCGCAACGCGGGGTCACGGTCGTGGATTGAATTGCTATGCAAAATTAAAATATAAACTTGCTTACTCGCAGACAAGCTCGCATTAGGTTTTTACATACGCAGTAATGCACTTTGTTGTTGGTTTTTAAACTAAATTTAGCGTGTTTTGCACTTGAAGGCATTCTTTAAGGACGAAGAAAGAATTATATTATCTATACTAATATTATAAAACTGAAGTTTGTTTCGTTGTTTCATCGTGCTAATCTCAGGGAACAATACTTTGAATTGATTTAGTATCTATTAAGCATCACTCTACGACCAATACGAACGAAGAAATAAATGGGAAATGTGGAAAAAACGAGGAAAATTATTCATCCTTATGGTGTTTTCGTTGAGTTCGCTGTGAAAACGGTTCAAGAAACCAATAAATATAGGTATGAAGTAAGTAATTTCTCTATCAATGATGTAAAAAATGTCTACGTAAATATATGTCTCTCTTTTAATACTAACGTGCAAATACGACAGGACGGGTACAAAAACAAATTTTGATGCCCAAAATAACTATTCTACGCAAACGAAGTCGCTGGTAAAGCTAGTATAAAAATATAGCGCATACCTTGCACTTCATGGCTAAGACGAGTTGATATCGATGAGCAGTCAGTGCGTCTTTATACGATCCTTGGCTGAAGTAAGCAGCACCTAGATTTCCATGCGCCCGACATTCTCCGGCAGTGTCACCCAGAGACTTGGCCACAGCGAGGTCTTGCTGCATGTAGTTGATGGCGGCATCCAATTGGCTAAGCGCCCAATGTGCTGATGATAACGCACTGAACACAGAACCCCTAAAACAATGGAAAACTTTAAATAAAAATAGTTTCAGAATAAAGTACTGCCTCTCTGAATAAAATTCTAACAAACATTAGGTAATTTTTGAATCACCGCGTATTAGATCGTAAGTATTTGGGTTTCCATAAATTTTCATTGTCTTATTATAAAATGTCCTGGGCGCTGAACATCGTTTCATGTAAATTTTTAACAACACATAGCTGATCTGTCAATTTGCAGTTTTTAATGTAGTTAATTTGTCATTAGGACAAAATTTACCAAGAGACTGGTAAGGTTCCATATAAGCATTTTACAAAATACACAGTATGCAAGTTGTATGGACCAGCCCCGTCTTTCATATTGTATAGTTTGATACTTTTTTATGACCCCTACCCATAAACGGCAGCCAAATGATCTGCAAGACAATAAATTGGTGTTATGTAAAATATGGTAGATAGAGGATATCAAAATAGACATGATTCAAAATGTATGAAGTTCCTTCTTTAATTCTTCTCCTCCATTAATTTATTACTCATAGTAAATCAAGAATCTTATACAACGAGTAATCATTATAATTACCCAAGATAACATTAAACACAATAATGGAACAACGTAGTGCAGACAATCTCGTAGAAAAGTCATTATTCGTAGACTGTGTTCAGTCGATGTTAGTGGCTGTACAAGCTAATAAAACCCATTTCCAGAATTGATGTAACGCCTAAGTAACTAGACTCTAGAGGATTAATGGAATTCGCTTGCTCCAGTCACTTTGATGAGATTATGTGAGATTTACGATGCCAATTTGAATATAGGTGTAGTTTTAGAGTTTTGTAAAGACAAAGGTGCCTTTACAACTGTATATACAGTAATATTATAAAGCTGTAAAGTTTGTTTGTTTGACAGTGCTGATCTCAGGAACTACTAGAATCGAATACGAATCGAAAAATGTTTTGTCGATTAAAGCATTTAATGGGCAAGGTTTGAACTTGACGAATAATAGCAAAGTAACAGAGGGAAATGTGGATAAAGGAGTCATTTATTAATCTTTGAGGGTTTCCGTTGCGTACACTGCGAAAACTTGAAGATAACCCAAAAAAATAAAAAAAATAAACAAACAAAAAAAAAACCAAAAAATACGTTATTTTCACCACAATGTTACAAAATAAACTTAACCAAATTTAACAAAATGTAGCGAGAAAAGGCGGCCTTATCGCTAAAAAGCGATTTCTTCCAGGCAACCTTGAAAAATTGCAAAAATATGTGTTCAAGAATTATTTTTCTTCAAATAATTTAAATAAGTGTCCGCGAAAATATATTTTCTTTTAAGATTAACTCACAAGAACAGTTTTTGTGGTTTTGGTTCGAAATTTTGGTCGAACCTTTGTCGGGTCAGCTAGTTATACAATCGATTTTTAATTTATATCCTGCCATCATTTGCAAAAAAATGTGAAAAATATTAAATTTTCAAACTTTAAATGATTAAAAAAAAACACTTAACGGTTTAAAATTTGAAACTTAATAAGTTAATTACTTTGTTTATTGTTCGGTTACGACGCGACGGATGCTTATAGCGTACACACTATAGCTAATATACTAAGGTAAAATTAAATACCTTAGCTCTAACCCTATGTAACTTAATATGTTTCACTAACTCGCATTTAAAACATTGCATATAATGAGATGTTTTATTATTAGCCCGTGGATACTAGATACGCACGAAGTAATTTACTTTATCGCGAAATGTAAGTTAAGATAGTTGATTTATGGTACCGGCGCTCGGATCTACAAATCATTCATATCTTATGCAGACAAGAACTAACTAACCCCTTTTTATAAAGGATATGTTTTTATAAATTAAATTAAAGAGTTTAACAGTTTAAAACCTAAGGTTTACAAGGCGGAACATTGTTCCCAATTTATTTTAACTACGGCCCCACGTTTTAGACGCTTTGCTGCAGCCGTGGTCATGGCTGTTTGATGACCACAGCTGCTGCAAAGCATACAAAACCTCGGGCCGTAGATAAACTAATTTGTAGAAAAATTTAGTAATATATTTCGAGTTTGAAACCGTCAAAAGTGTTATTATTTAAAAGTGTAGGTGTACTATCCGTTCTGCTCGGATGGGGGGGCAAATATGAACCCATATTCAGAGGTCCATTAACACATATTCAGAGGTTAAAAATGCTTGTCTGATATTTTTATCACCATCCCTAATCGGGACTAAGGGTTTACCTAACGAAAACTTGCGAAATGATTTTAGCAAACAATATAGATGATTTAAGTAAAATTAAATGTTAGAAAATAATGTTGCTATAATTATGGACGATGTAAGTTCATAAAAGCGGAACACTAAAGCAAAGAAGAAAGAATTACTTAATTTGGAAACTGTAATACTTTTTCACATGAAGGCACTATATTATTTTAAAAATCGAAAATAAATTGAAAAAAATTTTGACTCAGGCAGGACTTGAACCGGCATCGTCGGCGTTCCGTACTGTTGCTCCACAAACTGAGCTACCGAGTCCGCATCGTCGATTTTTTTCAACTTATTGATCTGTTCTTTAAAAGAATTACTTCAATTCGCCATATCAACGAGTCATTCCGTATAAATCAAAACGTCCGAAATTCCGGCACAGATAATGATTACCGGCTAAGTGTACATAAATTAGTTCACAGTCGACGCTGAACAGGATCGCTGATTAAAAATAATAATGAATCTTGTACGAGTAATTTGTCTTCCTCCTATTAAGGCTTTGAAAGGCGGTATGGTGAGGTGTGAACCGTTTAATCTGAAACAGGATATCTCACGCGGAGACGGGCTGAATTATAAATCAAACGGTTTTGCATAGAGGTTAAGTGAGGGATTATTACTTGGAGTGATGATCGATGATCTATCGGTTGATATTTTTCTAACATCATTTTTGAGATAAACTTAGTTGCTTTGCAATTGTTGTTATGTATACTAATATTATAAAGCCGAAGAGTTTGTTTGGTTGTTTAAATTCTAATCTCAGAAACTACTGGTTCGAATAGAAATATTATTTTTGTGTTCGTTGGAACAACTATCGAGGCTATAAAATATCACAGTTCAATCAATAGTGGAAAAAACGGGAAAATGGGTTATTTTCATGTCTAAAACGATCCAGGATAACCAAAATATTTACTTAAGAATTATTAATTTTAAATATGTAATCTAAAATAATTTTTTAACAACTATTTTGAATAGTAATATTATGTCATAAAACCGTTAATTCAACTTGGCTCATACAAACTAGATTTAGCTGAAGTACTGTGTGAAATATAATGGGAAATCCCGTATCGATGGCGGCGAAAAAATTCCTGCATCCGTTTTCTATTAGTTCTTTTACAGCACAGTAGTTGATCAGAGTTCTGTGAAATCGAACATAACACCTCCTGCGCTTAACGCCATGCTAGGCGTTTAATCGTTACATCGTTGGCTCCAGAGGCGGTTAAAAGTAGTGTGGCTTATAAGAATTGCGTATGAAAGATACAAGGGGAAAATTAAAGGAAGGTTAAATTACAAACAATTATACGTAAAGATAAACTAAAACTTTGTACTTTAAGTTTAGATTTTTAGTTTGTCTTTATGTTAAAAAAAAAGTCAAAATTATTGATCCATGAACATCATACCTCAGTTTAAGTGAACAAGAACCGATCCTTAAAGCTGCTTCCAGCACATTTACAGCTGCCTGATACTGTCCCGCGGCGAGCAGTTCCTGCCCGACCACCTAAAACAAACAATAAAGCTGTAAATAAATATTAATTGAATTAATTAATGTTGTAAGGGTTTAACGACGGTTTTTATTAGTCAAAAGCGATCCCACCCGAGATCGGCATTACGCCAGGTATGTGTTCATAATTTAAGCAAAGATTAAAGTTTGCATGTTCGTTAATAAAATCAATAATTACCCTATTAAAGTTCGTCGGAATTTTAAAAGTTTTGTTATCTACAAAATTGCTTTTTGCGCGGATCCGAGGCTCGTTTCAAGATGTTAATATCCTGCTCTTGGGCCCAGGTTTCCTCGAGACGGGAGAGGGTTTAAAAGCTTAAGTCCACCACGCTAGTTCAAGCAGGCTGGTGGGCTGAATGGCTACTAATTTAGTGGACTGAGACGATTGCTTTAGCTCTACAAGGCACGAGGTAATTACGTCGAAACTTCGGTTTGGTACCTTGTTATTATATTATATGTATATAACATACATATAATTATAGATCTTGGACTTAAGCAAATAAATTTATCTAATAAACTCTTCTCCTACTATTCCAGGGCCAGTCTCAGTCAGCGCTGCTGAGTGTGACAAGCATTCAGCAGCGGAGCTTATCTATCTTTTTATATATTTCAATGACGCAATTTTGTCCTATCCAGGACTTGAACCCTGTAACTCGAGTACCGCAATCGAGAGCACTAACCATTAAACCAACCGGTTAGTTCAAAGACATATTATAACACATAATGCCGCCGTTAATATCTACTTAAATTCCTTTGATGATGCGATGACATCTTCTACTCGTAATAACATACAAAAGGTAAGATACATAAATGTGAATTTGAGTATCATTGTCCAAAGCAAAAAAGCGAGTCGAATTTTTAAAGCCCCATTATCTTTTGTCGATCCAATCGGGCCGCGTCGTTTCGGAAGCTGACATTTCGCGGTATAAAGCAATAGCTTGGAATATTTAGTGAACAGCTGAACTTCGACGCAGTAAATTTACGAGTATTAATACGTAAAACAGTACTTTGCGCTTCTTTTTTTGAAAATGCGCGGACAGAGGTTATAGTTTACAGAATTATTTTTAAGCCGGCTACACTCGGTATTATCTCTTTAATAGCTAATAATAAAACATTTCGCAAACATTTTCATCTTATTAATTATAACTGTTAAGTGTTACCCAGGACAAGTAGTTCCTGAGATTAGCGCGTTCAAACAAACAAACTTGTCAGCTTATATTTGTATAGGCGTATACAACTACAATACATAAAACCTATAAAAAGATAACTGCTAGCTACTCTATCATGTATAAACTACACCATTTTTTTCATTATTGAGGGCAATTATTTTAACTTCTGGGAGACCGCTTATAATAAACACCACATTAAAACAAGCTCTAAATCCTAATTTTATTCGACCGCTGCATAATTGGATATAGTAACGTAGGTATAATGTCATTTGGAGATAATTATGCTGAGTCACTTTTGCGAGATAATCTCGCGTGCGTTTTTTGTTTAACTTGATAATTTTTATACGAAAAAATGACATTGAAAATTGTCAAGGATAACTGCAAGAAAAAGGAAACACTAAACGTATAGACCTACGTGTAGACGTAATACAAATTTAAATAATACATTTAAATTATTTAATTACAGCCCGACATTTATCAGCCGTGGTCACGGGGAGACATGGCTGCTGCGAAGCATAATATGTAAAAATGTATAATATATAAATTTAAGTAATACATTTCGCGTTCTAAACCGTTAAATGGGATTTTTTTAATAATCACATTATTTAACTAAACGGATTAATTTCTGATAATCAGCTAAGTCCTAATCGAATTAATAGCTAAACATTTGATTAAGCTCGAAAGATCCTGCGTTCGAATCGTGTATTTTTTCTTTAGTGTCCCTGAAAACATTTCTGTGTCTCAAATAAATAAAATCTAAAGAAAAGATAGTCCATTTTAATAATTCTCCCCTCCGTTTTATTGTATGTAAATCCATTGTATTCGCTTATTTATAGTGCTTTGATCATTCAAAGCCCGGTCGTTGAAACCGAAATCTGTTAAGATGACCGACACGAGGTGGAATGTATGCAAATGAGTACTCAAGACTTCCTGATAGCCGAGTAGTGTAACAAGACGGGAATGTTTTACAGATTCGGTAATAGAAAGGCGTCTACTTAGTAGCAGTAGTAGATATAATAGTTGAATACAGGACCGGATTTAGGAAAAGATAACCGGGGCCACGGGCTTTGATTAATATTATACATTGATTATATTTGGCTAATATTTTGGAGCCAGAGGGCATCCGCTCCTTTGTTGCTCCTAGGCTTCGAACACTTAACCACCAGCCACGGCTAAATAGGAGGATAAACATATATGATTTTCTTGTACAAAAAAATATTTTAAATACAAGTCGTCCTTATTACAACCCAATTTTCTTTGAATTTTATTAATTACAAAAAGCTAATGAAAGATCAGCAATATTGTTTATTAATTAATCAATAGATGTATAATGTACGTCATAAATCGCATTTACTTAGAAACTTAATCTAAGTAGCCATTTGTATACATAAAAGACTACATACATACATACATCCAAGAAATATTGTATAATAATAAAAACACTACAAAAATTATTCTAGATTCAAGGGTCAATGAACTCTTAGGGCAACTGTAATTAAGTTCGTAGTGGATCTTGCAAATGATGTTTAGCACTAAAACTAATAAGCAAAGGTAATTCTGTATAATTCTGCCTATCATTAAACATCTTAGGTCCGCTTCTTGACCTAATCTGCTTGACTTGGCCATTTCCGATACATGCCCATCGCTGCTTATAAAGCATATTTCCTTGAATGATTAAACCATAGCTAAGAGTGTCTTAATCGTAAATCTAAGTGGTTCATTAATAGGATTTTTTTTTTATAAACAGCGTTTTATAAAAATTAACTATATATTAACATGCGACGGGGAAATTCAAATCGTTAATAGAGTTTCATTTTATATCTACTTCTTGTGTAAGAGTGTGTTTAAGTAATATTCTTTTTCTCCCGACGATAACAAGTTCGAGGAATTGAAAATCGATTTTAAATTTAAAAAATTTCGACTCCGGCAGGATTCGAACCGGCATCCACAGCCTTCCGTGCTGTTGTTCTAACCGATTGAGCTCAGTAGGAGAGTTAGATATACAATTTATATAGTGTCATTACATTTCAAGCACCTCCGATTTATAATTAATAATCTACCAAGACAATTTTTTTTAGAAAATTAAAAAGTAAATAGCGGCTTAATAAATAAAAAAATATTAAAAAGGGTTACTTACATATCCAACTATATTTGTGCAAAATTTTATAAATTTATACTAAAAATCATTTCCAAATAAGTTTAACGTTTAAATATCGCGTTTTAAACCGTTAAGTATTTAAATTTATACTCATATATAAAAAAGACACAGATTTTGGATCTGCAACCGACATTTCCAATAGTGCGAAGTAACAGCTATAATTTTGGGGAGGTTCACAAAATAAATAATATCCACGCAGACAAAGTCGCGGGCACAGCTAGTAAATTATACAGAGCCTTATTGTAGTGAACGCAACTTTACGAATTGCACACTTAAGTAAGTCTATACAGCCATTCATTGTTAAATATTTTCGGGGCCGAAATGTGTCCAGAGTGTCTGATCTTTTGCGGAGACCGGTGACAGTTTAAAATAAACATAAAATTCGAAGCATCGACAGCCGTCTCGCGAGCCGGGTTGCCATGCTTCAAAATGACAGGGCTTTGGGACCTGTTTCCACGTGGATTTATAGGAGAGACGAAGAGCTATTTTAAATAAGTTTAAACCTGTTGAGTTTTTGAACCGTACCCTTGGCTCAATAGTTAAGTCAAATGTCTGTATTAGAATCCTGAGTTTCTTTTACTTCTATAAACTATGTTATTATAGGTATTACAAAAACGCAATCTTTGAGATAGAAATGATTACCACGGTCACTAAAAAATTTGTAGCGTAGTAACTAATCACATTCTCAGAAGCAGCTATGATAGAGAAGGGCCCAACCATATAACATCTCTACAAGACACGTTGTCGTTACTTGCTCCACAGACTGAAGACCAACGAATGACCACTCGATTAAACTTAACGTGTTTTCATAAGTATATCATCGGGTCATCAATCGATCAATAATTTCGATATTTCTACCACTGATTTAATTCGTCGGGTCATATAGATATGAATATCCATATGACCCGACATAACCGCTCATTAACTCCATGTTTCAAAAAATTATAGTTAATGGGGATCGAATCCACGACCTGGCTGGAAACGAGACCATTAAAAGCTTTACAGCAGTAATGATCATTCTACAACTGTTTAAGTAATCTACAACTAACGCATCATAAATCAAAATTAATCGACGACACTTACAGATATCAAAACAAACGGAGACTGATCCAACTTCATAGCTTCCAGCTGTCTAAATGTAGGCTCGAGTGTGGTTCGCAGTGGGGATTTCAAGGAAGCTTCCACCAGCGCTGCCAGCAACTGCCGTGATGACGGTTCCACGCCCAATCCTGAACTGAACGCCGCCAATGCTTCGCCATGACGTCCAAGACATTGAAGAGCGACCCCTTAAAGGATGTATAAGTTTAAAATTAACCAACACAGTGATCTGTGTCTTCCAAACCAGCAAGGTTTGAGATGATTTAAATGATGTTGTGTTCTTAAGACTTCAACACAACATCATCAGATAAGGTAAGACCTTTTCCTCTTCGTGAATAAGGAAAAAAGCTACCTATCTCTACTTATACTTATTATATTTGTATTTTTTAAATATTTTTGGATCCAAAAGCGAAAACTTTTCATTCAAAAAATTAGGTTCTCAATTTGTTTCGTATATGTATTTTTTAAGTTTGTCCTTATAGCTATTTGTTTTTTTGTACCTTGTCGATAGTACGCTTTCGGCCAATTCGGACACAGCTCCCTAGCTCGCGTTGCATCTTGAAGTGCTGCTGCAAATTGACCTTGCTTTAGCCGAGCAGCAGATCTGCAAACAATGATAAAATATTGTTTCATAAGGTCCTTGTAATTGCAGGCCAACCCATTTTTAATATAGTTAAATATGTTTAAAAGATATATCTGGATTAATATATATATTTCAGTTGCAAAACAGTTCAGCTGCACGTTCACGACCTTCTGAGGATCGAACCCAGGTCCCGTTGGTTATTAGCCATACATTGCTACCAATAGCCAAACGTGTTAAATACATTCACAAGTTGAATTACAAAAACTATACCTATTACTATACAGAATGTGATTGGCCGGGTCTAGAGTTAAGGCATCTGTGTAGAGAGTGACAGCCGTGGAGAAGTCTCCAGCTTGGCAAGCCGCGTTCGATGCTCGAACTTTCTCAACGAAAAGAGCCCTGGAAGCAGCCCCAAGCGACGCTGACCCTGTGGGCTCGATCTGAAACAAAAGTATATTTTCAATAAGTTTTAGCATTTAAATGAAACCTGCTTCAAACGGAAATAAATTCACCTAAGTGTAGACTCGCGGCCACCATAGACAATATTTAAGTTTTTAAATAGAACCTGTTGGAGCCGACACCTTTTATAAGTTCTCTTCTCTAAGGACTCTTATATAGCCGTGCCCGCGATTTGGTCCGCGTAGAATAGTTATTTTGGGTATAAAAATATAATATTTATGTAATTGACGTTATATAAAGACGTCGGTCGGCTCCCATCGTTCTTGCAAATTAAACTTAAAAAGATAAATATACTGTCGAGGACATTTTTTACATCGTTTAAAGAAGAATCATTCGTATGTTTCATACGTATTTTTGATTTCAAAATCTCTCGAAATCTTAATAAATTTCCCCACTTTGTTTCAATGCTTTTTCGCTCCTATTGGTAGAAGATGATGTTATGTCTGTTATGTTTTAATGGCGCGTTCAAACAAAGAAATAAATAAACAAATTAACTCTTCCACTTTATAATATTAGTACGGAACATAATTAAGAATCGGACAAAAATCCTGCGTCACTTGTGTCTTAGATGGCCCTACGATATTCAGAAGTGTTTCCTTTTTATTAAATTTAACAAACTGTTTAGTAGGTCCTTTGGTTTAGTACAACGAAAGCTAACAAGTGATAGTTACGTTGTAAATCGACCCCGAATTCAATGAATCTTATTCATATCTCTCTCTTTAATTGGAAGGGACTTTAATAGTCTCGTTGATTTATTGTATTCCAGTTTGAGTCGGAACTCGGAATCGACGAAAGTAACGTTACTTTTATTATTTATTGCTTTTAAATAAGTATTTAGGCATGTTTTATGTGAATAAACATAGGCGATTCGAATCATACGAAAATATTGGAACGGGTGAGAGGTTTTAAGAATTTGAATGTTGGCAGTTAATTTTTATGATTTCCGATAACTACTAAAACGACCTTATTACTGTGATGAACTTCATATGAGACAAGCTCTTTGGAGCAAGCATGTCTTAAAATAATTAACGGGTCGCCGGTTCGATTTCCAAGATCAATGTGTTTTTAAAATCATGTCTGGAAGTACGTCAGCAACTGTTTCGATCTCCGTGCCGATTTCGGAATGTACAAAGCAAAAAATAGGACGGCAGCGCACCTTTTTATTATTTAATAATCATGTTATACATACAATAGGTAATAACAATTTTTTCCTTTAGTAAAAAAATTAATCCATCTTACTAAAATCTAATACTAAGTTTATTTCTAACAATTTTAAGCGCTTCTATTAACACAATTTATGTATTAATTTTTCAACTCACGTCGTCATATTTTATTAAATTCAAACCCCAAAAACCTTCTAGGAAAGTTTCCGTATCGCATTCCAAAGTCAATAAAATGATGAGTGGCTGCGATAAGAGTGTGAAAGAGTTATACAGGCAGGGGTTCTTTATTAATAAGGCAATAAAAGCACAATGTCAAACTGCTACTGAATTCCAAACACGAGCTGTCATAGAATAAAGCTATTTAAGTAGTTATGGCATTCCGTTACCACCAAATTATTTAGATAGGAACAACCAGAGAGACATTGTATGGGATGTTGATTAATGATAAATATTTATATTATTATTCATATGTTTGGAAAGCTTATCTATACTAATATTATTATAATATTATAAGTTTGTTCGTTTGACTGCGCTTATATCAGAAATTACTGGTCCGAATTGAAAAATTATTCTTGTACTGCTTTCGGCTATAAAAAATCTCGCTGCAACCAATACGAGCAATGAAACACTGAAAAAATGTAGAATAAAAACTGGGAAAATGATAAATCTTTCAGGATTTCGGTTGCGTGCGCGAAAACGATCTAAGATTTTTTATGTCAAATCAAAAATTATTAAAGAAATGAGTAGAGTAATTTTATACTGTTAGGAAAAATACAGAAAAGAAGTTAGTCATTTTTTAAATTTAATTCCTCAAATGTACAATGTGTAATAATCATAATATTATAATGAAAATAATGCCAGTCCAACCACTTATCATTCCACGGGATTCGAAAACGTTTCGAACCCCTTTGCAACTTCGAATTCGAAATTCGAAGTTGCAAAGGGGCCCAATGGTAGGTGTACACTTGCTTCATTTTAATTTAAAAACAATTATATATCTATCCTTAAATAAAACACTTATAATAGAATATGTATTAAAGGTCATATTCTAATGCCATTTCGGTTTGAAACGCGAAATATATTACTTACCACGTCTCCCCTAGCCACGGCTGCTGCGAAGCATCCGAAACGTCGGGCTGTAGTTAAAATGATTTTTAAATAAACTAATATATTTCGCGTATTAAACCGTTTCATTTAAATGTGTACTACTCGCGTAAACTATAGACAGTATTTAGTACCATATCTACTTCCATTATTACTTGATCACTCTGTGTCCTTGACTTTTATTTACGCTGAGTGTCGTCACACTCATCAGAGTACAAAGGGATCGATTGTTGAGTTTTTTAAGGGCCAAATCCCTTGAATTAGACGCGGAGCGGTGTTTACCACCTGTGCTATCTGCTCGGGCGCATCGGAAGCGACGCTTTTTTTCTCACGAACCGCATTCCCGCCGTTGTCTATGGATGCCGAGAAATTGCTTTGTGTCTAATGGCCGGATATTTTATAAGAGTATTTGAAAATTTATATTGAAACTTCTATTATACATGGAGTCCAATTTATGGCAGGTGAAACACTCCAGCCTACAGCATCTAAACGAGATGCGCTGTCAGCCTATTTTGACTTTGTATATTCGGAAATGGACAGACTGAAACCGAAACGTGATACTACCTTGTATGTGTGCACATAAGTGCGGGCCACGGGCCACGATACCTGGGTTGCAAGCCTATGTCGTGTTACTTCGGTATTTTAAATTTTACAAAATAAAATTTTTGAAAAGTTTTCACGGGTCCTAATTTAATGGAGCTGTGTAAGCTTTTAAAATCTCCTTTGTGAGAATACCAGGGATTTACAAAGCCCACGTCTTATGGGATATTAATAGATAGTTAAACTGATTTTGTGTTTGCTATATTTTTTTGTTTGTTATTAAACCGCACCAAACTGACTTTACGTGTATATTTTCGTAATGTTACTGATATTTGCGTATATGCTATACGAATTATACATCTTATGATTCATAACAGCTAATTTATAATATGATTATCATACCCAAATCCTAATATAAAGATTAGTGTAATCTTATTATAATATCATATTCGCATTGTGAAAATGGCGCGGTCGGCCATTTTGAAAAGAGATCGTTGTAATCGAACGCTTATTCGCTTTATTAAAATTTCGTTCAGAGAGGCGCCTGATAACACAGAGCGACGTTTTGTATAATTATTTTTCTCAACGATCTTTCGTTCATCTGAAATTTGAAGCCCGCCCTCAGACGATTATTAAATATTAAATTGAGAAATGGATTGGTATCGTGCTAATTGGATTTTGTTTCTTTGACAAAATACTCTGTTTCTTTGAAATATATATTTGATTTTCAGGCTTGGTTGTAAAGCTATGTGTGTGCTTACGTTAGGGAAGGGATAGGTTCAGGTCCTGAAGAAGCATAAAGTTTCCCGACAAAACCCATTTCCCATCGTGAGGCACGGGGCGAACACATTTTTGTATCCGCCATTGGTCGTATTTTTTACTGAAAAGGAGATGATCAGACTTCTGTGCTCTGCCTGACCAAATTAATATATTGTTTCCCGGAAATCCACCCCCTCTCGCGCTTAACGCATGCAACACGTTGAACCAATTAGCTACAAACCACTAATAATCATTTTCTTAATATTTTTTCCTCCAGTTTACTCGTTTCTTTACGAAAATTCTAGAGTCACGTTGGTAGATCTAAGAACACAAAAAACAAAAGACGAAAGCAATCACGTGAAGATACAAATTTGGGCAGGTAAGGAATAGGGACCGTGACTTTAAAAAGGTGGAAAAAAATGCCGTCCGCGTCGTCGGAAACCTTTGTCTACTTTTTTTCCACCTATTTTCATATTGTGTGGGTGTAATTACAGATCTTGCCTGTCGAGAATAAAACAATTACGGCGTGGTTTCATTTTGAATAAAACGCATTTGCCGCGCAAAATTAAAGAAATGTCTAAAGACGAGAATTGGATACATGTTATTATTATTACAGTTAAAATACCTACTTTTGCCTGTGAATATATTCTTTTCTATGTTTCGAAAGTATTTTTCAGTTAAGTTGTGTTCGTTGCAGGAAATATAATTAATTTATGTTCATCGTAATTATTCGAAATTGGAACAAAAAACATTGGCAAATGTGGAAAAAGGGGCCATTATTCATCGTTGAGGGCTGATAACGATTCAAGAAACCAAAAAATATTTACAAAAGAATGATTCCTCTTTAAATGATTTACATGAAAGTTCGCGACACTAGAATAGCTTGCAAAAAGACGTGACGTGGACGACGTCGTAGGTAACAGCTATAAATTATAAAGCTGAGGAGGCTGTTTACAAAAGTAAATTTTGAAGCCTATAACATCTGCAGTACTTGTTTATTATCAGGCAAAGTTATAAATGCTTCGATCCTCTCAATTTGACTGTATTTCTCGATTCACAGACTATTGTCTGAGGCACGAATGCTATGGATTCCAGACATACTTTGACAATTACTCGTGAGTGAACCCTCACCTTCTTAATTTAAACGACAGAGATAAGTGGTCATCAGGTTTCCTTGCGAACGTTTCGTGAGGTATTTTCTTATATATAGGATTAAAAGGATTATGTACTAATTTTACTTAATTGTATCATTGATATTATCAATAATACAATATTTAAAATTCAACAAACAGAGTAATCAAACTACAGCTAATAATTAACTATCAAATAGCTTTTGTAATGTTTCATTGATTATAAATCAGTATAACGTTATGATTGAAACATTATTATTTTTCAAAGATTGGACACTTACATCTCTGTGATTGTTTCATTGGTCGATTTAAAAAACCAAGTGGCTAAATAGACTTCTGTGCCCTGCCAGATCGAAGCAATTTTTGTTTCCCCGACCGTCGAACCCAGGATCTATGTTGTTTAAATTAATACAAAATTTACATGATTTGAACTCATAAAATTACTGTTTAATACTCGTATAAAGACCTAACAACTTATACATATAAGAATAATTCGAGGGGTAAATATTTTTGACAACAAATATGCCGAACGATTTATATCATCCCACCACTAAATCTATAAGAAATTGCTTTTACATCGTAGTTTTTGTCTGCGCACGCGCAGGGTGCGAGTGGAATGCGCTCGTGACGATCAGTTTCGCGCATAATCATCATCGGCCATGTTGTTTTTGCTATCAAAGCGACAGCTCTGAAGCTTAATAGTCTTAGATGTAAGGTTTATACAAATATATAAGTACATTACTACACAACAAAAACATGAGCAAACTTTTATTCATATATGAAAAGCACAATTGTAACGATTAAAATAATAAATAAAAAATTATTTATTTTCCCTCTCATTCATTAATCTAAACATTTTTCTTATTCTTAGCTAATAATTTTCTCTCATTATTAGCTTATAATTTTTCTGAAACACTTACTAACCAACCTCTTAATTTCTCGTACCTTGCTACATTCCTTTAATATATTAGACACTGCTCAACAATACAATAAGGATAGGAGATTTACAATTCGATTAAAATTGGTAAAGTCACCTAGGCGTTAAGACAACCTATCGTTCAACTTTTGTATCGAACTAGTACTTTTATTAATAATGTTATATTAATTTAGGAAAAAACATTTAACGGTTTAAAACGCGAAACGCTTCACTTATTTACAATATATTGTAATTACAGCGTATTTTTTAGGATGCTTAGCAACAGTCGTGTTCACGGGGGCGACTGCTCCACGGCTATAAATAAGTTGACTAATATAGTTCGCGTTTTTAAATCGTTTAATTGTTTAAATAAAACACTTTAACGGTTTAAAACGCGATATATTAGTTAAACTTATTTGAAAATGATTTTTAACTTCGGCCCGACGTTTCGGCTGCTGCAAAGCATCCGAAACGTCGGGCCGAAGTTAAAAATCATTTTCAAATAAGTTTAACTAATATATCGCGTTTTAAACCGTTAAAGTGTTTTATTTAAATGTGTACTACTCGCGTAAACTATAGACAGTATTCGTTTAATTGTTGTTAAATTTGTACTACTCACGTCAAGTACAGACAGTACGTATGTTAATGTTAAGAAATTAAAAAAAATACAAGTTCGAAAGTGTCTTATAGGTTTTTCAACAATCTAGACTAATATATAAAGCTGAAGAGTTTGTTTGTTTGAACCTCAGAACTACAGGTTCAAATAGAAAAATTATTTTGCGGTCTTCATATAGACATGACTCTATATACAAATGCAACTCAAGCTATAGGTAGCTAATATCTCAACATGAATGAAGTAAGAAAAATCAGCAGCATAAGAAAAGTGGAGCATGAGACGGACGTATTTCTGTGGCAGTTTCAATTGTATACAGATAAGAAGTTGATCAGACATCAGCGCCTGCCCGATCGAAGCAATTTATTGTTTTCCCGGAATTCGAAACCAGTGTCTGTCGTGTTTAATTCTACCACACGTAGACAGTAAAATTATTTTTAATCATTATAATTAGAATTACGAATTAATTGAAATTGATTTAAAAAAAGATTTTATTTAAACAAATTTAAAAAAGGAAATAGTTTCCATGGTAGAAAGAGAATGCCAAATTCATAGAGCGAACAGACGAATACTTTTAAACAACTTCATTATCCGTTTCCGTTAAAACTAAAACAGACAATATAACAACACAACTGACATCCTCCGCTCGTAATCTAGCCTTTAATTTTCCTTAGGTATCAGATCTAGTCCCTTCACATGGAAAGGGGCGGGCAGAACCTTAATTACTTATTACACGCAAAAGAATGTGGTACAGCATTACACTAGGCTTCTGGAGTAAGGCTTTGGTCTTGTATAAAGCGTTACGGCAACATTTTATGCTAGAAACTTTGAAATAATAATGTTTTTTAAACGTGTTCATGAGATCTTCACGGCTATTGAAAAGCTTTCGAAATGTTGTATCGTAGTTCACGACTACTTATTAAATATATTTCACGTTTTAAACCGATAAATTTTATGTTTAATGTATAGCACAAATGCGTAAATACAAGGTCTCTGCTATAAAATATTGGTTAGACAAAGTCCTGTTGATTCGTCGACGAAAGTTGCGCTAAATTCAGTATGGAAACAACAATATGCGTGTGAGGGAGACAACGGTACATTAACAAAAAATCAAAGACCGCCTATTCAAACGTCGTCTAAAACAGCCATGAACCGCAGCGACCAGCAAGTATAGTCGAAGCGCAGTCGCCCGAACGATCTTTTCACTCTTGGCGCGCTATACGCAAACTATAGCGTTAGTAGGAGACAGCATCCTTATATGAAGACCGAATTAAATGTGTCTTGCTCTGTTTTATTTCAAATTCAAGCAACAAAGCACTGTGCTACCTCGAAATAAGATTCAATTTAATTAAAGGGCCTCACCTGCAGTCGTTTTAATTTTTGATCACAACGTGTAATTTGCAGTACGTGTACATACCATTCGCCAATTGCTTGAAATTACTCGAGTAATTTTTATCTTACTATGTAAAGATGCCTTTATTATACAAGTTGAATTATCTCAACTGTAAAAGTTATCGAAGCAAAAAAGTTACACTCTATTACGGCTTTTTAAGACCTTATAAGTACATACAGAATAAAATTTATAAACAATCATTTTTTTTATAACACTTTGACGATTTAAAACGTGATATTAGTTGAAATTATTTTGAAATAATGTTAACTACGGCCCGAATTGAATTGCCAGTTTCGCCAAAAACTAACTTCGACGGAACAGATGACGCTAGCGTAGCAGTTTTTACTTTGACGTCAGAGACACCCTCCATCTTTAGTCTCCCCGTGAAAGTGTTTTATTTAATTGTGTACTACTCGCATAAACTACAGACATTATTTGAATTTTTTATTGGTTTTAAACTATATTACATTATTTAAAAACTTTAAAAACGTGCTAAATAAAATTGTACTAAGTAAAACATTGTTTGAAAACTCAAAATTTACGCTACATATAATTAAATACACAAAGATAAGATTTTTCCGACATACAAATTTTAAAAATAAATTAACTTACATATTAATGAAGTAAAATATACGTGAGTATTAAAACCCTATTTCTTAATCTACTCGTCACTTTTTGGGCTGCGAAATTAGAACTCGACCGAGTAATGTCTGAAACTTAAACGAAATATTGGTTGTCCACTTCTCAGAAACACTTCTGATCTAGTTTATGTTAATACTAAAAATCAAACTGTTTCTTACAGACATCGTGAATTGGTTCAAGACCTTTGTCGGCACGTACTCAACGCCACCACATTCACCACAAAAGCATTTGAGCCGACGACCAGATGAAAGCTCTATACATATTTTCCCTGTTAAGGCAGCCGCAAAAAATAAGTTTAATATTTGCGTTGAACTCTTTCCGTCATCAGTCTCTCTATCAATATCCATGTATTGATGACTGTTCGATCAACGAACTGATGTAGAGAGGTGAGAGGAGAGATGGGGGGTTGTGTTATTTTAAGTTTGTGATTGGAGAAAATAAAAAGTAAAATTGGAGAAAGTAAAATTATAAATTATTCACTCCCTACATTGGCAAAAGCGGAAAGAAGATATATTTTATAAGGTTTCATATTTATTATTTATTTATGTTTATTTTGTTGGACTGCTCTTGTCTATTTCATTACAAATAATTTTTTCCCTGTAATTCTTTATTTAAAAAGCAAGGGGTATGCTTACGGCATAATATACAAAATCTTTGAAAGCCTAAAAATAATGTGATATATCTTTTAAAAATCCAAAAACAAATAGAAAAAACTCGGGCAGGACTTGAACCGGCAGCGACAGCGTTACGTGCTCAATCAATTGAGCTACCGAGTCTTACGTCTTAAACTTATTTTTATTTTAACTGCGGCCCGAAGAGCCCCCCGTCACCAATGACGAGCCTTTAAATTAATTTTTAATAAGTTAATATGTCACGTTTAAAATCGTTAAAGGTGTTTTATTTAAATAAATTTCAGTTTAAGCTAAGTTGAAGTCAATGTACAGTTTAAGCCCTTGCAATTTTTACGCAGAATCAACTGTGACGACTTAGTATCGTTGACAGCTCTAAAATGATGCTTCTTATTGTAGACATGTTATTGAACTCGTATAAGTACGTCGAAATAACTTAACAAAAACTCTCATACGTGCAGTTACTCAACCCGAATAGAAGTATTTTTCACACGTTACGCAATTATTAAAAGAATCTTTGTATAGGATGATGATTTTACACTACGTGGAGTAAATTGTGGTCCACGTTATATAATAAGCAAAATTATATTCAAATAGTTAGCGTACAATAATGGAAATCTTTAATAGAATTCACGAATTACTTACAATCGCTGAGTCAATTAAGTAAGTGAAAAACGACGTACGATCGTAAGTAAGAATCGACTTGGCCCAGACAAAAATACAACGTATATAACTTTACAAAGCTGAAGAGTTTGTTTGTTTGTTTGAATGCGCTGATCTTAGAATCTACCGGATCGAAAATTCTTTTTGTGTTGGTTAGAGCATTTATCGAGGAAGGCTATAGGATATAAAACATTGCCCTGTAACTAATAGGAGCGTACGATCTAAAAAAATCCCGCGACGACGCGACCCACGTCGTGGGTAACAGTTTAAGTTTATAAAGGTAATATTCACAAGACCACTTTTACATTCAATAGTAAAGCCTAAAAAGTTTCTGGGTTCAAAACTCGAGGACACATATTGCTTAGTTTTAGTCAAATAGACAGAGGTTAGAATTACCATTAATAATGAAATTTAATATTATATAAAAAAATAAATATTCTTAATATATCAGTAAGGAGACACGAAAGTGTAACTGCCCCAATGTATTTATTTGTTCATTCTTTTCTTTATGATAGAGAAGGATAGACAACCATGGAATCCACTTAATGATGGGTTAAATTTCAGCCAAAACATCTAAACAAGATGACCTATTCTTCTTTGGATATTCGACACACTGAAATCGAAACGCGTTGACGGCTTTTTCGTTTGTAGACGGTGGTTCATGCTTACGGAGTTGTTATATTCCTACCAACCATTTAATATTTCAGATGTCCAGACAATGTCCAAAATGTTTCAGAAAAGACCTGGTGAGGTTCACAACCCGTTTATTATTACAAAGAGCTCGTCAAACAACTATACAAATGAATCTATACGCCTTCAAACTATTTCGTACTGTAACAATAAAAGTGAATACAGTGAAACAAAAGAACATCACTTAAGTTCGGATTTTAAATACAACACTACGGAAGAAGTAGAGTTCTGTAGAGGTAGGGCTACTAGTATGTAACAACCTTCTGAATAGCAGTCGCACAACTGGTTTCCCAACGGCTAATTTTTGTCCAGACGCCTCGGCCACGCTTATATACGACGCATTGTGTTTGAGACCTTAACAATCATTTCAATAACACCCTTCGCTTACACCATAACTATTCGCCAAGTAACAAGAAGAAGGAAATTCTTACCACTTTAATAACGATAAAATGGTCTGGTGAATTCTAGAACTTTCTGTAAACTTTGTAATAGATGTAATTTATATTACTAACCATCGTAGAACTTATCGTAACCTCTTTCACATACCTAAATAACATTTATAAATAGAAATTTTACAACTACCCTCTACAGGTGCTGTAAAAATACTGTTAACAACATATTACCACTGCATAAAAGTATTCATTCCTTTGAAGGTTAAATTGCATACGATATTTTAATAAAACCCCCAGTGAAGTGAAAATACTGTCAGTAAACAAGATTAAATAGTATGTAAAACAAAAACTGCTTGGAACGAGATATTATGACGTGAATCAATATTTAAACAATAAATATACTTGGGGTTTAAAACCCGATCAAACAAGAAAACTATGTAGTGCACTTAAAGTACGTTAAGACTGTAAAATTAAACTTGGCGATGAAAGGAGTGGCGGCGAGTTTCTTACCAGTTCTTCTCGTTCGTTCTACGCCCTTAATTTGAAAAGTACGTTCATAAGTAAGTGTACCTTAGTTTACCGTTACTTACGTTAATAAATGATCTTTTACTTTGCCTTAATTAATACTTATAAAATAAATATGTACTAGAAGATGTATGAATGAAGAGTAAGTAACTCCTGAATGTAACATGACCTACCATAAATAGTTCGCTATAGAACTGAAGAACAATGAAACAATATGTAAACAGTTAAATATTACATCTCCCATCTACATATTTTACAGTGTCGGTAGGGTTGCCAGATGGGCGATTCCTAACTATACGTTAAATAAGGCTGACTTAAATCCCACATTTTGCAAGAAATGCTATTCCTTTATTTATTTTCTTTTTAATTCTTAAATGAAACAGTCATTGAAAGAAGGAAGGGAATAGATTGTATAAAGGTTTCGCGGCCATCTTGGTTTGGGTTTTTCAATCTATAAATAATTAAGCTGAAGAGTTTGTTTGTTTATTCGAACGCGCCGAACTCAGAAACTACTCGAATGGATAAGTTGTTTTTGTTAGTGCCTTCATGTGCAATAACATGTGAAAAATAATAATGTTTTCAAAATTATTTTTGTGTTAATCAAGACTTCAAAAATGAGTTAACGAAAATGATTCATCTTTAAGGGTTTGTGTTGCGTGCACTGTAAAGACGGTTCGGGATAACCAAACAAAAAACAACAAATTAAGAATGATTGGATGCGGACGAAGTCGCGGGCACAGCTAGAAGAAAATATTTGCCAACCCTACTCTCGTTCCCATCTACACCTTTGTAGCGCAATCTACACCATTCAACATAATTTGAATTACATGACTTGTTAAATTCACCTCGTCATTGCAATATTGTCAACGATTTTCGACCTTGTTCCTTAGATATTAGGAGCTAGAATTGCTAAATGTAAAATTGAATTGGAACACGAAATCCAACTTGGGTTATTTTCATAGATATTCCTAATAGATTTTCGGAGATGGTCGGAGATAGCGCGTTGATATTCTTAGCTAGTTTTTTCTACTGGCTTCACTTGTAATTTATAAGTGCACGCCTCACATTATGAGACCGATAAAAACAAAATTTGTGTGGGAACCGTACTGTTACTGACCTTTAAAAGTATGTGTAAGCATACATAGCTTTAAGGTGTGTTACTTTGTAATATGTAATAAACTTGTTTGAAATTTTTTTAACTACGGCCCGACGTAACTAATATATATCGCGTTTTAAACCGTTAAATTTAACCGGCGACCCATTTTGGTTTCCGACATTCAGGAGATATATTCAATTAGTCCAAATTAGCTATTTATTGAGAAAGCACATTGTCGCTACTGTATTTTATATAACTGTGAAGCCAACATTCCCAGTAGTGCACACCGCATTTATTTCTCGTCAGGCACGCGACAATAATGCACCATGTAGAACCATGATTAATGATTGGCAGAACAGCATATTCCTTGCAGGCATTCTAACAATTTTTCTAGATTTAACTCAATTTGTTCTGCGTATTTACGTTACTAAGAACGTGCTATGTCTCTTTGCCTAGACTTTCTAAGCGAAGTATTATAATAAGACTTTTCGGGCTGTTCGGCCCACGTAAGTGAGAAGAGCTCTCGATGTTTCTCCATCACGAGTGGACGGCATCATTAGGAGATCCTCGATTGCTCGAAAAACAATGATTTGCTGAACGATGGCCATGAAAGCCTTACACAATTTATTAAAGTTGTAACACTTTTAAAAAGTATACTTTAGAAAACATAATATACTCATTTAGTAAGTAACAATGCTTAAGTAAGAGATAATAATATTCCAAAAACAAACCTCAGAAAAATCGCGTTGCGACATCTTTCATCCTCTACATTATTTCCTTTGTTCCTGAAAAGAAAAACTGCGCATGAGTAGGATAATTAGCAAATGTCATATACTCTCTACGTGATATATTACATTATGATCACACATTTTTTTATGATAGAAGAAGACAACCAAGTTTAAGGTTCAATTGATGATAGGTGAAATACTCCAGCCATATAACATCTAAACAAAATGCGCTGCCGGCCTATTTTGGCTTTATTTCCACAGTATGTAAACGATACGTGATTAAACTTGACATCTTTTTCATCTGTGGACTTTCCGTGGCCTGGACAGAATTTCGATATTTCTACCACGCATTTAATATCCAGATTTCCGGACGAAATCTAGCATGTTTTAGATAAAATATATATTGATTAGAGAAATTTTGGATCCGGCGGCGATCGAAGTCACAGTCCGTTGATTATTCATGAGATGTAATACTATACAACTCCTGTTAAAAAACATTGATATTTTTCACATGTTATTGCACATGAAGGCACTATATAATTTAAAAATCGAAAATAAATTGAAAAAAATTTTTTTCTCCTGCTCGAGTCGAAAATTTTTTCAATATATTTTCGATTTTTAAATTATATAACTCCTGTTAAATTTTGTGCTGTTATCTTAAATTTCGATTTAAAAGGGAAAATTGTGTAAACAACTGCAAACATACATTTCTAGACATGATGAAATTTCGTGATTGTACCAGCGCGCCACGCCCGAAAGTAGATGCTCATTATAGGTCAAAGGTCTGACCCTATACGCGTTGTACAATAGCATTAGAATTTGCAAAACACTCAACTCTGTCAATTGCAAAATACATGTACTCCATTATAATAGCTTAAATGAAACATGTTTCGTTATTTGACAGATATGGCTATAACTAACTAATACTATTTTTAAAGTCATTTTTTATTCTTATAAGGACTGCTTCAGTAGCCAAATGGCTAAAGCCCCGCATTGCGTTAAACGTGACAGGTCCTAGCTTCGAATCTCGCGGAAACAATAAATTGTTTAGTGAGAATTGCATAGAAGTGTGACCAACAATTTATAAGCATAAATGAGACCGATCAGTGAAGCGGACACAGAAATGTGGCCTCTGAAGGGGCGACAGAATATCAGTGTTGGTACATTAGTCTATACATGGCTGAGTGGACTTCTTTTCTGAGGCAACCATTTTATTTTTTTTATTATTTTATGTGTAATTAGTTAACTTATATATTATTTGTAATTGTTTTAATTTGTTTTTTTTTTTGGTAAATGTATTGTGTGGTTTCCGAATAAACGTCTTCTATTCTATTCTAAATGTTTACCCCATGCCCGACGAGGGGAAATATGATTTTACACACTTTTTGTTATAAGGTTTGAAAAACAAAGCTAAAAGGACAGACAAAGAAAAAATAATATACACTATCTAGACTATGTGGAGTCTTATAATAAATATACTGTATAATAATCATCCAATAAGGATCAAACCTACAGACTTATGATCCCGACTTCGATATACATTTAAACAAATTTTTAAATACATGTAAATTATTGATTTATGACTAATTTTATGTCTAAGTACTTAAATATAACATTTATGTTTCCTGGTTTTCCGATCATATCTAATCATACTTGGCTTCCGTTAACCCAACAAACTAGTAATACGGTACTAATAGGCAATAATCGGCGAAATTATAAAATCAATCGTTATTTTGTCTGGTTCGCATAACCCATCGATTTGGTTGGCAATAATTATTAACGTGAGTTTTGAGTTTATCTTTGTTAATAAGTAGGTAATAACTTAGTTGTAAATTTGAATTTAGAACTTTTTAAAAATTGGATTCTATACGAATAAATGATTCTTTTTTTTAATTTCATGTAATTAAAAGAATGATTACCTTTAAATAAACCACTTTGACGGTTTAAACGATATATTTTAGTTAAACTTGTTTAAAAATTATTTAAATGTGTACTACTCGCGTAAACTACAGACGGTATACAATGACTACCTACTTATAAAAACTAAATTACCCGCTAAACTTAACCACTAGTCCTGTCACCAAGTTGTTTAAGAACCTTAAAGAAAAGAAGAGATGCTACTAACTACGCCGACTACTCGATCTACGTAGAATAGAAAATATAAATCCTACTGGTACAGGTAAGCGGAACGGTTTTTAAGGGTAAATATATAAATGTGTAAAACATCTTTACGTAAACACTTCTAAACTGAATTCGATAAACATGTTGCACTATATTGAATATTCGTCCGGTTCACCTGAAATAAACACTTTGACGGTTTAAAACACTATATTTATTGGTTAAAAATGTTTGAAAATTTTTTAACCACGGCCCGACGTAACTAACTAATACATATCGCGTTTTAAACCGTTAAATTTAACCAGCGACCCATTTTGGTTTCCGACATTCAGAAGATATATTCAAATAGTCCAAATTAGCTATATATAACGTTTTAATTTTATTTATTGAGACAGCACATTGTCGCTACTGTATTTTATAATTATTATTATATAAGTTTTATGTTAAAATCAAACCTGATGTTTAACGCATAGACGTAAGACAAGTCAATCGCGATTGTCACTTGTCTACAGTTTTAATTACTAAAGGCAGTAAGTACAGAACGATTACAAAAAACATTTTTTGTTGAAACATCTTCAATAGAGACATGGTTTTAAACGTCCCGTTTTTATTACACGACATAAAGAATTCTATTAAGCTTAACCAGGCGCACTAAAAACTATCATTAATCCGGTTTATGTGAGAAAGTGTGTATTCACGAGATAAATCATTATCCGGTCGACTTGCAGTACGAAGAACTTGATTCAAAGATCTATCGCTGCGCAGGATTTGCCGATTTGTGAGGCAAATATGCAATATCTGAGTCTTTTCAAGTGACACGGAAAATTACTTGAAGTTCGTTCTGAATATGGTTGTAAAGAGCAACGTTTTATATTTTAATGTATAGTTTATAGAGTTTCCGAATATCCAAAGCCAAAATAGTTCTGCGCATCTTATTTAGATGTTATGTTGCTGGGGTATTTTAGCCAACTGTCCAGTGAACTCTATGTCATCCTATATCATAAAGAAATAACAATTTAAAGGTCAAGATAAAACTCCTTTTTATAAGATTTCCAAGAAGAAATTCCATCAATTTAATACATTTTACATTTCACATGTTTGTAATTTCAAATTGATTGTTTTAAAGAAAACAAAAGAAAGATTTTAACAGAGTACTTTAAAACGTTTTTTTGGACTAACGTACTTTAATAAAACGCATAGAGTAACAAAGTATAATATAAAAACTGTCTATAGTTTACGCAAGTAGTACACATTTAAATAAAACACTTTAACGGTTTTAAACGTGATATATTTTAGTTAAACTTGTTTGAAAATTATTTCCAACTATCACGTCAAAATATATCGCGTTTTAATCCTTTAAAGTGTTTTATTAAAAATAGGCCAGTGTGTAAAATTAAAAGTATAATTCTTCGATCATAAATCTGTTAAATAAAGGGAAACTCTTGCTCCATCTAGAATGTAATCATTGGAGATTTAATTTTGCTTGGTGCTTGACAATCTTCTAACCAATTAAGTAAACACATAAGTCCATGATGCCTGTTATTAAAGCATAAAGCAATTTAATCTTTATAAGCACTTTTGCAACTTTGTAGTATGGCAAATTATTATAGAAGTTTTATAACAGTAAGTGTATTAACTGACTCCATGTTTTTAACTTTAGCATTTAATTATACCCAAAATAACACTTAGTCGTGTTTTGTTTTTGGCTTCGATATTTAAGTCCGTATTTTTATTAATGATTGTTGCCTCTTTACTCCAAACTACGGTACAAATACAAAGATTCTATTCACAAAGTGTTGTTCAAAGTTATTCAGATCAAAAATTCGTTGTTCGCATTATTGTTCATTGTTAGCAAACGTGGATCTGAAGACGCTCAATGCATTCCTAACTACGGTAGCAGTTTAAAATTATTGAACAATGGGTTATTGAGTTAGGACTAAATTGCTTTTTAGTTACCACTGTCAGCCAAGTCGTCAGCTTGTTTTAATACATACAGTAATAAATAAGGAAACTTAGTTAACTGAATACCTATTTAACTGAATACAAGTGACCTATGAATTTAGTGTTTGAGATTAACCAACTTTGTAGCTGAATATTTAAATGCTTGGCAATAGTATTGCGTTAAGCGCGAGAGGTCCAGGGTTCGAGTCCCAGGGAAACAATAATGTATTGTTACCTTAGAACTCTTAGCCTTCGATTCGCGTCGGTCGGACAAGGCACAGCAGTCGGATCAATTAACGATCAGTGAAACGGACACAGATATATGTTGCTTCATGCCCAACGATGGAAAAATGGAATTTAACGTCAAAGTAAGACATACATTGTAGTATATTCATAAGGATTAATAAACTATTATAAGATTAAATATAAATAGACAAAAGATATGAAAAAAATATATTTATTCCGTACTTATGTTAAGAAATTACTTTAGAGTTAAGATATATGACACGCGCTTAGTTGTAATTTTAAAGCTGTAAAGAAACTCTGGACAGGTAAATTTGGGTAGGCCTTAGGCGACTCTCTTAACCAGTAGCCAGATGGTCGGAGATTTGAAATTCTAAGTGCGTATGTAGACATCATTAGGCGCACGTGAACTGGCGTGATCTGAACGATCAATTTTTTTTTCGTTGCCCATTGTTGACTTGTTGGGTAATAAGTATAATGTGTAATAAGGTATAGTATCTTTATATACCTAATATAAGTACAGCTATGGTACAACGATAAAATCAAAGCCCTTCAAGAGATAAAAGACAATATAATTAAACTAGCTATGCCCACGACTTTGTCCGCGTGGAATAGTTATTTTATTTTTGCAAACAACCTCTTTAGCTTTATAAATTATAGCTATCCCGTTGCAAGTTAATCTTATATGCTGTTGCGGATATTTTTCTAGATCCAAGATATTATTTTTTCATGCATATTTTTTTGGGTATCTTGAACCGTATTCGCAGTGCACGCATCGGAAACCCACAAAAATGAAATAGTTCCTGAGATTGGCGCGTTCAAACAAACAAACTCTTCCAATAATAACATAGTGTTATATATCTTATAGTACTATATTACCACCGTATTATTTTAATAAGTAGTGATAAATAAATACATTACATACTGGTAAAAACTTGAGACTGGGAGCAAAAAATTAAAAATCGCAACATACATAAACGATTCCTTATTTCCTGAAATTTCAAACCAGAACCTCTCGTGCTAAATCCAAGGTAGCATATAACAATTGAACCACGGAGCTATCGAGACTTTAATGGGAAATATTCAAACTAAAGACGAATTTAATAAGACGAAACGAGATTTTACGTAATCAACGCATTGACTCCATCTTTATACAATTGAACACACATATTAACTCTTACCCATAACGAATCCCTTCGTTCCATAATTACGATGTTTGATCATAGATTTTTAAACAAAATAGTGTCGGCATCTTTACAGCATGCATTGTGTCATAGGAATTCTGTGGAACTAATAGATATTAAGTTAATGAACGATGCGTCGATGTAAAGACGATTATTTACGCACGATACAACTAAGTTAATCAATAAAAGTCATCAATATACCTATATATAAAGGTAGGTGGACACAGTATGTATTTTTTAATGAAAGAGGAGGAAGACAAGCCCGGGGTTCAGTTGATGGTAGGTGATGTGCCCCCAGCCTATAGCATCTATTCGGAAAACCACAGACTAAAATCGACTAAGTTTCACGGCTTTTTTAAACATGTTGTACCTGGTCGGGTTCGAACCCACGACCGTTTGTTTATTGATACATTACTATCAACAAGTCTGGCTATATAAAAAACGCAATACATATAGAATATACACATATACTATATACCAATACTCACACATGTATAAACTAAACTGAAGAATGATTAGTCTATAAATAATCTAAAAATTTCCGCAACAGTTTACCTATATCTATCTTTTAAGTTCGACTCGCAAAACCAACAGGACGGGGACGACGTCGTACATATTTCCAAATTATTTATTTTTTTCAATCTACTATTTTATAGATTATATACAGGATGTCCACGCGTCAAGAGAAGGAAATGCGTTTAATGTAAGAAGGCCTCTTAAGGTGAACTCGTGCGCAAGATGCCTTCGGGCTACGGCACCACTTGGTATTACGATGACGGCCAATAAAATCACGCCGCTACCTGCTCTTCTTTACATAATTGGAAATATAAATTAGAAAATTTAGTTATCACTTCTGTAGTAAATTATCTATGTTTCATTTAAAAAGTATATACTATTTAGGTATGTAATTAACCATCGCTTTATATTAATCTATTTACCATTTTGTTTTCATAACGATTCCACTGTTACTTTTTAGTATTTGTTGTTTTTCCAATAACGCTGTTCTTTATTTAAGTAATTTTGTTCTTGTTTCAAAGGTTTATTGTGGAACTACTCGTTGGTCGCTAGGTTATATAAAATATTATTTGTACTTACTTAAAGCAACTTTATTTATACATAAATTGCAATCCTAAATTTTATTTCTATTTAAAATTAAATAGTTCAATCGATGGCGGATGATCCCGTTGAACTTCGTGCGCGTTGATGTCTTTTTTATAGAGAACTGAGATGGCGAGCATCTAGATTTAAGAAGAGGCTGGTCTGAGGGGACAATATTTTTAATAACACAGGGGTTTTAAACACCTTTCCTACTTTGTAAAATTATACTACATACTTTGCATTTAGATTTGCATACAACCAAGTAGTTTCTTGTATATTGATACGACGATGGTATTAATAACTCTCTTTGCACTCTAGATCATATTTTCCATAATAACCATTTCTTGTTGCCATAGCAATGAATTAAACAACTAATGCATAGTTATTACTTATAGGTATTTTTAAGTCAAAGCGATGAAAATTTCGAAATTATTACAGGCTATGGAATAGGTGCATAGGAACCTTATTTTTAATATGAGGTTTTACTCAAGCACATAAATCCTTATGAATAGTGTTTAACGCTTTCATACAAGAGTTTAATGAACTTCGACTGTCAAAGCAATACCACGAGCAACTTTCTAGACATAGCGACGATCTGTTATCTATAGATAACATAATGGTCAAATTATATAAGCTCACTAAACCTGATTAATAAATATACTTACAATCATAACGTTTGCGTTAGATTATACAACTTTATACACGATTGTTTCAATCGGACAAGTGTAAAAAATACGTATTCCGTAACATCAACTGATCATGTCACTAAAACTTTATGAACACACAAACACTACTTGGACCATTTATGGTGAAGAACTAATATTGATGTATTATTACAATGTTAGTATGTATTTAGAAAGCAGCCGAATATAACGCAGAGGCATGCGCAAGCGCAGCTTTACCGTAACTGACTGGCTACGTGCGGTGTTGCTAGGATATAACAAATCTTTATCAATTTGAGTTATTGGTAGGAAATATTACAACTGTAGTTAGTATTCAAAAATACAGTAAATGTCAATGCAATCTTAAAAAATAAACTTAATTATTACTAATTGAGAAATTCATGCCTGGCCTATCAAAAGATTTAAAAGTATGAAAAGAAATCACGTTTCTCCCATGGCGCATCGGGCGAACACATTTCTGTGTTTCCCTGATCGATTCTTTTACGGGTAAATTGTTGATGAAATTTCTGTACCCTGCCTAACCGAAACAATCTATAAGGCAATTTGTTATTCACTTATTAGTGATGAATTAGTAATATAAAAACTGAAGTAGTGATGTTTGTAAGATAATTTAAAAAATATTAAAAAAATAAAAAAATTATTAATAAAATGTAAAAAATGACACAATGAAATTACGACAATTCCAATTAACTTAAAGAAACATATTTTTATCAAATTGATTGCTAGACTGGTAGCAAAATTCGTGTCTAACAAGTTCTATTTAAATATTTTTACAATACAGCTCAATATATACATACATAGAATATGCTCGCTGCTAAATAATATATGTATTATATTATAACATTGCTTGATAATATCGTATCCATGTAACGATAATCTTCCAATTTGGTAGTAATTTTTCAGGTCGGTCAACATTTTGTATGGGACAGCTACAACGTGCGAACGAAGAGTACCTACTTTATGTTTTGTCTCGCTCTGTGTGCCGGAATGTGACCCGCTATTAATTTGAAGGCCGTAAGCTTGCTAACGCTTCAGAAGAAACAAGAGCTTTGCGAGCTTATATTACACATTTCTATTGGGTGTTGATACTGCGTTGTAAGGTGGCCGTGCTATTAATAAGTCTTTGAGTAGGTCAAAATAAATACATATATATGTTATTAAAACTTATAATATCTAGTAATACATTCTATAAATTGTATAAAAACCTTTAAATTGAAAAGGTTGTATTTAATTTAATATTACTCATTGCTTTGCTACTAATTTAATAGTATGTTCTGAAAATATTAAATAATAATAATATAAGACTAACAATTAAAAATCAACAATAACCTATTTTTCTTAACATTGCCATCTGTATCTAGCAACTAATTTTGTAATCTCGCAATAACATTTGCGGGTTTACATATATATGTACTTGTTTAAATTGTGTAGGTTAAAGTGTGTAGGACTAGAGGGCGCTGTTAGCAATACATTTATTTGCAACGTTTAAAAACTGCTCTTTAATAAAAAACAAATAAATAAATTAAGTTTTTTTAAATGCTATTGTAATTTATTTTATTGGGCTCCTAGTTACATGTTACAATTTTGCAAGTTACTTTTGTTAGTTAGAGTTATCTATGTGATTAGCACAGAGTATAATCATTTCATTTAAGTCTGTGTTGTTATTTCGGTTGTTATGATTTGGAAATTCAAACAGTGGTATTTTATTCTTGTTGTAATTTATTATTACTAATGCAAAATGCACACTCTCCCCTTCTAGAAGATTTTACGGTTTTGATATCTAATAGAAACATTGCTGTTAATAAAAACAAATATGTAATTAAGTGAATTTAATAAACAACAGGATTTCATACAACCCGGTACGTTATATTTAAGTAATTAAAAATCATAGTATTTTAAGGTACAATTAAATTGTTTTTCTCATGTAACTAAACTAACCTATAAAATCGTTTTTGTACTGCTCGTTAGAAATTACTTTAAGTTTAAACCGTTACTCGAGAAGGAAAATAAATTTAATTGGGTGATATCATACGCTCCAATTGCGTTTTGCGAACAATCTTCGCCCACACGATATTAAACCAAAGTCAAGGTTTGATTCGAAACGCCAATTATAGTCATATGTTGTCGAGGTCTTTCGAAACGCAGTCAACCATGAACGTAACATTGATCAAGCAATAACAATTCGTTTCTGCCCTTTACGCGTTTGGATCTCTAAGGGTAAAGTTTTAATGTATTATTAGTTAAAGTAACAAAAATGAATAAGACTGCATAAGGAATTTATTATTTTTTAAGCAAGATAGACTAATATTATAACTCCAGAATCCTTATTTCTAGATAATGTCTAGACCCCGACCTCAGTGGCAGTTGCAAGCGATTGCTGCGCAGAAACGTGACAATGAGTTAAGAAGAGCCGAAGAGTTGAGAAAAGTGGCCACTTACTTTGAGAAGAACACTAATAAAACGAGACATCATGAAAACTGGACTACCGCTGATTACTATGAAAAGGCTAAGAAGGAAGCCGACTTATTAAGTGCGAAAAAAATACGAGCATTGTAAGTCATTATTATCATGCAATATTAATTACTTTTTGGTATAACTCCATGTAGAGAAGCACAAAATAGCCATTGCCATGGGCAACCGATTTTTACCTATAAAATCCAGCCAGTAATACAAACTTTGTCTGCTATTAGAGATATAGATTTTCTCCTATTGCCTTTAGTCAATGCATTGGAGAAGCTTGGTCAACTACGTAACTGTTAATAAACTCTATCAGTTGAAGAATGAAATGTGGACAATAGTTCAGACTAATGATTTAAGGTTCCATTTCCTGTATGTAAATTAAAAAAGAAATTGTTTTTCAGACAACTAGAAGAAAGACGTAAGAAATTGGAGTTAATGTTGTTTCAAGAGAATTTGCAATATCAACAGGAAATAAAAGCATTAGCTGCTCAGCCTAAATTCTTCAAGAATGGGTAAATAAAAAAGCTATCTTAGACTTATGATGGAAAATAAATGTTTTTATTTAAGTTCTAGTATCTTTTTCTTTATAGTTCTTCTAGTCTTAATATCTCAAAGATTATGAAAATATTTGGTGGAGCCTCTTTACCTCTATTGTAACAATAGCTAAATAAAGCTAGTAAAAATTGTATAATAAATATAGAACAACTCTAAACTTATGTGACAATAGACTATAATGAAAGTATTAAAATTTTCAGTTCCTATTTAAATAAAGTCTCCACAACAACTCTTCAAGAAATAAATCAAGGTATAATAGAAAAAGAGGAACAGCTCAGAAGACAAGAAGCCGAACTAAAGCTATACCATGCTTGGAGGCTGCGGCAACCAGAATTGAGGGCAGCATCCTCATATATTGCTAACGGGAAATTAAAATCAGCTTGGTGAGATAGTCATGAATTTATATACATATGTCAATAATATATAAGTCTAAAAACAATATATAATATATATGGTATCAGAAGGCTTCTTTTTATTGACGTACTATGCACTAAACTACCTTTCAGGTTTCAACAAATTGTAGAAAAAGAAATACAAAAGAAGAAAGATGAAGAAGAGACTCGTAAGATTCTGCAAGAAAGAGATGAAGCTTTACAAAAGCAAATTAAAATTGAAGAAGAAAGACTCAGAGATAAGGAACTACAAATGAAGGTATATACTGTGGAAGTTTATCCATATGTTTTAGCATATAAATATAAAGATCACGAATATAACTGATTCAAGTTCAGTTAAGCTTATTAGTTATGTTGTGGCATTTCGTGACAATGCACACCAGTTGTTTTCTAGAAAGCACTAGATGATTATAGATTATATTTCAAACCACAAACTCTTAAATGGTTGAAACGTTGGACTGTTTCTAGAAACTTGTCCACTTGGTGGTTTGATTTCAGGTGCCACAGATAATATTTGAAATTCGTAGTAACGACCGTTTCGAACTGTCAGTTGACGTCCCGTACTAATTACCGTTCTGATTTATATTTTTAATGAAGAAGAAAACGAAATGGTTTTATATATAAATAATGTTAGTATACTTTTTTATGGTTTTGTTGTACAAACAGGATCTTAGAAATAGTCTCGAGGGACAAATAGCAGAATTGAGTGAGAAAGAGACGGCTGTCAAAAAGCTTCGTAAAATGGAAGAGCGAGAGAGAATGATACTCGAAGAACTACAATTCCTATCGAAAGAAAGAGAAAGGGAACACATGAAGCTCATCTCAGAAAGGGACACAAATATTGTTAACATGGGTTTGCACAAATTTAAGTTGAAGAGGAAAGTCACTGCTGTTTTAAACGAAATTAGTTTAGATCTTAAAATGTTAGAGAAAATTAAAGATGCTGTTGTGAAGGTTTGTAACATTCTTTCAGTATTAGTTACGTATTGAAAAGTTTTTAACTATGAACAATTTTCGCCCTATTTAATAGTTTTGTAGTATGTATAAAGAAATAAATTTGAGAGAAATTAATATTTCAAGCAGTATTTCAAGTTAGATTAGACCTAGTAAAGTATTGTCTTTAGATTAAAGACAATACTTTACTAGGTCTAATCTAAATTAGTATTTATACATCCCTACAAACATCCTTGTTTTGGGAACTTTTTTCAGATTTATAAAATATAGTATATATGTATGACATTCCAGGATTACGAAGCTGATAAAGAGAAACATAGGTCCTACAAACGAATCCTGGATTCAGCGTTAGCAGAGTTAGAGCAGCACAGAGAGCGGGAGCGACTGAGACAGAAGAACATTGAGTCTATGTACGATGGTGAAGCGAGGCAACTTAACGAGAAACAGGATAAGGTTATTTCGTCTTAAAAGTCAATCATATGACAACCGGCTAACGACCGAATCCTAATAATAATAATTATGTACTTCATAGAGATTATTATAATAACCAAAACCATCAATTAATCTAGAAAGTATGAATTATTAATGGCATAAGCGTGGCACGAACCCATATCAAACAGAAAGCAATTATATTAATTTCAACTTATAAATGGGCAATGCCCGCCAGTTTAAAATTATGTTATTAAAAATTTAAATACAGATAGAAACAATGTTTTATATAAGGAAATCATATAGATTATAAAACTTAAATAACTATGAAACTTCACGACTATCTGTGGACGGTGGTTCGTGACCCGGACGGAAAGTTAATATTCCTACCACTCATTGAATATTCAGACTTCCAAGACAAAGTCCAACGTGTTTCAGGAAAATTAAATATGTACTAATTAGAAAAATGTTGGGCCCGGTAGGGATCGAATTTACCTCTCGTACATTGCTATCTTTACACCATGAGCGTAACTTAAATTTATTATTATTTAATTATTAATGAGCCCGTCTAGTATATAATTAGTCAGGCATGAGTTTTATAATCTTTTCTAGATATGGGCAAAAGAACGCGAAGCTCGCAGCACGCTAATGAACGAAGTTGTAGCGACTTTGAAGAGGCAAGTAGAAGAGAAGATAGAGATGAACATAGAACAGCAGAGAGCCAATGTGTTGGAGCGAGAGCAGATATTGGAACAGATGGACAGCTTCCACCGCGAAGTGAGAAGTAACGAGAGAGATAATACGGTTTGTTGACGTTTTATTAATAACTAATATGAACTTTATGTCTGTATGTAGCTTTTTCCATACAGTTGTGGAAGTGTTCCGAGTGTCATATCTTGTACAGAAGACACATGAATATATAGGATAGTATTGTGTAGTCAGAAATGAAAGTGTGCCGTTGATTGTAAATTGATATTTTATGCAAAAGCCAGGCCTTTTGCTGTATCAATTATCTTCCAAACAAGAAATAATAGGAGGACATTTGGTTTTGTTAAAGGCAGGCTCTACATCGTATTTTTAATAATAAGTAATAAATAAACTTATTGCCATAACCGAACCGAACCGTTGTAACCGAAATTTAATAGTAACATTGAAGCCCAAGAATTAGAAGTAACCGTAGATACGTAGATAGTTTATTAGTTTAAATAGTTATTAGACATAAGCCTAAACTAATAAGGTTTTATTTCAGTTTAAGAGCTCGTCTGTTTCGACGATAACTGCGCTTCAGTCGCAGTTGAATAGTCTCAAAGTTCAGAAAGAAAAGTTGGAAGAAGTGGCTCAGAAAGAAGCGGAGTTACGAGAAGCCGCCTCCAACGAGAGAAGATTGAGGCAAGAGATCGCTCGGGCACAAAGAGAAGGAAATACACAAGCGTGGGCTTAAATATGGGTGTGTGGGGTGTGAAGCCCGCACAAAGCGGGATGCAATTGGAAGAGAAATGATGAGTTTGCATTTATTTTGACGTGTGCATTGTCTGTTATCATTGTGTTGAATTCCAGTCAAATATTTCTCGCATTATTTTTTATGAATTGATATTATTTAGTAATACAAAATGGCTATTAGCTTTAAGGGAAGATGTATTTTTACACTTATTGACAGTTTAAAGTTACATTTCTTTATTCATATTGTGTTATAGTAGGATAAAAAGTCGATTATAAAATTGTTTGACCAACTGCTACAGACTTCGTTTATATCGAAACGTAAATCATTTTATAGTAATGAAGTAACATGTCGTTTATTACTCAAGAAATTAAAATTTATATTACTATTTTTTTCACATGAGACTGAAAGTACTAGGTGTAAGAGTAACTAAAGAAATTTTATTTTTGTGGTTAAATGAATTGAATAATACCTATTTGCTTTCAAATGTGTGATAATGTGTGTGATAAATAATAAAGTATTTATTCGTAATGTTTGGTTTGTTATTTCTCTGAAATGCCATATTAGCCCTTATGGATGTACTTAAATTAATTTCAGAGGAAAGAGCGGCCTCTAGTGGTTTTTTGCTGTAGTTCTTAGAACGACATTACCTTTTGTCATGTTATATTCCTTTTCAAGTTTGACACTAGAGGACGCTAGCAGTATAATACATTTAAAGTAAAATTTATTTTAAAGGATAGAGCGGCCTCTGTCGATTTTTTGTTGTAGTTCTTAAAGATATGTTATCTTGGGATTATGTAATGTTTAGGTTTGTTACTAGATGGCGCTAGTAGTGTTTCGTGTTTACATTTTGTGACAAGTTATAAATGTGCGTGTTATAATATTTTAATTAATTAGTTTCATTAGAATAATGGCAAAACCTTCAAAGTTCATTGTAAATTAAGATGATAAAACGTTGATGACTACAGTACATAGAATTTAAATTTAAAAAGTTGCGCGCGACATCGTCCGTTTGTAATGTGTTCCTGAAACAATCTAACGGTAAAGGATCTAAAGTGTTTTTTAAATGTTTACGAATATAACGCGTAGGAAAAAAAATACATTTGTCTATGTACCTAGATGTATTGAGCTGTGTAGGTCTGGTTTCATCAGATAAGGAGCCTTCACACCGGTAACAGTGCTGATAATAATAATAAGCACATAACATCGTACATACACTATCTACAGTAGGTAGGTATTTGTTGTGTGTTAAAGTTTAAAATGCTCAGGCTCATCTATGCAAAGCTTAAAAAGTTTGAACTACGCTTTGTGTAGGTTGCCTAAATTAGATACGCCTACCATCATTAATATTAAATGTATCAAGGGGCCACTATAGATTTAAGAAGAATGTAGGTAAATAGTAATTTTCGGCTTTCCGAAAACCATTTAGCGGCTTTCACGTGTCGAGATGTCCAAGCCAAATTTATGCTGCAAAATATAAGTATAGTCTATAGTTTACGCGATTAGGTAGTACACATTTATATATGTATAGAACACAAAAAACTTACCTAATCTTTTTGTACATTGAAGCTATATATTAACTTTATAAATAGCTCTAAAAACAAATAATTAAACACGTTGAACAGTTTTAAATTTATTTTAGACTTTTACGTTACGTTTCTGTTGCTTTACTGCTGTAATAGCGTTAGGGTAGCACTCGGGTTCAGATTTGAAAGAGTGATGTTTCAATTCAAGTTATTACTGCCAATTTTATTTAACATACCTACATGTTTTGAGACCTCATCTTTGAGCGCTTATACGCGCTACATCTGGTTGAACATATGGAAAGAAATACTATTTAGTATACGGCAGCAATTAATAGACAAAGAGACAAGGAGAAGTCTGATGGACGTGTTTTGGGACGCCGAGACGGACGAGCTAGTTATGATGACACTTGATTACTTGACAGATGAAACATCGTTGTTAGGTACAATGATGTTTCATCTGTCAATAAAAGTTATTTCTCAAAGTTTAAGGTACCATTGACGCATTGAGAAGGTACCAATTACTAATTCAATATGTCACCAGTTGTAAGATCTTATTTTGTTGTTAACATAATCAAATAGTTTAACACGACCAATATCGTGTTCAAAGGAAGTATTATTCTAAATTTTAAAGTGTTTTAAATTAAACATCGCGTCTGCATCAGTATGTCTCTAACTGTGTCCCAGTAAAATCGCATTCGCTATCGTTAAACGCATGAGGACGTTATATCCACCGGTTCTATCATGTTTAGCAGTATACAATAAAACTTAGCAATATCCAAACTTTGAACCAAACCATCTTATTTAATTGGGATCTTTCAAATGTCCAAAGCGGTTGGAACATTTTTTCCCTTCGTCAAGCAATTACATTTTCATTGCTCTGTCATAAGAAAATAAACACGCAGTGTCTTTTAAATAAAACACTTTAACGTTTTAAAACGCGATATATTGGTTAAACTTATTTGAAAATGATTTTTAACTTCGGCCCGACGTTTCGGATGCTTTGCAGTAGCCGTAGTTAAGGGGAGACTCAAACTCCATTTTCAATGAAGTTTAACTAATATATCGCGTTTTAAACCGTTAAAGTGTTTTATGCAAATGTGTACTACTCGCGTAAACTATAGACAGTACACAGTGTCTTTATTTATAAAAGACTAGCTGTGTCAGCGATTGTGGGTGAGATCAGCGAGTGATTGCTGTGTATAGATTGACATATACCGTCGCGGTCTTTTTTTTTAATAGTTTAAAGAGAAATCATTCCTTCATACATATTTTTTGGGTATCTTGAACCGTTTTTGCAGCGCACACCTCGGACACCCATAACCTATGTTTTTTCATATTTCTCGCTGTATCTCGATTATATTCGTCACAACGCGATTTTATAGCCTTCATCGATAAAGTACCTAACAAACACAAAAATAATTTTTAAATTCGAACCAGTGGTTCCAGAGATTAACGCGTTCAAACAAACATACAAACAAACAGCTTTTACAGTCTTTAGCTTTATATATTAGTAATAGATTTGAAAGGCTTAGGTACTGTATTTCACAAAAATAGAATAGAGAGTTCCCTCGTTCTTCCAACAGAGCCAAATCCTGTAGGCAGAGGTACCTACTGTAATACTCGACCAGTGTGATGTGATGTGATGAAAATGTGGGTTACAGAGTCCCAGCTTGGGTGGACGCAATATTATTAGAACATACTTTAACTGTAAAAAATGCGTAGTGGATAACGTCCCCTTATTAGCCCATCACGCAAATCCCTGGCTAGCGACACGGTGCGGCTTCTTTTCAAATGCGAAATTTTCGGATAGTATATACGATTTTAAACCTTCAAAGTACTAACAAATGTTGATTACAAAATCGTTATAAGGATAAACAGGTATGAATCACATGCACAACGCAAAGGATTTGTTCTTTGGACTAGATTCTTTCATTGGACTAGATTCTTTCATTGTACTAGACTCTTTTTTCTTTTAAAACAGTCATGAAAACAAAATCATTTATTTGAAGAAGGATATAAATAGAAGTAGATATGTATGACATATATAATTTTGATCTGAAAGTAGGTATTTGTATAAACTTGTATAATAATAAATGAAAATTCCTTATACTGAAAAAAGGTTATAGTTAAACATAACAAATACCTATTTGATATGTTTTTTAAATATTGTTTAATCGCAAGTGAAATTTACATATTTTTAATTTTTTTATACTTTGCGTTGCCAAAGTTTAAAGAATCCTTAGTTCTTGCAAAAAATCTATTTGTTACTCAGCATGAATGTAACTTTCTAATCGAAAGAATCGGTACATTAGTGTTCGAGTTTCATTACAAACACACAAAAATACAAATCTACCTCTACAATATTAGTGTAGATGTAAATTTCGCCCCCGGGATCTTAAGTCTCTGACGGATAGGCGGGCAACATATAAGCCCACGCACGCCCCCAGTCAAAACACCGTAAAAAGGCGAACCTAGACCAAAAACCCGAGCTCATTACAGCTACCCGATCTACGGGGCCAATTTAAATTTACGGCATTATTCGCGGCACGTGTCTGACAAAATGAATCCCACTACCGCACCGTGGCACGCACGAAAAAAAACGAGAAAAACCCATACGGCTACACCCCTCGTCGCTAGTGGCCGCTCACTGGGACCACGCCCTGTCTCTCGGGCTTATCGCACTCCACTCTCGCGCGCGGAACCCTGATATGTGCCTCTCTTTCCGTTTGAGACCGGCTCGTGGGGTTCTGTACGTCCAGCAGATGCAGCGCTTGAGATTATGCGTTATTAATATTTTGACAGTGAGAAATGTTAACGGATAACGATAACTCAAGTTATTGACAATCTTGAACTCGAAGATTAAAACTACTAACGATACTAACACAGCTATGTGATATTTAAGATGAATAGTTGCTTTGCCTCTATTTTTCAGTAGCTTTAGTAGCCGGTTTGTCCCTCTATAACTACGGCTTTTGCAATGCGAAACGCCGGGCTGTAGATGGAATAAATTGTAATTATCCAAACTAATATATTTCGCGTTTTAAACCTTTTAAAGTGTTTTATTTAAATAAAAATATTAACCAATTTAATTTTTTATTTATATAAATAATGAAATTCTGTTTGCTCAATCGAATTAATAACATTCTCTATAGAATGTTAACAATTCGATTTACCAAACAGAAATCATAAATCAAATAAAATATTGTTCATAGGATTTTCTTTAATGACGTACCATTACGTAACATAATACATAATAAGACGAAATTTTCAATACTGCTATATTTAGCGACTTGTCCTAAGATATAGGTACAGAATTTGCTAGTAACGAACTTTCGAAGCGCTGGATTGCTTAAGAAATTGCAGCGCTGTTTAAACTTTAAGAGTAGAGCCGGGCTGCTGTGGCTTTCCGAATGTTATATCAGTACGCGTTCGGTGTTCGCGCGTGTCAGGTGTTGAAACGCTCCACGCGGCTCCGCGGTGTTTCTAGTGCAGTGTCGTGAAAAGGGTGGCGAAGTGGCGGGCTTCCTAGCCGCAGGTCGGGGGGGTCATGCCCCCTTTCACCAGCACCACATTGGTAAAAGTCAGTGTCCCGTGTACCCTCAAATTTGAGACTATTATTTTTTTACCGAGTTCCGTACGAACAGTGACTTAGCACCGATGCCGACATACGGAGGTTATTTAGTTTGTTATTTTTATTATTGAATAAATAAAACTATTTGTTCTTGTAATGTTTACGTTTGGGCATATTTTTTGTAAGACGAAAATATGGAACGAAGCTTTTATTGTCGTACCAACTGAACAGAAGTTGGAGCTATAGAATCTACTTATGTTTTGGACTTAAATAACTACTGAGTATAATACAAAAGCTGAAACAAACATTCCATCTTATCATGTTAGAATATAACAAATGACTATTATATTAAATTGAATATGTCAAAGCAGACTGCATACAAAAATTACGCGCCATATATATCGCACAAGCGCTTTTAAGTAATAAAAACTTAGGCCTAACTGAAGCGGATGGATAAAATAAATGCACTAATTCATTAAAAGCAGAGGTATATTCGTAAATAACAATAAATATTTTGCAGCATTATTTCTAAAATACTGCTCATGTTACTTAGAAAATAAATAGGCCTGTCTGGACCCATCTATAATGATATGTTTGTAAGGAATTTACCAATTTTATACGTTTACTAAGGTAAATGAATAATAATTTATTTCCAAAACAACAGTTTACATTAAACAAATAGTTTAATATTACCTTAGCTAAAAACATAGATTCTAAATGATTTAGAGATCGATTCTTATAGGAACCTACCCTCTACCTAGGTATATTTTAATTATTAAAATTGTTATGGCTAACCAAAAATTTAATTGATTATTTACTGTCTATAGTTTACGCGAGTAGTACCTACATATCTGAATAAAACACTTTAACGGTTTAAAACGCGATATATTAGTTAAACTCATTTGAAAATGATTTTGATGTCTCCCTGTGACCACGGCTGCTGCTAAGAACCCGAAACGTGGGGCCGAAGTTAAAAGTCAATTTCAAATAATCGCATTTTAAACCGTTAAAGTGTTGTATTTAAATTAATAGATTAATTAATTGATTGATTGATTACGATTGTTAACAAAATTATTTTGGTTAGTATCTTTTTCTTATAGTCTTAAAAATTTAAATTAAAAACACAAATTTTCAACACTTTCCTATTTAATATTGTGTATGGTTTAGTGTAGATCGATTGTAGGTATGTTAAAAGAATAGTCAGGCTTATGTTAAAAAATGATGATATAAATTATTAAGTACCTACCTATACCATCTTTACTATCCAAAACATCAACAGTGAAGACATTTTTTATCAAGCAGAGAATAGTAAACATAAGGAAAAAAGAAATAATACACCGAATTGTATAAAAAAAATACTTAAATTAAAATTAAATAAGGATCTTTAGTCTAAACAATTGAAATTAAAAGACAGGTAGTTGTAGATATTATATGAATAATTAATTATATTATTTAATATTGTATTTTAATTATGGTTTAGTTCAATTACATTAAAATAACTTAATAGTTATGTCATCAATACCCAAAAGATTAACAAAAACAGTGTAATGACAGATTGCCTTCTATCTACCACAGATAAAAAAAATATTTTTCTTAACACGTAAGTAGGTAAGGTTTTAGTCCTGTATTATGTGCTTTTCACTCCTAATGCCATCTTCGAAAGATTAACTTTAAAAAGCTTAGGTTAACGGAAATATTGAGATCGTTAAGGTTTTGACTTTTTATTTCTTGATTCGGATTAATACTTAACTTGCTTTTGTTTGTGACTTGCAAGACAATTGACATTACATATACCTCTTTAGAAAGAATAGAAGTGTGCCTATGCTTAACTGTCCTAAGCTACGTATTAATATACGAGATGTTTTTTTGGTGGGATTTAAAAGCGTATTAAGATACTTATTACCTTAGGGTATATGTGTGTAAGCTGAAGTTTAATTTTTTACAGTTATGTGATCAGAATTCTTAGCGAAGTTTAAGTTATAAAACACAAACTACTTAAAAGTCTGTACTTTTAAAATACTGTTTGTAGTTTACGCGGGTATTTACCCGCCTAAACAAAATATTGATACAATAAAATTTTAACGGTTTAAAACGCGAAATAAATTTGTTGAACTATTTTTTTTTAACTGCGGTCCGACGGTTCGAATGCTTTGCAACAGCCGTGGTCACGGGACTTATAATTAATAAGGAAGTAAAAGGTTACCTACTTATTAATTTTTACTTTATAAAGTTTTGGATGAAGCATCCAAGACTTTATAAAGTAAAAATAACCCGTCACAATATTCATTATGTTATTGTTAATATATTTTAACAGTCTTCTATTAACATTTAAAGCTGACAAGAAATTACTGCCATATACCGTAGACTACGTTTAGGTAAAGATTTTTATGCATTTTTGACAAAATTTATTTGCGAATAATGTAAAAAAATATATGTTAACGATCACTGTATAAAATTCTATGAAAGCTTTTGAACGGTCGTAACAAAAATCTTCTATTAAGTTTACACACGTTTTTTGAGGATCCTACTATCATCAAGCGATTTTACCTCCTTTATTTTGGCACACACATTATCAGAGGTATCGGTTCTCGAAGGTCAGAGCTTAACAGGTAACATCTGCGGGCGTTTTAATTTATTTTTCGTGTACATTTTTTGTTTAAGCATAAAAACATGAATCCTAATGTATAGTTAAAACGTACAATATAGTTCTGAGTGCATTATGCTGTTGTAATCTTAAGTAGCCTGGATCATTGGCTAAAAGGTATACCTAGTTACGCTGTTCATGTGCAGGGACTTAAACATAAAAAGACACATTTTATTTTTTTACTATACTATACTAAACTATATTTAAAATAGAAATTTTAATCATTTAAAATAGGTACAATCAATATAATGATTAGCAATTCAGTGTTCAACGTTAAGCTACTTCAGGTAGAACCTCAAAAATAAAAAGTTTGTGCAAAATCGAAACGCAGTCAAGTGTGTATAAAACAAAGTACCAATAAAGTATCGTTACTGCTTACTCAACAAAAAACCGTTCTAAAAACTGGCTGCAAACGTTTTTAAACTGTGACAATTTTAACTTTTGTGTCTTTAAAATATGATCTGTGTAAGCGTTCTGGCGCTTTACGAACGCAATTCAAATGTAGCGCGACCAATCGGACATTTTTGAAAATCGAATAAACGGCGCGACCTTCATAAATTTAAACAATAAATGTCATATTTGACATGAGGACATTTTTAAAAAGAAATGCGTTTTTTTTTCTCTTCGGATGGAGGAGTTACTTCACAGATTATATTAAGTATAACTTGAAAAGCTTCGCGCGGATTAAAAAAAAATGTTTTGATTATCTTTGTTCATATTTGATTATCTATGTTTTAGTTAAGATTAGTCTGTTAGAAACGTCTATCTGGCTTCTAATTAAAATACTATATATTGTTATCATTTCTGTCGCGTTATTAAAGAAATTGGCGCCTATATCTGCTGCTACAAACCATTAAAAACCTCGGAACGTAGTTAAAAATAAACTTATTTATTTTGCGTTTTAAACCGTTACAAGGCTTTTCAAAGTATTTTTTTAATGATGGAAGGAAACTTATACTTTTAACTGTGAGCGTCCATAAGATTCATATTTTCTCGATTGCGCTTAGATGAATGTACGTAAACTATATTATTTCCTGTATACACGCGTGGTAACTGGTAACCAGTAATAGCATGTGTTAATAAAACTTTATTCAGCTATGGTTTATCGATCATAAAACTCAAAGCTATTACGTTCGGCTATTCTGCGCTACTACCATACTGCTTTACGATTCTATGTACTGAAAGCTTGCCAACAAATATATAAGAGTGAATTCAGTTATTTTCTAGTATGAAATAATCAGGCATTCTTATGCATGACTTTTCTAGATCCAAATTAATATTAAAAAGTAGTGTTAATTAAAGCGCAGAATCTTTTTATTAAATCCTATCTATAGTTTACGCGAGTAGTACCTACACATTTAAATAAAATCCCCCGTCTCCCCGTGACCACGGCTGCTGTAAAGCATCCGAAACGTCGGGCCGAAATTAAAAATGGTTTTCAAATAAGTTTAACTAATATATCGCGTTTTAACCCGTTAAAGTGTTTTATTGAAATCTTTTTATTACTCAATTATTTCTTAACTTTTAAGAAAGATTTAGGACGCTTATTTAGTTTTAAACCTTTCACCTACCTTAGCTAGTTACTTTAATTTGCGTAATATTTATGTATTATCTTATATCTAAAAATTGAAAATATATTTGCATGAGTCGTAAAATATGTATTTTTTGCATCGAATGATGTAAGGTTTTTATTTGCTTTCCATATTTTTTTGGTACAATCATTCTTTCTTTTGTATATAGATACCTATTTTTTGTGACACAAACTTAACTACTTTTTTAAAAGTAATCTACATTTTTACATTATAATTGTTATTCATCATTATCACAGGATATGGCACGCCATTTTTTGTTTTTAATTTGTGTCACTTTCGAAGTATACATTTCTAACATAATTTTTGGGACAAGGTAGAGTGCTGTTGTAGGTACCTATTAGAACTTCACTTCCGACACATTTACCTTGAAAATAACAGATGTATTAATATAATATTAGTTGCCAAAACGTAAAGGAATGGAGTAAACTTAAGGGAAGTATTACGAACAATAAATACCGAGGGAAGCTTGTTGATAGAATTTGTATAAGGCTTTCGCGGCCATTTTGCAAAGCTTAGCAGCTACAGAGTATCTCCATCTTTACTTATCAAAGATGGCGAAACATCGAGAACAGCTCATAAACCGAATTAGTTTGATATACTTAAACCGTGTACATAATATTTTTAACACCGGCCAGATTATTGCAATTTTAGCCACAAGTTAAAAGTATAAGTTGTGTAAGATTCATGTACCTACCCAAAAACAAAGATTTATGGAGCTATAGACTAATAGAATAACCCTCGTCATAGGTATTTGTATAGTTGTCTTATTTAAGTTTTACCAATTATTTTAACAACGGCCCGACATGCGGTGGTCACGGGCGGTTCACGTTTAAAACCGTTAAATGTGTACTACTAGTGTAAATTTCAGATAATATGTATCAGTGTCTGTATTTGTTTATTTTTAATGTCTTTTTGAATAGTGATAATTCTCGCTGGGTTCGAATCCCGGGAGATCAAATCCGTAGCAGATATGTCTGATCAACTGTTTACTTGTTATTTATATATATCTATGAATGTTAATGGGACTATCTATTATATTTGTAAGATACAAAAATTAGACTTGAGTGCACTATGTTTCTTTCTAATGGTATTTTGTCTTTGTCAACAGGAAGAGGTGAAGCAGGCGGCGCAATGGCGTGCGCCGGCTGCGAGAAACCCATCCTGGATAAGTTCCTTTTGCACGTCTTGGAGCGGGCGTGGCACGCCGCCTGCGTTCGCTGTGCGGACTGCCGCGCACCGCTCGCGGACAAGTGCTATTCTAGGGATAACAAACTGTTCTGCAGAAATGATTTCTTTAGGTGAGTACAATCCACTTCAATGTTTATTTCGTTTATTATTATTGGCTTCGCTTAAAAACCTATTTACAAATCGAGTATTTCGATGGCGCCTGAAGTAGCTGTAAAGCTGTGGCACAGGAGCCAGCGCCCACCTCCGTATGATAAGTTAAAGTAATTATTATTGACATTCTTCTAAATTACTATTTGGTACAATTAAAGAAAGTTAGTGTAAAACAATCTGTGTGCTTAAAAGGATATTAATTTTGAGTATGTGTGTGTGTTTGTGTGAGTCTGTGTGTGTGAGTATTTCATAGAAATACTTGGTTGATCGCGTTGTGAAAACCTGGTGCCTGTAATGTATTGGACATATTATTTTATTATATTAGTTATTGGTATGAGCTTATTGTATTAATTATAACTTAAGCATTAGAATGTAAAGTTTGAAATCGCCTGCGTTTTGTTTATTATCTTTTTGGCGTTTATTTTTTTATGAAATTTGTCCTATATGATAATTTGTAGAGTCATCTTTAGTAAAAAAAATGGTCAAGTGTGAGTCTTATTTTCACACGATGGGTTTTAACTTATTAGTTTGCCTACCCCGTTAGGTATATGACTTACCTTACACGTGATACAATCCGTCGGCCGGCTTGTATCTTTTTATAGTACAAATTCTTTAAATTTTATTATTTTTCAATTATTGTATCAATTTATTATGTAAAGATTAATACATGTTTCGTTTTTGTGGCTAAAAAGTACGAGTGAAAATCCTTAATTAAATTCTTATTCGATGAAATGAACGTGTGTGTCCATTTATCAACTAAATCGGTACCTATATTATATTATGCTGCTAGAGGCAGAGTGGCCTAATAACAAAAAACATGATTTTCATTAATAAGGAAAATAAAAATGCGGAATTAAGTTAGGCGAAAAGGAATTTGTACTAATTTGTCATTTCTATAAGAATTATGATAACAATTTTCGGTCACTGTGCGGTTCGGTCTTGTAGATTAAAGATTAACATTTTTACACTATGAAAATGATGAAGTCCAGTCATAAAATTGCAGTTAGGCCCGCCTCCATCGGCCTCATATATACAAGTAAAAATGTTAGAAAACAATCTAATTAGAGTAAAGAAACTATGGAAGTCAATAGACAATAGACTATATCGCGTCACAATTATTTCTCAAAAGTTAATTTGCATAAAAGTCGGAAGCTGTTTGTTATTTTAACTTGCATGATGGTAGATCGCTTGCAAATGATAAATGACTTACTTGTCATTATCGTTATATTCTCGTATTGATGAGGATTCATAAAAACTTTACGATGACATAGGTTTATTACGGTTTCTTATTGTTTTTTGAATGCGTTATTAGCTTTTAAATAATCGTTATTATTTATTTGCCTGTGTGTGAATTGTAAATCAGAAATACAATTATCTGTGTTGCTATACTTGTTTTAATTGTTTACCTAGTAGGTTTTAAATTTTCCATAAGTCTTGCCATTTACGCGAGTATACATTAAAAAAACCAACAAACAGCCAGCATACACAATGTCAAGCCGTATCCAGTAAAAAAAGCCATTATCCACATTTATTATTAAGAAAGATTTGTCTAATATAAATCTTTATAAGGTTATAATATAACGAGAAGTAACGAATTAATACTTTAGACTACAGACTTAATACACTACCTATGTGCCTACTTTAGAACTATCGACATAACGCATTATAAATAATCAATATACAACACGTGACTAAAACAATGTGAGCATCTTATTCCTTATCCTAGATACATATACCTAAACGATAATTTTTCAAGCCAAAGAAGTAAATGCATTTATTAATTTTATTTACGTAAAACTCTAATCCAAACGACTGCACATTGTCCCATTACTTTCTTGATGAGTTCATTTGTTGACATTTTGACTTCCTAAACCTAAGTGACGTCATTTCCGCTTCTTGACACGACGCCATTATTGTATTAGTTTGAATTGTTTCGTTGCAACATTTTATCTTTGTTAGTTTTCATTTGGAGGAATATACGTATGCCGTTATATATTTCGTATTGGTGGATATTAACATTAAAAGATGTCACAAATAGAGAAACAAAAATAAATAAAATATGACTGTGACAGATTGTTTGTCTCGTTTATTCATTTTTATTAAATTATGTTGCGAAAATGTGTTTAAGTTTCCTGTTGCTTTACTCACGTTAGTAAGCCTTGTTTTATTTATGTTAAGTCAAACTACTACCACTAAAAATATTTATGCTTGTTAAACTACAAGGCACTACTAGGTACACTCATGAATGTCAATTAAATAAATTTTATTTGTGTCAATATACATTATATGATTTTCTTATTAAAGGTAGGTACATTGTCGTCCATATTCTTAATTCTTTAACCAAGACTGTGTCAAAAATGAAAAAAATAAAAACCCATACGAATCAAAATCAAATGGAAATTTCGACGGGTTCGTTGGTGTAATCGTACCAATGTGTGGCTAATAATCTACGGGTTCGATTCCTGGCGGGTTAAACATTTTTCTGGGCATCGTCTGCAAATCTGTATACTAAATGGGTGGTAAGGATGTCGGAATCGTGTCTGTGTCACGAGCCACTGTCCACACATAAAAATCATAAAAAACACAGCACCTCCCGCGCTCAACCACTGCACCACAGAGACTTATTATATCATATTATACGTTGTAAATGCAATGTATAAACGTTGTGGAGTGATAATGTCCAGCGGCACAACCGAGATAATCTTTTATTCATGCGACCTCCATCGTTTATGCAAATTACTCGCGAATAATGTAGAGTGATGATAAAATAATAAAATGGGGAATTTAAGCCTTATTCGATGTTATTGTCTAAAATGAAGCAATTATCACGTAATCTAAACGACTTATAACACTTTAATAGTTATGCATTTAGTAAAACATAATTATTAGGTACCTAGCGTCGGTAGTACACGCTTAGTAGCAACACGTTGAAATAAAACACTTAACGGTTTAAAACGCGAATGTATTAGTAATTATAGCATAGAATATTAACTATAGCTATGGTCATGAGGAAACGGCTGCTGCATCCGGAACGTCGGGCCGTAGTTAAATAAATTGGAAATAAGTAATACATTTCGCTATTTTGACTATTAAAACGAGATTAACTCTATGTCAAAAATTTTGAGATCTACTACAGAGTAGGTTTTAATATTTTTTTTTCCTTTAAATTGTTATAATTTTTTTTCTTGATTTTACTCGTGGATATTTGGATCGATGTTCGACGACAATATAATAAATAGTATAAAATTCAGTATCAAATCTATAAGTACCCTGCGGAATAATTTGATACTGACCTAAAAATCAACTAATCGACTGACCGTTATTACTATGCCATATTTTATAGCCAAGCGTTATTTATTAAGCTTCTTTCTTGTCTATGGCTTCCGGCGTAAGGTGGTCTAATTAAGGCAGTCTTTAATTCTCCATTTTATGGTATTCTAGTTGACCTGGCAAATGATTTTGCCATATTGAATATATCGACAAAATTGGATTCCCATAAAAACGGCTCGTGTAAGTTAATCTTAAAAGATAGACGTATGTGTGTGTGAGTGGGTGTCCCGTTTCCCCCTCGTGGGGCATGGGGCGAACACATTTCTGTGTCCGTTTCACTGATCCGTTCTTTTAACGGGCAAGTAGTTGACCAGACTTCTGTGCCCTATCCGACCGCAACCACTTTTTTTTGTTCCCCTGGGATTTGAACTTAAGACCAATACGTTTAACTATTTGGCTACAGAGTATATAGAGGTATTTTTCGATCATTTAAAAGTCGAACAATTCTTTCATACATTTATTTGGTTATCTCGAATCGAGATTCTCAAATAAATTATTCTACCAGTTTTTTTTTTTAATTTCCTTCAGTTTCTTTGCTTTTATTGGCCGCATCCTGATGCTGATAGCTTAAAGCCTTCCTTGATGAAAGGTCTAACCAATACAAAATTTTACAATTTGCACTAGCAGTTCCTATGATTAACGCGTTCAAACAAACACAGCCTTATAATATTAATACAGAACTGTATTTTAATTAGTTTTTATTCCCTTGTTCTAACCGACTAGAACTATTTTTTTTTTACCACGGGATTCAAGCCCAGGAACCGTGTAATATTGAATCTTAGACGGCGGTGGAAAAAGTTATGACCTTTAATAAAAATAAAACTGTATCGGAAACCCGTTACCGGCTTAACTAGATAAGTTGATTTAGTTTATCTGACAATATATTTACTACAAAATCGCCGTATCGTATCAAACATCGTAATTCGCTTGCAACTTTGTTTTGGAGCTTAAAGTTTAAATACCATAACTTTAATATAATGCTTTGAGACAACGGTTCCTATACAATAGCGTTATAAATCGGAAGATTACAATTTCGTGTTTTAGTATACAAACTACATATTCCAATAACATATTTTTTCATCTATGTATAACTATTATGAGGCTTATAATATTATTTTAGTATTCTATCAGCACGGGCGGGAATCAAACCTACAAACACTGTTGTTGTTGTACCAATGGAGTGTCCCGCCGTATTTTCTCGCGCAAGCCCTTCTAATAGGAGGTGAACATATTATTGTTAAAAAATTAAAGTGGCGTACTGTACCGAAGTAATGGTAGAAAATTATACTAATATAGGTCTCTATTTAGCTATAGGTATGTCAGAAAAGTGATTTGGTTGATTAGAAAGGAAGGACAAAAGACGGACGGAAGGACAAAAGACGGACGGAAGGACAACATAACATACTTTCGCATCTATTTATTAGATACATAGACGTTAACCGTGTTACAATCTTACATGTTTTAAAGTCCCTTACAATATTAACACAAATAGTAATCTAATATTTATAGGTAATTACATGTTATTTAATAAAATTATAACATTGTAGGTATTATGTTCTATACTTATTTTCACTTCGGAAAATTATTTTAATATTAAACATACTAGAACTTTTATTTGTTTAATTTAATATTATATTTTTATTAATTCCTAAGCGACATTTGATTTTTTGAAATTTGTGTATTATAATTTTCATTTACTTTATTTAATTTACTCATTTAATTAAATTAATGATTTTCTAGGCCTTGCTTCTTATATTTTTACAAGAATTAGTCATATAACTATTTTATTAACATTATTTTTATCTTTACTAATCTTTAAAAAGAAACAAACACGAGTAAGAGTAGTCAATTTAAATAGTACATACAGATAACCTACATAAAGTTACCATATAATACCACATATTATATTTTAATATTATTATGGAATCCGTTGTCCGAATGTTCCGAAATAGAAACCCCGATTTTATAGCCAGCCTTACACAGCTTTAAAATCCGTATTTAAATTATCATCGGTCATTAGAATCTAACGATGTTTCGTATCGATTTATTGATTTTCAAAATATCGATGTCGAAGTATTTGGGAAGCGATGTCTAAATTATGTTTACGATTCATATATTATACTAGAGACGTCGGGTTCGACAATTTATGCTATTTTTAATCTAGATATTTGTTATTTATGGCTGGCTATAAGACATCAACGGGTCGTCGGACGTATTCGGTATTGTTTGTAACTTGATTGGGCAATAGTGCTTGTTGCGATATTATTTTCACATTTAATTTAGACGAATGTATTAAGAAAAAATTATAATACTTACAACCATCATTATACTAGTAAAATAGTATTAGGTTTAGGTACTTTATTTTTGCGCAAGAGTGCTTTCGAGTGTGGGTTAGAATCCCGCATTTGTCTTTTCTATATTTAAAATGTTACTATTTTGTTACGTAGAATTTTTTATGATATATTAGGACAGATAAGCATTACGTTCACTCGATTGTAGGTAAAATACCCCCGCTATATACCATATATTCAGACAAGGCGGTGTCAAACTATTCGGCTTTGGATGTTTGGAAATTCATAGACTGAAGTCGAAACGCTTAAACTTCACGGCTTTTTCATCTGTGGTTTGTGACCCGGTCTGAATTTCAGTATGACTACCCGTTTATTATACAGTTTTCCAGACGAAGTCCAACACGTTTTAGAAAAATTATAAATAGTTGACACATGTCAAACTCCACCGGGTCACTGCTATATAACTCTCGAAGAAGACATTCAAACGAAACAAGAAGAGAGTTTTCGTTATGGCAAAGCTTATCACATACAACTCTTATGTGGTCAGTCGGTATAAGAAGTACCTAGCAGCATCTTTCGAACACTGAACCACGACGATCTCAATTATCATGGCCTCGCTGACAGAAAAACTATTTGTCAAACGTGACAGCTTACTAGAATGAACATCATCATTCGTGAGGTTGGAAGTTTGATTCTTGGTCGTGCACCAGAATCTTTGTTTAATCTCACGTCCTTTTCTGTGTAGGAAAACGTTTTTTATAAACTTAACTTTTAAAGCATTCTTAAAAATCAATTTCTACTATTTCTCGCTATAAATTTATTTCTATCTAATGCTTCATTTACTTATCATTTTGTTACGAAAGTAAGCTACCGAGTTACTTGCGTTAGTAAATACAGAACCTACATTGTCATTAGCATATAAATAAGTTTTTTGTGAAACCGAAGAATTAATAATTAAGTTCTTTAATCGTAAATACCTTATGAATTTTAAAATACGTGTATATTCAATTTAACAATTATTTTCTTCTAATTTATTCTTGCTGCTTCTAGAAAAGGATAACAGATCATATAATATTTAGAACGTTATCAAACTAGGGTTTACGGTCTTCCATTTTATTATAGGTCTGTGGAGTTTTTGCATTATGACATTACATTATTTAATCTAGACTGGATAAAAGAGCGAATTTCGTAGAAGCATCTAGCTGCTAAATTAGTCGTAATGTTCTTTTTTTCATTCATTATCAATAAAAAAAAACGTATTTAATACTTTAAAAAAGCGACATCAATTTAAATAAAACACTTTAACGGTTTAAAATTCGATGTATATTACGGTGCCAGCCGCGGTCACGAGGTGGCTACTGCAAAGCATCCGAAACGTCGGGCGGTAGTTAAAATAATTTTTAAATAAGCTTAACTACTACTACTACTCGCGTAAACCAGGCAACTATCAAAGCGACATCCAGTTTCCCCCGTGGACATCTCTGTTAACACAATGCTAAGCAACTCGCTTAAACATTAAGCTACATATCGATCTAATCAAATGGAATTCTTTTCGCAGACGTTACGGAACAAAATGCAGCGGCTGCGGTCACGGCATATCACCATCTGACCTGGTTAGAAAAGCGCGGGAAAAGGTGTTCCACCTGAATTGCTTCACCTGCCTTGTATGTCGGAAGCAGCTGTCAACAGGCGAAGAATTGTATGTGCTGGACGACAACAAGTTTATCTGTAAAGAGGATTACCTCGCGGGGAAGGCGCCAACGCATTGTAAGTACCTAATATTAGAGATCGACCGACCTTCGTGTATTTATTAACTTGAATTATATAAATTAAACATCTATTTGGATAGTAAAATAAGACGATACGAGCGAGACTTGAACTGGCTTCCACAGCCTTCCTTGCTGCTGCTCTAGCCAGCTGTCAACTGATCTAAAGTTACGGTAACTTAAGTAAATACACCAAGATCAATATTTTTCATTTATATTAAATAATATTAAATTTAATATAATATTAAAGTCTTACAACTTAAATCGTGACGAACGTGTACATTTTTTAAATACATTTATATATAAAACACATAAATTAAACATATAAGGCCACATAAAGCTCAAAAATAGAGAAATTAACCTTTTCTTACTAACTTAAATATATGAGAAATGAAGTTACTTAATTTGAACATAAAAAATAAAAATATATAATGATTTGGCGTGTCGATTTATTTAACAAAGTAGTTCAAGCAAGCAAGTAATTAGGTTCTATAATGAATATCGAACACAATCATTCTAGAACTATTAGGTCAGTGTCAAATAGTGCGAGTAACGTAGATTGCTTTTAAATTATAAAGCTTTTGTCACCTGAAAGCGCTTGCGCAAGCAATTGTATACACGTTCACAAATACATAATGTCCTCTCGAAATGTCTACTGAATAATTATACTCTGTCTAATACATTTAGTTCCATTTCGTACTTTTTTGACACGTACCGCCCATTCGTGAACGTGGCGCCCGCAACATATAAAAAAAAATGTAGAAAGATCTCGTAAAACATTTCAATTCAAAAACTATAAAATGTCTCATTATTTAAACTTATATAACTCAGCGTTTTATATTAGACAAAGTACAGATAACAAATAATTAATTTTCTAATATCGAGTTGTGTACGTGACATGTGATTGCAAATCACGTTTCGGCTCGTTTTATTGTTCACGGACGTATCACGACCGCAATAAAAACGGAGAGCCCACTTTGAAATCGAATTTTTCGATCAATACGAACCGTAACTGAAGCCGAGAAAAAAGAAATGAAAAAGCAAAGGCGCTGGACAAAAAGCCAACCGCATTACACATTAGCCACGTCTCCACGCGGTAGTGGCATAGACAAGTTTTTTTAAACGACGTGAGCCCAAAAAACCACAGATAAGGGTACACTTGTTGAAATTGATACAGATTATAGAATAGGTATAAATATTATGATGTCTGTGTAGAAAGCGTGGTCTACGCTCTGTGCGGAGATTTTTATTGCTTCGGAATTTATAATTCGAACATCGCTACATTTCTGTCAATACGAGATCCGGATGAACTGGTTTTAGAATTTACTACGGTTTGTTTAATGAATTCAGTTTGTGCTACTGTAGGTATCTTCACTGTCTATCATTTGTAATGGATCTCATCTAATGATACATCTTAATGAAAGCGATTCGTTTGAAATTGTTTGATGTCTAATATCTAAGATTATAATACGTTTCTTTTGCGTATATAAATAAAAAGTATATATTAAACGGTTTATATATTGACGATATAGGTACGTATTACGTAGATATAGTAACTATTGTAGGCTCTCTCTCTTTTTCGAGACCAGGGCTAGATTAACAAGCAAGTAGTTCAACATACCATTGTACCGTACTGTGCATGACCAAAACTGTGACTTCTTTCCGGAACTTACCTCCTACATATAGTAGATATACTGAAATAAAATATAATTAATGCTTCTGGATTTCAAAATAATTCGTACTATTCTACGCTTGCTAAAAATTGCGCAGAGAAACTATCTTATGTTTTTTACGATTTAACTAAAAACTGTCCCGCAGCAAAGATCTCCGTTCAAAGAAAGGATTTTTGACGGGCTTTTAAATTTCATAATAATATAATATTGCTCGTTTTTTTTATATTGTATATCTATTGCCGAGAGGTTATTGCGTAGGCTAATTCAAATTTCAATGTACCCGCAACATGTGTCCGCCCGCGGCATCGCTTGTGTTTGCGCGCAGTAATTGTGTTTAGATATTGTTAGCCAGACAGATAAATAAAGGGTAATATTGCGTTATCAAGCTTCATAAATGTTGGATAGAGAAACGTTTACTTTTACTAACAGATTTTGTTAATCTACAGGAGATTCTTCCTGTTTGTGTTTATTTTTCTACTGAATATTCTAGATGAAGAATTAATAAAATACTTTCTTGTATTTTTTTTATAGTAAAGGGAACAAAAATGTTTGTGTTTGCCATTTTAATTATTTCTTGTTTTGGCAATCTGTTATTATGTGGAAGAGAATCTGAATTTTTCATTTCTTTCTCATTCTTACACACTTTAACTATTTATTGTTTCATCAACAATTGTTACACTAGTAGGTAGCTTCCTATCTTTAATGTTGCAAAATTGATTAAACTTTGGTGACATGTTTTGTGCAACAACAGTCATATAAGTAAGTATAACAATTATTGAAACATATTATAATGATACCATAAACAGATTGAAAGGCGACTTATGCCAGCAGCAATGATAACAGGACATTGTGTAAACACCGTGTCTGTTTAAAAAAATATTTAATTACGAGTTTATATTAGATTGATCAAGTTATACCAATGATTTAAAAAAATGTTTGTTACGCTCGCGCATAAACGATAGCAAATAGCGTTTCCACTGGTTTGAACTCCACAAGATTAGGTTACCCCAACGAGAGGGTAAGAGGCTTACGAATAACGATACTGATCAAGATATGATGTTCGGCTTAATACATAATGCGTATAATAATTTAAAATATCGACAACAGAAACTCGAATGATTTTCCACTGAATTAAAACACGCACTAATCATTCCTACACCTACATAAAGATAGATTGGTTCCTCTTTTAAAGTCGGTTAAAAAGTAAGTTACACACAACGTTGAATGGGAAAATATTTAAATTATCTTCTGTTGGCTATTAAAAGTATGAATATGTGATAATTCTAGAGATAAATTAGTCGATCTTCTATGTAGCTAAATGGTTGATACTTTACGTTAAGCGCGAGAGGTCTTTTGTTCGAATCTCGGGGAAACAATAGATTATTCTATAATAATGGCCTATGCCACAGTAGTTTGATTAACTACTCGCCTATAAATAAAACCGATTAGTGACACGGACATAGATGTGTTGGCCCTATGTCCCACATGGGGAACGGGGTTTAAATACTGTCTATAGTTTACGCGAGTAGTACGCATTTAAATAAAACACTTTAACGGTTTAAAACGCGTCTTAAACCGTTAAAGTGTTTTATTTAAACGGGGTTTAACTTTTGCTCGCTCCTCGGTCGTGCAAAAATAAAGTCGTTTCAAAATAATTATTATTTACCTATATATTTTGCTATTCTCTCTTACTTAATTAAAAAATAATAATTTTAGTAACTTATTATTATTATTGTTTTATCTTAACGAATAGTAGTGGTAAAATATTTTTTTTCCATTTTTAATTTTTATCCACGTACTTTTCCAACCCCTTTTGTACGAGTAGCTGACATGGCCAAGAAGCGTCAGAGCGTGCCCATTTCAAACAAAAACAACTTCCCCATATCGGTTGCAGAGCAAATAGCCAGGAGCCTGGAAAATGTTTATGTTAGGGGTCCCACCCCAGTGCCATAAGAATGAAAACGCAAGCAGTTATGTTAAGCTGCTTTTTAATGCTCTCATTTTTATGTTAATCGAGATGAAATTGGAACTTCTTCATTCATTGTATTATGGAAATATGTATGTTGTATTATTATTAGTGGCAAAAGCACCCATTTTATTTTACAGAAGAATAGACACTACGGGTTAGGTAATAGACAAACTTCTAGACCACAATCATTTAGTTTTATATATCTAGATTTTTAATATTAGGTATAGAAAGAAGTAACTCCTGCACGATACCTAACTACCTACTTAATTATAATAATAAATCATAATTTGAAAGTTGCACACAACACAAAACACACCCAAAAAATATAAACTGATAATTAAATTAACTTTATAACTATACTCGAACAAATTATATAAATATGGCCTGAAATGAACGAACACGCTTGCGTTTCAGTGGCGCCACCGCTTCTAGAGTAACAATTAACAAATATTCGTTAAAAACTATGTTAGTATATAATTACTATGTTTATTTATGCCATAGTTGTATGTAGTGTGAATGCCCGTTTCCCCCTCGTGGCGCATGGGGCGACCACATTTCTGTGTCCGTTTCACTGATTCGTTCTTTTTAACGGGCAAGTAGTTGGTCAGACTTCTGCCCGACAAAGTAGTTGTATGTAGGCAAACTATTAATCAAATTACAATAGGTCCCTTTGTTATTTTTAAATATGAACCACGTTTTAATCAGTTCGGAGTTAACTCAGAATGTTCCTTGTCAATAGGTCTCTAGAAAAATGAGTGCAAAAATGGCGATGCGATTATGGCGCGTGTTCCTGACGGTTCAGACGTTATCGCACCGGGACCGGTCTCCCTCTCGCCCTTAGGGTTACCACCTCAAAAAATAAAAATGAATAAAGCGTATCTTAATGTTATAGCAGACGACAAATTCTACCTTTCATCAAGTAACCCGAAGTTTCAAGTCGAATTTTACTTATATGCTCAATGTATCCTGAAGCTTTGTCGCTGAACAAAACTCAATAATATATTGCCAGCTTTTCCTAAATAAAAAAAAAATCTATCATTGTTGTGCCATTGAGATTAACTTGGTTAAAAGAACAACTTGCCATATTCTACTGCCATAAAAAGGAGACAACCCTGGTTATCGCGGTGTGGCCAGACGGGTACCCTCGTCTGCTCTGGCACAGATTAGCGTATCAGAGCGTGTGGGACCAGAGAAAATTTAATACGACTTCAAGAACACACTTCATGCTTATTGGACTTGTGATTATGATGTTTCTTTCAAGGTGTGAGACAGATTGAAGCATTTTTGTATTTACCTTACATTATGTTTAGTTTTTGACATAAAAGTAAATCACGAAAGAGTTTTTACTGTTTACTATACTGACAAGTCTATAAAAGTAAGTGTTCGAAGTTCAAAACTTTTACATTAATGTCAAACAAACGGCGCAAAAACGAAATAAATGATGTAAACAAAACCATCCAACCACAGAATCTCTAGTCGACAACCTTAGTCCTTTGCATTAAAGGTCTACTGTTTTATTTTATACTACGTTATGTAGGGTCACGTTGGAACTTGGAAGCGAAACGCGTGGAATGGAGGAATTCGATAGAATCCCATTTGGGATCCCCTTTCATTGTAAGGGGAGAGGGGGGCTGGGTGGATCCTATACCTTTAACAGATAATACCTTATATTTTATCTGTGGTGCACATAAACAGTGGAATTATATGATACATTTTAAAATCAATTAACGTTGAATATTAAGTTATTACCCTTTTGTGACCAAACGGCTAATATTTATATATACATATGTATATAAAGAACTATCTTACAGGCGCAAGTATTTAGTATATTTTAGGTTTTAATGATTATATTGGCGTTGTATAGAAACAAAATTCTTGCCAAGAGAACGCTGTCATGTAACCTATAGTATAAAGACGAGAACCTTACGAGATTTATTTCAGCCCGAGTCCTCATAGTCGATTGCGCGCTATGTTCAACCATTAATTTTTATTTATCGACAAAACGATCGATAGGTAGCGTGCTCGTAAAGTCGACGTACTAAACGTTTATGTGTGAAGTTTATGATGCTTTAATGTAGCGTTTTTGAAAGCTCGCTGGTCCCAAGTTTCTATTTTATACGTCCTCGTGGAATAGAATTATAGGTAGTAAAACGTGTCGGCGTTCGTAACGGTACTATCAGTTTGTATGTTGCTTAGCGCAGTGCGGGCGAATTCTATAACGCACAGTAATAAACATTATTTTAAAATTTATGACGTTTTTAAGATATTACGTGAACAATAAGTTTTGCTAATGGAATCGTGCGACTGGAGATGGGTGTGAAGCCATCGGCCATTAAGCGTTTATACGTTTGCAATTAGTTTTCATGTTCCTAGAAACGTTCGTCAGTAATTGTGGTATTTGCGGAGTTCATATCTGTGCACGTAAAAACTGCGTAATTTCTACCATCCTACTTTTAAGGTCTATTAATTAACAGAAGTTCTACTGCGGGCGAGTTGGTCTAATGGTAGTCTTATATGGCAAATAATCAACGGGTCGTAGGCATCAAACTTTCTAAATATTTAAATAAAACACTTTAACGGTTTAAAACGCGATATAGCTTGGGGGGGGGGGAAAACCAGCCGAAAAAGGGGGGGGGGGGGGGGGCCTTTTTTTTTTTTGGGGGCGGGGAAACCCCCCCCCTTTTGTCTCCCCGTGACCACGGCTGCTGCGAAGCATCCGAGACGTACGGGCGCGCCGAAGGTAAAAAACATTTTTAAATAAGTTTAACTAATATATCGCGTTTTAAACCGTTAAAGTGTTTTATTTAAATGTGTACTACTCGCGTAAACTATAGACAGTATGTTTCTAAATAACATAATTTTCTGAATGATTTTAGTCATCTAGAAATCTGCCATTACATGGTGATATCGAAATTCCGTCCAGATCACGAACTACACATACCTACAGATAAAGCTGTGAAGTTTAATCGCTTTTTGGTACAGTCTGTAATTTCCGAATAAATAAACCCATAATAGTTAGCTTAGATGTTCTATGGCTATTTCACTTTCATTTGATGAACCCCACGCTTGCCTGTCCTTCTACTATAATAAAAAGAATATTTCCAATCCCAGCAGACGGTACAGTCACAACGATAATTATCTTAGCTTGTCGACAAATGAAACGAACACAGTTATATATCTGTTAAAACTCTGTTATATGTCTTCCTTTATATCAGATTTCCTTTAATACCAAATTCGTATTAGAACCGCGTAGAACAAAAACATCGATAAAAAACCTAATCGCTGGACAATTTACAGCGTCAGGAGCGTACCCTAAAGGTAAATTATCGATAATCGACCGACTAACCAAATAGCCGATGTCGATACGAGTTATCGACAGTAATCGTTATAATCGCTAGTGCGGGATGATTACCAGTCGCCATTAGAAGACGTGCTCAGCGTATTAAATCAGAACCATTACATTTGACCTATTATCACGCTTTATATATGAACAATGCTACTGATTTTCATACATTTTCAAAATCGCCGAGGGCTCTTTGTATACTGGCGACCCGACTTTTTGTGGGCTTATTATTTAAATTATTATTTATTAACTATAATTGTTGGCGACGATTGAGGGCTAAGTGCGGCGTTTAGCGTAATTTGGATTGAGTTTTTGGTGGGTTTATTAGTTATTAGGCTTTTGGTAATCGCCCTGTGTTGTCTGTAGATTATACGAGTAGTACGCTATTAAGTTTTTAACGGTTTAAAACACGAAATATATTAGGTGGTTTGATTTATTTTAACCACCAAGCAACCGTGGTTGTGTTGAATAAGTTATTTTGGTCCTGCAAATGTAATTATTTGAAAATTAAATGACTTAATCGCTAAAGTTAATTCTTTTGGCACCTAAATGTTTTTATTGTTTATATGTCAATGCGAACCGAGATATTAATAATACGATCAAATCCGATTAACACAGACGGTACTCAACTGTCGTGGGCTGCGTCATCGATTTTTTATATTTATATATATCGTATTTTACAAATATACCGTTTTTTTCTGTCTATATATATCATATTATAAAGCTATACCTATAAGGCTTACTTATTTTATTTATGAAATAATTGTTTTTTAAATTTTAGCTAGGGTCACACTTCTCTACTTTACACAATAAATTTTACTCAATACGTCCAATTTTAACTTAAAATAAAAGCTAAGTACAATGAAATAAACTTTAATTTCTAAATCCCTAAAGCTACAACGTTGAGTAAGAATGCAACTTGAGTTCACGAAGTAGGAGTGGAGTTAAGTTTATAGCGCACTATAGCCGTGGTAGAGGTAAAATTTCCTCGTCTTATATTTTCTTTTCGGTCGCGGGTATTGTGCTCGGCTAAATGGCGTGAAATTGGCGGTCACTGAGTATCGTTTTTGAATCGCATACCATCTGTCTGTTAAAGTACGGAACACATACGAAATGCAATTTCAACGCAGGCGCAAGATTTAAAGACTACAGATTTTAAATTTTTAATATTTTATTTTATTTTTAATGAAAGGCATTTTTTTTATCGCTAAGTTGTGATCTCTTTAAGGCAACCTAAAGTACCTACAGGAGAAAATAAATAAAAAAGTAAGTAAATGGGTTCGAATCCCAGAGAAACAAAAAATGCTTCGGTCAGGCAGGGCACAAAAGTCTGATCAACTACTTGCCTGTTAAAGAAGAGATCAGTGAAACGGACACGGAAATGTGTTCTCCCCATGCCCCCGACGGGGAAACGGGATTTCACACACACTTTTACTATAATTTAACAAAGTAACTATTTTATTATTATTATTTTTAAAGGAAGATTTATGTATGGGTATTAAAATGTATTCTGTGATCCATCGATTATAGAAGGATTTCACTTCGATTGTATTTTAATATAAATATTACAGGTTTTGTTTTATGTTTAGAATAATAAGTTAAGATTTAAATAAAACACTTTAACGGTTTAAAACGCGATATATTAGTTAAACTTATTTGGAAATGATTTTTAACTTCGGCCCGACGTTTCGGATGCCTTGCAGCTAGTCACGGGGAGTTAAGATTAATTATTTTTCAATTTTATTCCATATAATATCAATCTTATTTAGAAATCAATATTTCTCACTACTTCGTAGATTCAACCTTGGTTTCTTATGCCTATCTCTAACTTAAGAGGGAGTTGGGGAGAAGTAATATTATTTCTTATCTACCCCTGAGAAGTCCCTCGCAGCAAAATATGTTTAGGGTTCAAAGATCGTTTCCGGGCGGCTTTAAGATGACAGTTTATCAATTCATAATGCTGAAAATAACCAATGTTTTTTTTTTGCTAAACTATACCTACCTATTTACTATTACTACTTATTTATTTTAGCTATGAGGTTTTTCGTTGATTACAAAATGTCCTGTTTACAGTACATTTTTAATACTTAGCACACGTCGACGTCCATTTTGTTTAGCAAACAAAATGGACGTCGTTTTTCTAATAGGCACTGACTAAATAAATAATAATGATTAGTTTCACATCTAAACAGTGTTGAATAACTATTATTAGACATCTTTTCCTGAGATATTAGTTTGAAACAATAAGGGCAACTTCCAGTGAATAAGAGAACACCCTGTAAAGCAAGTCCCGAGAATTGTATAACTCATAAAATAAACAAGCACAATGACATCCGACACTCAATTCAACGGTTGTTCAGTCAAAATAGCCCATTCATACTCAAAACATATGCTAACTAACCAACCGTGCCATTCAAGCCAACTTTTAATTGCCTGAATCGGGAATCGAACCCGCAACGCCTCATTTCAATCCGCTTCCTCAAGTGCATGCCAAAGAATTTCTTATTCGCAACGAATTGGATTTCACTTCAATCGAACCGTTCTTAGGGTTCCGTTACTAAATGCTAAAACGCGGCATCTTGCATCTAAGCAGCGAAATCTATACCGTCATACATAATTGCATTGGTGAAAATTTCAAAGATAATTTATTGCTTTTTAACTATTTAAAACGCGAATATATATATATATTATGCATTTATTATGCATTTCTCTGTATCTCTTATTTACATGAATTCCTCCAAGGGTGTTTATTTATGCGTTAATAATAACTTAGAGACAAATATAGAACCTTAATAAGATAAACGCTAAATATATAATATATATTTAGCTTTAAATACTGTCTATGGTTTACACGAGTAGTACACATTTAAATATATCGATATATTTAAATATATCGCGTTTTAAACCGTTAAAGTGTTTTATTTAAATATTTAGCATTTATATATTATACTACTAATTTAATTTGACTACGGCCATAATTTTTAGTGACTAAAGATGAGGGTCCCTAAAATCGTCTGAAACGATGAAGGTTACTACAAATATATATTCTATTAAATACTATTACAGTATATTTAATGTGAATATTTGGTAATTACAGACAATACTTGATTTATTATGTTTCGTTTACAAAAAACTACATAATTATTGTTGTTGTTTTTATAAGTACAGAACCCATATTCCACGGGTTCAACTAGCACTCGGTCAGATTTTAAAGCATTAATTGGTCAGTGTAGGACGTAAAATCCTAAGTGTTTTCGGTTACACTGGAAATCAAACTTTAAGATGTTGCTCAATTCAGTTTACATTGAAGTGAAAGATGCTTAAATCAATCTGTAAATTAAGTCAAGAATGAAATGGAAAACAATTCATGTCAATTTGTCGGAATTAAACCTTACCCATTTCTTACTCAGTAAAAGTAGTAAATTTACTCCTTTGAAATAATCCACACGTATTGATTTTAAACGCAAAGCTCTTACATATAGAAACTGCTGCTAATTATCCGAATTGTCTGGTCGTAGTTAAAATAAAACAAATAAGTAACTAATATACTTCCCGTTTTAAACCGTTAAAAGTGTTTTATTTCAATGCAGATAATACTGTAATTTAGGTACTCGCCTTTATAGCCGTTTAATTTTACCTACAAACAATATTTAACACAAAAAATTTTAAAGATTTTTATATACGACCAATGTTCTCAAGCTACCGATTTGGACCTCCGCAGTTTTATTGTTTCCAAAATTTTACGATCGCTCTAAATCATAATATTTTCTGCGAGAAATGTCTTTATACTTCTCAGAAAGGATTTAATTTGGTTTTGATATAACAATAAGCGGGGTTTATTACTACTAAAAAGGCAACTTAAAAAAAAGTAGAATCCCACAGACAATCGAACCCATAAACAATATAATAGAACAAAGAAGTAAAAAAGCGGGAAGAAACCTGTCGACGCCATGTTGTATGGCACTCGGCCTTCACGCCTCAGCCGCCGAAGATTATCTTCGGAAAAAGAACTGAACAGGAGGCTTGTGGGTGACAGCTAATATAACATACGCCAAGAGCTCACAGGCTATTTCGCTCCTTCGTACAAAATTATTCGAACGATAATCGCGTGGAGTTGTGATCCACTTAATGTTTTTCGTATCAAGGCGCCGGTGAAAGAAAGAGTCTAGTCACCGTGCGCCTGCGTTGATGACCTGTCAATTCCACTGTTGGTTAAAAAAAACAACATTAGACTTGATCGTCTATTATTTTGACTTTAAGTGGGGAGATGATGCTGAGATTGATTGTGCCTCAACCCTTTTAATTATGTTTCTGTGTATGTTATTAACTTATTATGTTTCTACTGTTTGGTACCTTCTTAAGATCTTAATAGACTAGGATTTATTATAAAAGTTGGACGATGAATAGGGCGAATTGAGAACCTCCTTTTTTGAAGTCGGTTGAAAATGAAGAGTTACTTTAGTAGTTTATAACTCTTTGATTCACGTTTTATTACCTAAGTTCCGTCCGAGTCACAAACCACAGTCCACTGATGAAAAAGCCGTAAATCGCGTTTCGGCTTCAGTCTGTGGATATCCGAAAATCCAATGCCAAAAGGTCGACAGTGCATCTGTGGTCTTATGGCTGAGGTATTTTACCTACCATCAAGCCATGGCTCATGTCCCCCTTCATCAAAGACTCTGTGTTTTGTTTATATATTTTTCACCATTTTATCATTGTTTGTAAAAAAATAAGCTAATCAAGACTAGATGTAAAGCTGCGAACTGCGTTGCACTGTCAGTTTTTTATTTACCTATGCGACATCCTATACTACCACGTTCACACTGTCAACGGATAAAAAAAGGATATTCTATGAATCGAGGGAAAAAAAGTTTCCAATGATATTAGCATACGTTCATCCTTTGTCGATTAGACACAGTGCGTTTGCGCGTACGCTGCTCATTGAGCGATTTCGTATGCCCACTACCGCACCTGTCATTAGTGTCAAACGTGTCATTACGTGACAACTTGTTCTCAGGTGTTTTATTTATTTTGCGATTATCCTCATGTGATGAACTTTTTGTATTCATTAGCTGTCATTATTGTTATGTGCAGCTTTGATGGTAGGTTTTTGTTTTAGTTGTTGGGAATTTTTCGTGTAAAATTCGATTATTCTTAAACATTAATTTTATATTACCCTGAATTTACGGGTAGGAATGTCTTCTTAACATAAAGAACATATGATCATGCTATTTGACAATTGACAATGTTTAAAAAAATAACAAGATCACACGCCTCTGTGACGGATTCAAGTCCCGCCTAAACGTAGGTAAACTTCTTTCAGTATTGTCTGAAGTTTACGCGAGTGGTACACATTTCAATAAAACACTTTTATATATTAGGAAGATTATTTTCCATTTATTAAGACTACGGCCCGACCGCTACGTTTCGGATGCTTTGCAGCATCCGTGGCCGCGGGGGGACAAGGGAATGTGTCCCCCTTTACTATGAACAATTAAAGGTGTTTTATTTAATTGTGTACTACTTGCATACAGACAATAATGAATGAAAAATTCGTTCAGGCGTTACTGGAATCTGCTACAGACGACGTTGTGATAAGTTGTTGTTTTTTTTATGAGGTCATAATTTGTGTATTTACGAAATCATTCTTTCTTTCCTTTCTGTAAATTAGGTGCAATATGAAATATTTCATAACAAAAATCGAATTTAAGTTTTAATTTTCATCTGTTTATCTCAAAAGTTAAGTAAACTACTTCTTACAACTTAAGATCGTTTAAACATATTCAGATATCACAGAGATAAAAGGAATAAGCAGATTTTGTTTAATTTAAATTTCAACGTAGTAAATCCAATAAAGTAAGGCGCGCACGCACGTCGCAATATCTGGCGAGCACGATCTGCGGTCACGAGCCGCCCCTCTCCATAAGTATAAGATCGTGGTAGCGATTCAGAAATTGATGTTCAACCACACTACAATGTACATGCAGTTTTCCGTATGTTTTCTCGCTCCACAACAAACACGTACTTTTATTTTCTTTTGGCGATCCGGTTGGTTTTACTCGACTGATCTACTGTATCTTGTACAATTAAAGTGATAATTTTGGTTAAAAGTTAAAAGTCAGATGACTTACTTGTCTGTAAATATTTTCTACCGGAAAAACTTTTTTACACATTTCTGGAATTTTGAAATAAGAATCGAAAATAAATTGAAAAGAAATTACGGGACTTGAACCGGCATCGTTAGCGTTTCGTGCTGTTGCTCTAACCAATTGAGCTGCCCGATACTACGAGTATAAGCGCATTCGCGGGTAATTTTACAAACCTGCTTGTTTTTCGTGTTTGAGAACTCGATAACATGACGTTTTTATCATTAGGCTGTTTAAGTTTACTAAAGAATTTTTTAGTACTAACTGTCAGTAGGAACATCGCACAGGTTCATTCGTCAAATGCACTAGAAACACTTCGTTGATTTAATACGCTAACCAAATAGGTTCAAGATTGTTACGAGGTCATTCGATTCGCCGCGGCGCATAAAAAAATAATTTAACACCAATTTTTCACAGCTATTTGATGAATTAGCTACCAATTTTTCTAACGGCTCCGTACGCGTATTGTTACATCTAAAATAATGGTTTGGACGCTGACATATTACCCCAACTGCTCTTGCTAGGGTTGTCACAAAAGAATAACGCTATTATTTAATTATTTTATTAAAAAAAAAACATGTCGTTCTTACATGCTTGTACCTAAAAATAATTATAAAATACTTGTATAAGAAGTTGTTAAGAGTGGATGATATATAAACAAAATTTCTTTTTTAAACCGGTCATAATTATACAATGTAGATTATTATCTACATTGTATAATTATGTATTGCATTATTATGCAATACATAATAGTGTTACCAAATTTTCACAGAAACGTTTTCTTAATTTCGAAGTGGCAACCCTAGATACCGTTATGTTTTTTCTTTGTTTATTCGTGTATGCTTTATGGCACCCAGGTCGTTCGGTGTGACCTTAGGTTGTATATCATTTTTAAATTATTGAATTCTTTTTTTGGTAGTTTTAGACCTTTAATGAAGTACGGAGATAGCTGAATTAAGCTTTGTTCAGCCTGTGTGATTTGTATGTTGTTAATTACGAATGATTTATGTTTGATGGCTTTGATAATCTAGTGATGAATGTACTGAATATTGACATTCGTACTCCGAGTCAGATAAATGTTTGTTCGGCATTCAGAAAATTCCAGGAAAGAATTTACTTTTAACAGTTTAAAACGTTAAATGTATTAGGTAACTTATTTCCTCTTTTTTAAGTACGACTCGACAATTGAAAGAAGTAAAAAATTGGTATTTCTATTACAAGTAGGTATATATTGGATTATTAGATATACCTAATTATGAGAGTTTATGGAATAAAACATTTCGGCTAATTTTGGCAATAATAGTTCTCTATATATTATATAGATTGTTTGCGTTTTGTAGTTTAAAGGTTATTGTTTGAAAAGTAAATAAAAGAAAACAGTACCTACGTTTATTAACTACCTATCTTTAACTTTAGGTGACAACATAATAGAGAAAATATAGACGTACATAATACGAATTTATATTTTCTTGAATTGTGATTTAATATAACTATTTTTGTATGATGTTACCCGCGTACTTCAGAACTGTATATTACAATGGGATAAAAACGTACAGTCATCGCCATGCTTTCGGCGCCGAATCAAAAAGCGGTTAGGTACAGCTAACTCACGGGTTGGCTTTTCAATTGTTCCTTGCTACCTGGGGTTGACAGGGTCACGATATTCAAGTCACTTAGCTAGATAATGACGAACCTAGTACGTACTTACTGGGAAGATATAGATTGGCCTAGCCAGTATTTGAGATACAATAATATGTTTGTTTATGAGAGAAGCATGGAAGTTCACTTAATGAAAGTTGAAATAGCTTAGCTATATAACAGCTTCTTTTTGCGCTGAGACCATTGGGGTTCTTGCTGTAGGTTAAATATGAGATTTTCTCTTCCTTGCTGTAGATTAATTTTTGGTAGGTTTGACTGAAAAAAAAATAGATGACCGTACCATTCTCGAATTCGTTAGGTAGCAATAATATTTTTAAAATCCGTAGAAATGTTTAGTTAGATTTAAGTAGGTACATTTAAGCTAGATTCTCCTTATTAATCTAAATAAGGCACATCTACGGAACACATACATAAATATAATTTATTGTTTAGTATTTTTATAAGCCGTTAATTAAATCTTAAACTACAAGACACTTGCGTCTACAAGAATGTACCTATATTCCCAAATTATATACCCGAAACCCTCGCAAATTGAAATGCTGCGAGCGTCGAAATTTGATTTCAACAATGAAAAGTGCCATTGAAAAACAACAAAGTGCTTTCCCACAAACGTCGGATGGAAATGACATTTTAAAAACGGGCTCCGACCGGGCTTTATACGCTCTACGTTACATATAGCGTTTCGCACGCACGCCGCCGCGCAACGTCGATAAATGTGGGCGTGGCGCCGGCCCGCCGTCCACCAATCGGCTCCCAGCGTTCCGTGTGTGCGTATAGGGCCCCCGTGCGTGTACTGGATCAATGCGCCGGTGTGCATCCGCCGAATCCCGTATATGGGCGTCGTACATAAGCCGACGCTACCGGCAACACAAAGAATTCCCATATCTTTTATATTCTTAGATCCTTATCGCGGTTTCTTATTTTACATTTAAGATGGTGGTCTCGAATTAACGGCCGCTCCCATAAACACGCTATAACAAACTTTAATATGCCTGTAATACGATGTAATCTGTGATTTTTATGGCTTTCCACACTAATAGCTTGTTATAGATTCCGAGATAGCGGTCATTATATTTTTTGGAGGGAAATTATTCAAGAATCGTGCTGATTGAATTCTTAATAGATCTTAATTGTTGAATTCCGTATTTAATACATAATATTCAGATGTTATGTTAATCAGAACACAACAATACATTAAAAAATGTTTCCATTATGTAGCTTTCTTCATTAAGAATTATCTGTGTTGTATGTACCTACTTGAAACGTCGGACCATAGTTAAAATAAATTTTAAATAAGTTACTAGTAGTCGACAGTTATACATTTCTCGTTTAAAATCATTAACGTGTTTCATTTAAATTCATAGGCATTCTGCCATATAAACGGTTTAAAACCCGAAATATTTCATAACCACGGCTGCTGCATCTGAATCACAAATAAATTAGAAATTGGTAAACTTTAGATCTCTAAATTTAACCTGTAGTTACGTAATTTAGGCCATAGATTTTGATGAACAAAGAAATAATAAATAGTAAATTTATAGGATAAATATATAGACGTAATCAACGAGGTAAATTCCAGTTTCCTCATGCTATAAATGATTAAAAAAACACATCCAATCAAAAGTGAAAATCAACAAAGCCTTAGAAGTTTTAACAGGGGAGAAATCTTATGAATTCGTCAACAATAGTCACCGGTTTTTACGAAAAGATAATAGAATAAGAATAGATAGAATAGATTCGATTAGGGGAGATTTCATCTATTTGATTTTGAATAATTTATTTTTTAATTGAGTATGTACCTACCCATGTATTTACCTTCCTTGGGTTAATCAGAAGTTACGGATGGCAGAGCCAAATATTGATGAAATCATCAATGACAATTTCAAAATGTTGCAAGCGTCTTTTTTTCAACTAACATTAGTTTTCATTTGGGCTTTTTTAACCCAAAAGAGCCATTATTTAATGAGGCAGGTCAGGTTCGAAGCCCGGGGTTACAATTAATTGTTTCGATCTGGCACGGTTTAAAATTCTGATACTAGCCTAAAAATAAAATAAGCTAAACGTCTGTAGTTAACGGTTTAAAACGTGAAATATATTTGTTAGACTTATTAACAACTTATTTTAAATATGACCCGATGTTTCGAATGCGTTGACGTGGTCACGGGGAGACTTAAGATGGCGGGTTTCATGTCAAAGTAAAAGCCTTACACAATGTACATGTGTATACTACATCAATAATAGTTCTTCAACATAAAATATAATTTATTATTATGATATATGTAATAAAAACTACTACTACTAATTAATAGTATATATAAGAATATCTATTATACTACTTACAATGAGAAGCAATGAGTTGACTAAGGGACTCGACTTCTATTAATCTTGAAACTTTTTTCCCTGCCTGACTTGCGTTTCCTTGGATAAGCAAGTCATTGTTAGGGAAACAAATTAACCCAACTTTCTTATAGCATATACGAGACTTAACGTAAGACGTAGAATTAGGAACTATATCTATCTATATTCTCATATCCTAGTGAGCTGAAACATTTGACTTTCGGAAACTTTAAAAGAAAGACAGCTTTGGTAATTCTTTAAAAATATTCTTTCGGTTTAATGTCGCAAAGTCCAGACAAAATCTAACTAAACTTGTCATGGCTGTCAAAGGCATGTTCTATATATTTGAAGCTTTAATAATAACTATTGTTAACATTTATATTAATTACAGGTTTTTTAAGAGCTTACATATTGCGCTACAACTTATGCTGACGCAGTCTCCTTTTAGCATTACTTTTACTTTATTCTTTATAATTTAAATAATTCACTTGTAACGGTTTAAAACACGTAGTGCATTAGCTTACTTAGGTACAATTCTTGCTTTGTGTCCACGGTTGCTGCATAGCATCCGAAACGTAGTAAAAATAAATTGTAGTTAAGTTAAATAATACATTTCGCGTTTTAAACTGTTGATAGTTTTATTTTATTGTAAACAGACATCATTTAATAATAAACGGTAACAAAGCGACAGTTTTCTTTGCAACAGTAGGTATCAAAAGCAATGAAATGAAAATTACATTTTTAAAACAGGCAAAGTACACGCTAGCTAGACAAGTTCAAAGGTGGGCAAATATTTGCCAACGCTTACCAACATTATCTCTTCAAAGCACTCCACTCTGGCTCTGGTACCTACGAACGAGGAGTGTTTGCCAAACTTATAAAACAAGGGAGAGGGCACTCAGTGAACGGACGTTTTAGTTTCAAGTGTCCGCTATCGAGCTTCGAACAATTGCCAAATAATCTACATGTGTGTTTACACGTCGTATGTTTTATCAGTTTCTATGGGAAAAAAGATCGTATCCCTACTGTTATTTTGTGTACTGTATAACATAAGATATCAAAACAGTAAGGAATAAAACAATAACAATATACGAAGCTCGATACTTACCCTGTAATTGAAACGAAGTGAAATGACATTTTAAAACTTTAATATTTTGTAAATGTAGGATACAGTAGCACTATTGGTTAGAGCAACAGCACGAAACTGCGGATGCCGGTTCAGGACCCGCCCTTGTCGTAGTTTTTTATAAATATAACGTTTTTATTTAAAGTAGGACTGATTTCTTAAAAAAAATGGATCTTCTGGGTTTATAACACTTTAGTTTACGCGAGTAGCACACATTTAATTAAAACAGTTTTAACGGTTTAAAACGTGATCTATATTAGTTAACTTATTTTACATTATAATTACGTAATGTAATGATAGAACTATAGTTAAAATAAAATAAAAAACAATTAACTCGTATATTTAGCGTTTAAAACCGTTTTGGTATCTTTGTATATGACAGGTATGCTATATGAAGGGCAATATAAAATGGATTCAACAATTACCGTAAAATTACTTTTTTCATCGTCCAGTTTATGAACTGACCTACCTCAATTTGATTTATTTATATAGGTTGTGGCATAGTAAAACACATTTCATTTATCTCGAAAGAAATTGCCATTTTTCTAGGAGGGCCTTAGTAATTGTTTTTGTGGTAAATTCTTTTTCTCTCCTCCGCGTGGGGACTCGCTCTTCAAATTAGATTTTACATAGTTAAGAGGGCGGAGGGGAGCGGGATTGCTTTTTGATAAGTCAATTTTAGTCATTACACTGCGGGCTATATTCCTATAAGGGTATTTTGTTGAAGGGACGATATTTCTATTAGTTATAAAACTATTTATTGCTTGTCAATTTGCTAACATTTTATCCTGTACTAGGTGTGCCAGCGACTTCGTCCGCAAGAATCGTTATTAGTTGTTATATAATATCCAAAATTAGTTTTTGCAAACCCCGTCATCTTTATAAACTTAAGCCACGTTGATCGCGTCTCTTCCCGTCGTTCTTGCAAGTTAATCTTAAAAGATAGACATACAGCCTCGGGGACTTTTTTTTAGATCATTTTAAGAGGAATCATTTTTTTATACACATTTTTTAGGTATCTTGAACCGTTTTTTCGCACTGTGGGCGTACGCGAATCTGACGCCCACAGAGATGAAAAATTTACTTCGTTTCGTTCACTTTTCCCGCTGTATCTTCGCTTCTATAGGTCACGGCGCGATGTTTTAAAGCCTTCCTCGATAAAGCCTAATCAAGACAAAATACATATTTTTTTAATTCGAACCCGTAGTTCCTGAGTTTGCGCTCAATCTTACAAACAACCTCTTCAGCTTTATATATTATCCTGTATATCATTTAGCGTAAGAGTCTAAACATAAAAAAAATGCATCTAGGTTTAACTTACCTATATAGCGAAGAACTATCTGTATCTTATATTATTTAAATTAAACACTTAACGCTTTAAAACACGAAATGTATAGGTTAAACTTATTTACACCGTGACTACTGGTGAGTCAGAGGTCAGGCCGTAGTTAAATTAAACTCTTATATTTCGTGTTGTAAACCGTTACAAGTGTTTTATTTAAAGGTTGTGTAATTTATAATATCACTACTTTTATGATGTTGTATCACTTTCTTTTATAATAAAGAAATATATTCTTACTGGTTCTAATATATGACTTATATGTGATATGTAAATAGTAAGACTAAGTAACTGTTTCTAAAATCCCTCTTTTCTTTACAGCGGATTCTCTATTAGGTTCAGGATCAGATGAAGAAGAAGACGAAGAATCGAGAACAGCCAACAATTCAAGTAGTCCAGCGCATGCTACACATCCGGCGTTACATTCAGAGCTTTCGCATAATGGTGATACTAAGCCCCACGAGGACTCTGAAGACCAGGTTGGTTTTATTTATGTATCTTATAAAAAACATTATTAGTATCGTGTAGTCTTTAAGAACTTTTGTTTATTTGTTAAGTTGTTGAAACGCTTAACGGTTTAAAACGCGAAATATATGTTTTGGGTGCATTGCAGTAGTCGTGTTCAAATGATTAATAAACATGTTTAACAAACATATTTCGTTTTCTAAGCCGTTAAAGTGTTTTATTTAAATTAAGTTGTTGTAAGCTCTCGGTGTAGGCTTATTTCTGTTTAATATTTACGTCTCTACTTACAATAAGTAAAGAATTTACTTATTGTAAGTAGAACGAAAAATTAGTATTACTTATTGTAGCTGACATATATGTGTGTCCGTTACACGAGCTTACAGGTGCTAGCATTTCCAGCTTTTTAATTATATGATTATTGACAATCCCATATAACGTGCAAGGGAACTGACCACATAGTCGCATTCAGTTGTTTCTCTTCCCCTCACAGGGCTCACTGGACGGTGACCCGGAGACCAGGGATTCGCAGGCAGAGAACAAATCCCCAGACGACGGAAACGGCGGTTCTAAACGACGGGGACCCCGCACCACGATAAAGGCGAAACAGTTGGAGATACTAAAGTCGGCATTTTCTCAGACACCGAAACCAACTAGACACATACGGGAACAACTGGCGAAAGAAACTGGTCTCCCCATGAGAGTAATACAGGTACGTGTTTACTTATAATCTATATACGAAGCTGAATGAGTTTATTTGTTTGTTTGTTTGTTTATCTCAGGAACTATTCGTTGAAATTGGTTCGAGGAAGCCTATAGGCTATAGATCATTGTGAGATATATTATTCATTTCCCAATATGAGATAATACTATACTTTAGACTAACGGCATATTTGATCATTAAACTAGCTGTGTCAGCGACTTTGTCCGGATAAAATAGTTATTTTGGCTATGCCAATTTTTTTTTTGAAAACCTCCTTATCTTTATAAAATGAAGCTGTCTAATATATCTATGTTATATATAAAATGTTGGTGAAGATCATTTTATTTATATGACTAAAAGTTACGTCCGTAAATGAAATTTTAAACTTATAGAGTGGTTCGGGCGGCCCTATCTCTATAAGCGATCTCCTCCAGGCAACCCGACTAGGAAACAATTATTTATTATAATACCTAATCAACTATACAAAATAAATGAAATACCAATCAAATAAAATTTAAAAAAAAGGGTTAACATTTGAGACGCTTTTGAAAGATGTGGGGTTTTTGTAGTTGCGATTACTTAAATAGCTGTCAATAAAATAAAAGTTTGATTTTCGTTATGAAAGCTTTAAAATCTACATACAATGGAACCTAGTTTTTCTCTCAGATTTTTATTATAAATTTACTTCATCTATTCTTATAACGACGTTACCATGAGCTCAATTTTAACGCGTTCTTGCACAATTTCGAAATTTTTCGTTAGATTCGTTACAGTATAAAACCTTCACTCTTCAAGATCTATTATTCGTTATAATTGTATTTCCAGGTCACAATAACGACGTATAACGGCATAACGCCGACGACAATAACGCCGTTGACCAATACTTAACGAATTTCACTTTTATTTCTTATCGTTACCTAGAATACAAGTTAGTGATTGGAAAAAAATATTGCAAAAACTGGATGACTTGGAATTTAACTATCTGTTTATTTATACGAAATGACGATTGAAAAAAGTAATTGAAAACAGACACAAATATATTCCCGGTAGTCATACCAACGAATTAAAACTGACATTAATAGATAAAAACTTTCCTTCCCCTTTTGAAACCATGTTATTTTTCTTCTTTTATATTATTTATTATAAGCTTTCGCTTACAATTGTAAAAAACCAGTATAAATATTAATAAAATGGAAATATAAATAAAAACTGCTTAAAACGAGATAAAGATGAATACTGTCTGTAGTTTACGCGAGCATACACATTTAAATAAAACACTTTAACGATACATTTTAGTTTAAGTTGTTTAAAAATATTTTTCAAACAAGTTTAACTAAAATATATCGCGTTTTAAACCGTTAAAGTGTTTTATTTAAAAGATAAAGATAGCTGAAATTTTAATAGATACATTTGAATAAATTCTTTTCACGACCTTCGCTTAGGAGCGTAGAAATGCTGTTTTTAATAATAACAAAAACGATCACACCAAAAAAGTATTCGAGTTTCGTTAGCCTATACCTGTCTGAATCCTAACTCTGACAGCGTTCAAATGTTTGCGTATCTCGAAGCGAAACAAAATATTCTCTCGCATAATAATTTACCGCTCTGTTATATAGAAATAGCTCATTATAGGAATTCTCCACGGGTGCTTTAGCGATTTTAACAGCTATACCATCGCCATAGTAATATAGAGCGTTAAAATCGACATGGTGATTGAGCAGTTTCTGAAAAATCCTCATCGAATCCAACACATGGATTTGACGATTCACCACACCGTCGCGTCGCCGGCAGATGTCGGTTGCGTCCGTCACGCTTTTTGCGCCCTTCTCTTTGTTTCTGTTTTTGCTGGCTTATTTCCGACTAAAAAAGTCCACTACTACGTTTCTTACGTAAAATATACTCAACAAGAATTATTGTTGTTTCTTGTTATGTACGCGAGGGTACGAAAATATATAAAAGTTTCCACTCCTAGAAATAATAACCTAACTAGCATGTCGTGTTTATAAAGATACTAGTTGTGCCCGCAACTTCGTCCGCGTGTAATAGTGACTTGGGATAGAATTTTTAATTATTGAGGCTGAGCTCCCACTCTCATTAGTACACTCACTCCCACTCCCACTCCTTCCCCAATTCCCACTACCACTCCCAAAAACCAAAGAAGAAAGTTTCATTGTTCTATTACAACTTTCACCCCCTTTTAACCCCTAACAACCCCCTTTTCGCAATTAAAATTAGACTATGTCCTTTCTCAGGCTCTAGACCACCTGTATACCAAATTTCATTCAAATCCGTTTAGTAGTTTTGGCGTGAAAGAGTCACAGACAAACAGAAAGAGTTACTTTCGCATTTATAATATTAGTAAGGATTATCTCTTAATTTATTAAAGATATAAAGAAACGGAGTTTACAGGAGTCCATTAAAAGCTTTCATTGCATTTTTGTTTTTAGTAGTAAAACAGAATACTAAAACTAAGGATTTAGTGATAATTCTTTAAAATAACTATTGCTTATAACAAAAATAGCAGTGCAAAACAAACAGTCACCTCTATTGAAGCATAGCTTCTCTCATATCAACAACAACCACAGATAAAGCCAAACGGTGGGCGGGTCATAGACAAACAGTTACGCACCAGTATTCAAGTTGCAGCAACGTCAAGTATGTTAAGTAGATCCATAAACAAGATTTTTTGTCGCCATCCGTCAAGAGGCAGATCGCGCGTGTCAAATGTTGTACCACATGTGGCGTAGACATAACTGTATCGGTATTTTTTGTTCAAATATTCCGGATTTAACTAGTTAACACCGGTCCGTGTGAACCTATAAACCTTTGATGTTGCCGATCTCCACTAAGCCATAGTAATTTATATGTTAATAGTAATTGGGAGATTCTTCGTTTTATGTATCGATTGCAGGTCTTCATTAGTCGTATGATGTTTTTATTGCCTGTATTAATGTTCTGACTAATTTTCACATTAGTAATACAACGATTTGATTGATATTAATTAGATAGTTTTAGCATATCTTTACTTTGAATTAGTAAAGATAGAAGACTTTGATTTCTCTAATTATATATTGGACTAGCTGTGTCAGCGACTTCGTCCGCGTAGAATAGTTATTTTTCAAACCTTCTCCACATCTTTAAATTATCGCTATTATCCACGACGTCGGTCGCGTCCCTTTCCGTCGTTCTTGCAAGTTAAACTTAAAAGATATACATATACCTACCGTTGCGGACTTTTTTTTAGATAATTAAAAGAGGAATTCTCCTTTCATGCACATTATTTGGGTATCTTGAACAGTTTTTGCAGCATACGCCTCGGAAACCCATACCCCTTGATATCATTGCAATTTTGTTAATACTGCCTTAGTTTAGAAAGTAATACATTTAAATAAAACATTTTTAACGGTTGAGAACGCGAAATGTATTAGTTAAATTCATTTAAAAAATTTTTTAACTACGACCCGACGTTTCGGGTGCTTTACAGTAGCTCTGGTCACCAATCATGTATAAATAATTTTTAAATAAGTTGAATTAATAAATTTCGTTTTAACCTGTTACTAGTATTTTTACTGGGCCATTATTAGAAGAACTACTTAATCGGAAGTAAAGTTGGCAGCGTGTAATTTTAGCCCACTCAAACGCAACATCAACGAAGAAAAAAGAAGCTTTTAGGACATTTTAATAAGTTCATAAATCGTAATTTGTAAAGCGTGACACTGCTGTCGCCGAGTCCTCAGCGCCCTTATTGCCTCATATTTTAACTTGACATGTGATGTTGTCTAAATATGTCCCAACATAACGCCATTAACATTGCGTATAACGCGACACGGATCTTGGCACTTGACTGACAGCGGGGATAATGTAGGTACCAAATGTTTTCCCTAAAGTAGTACAAAATTGGAAAAGTCTAATTACCTATATACCTAGATAGTGGCGTTGTGGATAAACTGACCCATGTATGGTCAGAATGTGTTTGAAATTCGGCGTATAGGGAGAGTTTGTGTTTTTGTTTTGGTTAGAGAAAATCTAATTCTTTTAGATCTCAGCAAATACGACACATGATGAGTAGAATGACTAGTGGGAAAATCTGGTTAAATCCCGAGAATAGACGTACCTACTATAATTTTCTAAATAAAATCTGTTACAAAAATAGCTACAAAAATGTGTCTGTGTGTAATTCTACTAATATTAAAACGAGGTTTCACTTTAGGCCGCCCGTTTAAGAAGACTGAGGTGCTAAAATTAATTCGCGCCTTATATTGTGGTGTGAATATCGTTGTTAGTCACAAATCGCCTTTTTACTCAAATCACATTGGCCGACGGCTTAGAATAAGCAAATTTACAATTCAAAGAGTCATTAATCATTATTAATTAGGTACAGTATTCCGTTACGATTATTTTATGATGATAGTGTGTTGATAGCGTTGATAACATCTTATAGAAGGGTAAGATTGACGTTACGTGACGCGTTACGTCGCTAATCTGTTAAGCTGTTTCTCTAGCGGTATAAGCCGCAGATGTATCTTAAAACCTCATTTAATGCCTCGAGTTCAATTTAAATATATACTTTTAGCGGTGTCAAAACGCAAAATATATTTTTAATTAATTGTATTTAAGCTTTTAAAAGTCGCATTATAAGTGTTTTATTTAAATGTTTTCTAATCGCGTAAACTACAGAAAATACTTTGTTAAATTTATGTTAAAATTTATTTATGGATCGTTATTACTATTAATGCCTATTTTAATTCTAAACACCTCACAGTTATAAAAATATGAGGTAGCACATTTTTTTACGTCTCTTGACAATTCTTTGCGCAATTCTGGTGCTATCTATACTAATATTATAAAACTGAAGAGTTAGGTTTTACGCGCATTGTAATCTCTGGAATAACTGGTTCAACTTCAAATATTCTTTGTATTTGGAAGATTATTTATCAAGGAAGGTTTTACGCTATATAACATCCCTATATAGTATATAATAGGAGCGGAGAATATGTAGAAAACGGGATAAAAAATATTCAACTTTAACGACGTCCGTCGCGTGCGATGTAATACGTTTCAAGAAATCGTACACTCAATATTAACCTTGCAAACAACAAAACGTTTGCCGGACCAGCTATAGTATAATTAGGCACATCTAGTAAAGAATGTGTCAGATTGAGAGAAAGTTATTTCTCACACGGAAGCCGCCGCGATGTCGACGTTTGATTGATAGTACTGCGATAAAAACCCAACCTCTTGTGGACGCGTTATTATGTCAATCTGGCAACACTAACGCGGATTAATTTATGGCTGGGTAATGGCCATTCTTGTTTACAAGGAAGACATTATGAAATGCCTTTTTCTATTCTTGTTGGATGGTAATTATTGATTGTCATATCAACTTATAATTTTTTTATAAGTAGTTCGTTGTTTATATAAGTCCTATTTTTAAATACTTCTAACGTTTTACCCCTTCGCGGCCACGGCTGCTGCAAAGTATCCGAAACCTTGGACAGTAGTAAAATAAAAATGTGATAAAATGTTATTGTAAATAAAAAATATTTATTTCCATCCGACAAGGTACAAAATCGGACACAAAAGGTTTTCATACTGAAATCTACTAAATTCTTAAAAAAAAAAATATATTTAGAATGAGTAAGAAGTGAAATATTGATTCAGCCAGAGTTTCACAGAACACATTTCTGTGTCCGTTTCTGTGATCGGTTTTATTTACAGGCCAGTAGCTCAGATTACTGTGCCCTGCCCAACTGAGACATCTATTGCTTCCTAAGTTTTCCCAGGACTGTTTTGCGTACCTCAGTGCTAAGTAATAAATTTAACGAATATGCTACAGAAGTGGTTATAATATTGATTGTGCTTAGAGGCATTTTCCAGTTGTTCTTTACCAAATGTAGAAGTTGTACATATTTTTACCTGTTCAATCAAGTGTCGTAAGGAAACGCTATAAATTGAATGAGTTGAGTTCGGTCGCCATATCTCTTCTTTTATTGTCCGTCGGCGGCTTTGACTTGCCCCGAACACTATAACTTTCACAAGTTACGAGACGAACCGGCGCTTTTGACCACAGAGCACTCGGGCCAAGCGGCCGACGCTTACGTCGGGCATAACAAATAGTTATTTTAATAAAAAATAATATGTCATTCCTGTTCGTTGTCTTTATATATTCACTAGCTGCGCCCGCAATTTCGCGTTTTTGGGCATCAAATTTGTAGCAACCCCTCCTGATGTGTCTACTTCCGCGTAGAGTAGTCGATTTGGACATAAAATTTATTTTTGCAACACTCCTCATCTTTACAAATTATAGCCCACGACGTCTTCCGCTTCCCATCATTCTTGCTAATTAAAAGAAGAATCATTCTATCATACATATTTTTGGTTACTTGCTCCATTTTCGCAGCACACACAACGGTAGCCCTCACGTTTTATCGGTTCAAAACGCCAACTATATTTGTTTACTAATTGTTAATATGACGTTCGTTTAGTCTAGTTTTGTCAGAAATAAAGAACCATTTTTCATAATTCACGTCTGTAGAACGCTAATAGCTTTGCATAATAACCGAAATTCCGATAAATAAAGTTCCACAAATTTTCCGTTTAAATAATATCCCATTCACGAGGAATAAACAAAAATAAAATCTAGACACCCAACGGTCGCACGTCATCGCTTACATCAATACACGTTCAATAAAATCGCATAAAAACCGTAAAATACGTCCACTTACCGAAAGCAACGGAGCCTTGTAAAAATCGTTCGGACACGATTATTATTTTCGATTCGATGTCATCGCACGTGAAATGTTTTCGATAACGATTATCGGTCGCCATTTTAGCGCACTTTATCTAAAAGCAAGTGTTATGGTAATAAATTTGTAATTTTAATCGTTATTATTGGAACAACGGGATACGCGTACAGTAAAATGGATGGTTTACGGATTGGCGGCTCTCGTAAAATCGTCCAACGTATGCCGGATTTGCAAAATGCGACGTTTGCGCGCGAAATGTAGAAGCGACGAGAACGTTTGTACAGATTCCTTTAAAATGTATATTGATTGATGATAGCTCGTTTTTTAAGCTTCATGAAAGTGTTATTGCTAGTAAATTTGATGACACTTCAATCTATTAGGCCATGTGTAATCAGGGTTTAGACATGTTCCTCTGTTCGAAGAAACATATTAATTTCGGTCGATCGAGGTCTGTCGAATACAAGTCTGATCTTTTGTTAAAATTTGATTAATAAACCGAGCTCAAAAAAAAGGCCGCACCATGTGCCCACACAGGGGAAATGGGATATGTTATTTTGTATTAATTTTAGCTCAGAAGCTTAAAATCAAACGTGATTTCGGAACTTTAAAATATTCTCTGAATTAATATACATCAAGGCGAAAGACATACATTTTAAAGTTATACATGCTCTTTTAATAGACGAAAAGACGTACCTACCTTAAATACTTATTAAATATAATATAATGTATATACTCGTATGACCCATGTAGGTAGATCTATCGATGTTTTGTTCGATACTGATCTACCTACACGTAGACAAAGAGCTATGATTTATTACAGCGAAGACAGAAGCACCTTGCAGCCGCGGTGCCGCAAAGGCCCAACAGGCAATAAATTATTAATTATGATGAAAAGCCGAGTCATACGAGAGGTAAATCGTGTTTTTGCAAAAAACTCCCGAGTGCGGCGCCTAGCTTTTGTCTACCGGCGTCCCGCGTAGAACGCGTCCGACGAAGAATAGGTACGGCGAGCGGCGGGCGGGACAAAGGACTCCCCGCGAGGACAAAAAAATGACATCATTTATTTTATTGCCGCGGGTGAGAATGTGCTACATTAATATTGTAGGCCTTAATGCTCGATCGCCCTAGGCCCAACATTCGTCAGCGTCGGGCCCTGTAAATTTCATCTGTCGTTCGTATTATTTTACGATTTCACCGCCTGAAAATTGTTTATGCCTGTTACGTCTGTTATTCATTTTGCTGTCTTACTTGCCTCTCATAATTACGCGTATAAATATAAAGCGTAGAAATAGAGACATAATTATAAATGTTGATTTTTAAAGCGCACATAATATACAATTATGCTAGGTAAGAACGTTACGTTAGCGAGAGTTTCTGAATTAAAATCCTGAAAAAATATGTAAAATTTAATTTGATATTTGATAAAATATAGATTATAAAACCTACTTTGAACTGATAAATCATTTTGATTGCACGTTTTGATGACTAATACTTCGTAATGTAAGGTTGGCATCATTTGTAGACTGTAGGTACAGTACAGTTTGAAAATGATAGGCTCTGAGGCTCAAGGAAGCGACAAAATTACGCGACACCCAACACTCAAGAGTCCGCACCTGTGATTATGAGAATACATAACTAGTGATGTGGCTTGAACCGAAACTGACTGGCCGGAAGTTCGGTTCCAAAGTTCAGATTGAGCACTGATCTTCGTTTAACAAACGTTCATATAAAACGAAGTTATACATTTTAATAACATCTATACTCTATATTAAAAGGAAGATCGTTATTTTTCTGAACGCGCTAAATTTAGGAATTTTCTGGATTGAATTTAAAAATATTGTGTTGATTTGACAATTTATCGAGGAAAATTTAAGGCTATAAAACCTCAGACAGCGAGTAAAGGAAGCAAACAAACAGTGGGAATTATGTAAAATAACTGGGGAAAATTATTAATATTTCAGGGGTTTTGCTTTGTACAAGATATCCATTAAAAATGTATAAAATAATTATATAAGATTAACTCATAAGCACCGTTCTTATGGTAATTTAATTTAATGGAAATACTTCGTAGGCAAAAGGACGTTTGGCAGTTGATTTAACATTCAACATTTTTAAAACCGAAGTTCGGTTCAAGAGACCGACAATATTCTGCCACTAATATTCAATCCGTCCGAAGACCAACCCATCCCTAATAATTACACTTCTAAAGCACCTAGTTCTATCGTAAATGACGGTAGCGATACAAGTATTTGTATGCAACACTGTACATCCATCTTGCCAGCCCACTGTTGGAATAACATTGATTTATTACGCCATCGATAACGTTGGCTCGCGTTATTGTAAATTAATTATCCAGTATCATGACTATAATACAGAATATTGAATTGTTCAATATTAAATACTGTCTGTAGTTTACGCGAGTAGTACGCATTTAAATAAAACACTGTAACGGTTTAAAACGCGAAATAAGTTAATTTAATAAAAGCTACGACGGAACAGATTGCGCTAGCGCAGTTTTTACTTTGACGTCAGAGACGCCCTCCATCTGTTGTCTCCTCGTGATCACTGCTGCTGCAAAACATCCGAAACGTCGGGCCATATTTAAAAAT